>CM056057.1:28995666-29710666 GCA_029574335.1 Rana kukunoris
AAAAATAAATAAATATTATTTCATGTACGCATATATAATTAATTGAGGGGACAGGTGCTACCATTTAGTCTGTAAAATGTTGCATTGTGTTTCCACACACACAAGTACAATACTTTCAGATCTTGTTCTGAGGCTATTAAGATGTTATTAGTAATGCAGGACAAGGTTAAAGCTACTTTCCACTGAATATAACTACCAACTTCAGATCTTTTCCCAGTTCCGTTTGTTTTGTACAGTATTCACATATTAATAATGCATTTGACTCAGTACTTGTGGGGAGGTAAAGCTTAAGCACTCAGACTCATGGGTATTCACCATATTTCTGACTCAACGGAAATAGACCAAAAAAAAGAATTATCTGACAAATATATTTTAAAGGAAGATTAACATTCTGACGACTAATATACGGAAGGTTAATTCATTCTATAAATAGTCTATGTGGTTTCTTGAGGAAAAGAGTCCTTGTAAGTTAGCACATTTTTTTACAATGAAAAATTTAGTTAAGTATATTTACAGTATATTGCATTTTTTTAGACCATTAGGCCTTGTACGCACGATCAATCCATCCGATGAGAACGGACAGTTTTCATCGGTTCACCGATGAAGCTGACTGATGGTCTGATGTGCCTACACACCATCGGTTAAATAACCGATCGTGTCAAAACGCGGTGACGTAAAACACAACGACATGGTGAAGAAAAAAATGAAGTTCAACGCTTCCAAGAATGCGTCAACATGATTCTGAGCATGCCTGCATTTTTGCGTACTAACGATCGGTTTTGATCTATCGGTTAGCCGTCCATCGGTTAAATTTTAAAGCAAGCCCTCTGTTTTTGCCCGAAGGATAACGAACCGATGGGGCCTACACACGATCGTTTTGGACCGATGGAAACCGAACCTCAGTCCATTTTCATCGGTTTGAACCGATCGTGTGTACGCGGCCTAAGAGAGTTTAAACAGATTAAAGATTTTGATGAGTTAAAGATTTTGATGAAAGCGCATCCAAGGATCAGCAACCCTAAAAAGATTATGCCTTGTTTTGGTTTTATAATTGTTAAATTATTTGTTGACTTTAAAAAAGGGGCCATAAAACAGACAGTTTATCCCAACCTTGGTGTCAGTCTAATTTTTGATACATTTAGCAAGGGGTCATAAGATGGGGGTATAGAATGTTTTTTTTTTTTTTTAACAGGTCCAGTATACCTCTGGGTTACCCTTTCAAGGCATGGAACTGGATTCCTAAAGGTAAGTACTTAGAATTTAAAAAAAATAGCATACAGTGCTCACCCCCCATAGTTATTACCTTTTGTTTCACTTGACCATAAGAGTGTTTAAGCAGATATAAGTTAAATATTTTGATGAAAGCGCATCCAAGGATCGGCAACCCTAAAAAGATTATGCCTTGTTTTGGTTTTATAATTGTTAAAGTATTTGTTGACTTTAAAAATGGAGCCGTAAAACGGACAGTTTATCCCAACCTTGATGTCAGTCTAATTTTTGATACGTTTAGACTCTCTGCTTAGTGCTGACCAGGGCACATTTACAGGCAAAATATTAGTTGGTGGCTTGTGTTGTTGTCCGTATTTGTGAAAGATGTCTATTATTCACAACAACAGAAGCCACCAGCTACTACTCTGCTTTTAAATGACCCATCACTATTCTGCCCAGTACTGAGCTGAGAGGCATCCTATAAATGTAACCACTGTGTCTGCACTAAGCCCTAACTGCCTCTGCCTGATGTCTATGTGTACAAATAAAATGTGTACAAAAAAATGTGTAAAAATAAAATGTGTAAAAATAATAAACTCCAAATTCAAGCCAGTTGTGTTCTATAAAGAAAGTGGGGGTGGTGGCTACAGTACTGTATTGTAGCCACCCATGGGAATGTCCATGAGCTGGCAAAAAATGTTGTTTACAAAATGCAGCTGTGGATGAGACCAAGTGTTTAAAGCACTGGGTGCCCTGGGGGATCCCACAAAGATTTTAAAAATGATGGGGATGCTTCTTATTTAAGGACATCATGGGGTTCATTTACTAAAGGCAAATAGACTGTGCCCTTTGCCAAGTGCAGTTGCAATATGCAAGGGCAGTTGCCCTAGTGTTTAGTAAATGAGGCAAAGTTTCATTTTGTAAAGAGCACCCAATCACAAGCAAGGAAAAAAAATGTATTTTTGCTTGCACATGATTGGATGATGGAAGTCAGCAGAGCTTCTTCTCATTTACTAAGCTCTGGAGCAACTGCTCTTGCAGAGTGAAACTGCACTTTGCAACGTGTACAATGTATTTGCCTTTAGTAAATCAACCCCCATATATTATTATGTTTTCTTCATGTATCTTTAGCAGTTTTTAAACAGTCAGAATTCCCTCTAATGCCGCGTACACACAATCGGAAATTCCGACAAGAAAAGTTCTATGTGAGATTTTAATGGGAAATTCCATGTATTGGGTAGGCTCCATCAGACTTTTAATGTCGCAATTTCCAACAGCAAAATTTTTTTGGTTTGTTGTAGTGTTGTGCGTCACTGCTTTCTTGACGGTTGTAATTTTGTGTGACCGTGTGTATGCAACACAAGCCAACATTCCTTCGGGAAAAAATCCACGTTTTTCTTGTCGGAATTTTCGATCACGTGTACACTGCATTAGCCTCTAGTCTAGAATTGCGGACTATAAATCTTAATAAGTGTACTACTGTGTTTCCCCAAAAATAAGATCTGCCCTTAAAATAAGCGCTACTGTAATTTTTCAGGGCGGCTGCAATATAAGCCCTACCCTGAAAATAAGCGCTGGTTTAAAGTGCTTGTAAAATCCTGTCGTACACTCTATATACAAAGTACAATGGGGCAGATTCACAAAACAATTACGCCTGTCTAACTGGGCTTAGACAGGAGTAATTTCAAATTTCGTGCGGCGTATCACTAGTTTGAATCCTCAAACCATGATACGCCGGCTTCGGGCTTCGATCCGAGAGGCTTACGTCTTCGTAAGCCTTCGGATCTACGCTGCCATCTATTTGCGGCCGCTGGGAGGAGTTTGCGTCGTTTTGGTGCGTCGGGATATGCAAATGTGTTTTTACGGGGATTCACGAACATACGAGCGGGCGTCGCAATCGTTTTCGTCTATTTTTTTATACGTAATGTTAGAGCAGCTTTTTGCTGCTCTAACTTTACGTAGCCCATGTTAAGTATGGCCGTCGTTCCCGCTTCGAATTTATTTAAAATTGTATTTTGTTTACGTAACTCGTCGGGACGTGGATCGCCCGTAAAGTACGCTACATAAACAACGAATGACGTCACGACGTGATTTTGCGCAATGCACGGCGGGAAATTTGCGAACGGAGCATGCGCAGATCGATCGCCGCGGGAACGCGCCTAATTTAAATGTTTCACGCCCCCTACTCGCGCAGATGGATTGCGACGGGAGAAATACACTACGCCGCCGTCGTTTACCGTAGAAAATCTACCTGAATTCCACGTAGAGCAAGGTAAAAAACGGCGGCGTAGTGTATTTCTGATACGCTACGATAATCCATTTCTCTGTGAATCTGCCCCATTGTGTGTGTTTCTGTAATATTATTGTGCCAAATACCTTTGTTACAGCGCCGCAAAGCTGACCTCCCACTGCTCTCTTCCTCTTCTCCCGGCAGATCTTGGCTCCTCTCTCTGCAGTGCTCGGAGTGGGGAAGAGAGCTCCGGTGGGTCTTGTTAGCGCCCAGAGGTACTGTAACAAAGGTATTTGGCACAATTATCATACAGAAACACACACATTGCACAATATATAATCCTGTAATAGAGTGGAATATATGATTTTACAAGCACTCTAATGACTCCGGAGCTGACAGGCAGGGAGGGAGAGGAGGAGAGAAGACAGGGGGCACAGGAACTGGCAAATACACATTACATGATAAGTCCTACCCTGAAAATAAGCCCTACTGTGTCTTTTGTTGCCAAAATTAGTATAAGACCCGGGCTTATTTTTGGGGAAACACGGTAGTTGAGAGTTCTAAACAAATTAGAAAGCGTCACATTCATATTAATACATGAGTCAGTTTTTCTGTATCTCACTGACTCTGAAGGTGTTCAGTTCATGATTGCACAAGTTTGTCACCTTTTAATGTTTAACCACTTCAGCTCTGGAAGGTTTTACATTTTTTTGCAATAGGGCACTGCGTCGCTTCAACTGACAATTACACAAAGCAATGCTGTACCCAGATAAAATTTATAACCTTTTTATCCCACAAAAAGAGCTTTCTTTTGGTGGTATTTAATCACCTCCACGGTTTTTATTTTTTGTGCTATACACACAAAAAAAAAACGTAAATTTTGAAAAAAAATATAGGGCCAGATTCAGAGAAGGAGGCGCAAATTTGTGCGGGTGTAGCGTATGCTCTTTACGCTACGCCTCCGCAACTTTTATGGGCAAGTGCCTTATTCAGAAAGCACTTGCTCCATAAGTTGCGGCGGCGTAGCGTAAAGTGGCCGGCGTAAGGGCGCTTAATTCAAATTAGTCATGTGGGGGCATGATTCATGTAAATGAATCATGACCCCACGTAATTTACGTTTTTTCTGAACAGGGCATGCACCCTTCGTGGACGTACCCAGTGCGAATGCGTGAAATCACGTCGCAAGATGTCAATGTAAACGACGTGAATGTAACTTACGTCCAGCCTCATTCCCGAACGATTTACGCAAACGACCTAAACGACGTCCATACTTAACATTGGCTGCGCCTCATATAGCAGGCGTAACTTTACGCCGGACTAACGCTTACGCAAACGATGTAAAATACGACGCCCGGACGCAAGTACGTTTGTGAATCGGCGTATCTCCCTAATTTACATATTCAACACGTAAATCGACTGAAGCGCCACCTAGCGGCCAGCGTAAATATGCAACTAAGATACGACGGTGTAAGAGACTTACCCCCGCTCGTATCTTAGCTGAATTCCGGCGTATCTTGTTTTCTGAATACAGAAAAAAGATACGCCGACGCAGAAGAGACTTTACGCGGCGTATCTATAGATACGCCGACGTAAAGGCTGTCTGAATCTGGCACACATTTTTTACTTTCTGCTTTAATACACATCCAAATTTTTTTTTTTTAAAACGAATTACTTCGTCAACCATGTGAGTTGCTAAATTTTGTACCTTCATTAAATGTAACCATATTGCTACACTCAGAGGCGCCTCTCTTCTCTTTTATACTCTGTAGCTCCTGCTGGATTTTGTTTCTAATCCCCTTGTGGAGGCTTCCATTTGTGGATGGACATTTTATGGTTACACAACCCATCATGTTGCTATAATCTTTGTATATGGACTATAAAAACAGAAGGACTTATAAATAAATGGTTGTGGAACAAATCATTTGAGTTTCCATTCTTTCTTATGGGGAAATTTGCTTTGATATACAAGTGCTTTGGATTACAAGCATGCTTCTAGAACAAATTATGCTTGCAATCCAAGGTTTTACTGTATATTGCTTTTCTGTAAAAAAATAAATAATCTCATCTGTATATCTTTTTGAAACTAGTTTTAACTTTGATGCTTTGGCTTCAGAATTAAGACTCAACAATTACAATCCGGTCCAATGAGATTGTCTAATACTGTAAGCCAGTCATTGCTCTCCCAATAGACGTGGGAATGGCAGCCAGTGGAATCCTAATGTTTTCTCCAGGACCAATAGGAATTTTGCTAACAAAGCTAAAATCACAAAGTTTGTAGTGTCTGATCTAAGGCCTCGTACACACGATCAAATCTGTCTGCTGGAAACGGTCTGATATGAGAAATTCAGATGCACTAACATGCAGTCAGGAATATAATTTGTGAGCCAGCATCCTTGGAGATGATGCTATTTTCATGTTTGGAACAATTATACCCTGTACACATAATCGGATTTTCCATTGGAAAAACGTTGGACGGAATTCCGCTCAAGCTTGGCTTGCATGCACACGGTCACACAAAAGTTCTCTGAACTTTCAACTGTCAAAAACACAGTGACGTACAACACTATGAAGTTCAATGCTTCTGAGCATGCTTTGAATTGTTTCTGAGCATGCATCGGAATTTTGCAATGTATGCATCGGAGTTGCTACAGACGATTGGATTTTTCAATAGGATTTTTTTCCATCGGAAAAATTTAAGAACCAGCTCCCAATCTTTTGCTGGTGGAAATTCCAACAGCAAAAGTCCGATGGAGCATACACACAGTCAGAATTTCTGTTTAAAAGCTGACATTGGACTTTTGCTGTCGGAATTTCCGATCGTGTGTACGGGGCATAAGGCCTCATGCACACTGTTTTTGTCAGTAGACGTTTTTTTTTCAACAGTCGATATACTCCTCATCATGTTATCCTATGTGTCCATGCACACATAGGCTGTTATCAACATTTTTTGACTTGGCCTTTTTTTGGCTTTAAAAAAAAACAAAAAACTAGTGGGTTCTGAGAGGAGTTTTTCAGCTGTTTTCAGCTGAAAACACGATCTAACATAAAAAAATGCTGATAAATGCAGATAAACGCTCAAAATGATGTCTCACCAGTGTTTTTGACATTTTTGATCCATTGAAGAAAAAAAAACGTTAACGTGGAAAAATGCTTTTGAAGATCCCTGAAAACCCATCTCTCCAGAGAAGTGTATCTCACTCCTAACAACTGTACTTTTATTTTGTCCATCAGATTATCCTCCACAGTTATTACCTTTTGAACCTTTTCCTGGCGTTCTGTTCCATTAAAGGCATTTGATACTGTGTTCCGCCTATCACAGAGGTCCTCTCATCCTCGGACAGTTTCCCAGGAGGAAGCAGCAAAAAATGGACGCCTGTCAAGAATTCAGGTACTCGAGCACAGTGAGACTGCAATGGGTACAGTGAGGTATGGCACAGTGAGGCTGCAAAGGGCACAGTGAGGCTGCAAAGGGCACAGTGAGGCATGAAAATGGGCATTGTTGACCCTCTTTTACGCTTACAGTAGCTGTCGCATTCTCACCCTAGGCTTATACTCGAGTCAATATGTTTCCCATTTTTTTGTGGCAAAATTAGGTCCTCGGCTTATATTCGGGTCGGCTTATACTCGAGTATATTGGCGGAACCACCTCTTTAAGGAGTATCTCACCAAAATTATATTTTGTTGCAGAGGATATCTAAAACCTGACTGGAGGAGTTCTTCACTCAAGAAGGACATTTTTTGGAGGTGTTCACCAAGGGTGCACAGAATGCCTCCAGGTTACCATATTGCACAGAATTTAAAAAAAAAAATACAACACTGCAGTTTAAAAAATGAAAGGAAATGTTTAATAACATTCATTTGCATTATAGCTTGTATATGCTATATAATTTTTTTTCATTTCTTATATTGTTTTCCTCGAGTGTGAAGTTACCCTTTAAGTCTACAAGAGAACAACAGCAAAATAAAAATTGGCACTTGCTGAGAATAACAAGTGTTTTCACAAAGATTTTAAATGTTATTGTTTGCATGATCAAAACCAGCACTAAACTACACTTGAAATGTTTTCCAATTAACTTTAATAATAAAATGTTTGTAGGCATAGGCATGTGAGTTTCTAGTTAATGAAAAAAAAAAATAATCATAATCATCAGTAATGTAGATTAGCATTTTAAAATAATTTTGTATTATCATTTTATAGGTATGTACAGTATGCTTTTTAAATCTGATCATAAATTTGAAGAAATGTTTAATAAGAATTGTATCTGTTTTGTGCTCTACAGTGTGCATTTTACATTTCCATTATGAAACAACAGCAAAATAATAGGTACTTCTAACTGCCAATGAAACAATTAAGTGTTGCATTAACATTTTACATTTTATTGTTTAAAAAATAGAAGTAAGATAAATATATCTTTCTTTCTCATACATCACGGGACACAGAGCGGCATATTCATTACTATGTGGGTTATATGGAGTACCTTCAGGTGTGGACACTGGCAATCTTCAAACAGGAAGTCCCCTCCCTATATAACCCCCTCCCCTAGAGGGAGTCCCTCAGTTTTTTCGCCAGTGTCTTAGGTGTTGGTCACGGAATAGCTTTGCTCCACATCCTTGGGATTAAGGGCGGGCTACCGGATCTGTCCAAGGAGCCTCAGTGCCAAAGTGGACAGTACCCGGGCCCCAAACCATGGGGTTTTGCCTATAATGCTCCTCTTTGGAGGGCTGGACCCTGGGCCCAGGACTTGGAGTTTGCAAAAACCATAAAGTTCCTGTTTTGCCAGGGTGCTATATAGGTCCAGGACAGTGGGTACCTTCATAGGACCCCAGGGCCTGAAGGTCTACTACGCTACCCACGGAGATGGGAGAAGATTGGATCAGTTTGCTGGTCAAACATCCTGCAGCATGGAGCAGGTAAGGGGGAGCCTGCGGGACTTGGTTCGACAGCAGGCTCCCCGGGGTAACCTAAAAGGGGGGATAGCCTAAGTATGCTCTGCATGGGCAACCGTGATCACTATGTCTAAAAGAGACAGGATGACACCCTTTCTCCCCCCATCACTAGGCCCCCCTGTCTAAATGTGTTGCTAGCTAACCTGCTGTTTCTTCCTAGGGCTAGTAAGGATCCCTAGGGGCCTTGAGAGAGTCCTACCTGGCCGGGGGTTTGAATCTGCCGCCTGTTTCTGCGTGCCTGGATCTCCAGCAGCGCGGCTCCTCCATGTTCCTCCTGTATCCGGCATACGCGCGCGCGCGCGTGCGCGCGCACGTCTTATTGACGTTTTTCGCGCCGTCCAGACAGGAGGGCGGGGGGGGGCGGGCCTGCGGCGTCATACAGGGGCGCGCCTTTGTGCTGTTATAGACAGCAGGCCTTGTCAGGGCTCAGTCTGAGGCTGATTTTTTCAAGGAGAGGACGCAGAGCGGCAGAACAGTGACTCCCGGTGGCGGAAGAGGGGTAGTACATGTGGACTTTGTTCCAATGCCTTTATTGTTAAGCCAAGAAATCCCCCTTATTTTGCAGCAGGTTGGAGGCTGGCAAACTTAAATTAGGGTCATTGTATGTTGTCAAATATATAATATATAATATATAATTATTTAAAAAAAAAAAAAAAAAAAGAAAAGACCTTTTAATCATAGATCACTCACGGACGGGTCTGCAAAAGGCAGTAAACCTCACGGTTCGGTACCTCGAAGAATTCGGCTGGGTCCTAAACCAGGGAAAGTCAGCATTCCAGCCTACAAAGCAGTTGGAATACCTCGGAATGAGGTTAGACACAGAACATCAAAAGGTGTTCCTGCCCCTTGTAAAGATCAAGGCGATCAAGGGGTTGGTTCAGTTGGTTATAAACAAGAAAAGACCAACTATTCGCCTGTGTATGCGATTACTAGGCAAGCTAGTGGCCACATTCGAGGCAGTACCATACGCTCAGATCCACACTCGCGTCCTACAGGCAGCCATTCTAGCAGCCTGGGGCAAGAGGGCACATGCCTTAGAGTCCCCTTTGACGCTATCATCAAGGGTCCGACAGAGCCTGGCCTGGTGGTTGAACCCTCAGAATCTTCTAAAGGGAAGATCCTTCAGCCCTGTTGTCTGGAAGGTAGTTACCACAGACGCCAGCCTGGCAGGCTGGGGGGCGGTCTTCGAAGGGTTCTCCCGCCAGGGAACTTGGGTGAAAGCAGAGAGGCAGCTCCCCATCAATATCTTGGAAATCAGAGCTGCTCGCCTAGCCCTGTTGGCGTGGACCTCCAGATTAAAGGGGTTCCCGGTGAGAATCCAGTCAGACAATGCCACGGCGGTGGCATACATAAACCACCAAGGGGGAACCAGGAGCCAGGCCGCTCAAAGGGAAGTGAACTTGATTTTTCAATGGGCAGAGGTTCATGTACCCTGCATTTCAGCGATATTCATTCCCGGAGTGGACAACCTGCAGGCAGACTTCTTAAGTCGCCAGAGTCTGTTGCCAGGGGAGTGGTCTCTGCATCCCCAGGTCTTTCAGACAATCTGCCAGAGGTGGGGAACGCCAGACGTAGATATAATGGCATCCAGGTTCAACAAGAAACTAGACAGGTTCGTGTCGCGAGCGAGGGATCCTATGGCCTGCGGAACCGATGCGTTGGTTTGCCCTTGGCATCAATTCAAACTTCTATATGCATTCCCTCCACTACAGTTACTCCCCCGCCTGTTGCGCAAGATCAGAGTGGAGCACAAGCCAGTCATTCTAATAGCTCCAGCTTGGCCCCGGAGGGCTTGGTACTCACTAGTCCTGAATATGGCAGTGGGAGACCCTTGGACTCTTCCTCTACAACCAGACCTACTCTCACAAGGCCCGATCCTCCACCCTACATTACAGCGTCTAAATTTGACGGCCTGGAGGCTGAATCCCTGATTCTCAGGGGTAGGGGTCTGTCTAAGCAGGTAATCCCTACCCTGATTAAGGCTAGAAAGCCGGTCTCCAGGGTAATTTATTACAGGGTGTGGAGGAACTATATAGGCTGGTGTGAATCCAAAAGATGGAATTGCCGCAAATATACTATTGATAGGGTGTTAAGTTTTCTCCAGCTAGGAGTGGATAAAGGCCTGGCACTAAGCACAATCAAAGGACAGATCTCAGCTCTGTCAGTGTGGTTTCAGAGGCCGCTGGCCACCCACTCGCTGGTAAAGACCTTCTTACAGGGGGTCTTGCGTATTAATCCTCCTGTCAAGTCACCAGTTTGTCCTTGGGACCTAAATCTTGTCCTGTCCACTCTACAGAAACAGCCTTTTGAGCCTTTGGCTGAGATTCCTTTACTCTTACTGACAAGAAAATTGGTTTTCTTGGTCGCCATTGTTTCGGCCAGGAGAGTGTCAGAATTAGCAGCCTTATCGTGTAAGGAACCATATCTTGTTCTGCATAAGGACAGGGCAGTTCTCCGGCCCCATCCTTCCTTTCTACCAAAGGTTATATCCAAATTTCACTTAAACCAGGATTTGGTACTTCCATCCTTCTTTCCAAAACCTACATCTAGAAAGGAGGGGTTGCTGCATACCTTGGATATTGTCCGGGCCATGAAGGCCTATCTTAAAGCTACGGAAAAGATCCGGAAAGCAGAGGTGTTATTCGTTCTACCAGATGGCCCCAAGAAGGGGCAGGCAGCTGCAAAATCCACCATCTCGAGATGGATTAGACAATTAATCATTCAAGCCTACGGATTGAAGAGGTTGCCCCCTCCGTTGTCGGTAAAGGCCCATTCTACCAGGGCCATGGGCGCCTCTTGGGCAGCACACCATCAGATCTCTATGGCTCAGATATGCAAGGCGGCAACGTGGTCATCAGTCCACACGTTTACAAGGTTTTATCAACTAGACGTGAGAAGAAATGCGGATACTGCCTTTGGTCAGGCAGTACTACAGGCTGCAGTTTGAAATCCTCGGGATCAGAAACACCCTTGGTTATATAAAAAAAAAAAAAAAAAAAAAAAAAAGAAAAAGGTTCTTCTTTCTTGACTAATTTGGAAATATTATTATGATTTGAGTTTAGCTCTAAAATTGAATCCTTCTTTGGAAGATGTCTCCCTCCCCTCATTAAAGCATTGCTTTCGGACATCCCACATAGTAATGAATATGCCGCTCTGTGTCCCGTGATGTACGAGAAAGAAAAAGGGATTTTTAAATACAGCTTACCTGTAAAATCCTTTTCTTGGAGTACATCACGGGACACAGAGCTCCCACCCCTCTTTTGGGTGACCATTTTGGGAGGCATACTGCTTGCTACAAAACTGAGGGACTCCCTCTAGGGGAGGGGGTTATATAGGGAGGGGACTTCCTGTTTGAAGATTGCCAGTGTCCACACCTGAAGGTACTCCATATAACCCACATAGTAATGAATATGCCGCTCTGTGTCCCGTGATGTACTCCAAGAAAAGGATTTTACAGGTAAGCTGTATTTAAAAATCCCTTTTTTTATGTTTCATTTCAAAATAGTGTTGTATGCTATCTTCTGTTGCATTGCTATAAAAAATATATACACATACATATATAACTTTATGACCACTGACTGGTAACGTGAATGAGGCCTTGTACACACGACCGAGGAACTCGTTGGAAAAGACACATCATTTTCCTCGACGAGTTCCTTGTTAGGCTTGTCGAGAAACTTGCTGTCTTTGCGTACACACTGTCAAGACCAAATCTCTCCTCATTTTTAAAGGCGGTGACTTTACACATACACATACAATGGCAGGGGAAGTTTTATTCCACTGGCACAACCCTTGGGGCTGCTTTTGCTAATCTCATGTTACTGTGTGTTAGGTAAAAGTTTGGTAAGAGACATTTGCACTTTTCAGTCTGTTACAGTGTGACAAATGTGCTATTTCCATTACAAACGCTACTTTTACTGAAGGTGCGCAGGTTTCTAAGCATACACACCAACGTGTTTCTCGTCAAAAACCAGCCCGACGAGGAACACAACAAGGAAATTGAGACTCCCGTCGAGGAAAAAGAGAACTTCTCTTTTTTCCTCGTCGAGTTCCTTAACAGTTTTCTCGATGAAAAGCATACACATGACCGTTTTTCTCGGCAAAAAAGCTCTGCCACCAAGTTTCTTGATGGATTCTGCTGAGGAAAACGGTTGTGTGTACAAGGCCTAAAATTGATTATCTTGTTACAATGGCATCTGACAGTTGGTTGGATAACATAGGCAGCGAGGAAACATGTTGTTCCTGAAGCTGATGTGTTAAAAGCAGAAAAGATGGTCATCGCAGTTTGTTGTGTCAGGGTGCTCATGTTGATCTGTGTCCACAGCCAAAAGTTTCTACAATGGGAACATGAACATCAAAACTGGACCGCAGAGTTATGGAAGAAGGTGGTTTGGTATCAGGAGGAATCACATTTTCTTTTACATCATGTGGATGACTGGTAGTGTGTATGTGCCACTTACCTGGGAAAGAGATGGCACCAGGATGCAGTATGGGAATAAGACAAGCCGCTGGAGATGCTTTGGGCAATGTATTGCTGGTAAACCTTGGGTCCTGGCATTCATTTGGATGTTACTTAACACGTACCCCTAGGCCCCTACCTAAACATTGTTGTTGATGACCAAGTCATTGAAAAAGTATTCCCAGGTAGCAGTGGCCTCTTTCAGCAGGATAATGCGCCCTGCCACACTGCAAAATTGTTTCAAGAAGGGTTTGAAGAACACAACAACGACTTTGAGGTTGTGACTTGGTCTTTAAATTGTCCAGATCTCAATCAAATTGATCATCTGTGTGATGAGCTAAAAAACAAAGATTTGGGGCCACACCCTAAAAAATGCATTAAAGATGGTGCAGCTATAAGACCATACAGAGAGAAAAAAAGATTATAGTGCACACTAACCATGTGCATAATTTTTCGTCTGAATGCATTTTCGTCCAAATTTCATGTATTTTCATTATTGTTTTAACAAACGCACAGAAAACGAAAAACCAAAAGATCCGACATAAACAAATGCTTTATTTTCATTTTCATTGGTCGAATGTGCCTAACCTTAACTTTATTAGTCCAAGATTATTCTATATAGAGGGAAAAGATTTGACATTATAGAGAGAAAAGATTCGACATTATGAAGAGAAAAGATTTGACATTATAGAGAGGAAAGATTCGACATTATAGAGAGGAAAGATTTGACATTATAGAGAGAAAAGATTCGACATAGAGAGAAAAGAAAAGAAAAGCTGCTGAAATTGGGTGGGGGAAGTAAAATAAAAATAATGATGATGATGAATGTTATTGGCTGATTATAACCAAAGAGGAGGAGCAGTAAAATAGCTAGAACTAACTTGACATTTCAACAGGAACGACGAAGAATCGACAAAGCATCGAAAAACGTCTAATATGTCATTGAGGGCTTATGGTGTCTGTTGATAGTTCTAAAGCCCCGTACACACGGTAGGATATCCAACAAAACTTCCCTTGGATTTTTGTCCTAATTGATTTGTCCGATCACACCCATAGCATACACACACTCGGACTTTTCCGGCAACCAACACGAACGTAGTGACGTTTGAACGTAATGCCATGCGTTTAAAAGGGGAAGTGAAATTCTCAGACGTCACCGTTGCGTTCCTTCAGCTACTCTATAGTTAGTTGATGTTTCGTGTGAGTGCTTTCCACATTTCCAGTTTCGTGCGTTTCAGAACGTTTGTGTCCGTTCGCCAAATTCCAAGATGTTGCGCGATCCTGCGAGAGAGCGTGCTGTTTACGGTCTAGGAGTTCTGGCTATTGCCCAAGCTCGGTCCAGGTCCAGTAGGAGGAGGACTGTTTGGACCAAAAATTGGTTGCTTCGCCGTGAAGAATTTTCCCATATGCCATTGCTCAGGGAGCTGCAGGAAAACAATCCTAATGATTTTAGGAACTATCTTAGGATGTCAGATTCCTGCTTCCAGCGTCTTTTACATTTGCTGTCTCCGTATATCACCAAGAAGGACACATGTATGAGGTCTGCTATTCCTGTAGAGCAACGGCTCATAGCCACTTTGCGCTATTTGGCGACAGGGAGAAGCCTCCAGGATATTAAATTTACTACTGGGATCTCTCCCCAGGCTCTGGGACACATAATTCCTGATACTTGCTGTGCCATTATTCAAGTCCTGCAGAAGGACTATATTCGGGTAAGTTATTTTATTTGATATCACATTATATCCATTTCCACAATGTTCAGTCCCATTCTTGTTAGAATCTGTCCAAATAATTTTTATTTGGTGGCATGCTGACTACTTTTCCTTGCCCTAAATAGATATTTGCCTTCACTTACCTCCCTAGCAAGCTACCCTGGGACCCCAATTTGTTATTGGCCTTCCCTTAACAACCCTTATAAACTAGGGCATCTTAAAATGTTTATCCTTAACTGGCAGCAGAGTGGCAGAGTAAATTTTTTGGGGTGCACAAACTGTTTATTAACCTTCCCCTTCCCAAATAGTGAATCATCTGATCCAAATATTTGTGTACTCTAGCTAAACATATCTTCATTATACCCCTTTTCTGCTTGTCATATTTGTCCCATTTTTAGAAAATTAGATTTTTTTTTGTGTTTTTTTTGTATATGGTATGTTATTCTGTTGCCTCTGGTGTGCCAAGCCCAAAAATCAGAATGGCTTGCAACAAACATGAACCTTCATTTGTTCACCATATTGGTCACATTGAAAAGGAGAGATTTTTTTACCACTCCCCAAACTTTAAACATTCAACCTCATCTCCCTAACATTTTTGGAATGTGCCACCAGAGGGAGTCATGAAGCATATAAATGAGAATTATATCAAATTTTTAGTCCATAAACTGCTTGAATTGTTTCCTTGTTATGTTGCCCCTATAATGTATGTGTAAAAATAGGTTGCAATTTATTATGCTGAAGTAGTAACTAATTGTTCTTTGTTTGACTCCACAGTTTCCTTCCAACCCTCAGGAATGGCAGGATGTTGCGGCCCAGTTTGCCAATCTGTGGAATTTTCCCAATTGTGGGGGTGCCATTGATGGCAAACATGTCAGGATTGTTCCTCCGCCGGCCTCTGGCTCTTATTTTTATAATTACAAGGGCTTTAACAGCATAGTTCTTCTTGCTATAGTTTCTGCAAACTATGAGTTTATTTATGTTGATGTTGGTATGAATGGGCGTCATTCTGATGGAGGTGTGATGTCTCATACCGAATTCTATCAGCGTCTTACTAATGGCACCTTAAGTTTGCCACCTGCGCAGGACAACGTGGAGGGCCTCAACTTTGTATTTGTGGCAGATGAGGCCTTTGCTCTTGGGGAACATCTGTTGAAGCCCTTTCCGATGAGGAACCTCACCCCTGAGCAACGGATCTTTAACTACAGACTGTCACGTGCCAGAAGGGTGGTTGAAAACGCCTTTGGCATTATGTCAAGTCGTTTTCGGCTATTTCTTACTGCCATTCACTTGGCTGAATACAAGCTGAACCACGTGGTGTTGTGCTGCTGCATCCTCCATAATTTTCTACGGAGGAATGCTACCAACCTCATTGGGTCTAGCAATACTGATGACCCCTCAGGTGGACGGGCAGCTGAAGACGCAGTAATGCCAGCCCTGCAACTTACCCGACCTGCTGTCTCCTCCCAGAATGCACGTCTTGTGCGTGAGCAGTATATGGACTACTTTGTTGGTAGAGGGGCAGTGCCTTGGCAGCAAAATGTCCTGTAGAGTTTGTTCTATCTAGTTTATTTTCCTCTTATAAAATAAAAATTTTGAGCTACTGTTATCTGTGGTTGGGTTTTTATTTTTTTATGTCCTTAGAATTTTGGTGAGAATTGTCAAAACTTTAGGGAAACAAGCAGACGTGCAAATACACTTTTTCTACACTTCAATACATCTATGTTGAGTATTATTATGTTTTAGGGCTCTGCTACACCCCTTTTCGAATAATACACTGTCAATGTTCTTACCCTAAATTCAAAATATACTGGTAGTACTGATCTTATAAATAAGAAGCCACACCTTTTTTAGCAAAAACATTATTTTTTTAACAAGCACAATCCAATGTGCCATTTTTTCCTTTTACAAAAGTGCAAAACAGTGGTAGGTCATGAAGAACGCAATAATTCGGTTGTTATTATTTTGGCGATAAACATGCATCTTTTCCAACAGAGCAATATACCTTGCCAAGTGGTTACAGCAGAAATTCAAACATTTTTGGCAGAATTCTCGGCCCAAAATATTATTATACACACACAATGTATGACCAGATGCAGTTTTGTTTATTCTGTGGCGCTTTTTTTGTGGGTCAAAAATGCATGCACAGTGCTCTCCATGCGCTACGGGGGTTCTGGTTGGTTGTAGCTCACAACATGCAGTCATCCTTAGCACCTGAAACAGAACTACCATGTTGTGAGCTAGAGCCGACCAGAACCTTCATGGAGTGCATGTCAAACACTGTGCCTGCATCCTTGTCGCATACAAAAATGCACCCCAAAATGAACGGAACTGCGTTTGATGCAAAATGCCCCTTAGCACAGTCTTTCTCCACTCTCCTTCTCCTGGTGCATTCCCAGATGTTTCACTTTTGCCATAGGTACATATTTTTTTTGGGATGTGCATATGTCAAAATTGGTCAGGTATAGCCCTTCAAAATTGTAATACTGTTTCTTGAAAGCACCAGAAGAAGAGGAGTAGATAAAAACTCAGCTGAGACACTTAAATCACACCAAAACATTATTTTTGTAAAAATTACAGTATTGAAATTGCCTCAAAAGTCACATTTGCTAACATCTGCGTATTGCAAAGTGAATTAGTGCCATTTCTAAACAAATAACAAAACTCAGCCTGTGCTAACAAGTCTAGTTGCATCAAGTTCACTGAAAAGTTAAATAACAGGAGGTACAAATGTAAACTATAAACCTACGTCACAAAAACAGCTAAAATTTAGCTAACAGGTCGTAATAATCCCTGATTCGTCTCTGAACACCAGTGGCAGCCTCCTTTAGATTTTCAAGCTCTGTCATTGCCTGCAGCATATCAGCACTGATCCGACCAATAGTGCATCCTGGTAGTTGGTGGCCTTGGAAGAAGATAATAAATTAGAATGTGTTTGATGGTCAAGTGACTGAGGCAAAAAACATAGGGAAACATTATTAATCAGGGCTACTTTATGAAAATACTTACCTAAACATAGACACTCAATTGGTGCTTGCAAACTGCTTGATCTTCTAAATACAGCTACACTACTAGGTAATGTACACACTACAGATATACTCCGAAAATCTTGGACCAGGTGCATATGCATGTGTCTTCACGTGCAGCTACCTAAACAACACTGCCACCTCTCCCTTCTACATGCTCAAATGTTGAATGCACTACATAATTTGCTAGTGTGTTGTGGGCGTGTTTGTAGTGGACATATAATCAGTAACCATGTATTGATTGTGGAAAGCACATGTTAAAAAAACTTACTGGGGCAAACAACAGCCTCCAAAGGGTCATCTTGGATTTCTTGCACTCCTTCACCCTCAGCATATCTGGTGTCTGGGGATGTGCTGTCCACTGGTGGCTCTTTGCTGGGTCCGGCACTATCATCATTATCCTGCAAAGGTTGGTGCTGACCACACTCCTGATCCTCTAAAATTAAAGAATAAAACATCCATGAAGCCGCCCCTAAATGACATTATCTTACCAGAATCACATTTGCTGCTTTTTAACTATATACCAACCTTGCCCTGGTGACAAAGTTTGCTCGAGACTAGTGCACTACACTAGGCATTATTATAATATACAAAATGTTATGGAACAGGAGTATGATGTCATTTAAAAAGTGGGTACAAATCTCTTTAGTGGCCACATTCAAAAAATCAGACAGATGACACGCATCACTCTTGTTTGCAATGGCAAGATGGGATATATGATGTGAAATCTAGCAGGCGTGACTCTCTGTGACTCTGATCCCCAGGGCCTCTCCTCTACCCATGTCTATCATTCAAATGCATCATTAATGGTCAGTGATGAGCCACACATCTAACATAAAGTTGATTTTACCCCTTAAGATATGGCCTGAGCCCATGGTCTTTGTCCTACCTAGAAACACCCCTGTCGCTGTGAAAATGCTAATTATCTAATTTTGTGCTAACGTTTTGGGGATGATTTTGGGCATGTTGTCTCCCCTGTTGGAACCCGGCCAATGGAAGCCTCCTTTTGTCCCCTGCGGTGTTTTTCTCTTTGCCTTTTTTCTGTGGAAAACATTAAAATACAGTATATTATTTATTACAGAAAAGTAGCCAAGACAGAAAGAACAACTTTCACATTATAATGAACTACATTAAAACTTGCATTATCTTCTTCTGGAGCCCTCACAATAACAAATCACCATTAAATTGAATCCATCTCTAATGTACAGACACATATTGACATAATTACATGTACTTACTTTTTTTGATAATGGTGCGGTGAATGGAGTCCAAATGATCTTGCTCTCTGTGCTTCAAATCTGACCATCGTTTTCTGATTTGGTCTTTTGTTCGTTTTACCCCATAATCTTCTTCCAATACTGCAAGGACCTTCTCCAGAACCCAGTCTTTATGGCTGTTGGGTCTATCATAGTTCTCCATTTTGCAATCGTAATCGTATTTCTCAAACATGCGCACCATCTCCACCATCTCCCCCTTGCTCATGGGGGTGGCCTTGTGCTTAATATAAACTCCTCCACTGCGGGGCCTGTTCGTATTCGTTGACTGCGCCATCATCTTCTCCCTCACACATGTACCTCACAGAATGGCGCAGGAATAAAAAATAATGTGGTCACGCCCCAGCGTCATGACGCACGTAGAGCGGAGATTCACGCATGCGTAGGCTATATAAATCAATAACGAGCGGTCGAGGTCCCGCACGCATGAACTAATCCATTGTTGCGACTCCACGTTAAGGCAAAGGAATACACTGAACGAAGGTAGGTGAATACATTGTGACACTAGTGGTTACTGCATGATTTAGCTTAGAGAACCAAACGCACATTGTATAAGCATGTTAGGAACTCAAAGCAAGCACTTATTGGTTGTATTGTAACCTTTATTGCAGAGATCTGATCAAAAACATGCCAAAAGGGTGGAAAACTAAATTCACGTCAATTCGTCAGTGCTTTTATCGAACTCTACAGATCGCAGACCTGTCTGTGGCAGTTGAAACATAAAGATTATTCAGATAAAAATAAAAGACAGGCAGCAATAAATACATTGGTGGCAGAAGCAAAGACTATGTACCCCAGGGCCAATGCAACACAAATTAAAGCTAAAATTGGGAGCCTGAGGAGCACGTTTCTCAGAGAGCTAAAGAAGGTCGAGGGATCGAAAAGATCGGGAGCTGCAGCAGATGACGTGTATGTACCCAAACTGTGGTACTTCAACAGCCTGATGTTTTTAAAGGACCAAACTGAGCCAAGAAAACATCTATCCACACTACCCTCCCTATCAGCAGAGGCCACAGATACTGAGGCAGAACCAACAGAGGAGGAGGAGGAGGAGGAGGAGGAGGAGATCAGCTTTACCCAGGTCTAGTATTTTTCAACAACTGGCCATTCAAATATACTATGATGTTAATGTGTTGTTATGATGGCAACAAAACTGAAATGATGCTCCTTTTTCACACACAGGACCTTGGCAGCCAAGAAGAGGCTGGGCCCAGCAGCCTGTCAACACAATGCCAAATCCCTACACTAAACCCTCCTCGAAAAAGGGCCAAGAAGAGGCAACAGCTAGATGACGCCACTGCTGAATTTCTAAGTAGGGCCACATCGGTCATCACCTCAGCACCCGATAGTGCAGAAGGGTTTGGCTGTTTCATTGCCAACAAGCTCCGAGAAATAGAGGCAGATCAAAGGGAGCTGTGTGAGGGGATGATGGTACAGCTCCTTAGCAAGGCCAGGAAACGGGAGCAAACATCTAATTCCCATGTCTGTGATTTAGATCACACACCTCCAGCTAATCAACAACAGGCCTACCAACCACAGCCAGCCTACCAAACCCAGACAAGTTACCAAGCCCACCCAGCCTACCCACACCAGCCAACCTACCCACAACAGCCATCCTACCCACAACAGCCAACCTACCCACAACAGCCAACCTTCCCACCCCAGCAAGCCCAACCACCCCAGCAGCATGGGGGTCAGTGGCCAACTCAGAGCCCAGATTTTAGGGGCTACTAATTTGGTCACCAACATAATGGTTTGGTACATATTTTGATGGGTTGTTATTTTTGGTTAAAAATTTTAACCATTTAGATCCATTTTAGGGATAATTTTATGTTTGGCTTCAAAAATGGAACGACAAATGGGCGAAAACATGTATCTTTAATTTTTTTTTGATTTTGTATTATTGTGATGGGAGTGACAAAGACAAAAAATGGCCTCAGCTGATGGGGAGAGAAGTGTGGATAGTGTTGTTCTTGGTTCAGTTTGGTCGGCAAAAAATATCAGCCTGTTGAAGTACCACAGCCTGGGGACAGACATGTCTTCTGCTCCCCATCTTTTGGAGTCCATGATCTTCTGGTGCTCCCTATAGTTATTGTAATTCTCAGGTCCCCAAGTTTGGAGATTTACCAAAAAATTGTTATGTATGCCCTGGGGTACAGAGGCTTAGCAAAGTCCACCATTTGTTCTATTGTCCTTATGTTTTGGATTTTTCCTATTTTAGGAGATTTTTTTTTAAATAAATGGATGATGTGAAGGTGTCTTGAATTATTTGTGTAAAGTCAAATGTCAGTTTGTGAGTAGGCAGGTCCTTTGCTCAAATTAAAGGGAGACAAATAGAGTAGTTGGTACTTTAACCATCAAAAATAATAAGGGAAAATGGGGTTGTTAGAAGTTGACACACAAAAGAATATTGAAATTTGCTTGATTCATCTAAACAAAATACACTAATCAAAAGTAAATTAATTTGTTTTTAATCCATCCGTATCACCAGCAAAGCAGGTTTTAAGATTATTGTCATTACAAAGAAAAGGATAATATGCGCTGTTTTTCGAGATTTCGAAACTAGCCGCATCACGAATGTTCTTTTTCTAATACAAACGCTCGTTTTACTAGACAGAAGGCTTCCGGCTGCTCTTTACTTCGGAGCATGCGCATTTTTACTTTGGACAATAGTCCGATGGTTTGCTGTACACACGATCGGATTTTGCACCATCGGACTTTTGTTGCCTGAAAGTTGGTCCGTTCGCAGACCCAACTTTTTGTCCGATGAAAGCCAAAAAAGTTGGTCCGATGGAACGTACACACGGTCGGACAAATGCGAAAAGTGTCGGATTTTGATGTTGGTTGGGCAAAAGTCTGACCGTGTGTACGGGGCTTAAGAAGATTTGACGTATGATTGCAGCGTCGTACAGTTTGGCTGCTCCATTTCCGGTCAAATGCTCGGCCCATAAGCTGTAGAAAAATTCTATTGTTGGTTGACTAGCAATAATAATTAATAAATATAATTATTACTAGTGTCATACAACATGAGAATTCTACTATAGCTTGTAGGCGTAACATTTGACCGGAAAAATATGATTGCAGCATCGTACAGTTTCGCTGCTCCGTCGAATCTTCTTTGAACATTCGACAGACGGTCAGACAACATTAAAATTTCAATGACAGATTCAACCTTAATTTGTTCAGATTTTTGGACAAATACAGTTTCCAATGAAAAATGAAATAAAAAACGAATTTCGGGAGTAACTAAATTAATTAATTTTTCCAACGAAAACGAAAATCCGAAACAAAATATTTCAGTGTGCACATGTCTAGCGCACACATACAAAAATTACATTTTAACTCCTACAAGGCTATTTAAAAACACCTGAGCATATTTAGAAAATATGGGGATTTAGTTACACCACATGGCCATATAGTGCTAAGCCTACTACTACATCAAAGTACCCCAATATCAGTGGATCCTATGCTATCCATAGAATAAAAGATCCTGTTTCTCTGAACCATGGGAGAAATACACTCCTCTATATGGGAGAACTAACAAACCCCTTTGGGCTGGAGCACCTCACCCCCCATCATTGCCTATTATTAGTGTCCACCTGTGTTTTAGGAGTTGTCCTTTAGTTCTCCCATATAAAGGAGTGTATTTCTCCCATTGTTCGGAGAAGCAGGATCTTTCAATCTATGGATAGCGTAGGACCCACTGATATTGATGTTCTAGTAGTGGGCTTAGCATTATATGGCCATGTGGTGTAACTAAATCCCCATATTTTCTGAATATGCTCAGGTGTTTTTAAATAGCCTTGCAGGAGTTAAATTTAATTTTTGTATGTGTGCGCTGTAATCTTTTTTTCTGTGCTAAAAAACAAGTCTGATCCATTGAGACTCCACCACACAGCTTACAGCACTTAAAGGATCCACTACTGACGGTTTGGTGCCAGTTATTACAGCATACCTTGATGCCTTTTAGACACGATCGGTTTTCCCAGCGGTAAAAAGTCTGCCAGGAAAACCAAGGGGAAAAATCGAGAGCCTGCTCAGTAGCTTTTTCCCCCTACACACGGCCGGTTTTCCTGACAGGAAAACTGCCATGAGAGCTGTGGTCGGGAAACCCAGCTGTGTGTACGCTCCACTTCAGGCTTTTCCCATAGAAAAACTGCTGGCTATTCTCGCGGGAAAAAAGAAAACATGTTCTCAATTTTCCCACCGGGTACCCAGGCAGTTTTCCTGTCAGGAAAACTGCTATAGAGCGTACACATGGCCGGTATTCCCTGCCAAAAGCTGTCATGGCAGTTTTTCAGATGGGAAAACTGGTCGTGTGTATGAGGCATGAGAGTTCTAGTGGTTTCCATGCTTTGAAAGGTCAGGGCTGTTATGGAGGTAAAAGGGGGGACCTAATCAATATTAGGTGGATGTTCCTAACATGTAAAATCTAAAATACAAGGGGGTTATAGCACACTGAGCATAACTTATTGTTCCATCATAGACTATAGCAACCTCAGCCATATTTGCTCCTTCTAATTACTGAACTGCATGATGCAGTAAAAACTGAAGTATGTGAGCTCAGGTCCTACATAGCTTCCATATATACAACAAATGAGATAATGAAGAGGTGTAGTCACTTAATAACCCTTACATGTTCACAGCAAACTATTGCTTATAAAAATGTGTATTGCATTATATATATTGCAATACATGTTAGCAAATAAGAGGTTGACATTCTGCCAGAGAGGGATCACTTTGATGCAGTTAGCCAGCTTGAACGTGTATTGCAATGCAGACTATTTTCTAATGGGACAATAGGGTATGCACACTATGCTATAACCCCCTTGTATTCTGTATATTTTGGAGGTTTTTGGGGGGGAACACACCTGGTTGTGTGCATAGATCGCTGTTTTTTCCTTTGCCTGCTGATGCAGTCTGTCTATATACAGGGGGTCTCTGGGTTGCAAACAAGATATGGACTGTAGGCTTGTTCTTAAGTTGAATCTATTTGTAAATTGGAACAGGTACATTTTAAAGTGTAGCTCCAGCCAAAAAAATATCAATTTTTAAGCTTTTTGGATAGCATAGGGAAGGGTTATCACACCTGTAACATTTGTTTTGCTCTCTGTGCCCCTGTTCAAACCATACTTTGTGTCCCAATGACAATTGGATTTTGAAAATGTTAGATTATTAGGAAAATAATGATTTGTTATAAAGCATCAGTGGAGACCATATTTACTCTTACAGAAGAGAATTTCCCTTCCTAGGGTTAGATTTCCTCTCACTTCCTGTTGTTTCCCTCCGTTTGTAAGTAGGAGTCATTTAGTAGGAGACCCCCTGTATATATAAATTGTGTTTCTGTTGATGGTCCTGGGTGCCATGAGATTCGTGTTTTAACATAATACGAAAAATTAAAGAATATATATATTTTTTGCCTTTCCACTATTACTTGATAGAAGTGAGCAGAGCTTCACCTAATTTGTTAAGCTAAGAGAAATTTCCCTTGCTAAGTGAAAATCCTATTTTCTTTAGGTAAATCAATTCCTTTCTATACACCTCTAAACACTGAGGCCGCGTACACACGGAGGGACATGTCCGCTGAAACATGTCCGACAGACCGTTTCCAGCGGACATGTCTCCTCCGGATTTTCGTCCGACGGTGTGTACACACCATCGGATGAAAATCCCCTCGGCCAGGGAACGTGGTGACATGGCGGTGATGTTGTCGCCACCACGTCACCAAACCCAGAAATAAAATGCTTCCGCACATGTGTCGAATCCATTGGACGCATGCGCGGACAGTTCTGTCCGCTGGTTAGTGTACTAACCAGCAAACAGATCCGACGGACAGGTTTGAAGCGGACAAATTTCAAAGCATGCTTTGAAATTTGTCCGATGGACAAACCTGTCTGCTCACCCATACACACGATCAGAGATGTCTGCTGAAACGGTCTGTTGGACCGGTTTTTAGCAGATACATTTGATCGTGTGTACGCGGCCTGAGGCAAGGGAGGTTGCCTTTGAAACATTAAAACAACATGTAAATGAACCCAAATATGAGCTACATGATATTGTGGCAGTGTCCATGTGAAGTATAATTTGATCAGAATAATGATTCTCCATCCTCTTTTTTTTTTTTACCACTTCAGATTCAACCACAGCAAGAGACTTGCTCATGATTTTATTCATTAATTCCGTCTCTACTTTGGTTTTACATCATTTGTGGTATTCCGAATATTATTTTATGTATTTATCATTTACTTCATTGTATTAAGTATTTTACATATCTAATTTAATTGAAAATATAAACCGTACCTGCCCCCTCCCACCCCCTTCCCTAATGGTTTGTCCCTTGTTTTACTTTTAGTCTTCTTTAATTACCCACCATCTACTATTATTTTTCCCAGATATTGCTCTGTTAATTTAAAATCTTTCCACTGTCTCCATCTCTTATTGTGTATATTGAGTTGGCCCTCATCAAAACTACATAGGTATTCCAGTTTATTATAGTTTTCCACCCTTTCGAATCATTCTTTTATATCTGGTTTCCTTGTACTTAGCCAGTTTTTTGGTATCAGTCCTTTTGCAGCATTTATCAATGGTGGAATTAATGCTTTCTTATAACTAATATTTGATTCTTTTGATTCATGAAACAGGCAAGCTTGTATGGTATTGGGTACCTTTTTTGTGAATCACTTCAGGTGTTCTGTGCCATCTCGAAATGCATTTATAGTTAATTTCAGTTGTGGTGTTATGTATGGATGCTATTATTCTTTCTACTTGTTGGTCCTCAAATTTCTTGTTTATTTCTTTTTCCCATTTCCCTATAAAATAGGGGTTTCCTTGTAGATCTAATTCTGTCAGGATTTGATATACTCTTGATATCACATGCCTTAATGGGGTTTGTGTAGAGCATAGTTTTTCTAGAGCTGTTAATTTCTTTTCATCTCTTGACCGCGTACACATGATCAGTCAAAACCAATGAAAATGGAATGAAGTTCAGTTTCATCGGTCCAAACCGATCATGTGTAGGCCCCATCGGTCAGTTTTCCTTCAGTCCAAAAAAATAGAACTTGCTTTAAAATTGAACCGATGGACGCCTGACCGATGGGTCAAAACCAAGCGTTAGAATGCAAAGGCATCGGTCAAAGGGCCGTAATGCTCAGAATCAAGTCTACGCATGCTTGGAAGCATTGAACTTCTTTTTTCAGCGCATCATGTGTTTTACATCACCGCGTTCTGACACGATGTTTTTTTTAACCAATGTTAAAAAACATCAGACCGTCAGTCGGCTTCGTCGGTTAACCGATGAAAGCGGTCCTTCGGACCGTTCTCATCGGATGGACTGATCATGTGTACGCAGCCTTATAGGCAAGGGTACTGAGTTTATCAGATGTTTTAGTTGTAGATATTCCCATTCACTAATATTCCCATTCACAAATATTCGATATGTTTTTTTCGTTTATCTCCCGGAATGTTTTTTATCTTTCCTTCTGCTCTGTGATGTCCTTAATTTGTGCTGCCCCCATTTTAGTAGTTCCAAGCCGAGTTCCTTTCCAAGGGATAAAAAAATTAGTTTCCGTGAGCGAGATTAACCACTTAAGACCCGGACCAAAATGCAGGTAAATGACGAGGCCCCTTTTTGTGATTCGGCACTGCGTCGCTTTAACTGACAGTTGCACGGTCGTGCGACATGGCTCCCAAACAAAATGTGCGTCCTTTTCTTCCCACAAATAGAGCTTTCTTTTGGTGGTATTTGATCGCCTGTGCGATTTTTATTTTTTGCGCTATATACTAAAATATTTTTGAAAAAAAAACAATATTTTTTACTTTTTGTTATAAGAAAAATCAAATAAACTAAATTTTAGTCAAACATTTAGGCCACAATTTATTTAGCCACATGTCTTTATTAAAAAAAATTGCCCAAAAAAATAGCTACCTAGCGGGAACAGCGACACTAATACAGCGATCAGAAAAATGATCGCTTAGTGACGCTGGCAATAGGGAGTGAAAGGGTTAACTAGGGCGATGATCAAGGGGTTAAAACTTTATTGGGGGGGTATGGGGGCTACCCTGAACCTAACACTAACTGACTGTCACACTGACACTAAATACAGTAATCATACATGTACAGTATGATTACTGCATTCAGTGACACTGTGACAGGGGGAGGGGGGGTGATCGCAAGGGGTTAATGTGCCTATGTGTAGTGTGTGTCAGTGTAGTGTTGTGCAGACTTACTGTGTGATGTGATCTCTTCTCAGCAGAGGTTGAAAAAACCGCCGAGAGCAGAGATCACATCACTTCCCTCTTCCTGTGTTTACACAGGAGGAGGAAGTGCAGAGCAGGGGAGCGTGCGCATTGGCTGGGAGCGATCTGGAGGGGGCGGACAAAATTAAATAGCCACCCCCTCGTCCCGGATCGCTCGTACAGCCACGGGGACCGCCGCATGTACCGGGGGGGGTCCAGATCGGACCCCCGACCCACGTCAAGGCAGCAACGTATATATACGTTGATGTGCCTGCCTGTGCCATTCTGCCGACGTAAATGTACATGCGGCAGTCCATAAGCAGTTAAAGGTGAATTATAAGTCCATTTATTCTGTCTATAAATTAAATCCCAAACTTTGAAAACATTTTTTGTTAGTCCGTGTGTATCTTCATCCAACACTCCATACATTTTTGTGCAGTGCTGTTTTACTGATATTATTTTCCATTCGGATCCATTTTTTTTCTTTCTCTTTGTCTTTATTCCCCCATTCTACCATTCGTGCAATAATCGTGGCTTTGTAATATCTATTTATATCCGGTGCGGCTAATCCTCCGTGTTTTTTTCCTCTTGTTATTGTGGCAAAATTTACTCTCTGCTTTTTATTCGCCATCCTCTGATGGGGAAATGCACATTAATCAACCATATGAGATGTAAGTTCATGCTGACTAATCTATCTAGATACTTGTCAACTTCTGTACAGATAAAACAGTATATAAATTATCATGGCATTCTCTAATATTTTGAAATATTCTGAGGTCAGTAATGATATTCTAAGGCGTGGGGTCTGTACTTCAGCTTTCTAAAAAATAATGAATTATTAATTAAAGCCTTTACACTTTAGTCCCTCTGCATCTACCTCTATCTATTCCACGAAAAATAAATAAAAATAAGTAAATGTTGACCTAGGTGCTAAAACAAAGGCTTTACACAATAATCCTTAGCTACATTTCAATTGATTTGTAAAGCAATTGTAAGACCTCCTTCACACAGCCGCCAGGCCATATACACTGGAATCCAATGGCAAGAATCTGCAAGTTCTTGCGGCTGGAATAACTGGTGCTTTAGAGTAGCGGCCGCTGTTCAGCTTATATAAACGAATGAAAGGTTGACCGTTGGCACTGCTATTCTCATGTATCCACACAACAAGCACACCAAGCGGTTACCTGTGGATGTCAAAGCCTGGATGCAGCTGACTGCATCCAACCTCAGTCATCTGACAGTAGCCACAGGTAATCCTATGTTGGCCAGCTGCCATTGTGAACAGGGGCAGCCTGTCATTAGTTTATAAAGGCTGAGCAGCCACCGCTATTTGCATGCAATAGCCATCTCCAAAATACACCTTGTCCTAACCAATGACACCACAAATCTCTTAGTTTACTCCCTGGTCATCTCCCGACTCGACAACCGCAACTCCTTCCTCATGGGATTACCTTTACACAGGCTATCCCCCTTTAGTCCATTAAGAATGCTGTTGCCAGGCTCATCCACCTTACCAACCGCTCAGTGTCTGCTATTCCTCCCTGTCAGTCCCTCCACTGGCTTCCACTCACCCAACAAACTAAATTCAAATTTATAATAACAACTTATAAAGCCATCCACAACCCAGCCCCCAGCTAAATCACTAACTTAGTCTCAAAACACCAACCTACTTGTTTCCTTTGTTCCTTTCAAGACCTCTGGCACTCTTGTTCCATCATCACCTCCTACCATGCTTGCCTCATGGAATTTTCCCGAGCCTCTCCCATCCTCTGAAACTCCCTACCCCAATCTGTCCAACTATCTCCTACTCTGCTTGTTTTTAGACCATCCCTGAAAACCCTCCTCTTTTCTACTTATACTTTCTTCATCTGTTCATCCCCCCAGCTATTACCTTTTGTATTACTTGACCCTCCCTTCTAGATTGTAAGGTCTAACAAGCAGGGATTCCTGCTGTATTGAATTGTATTCTAACTGTACTCTCTGACCTCATGTTGTAAAGTGCTGCTGGACTTTGTATTAACACACTGCAGTCCATATACAGCAGAGCTTGGGAAGATAGAAGCAGGAGGAGCCAATTCCCTGTGCCATAGTGCAGAAAATGTGTTGATAGAAAGTGAGGGCAGAGAGATGAAATTATCAGTCTGATACTTCTCCATTCAATGCCCAATCACAGAGCAGGGGTGGGGGAGAGACCTTGTTAATTGTTACTAAACTACTTATGGATAAAATGAGGTCAGACAGGGCTGTCCAGTGAGGCAGAAATGTGGGCATCTCAGAACTGGATAGACAGAAATACAGATCCTTTGGCAGGCAAAGCAACTACCTTATATGTATTTAATCTGAGTATTTAACTATTTGCCTGGAGTAAGCTTATATTTATATAGACAGGCTACACAACAAGTTATAGCAAGCATTGCAGAGAATTAGTTTGCACTGTAACCTTGTAGCTCTAGGTTTTATGTTATTTCCACCAAGAAAACTTCATAACTAGCTAATATAAACAGCAGCAGGACAGTGGCTCCCATATTGGACATTGTTTCATGTATAAACCTTGATAAGGCTTTCGGTGGATTTCATAGGGCATCCAGCAAGAAAGTAAACAAGCCTATGAGAAGCATACATGTAGGATGGTGGTTAGCAATCTAACATTTCACAAAGGAGATGTAGGATTGATTTCTACCAGGAATGCTATCTGCATGTAGCATTATGCTATACCAATGCTTCCTCCATAATCTCTGTTTTCTTTCAAAATTAGACCAATACTTTAATTGGCTTCCATACAAATTATCCCGGTTGTGTATGGCCTTGGAGGAATTAGATTAATGTTTATCAACAGGGTGCCACAGCATCCTGGGGTGCCATTTGGGTTCCCCTGGGATTCTGTGAGCATAGGACCCAATTTGCTGGATCAAAGCTCTTGGAGGGGATGATAAGGGACTATATACAATATTTTAGTAATGAGAATGATATCATTAGCAGTAATCAGCATGGATTCATGAAGAATCATTCTTGACAAACCAATCTATTAACCTTCTATGAAGAGATGAACTGCCATCTAGATAAAGGAATTCCCATAGACGTGGTGTATCTGGATTTTTCAAAAGCATTTGACACAGTTCCCCATAAACGTTTACTGTACAAAGTACTCTGAATGGTCAGGGGCAGGTAGTGGGGTCCCCAAAGACCCCCAAACCAATCCAGTTTAATTTGTTTATAAATTACCTGGAGGAGCTCTGTATTAGCGGACAATACTAAGCTAAACAGGGCAAGAAGTTCTCTGCAGGATGAATAAGATTAGCACCTGAACCACAACATACAGGGACATACAAGATAAAACTGACATATAATCACACACATAGGGTGGACTTTGGAGTGTGGAAGGAAGCCGCAGTACCCGGAAGAAACCCACGCAGGCACAGGGAGAACATGCAAACTCCAGACAGGTAGTGTCGTGGATGGGATAGTAAATAAAGTGTTGTGGTTGAGATAGTGTCACGAGTTGCCATTGTACCAGCCAGCCACAAGCACCACAACAACTAATGATGCCCTAGGGCAATACGCAAGGCATCATTCTTTGCTTTGGTGTTGACAACTGACCTGCACCTTGGCAACTCATGAAGCTGATCCAGGGCAGGTGTCATGCAGGGCTGCCCCTAGCATTCAGACCTCCTCCACCGCCTGCCCTCTGCTGGGGTTGAAAGGTAAGGCTCTGATGAAAAAAAGGGACTGTGTAATTAAAGGCTGTGTGATTGGGGGATCTGTAACTCAAGGGGCTTTGTGATGAGGGAACTCTGATGTGACCAGAAGACTTGTTGATGGGGCTGCTCTGATGTGATGGTGACCTTCTATGTGACGGGAAGCTTTGGATCCAAAGTTAATTTCATTAAGGTGGTTAGGTGCATCATCCCAGGATGAGGTTTTCCATTAAAAAAAAATAACATGCCCAGGATTTTGCATAATTCTGTTGTGACAGAAAACATGTTGAGAAACCCTGTATTAGATTATAAACTTCCTTAGAGAGAGATAGACTGTTTTGAATGTTTCAATGTCCTCTGTAAAGCACTACAGAACACACTATGTTAGTGAGTTAAATAAGTACTGTAAATTACCTCTGCAGGCTAAAAAGTTGATGATTTTACATTATAGTTTTAAAGAAAATTAATACGGCTACAGTCAATTCAACTTACAGGATAAGCAAGTGAGCATTTTGTTCCAACTAACTGGATTGCTAAAAACTCAGATGCACGTTAAAGAATGGAGCTATTGCCACTAATAAGAACATAACCATTTACTCTGCCAGTCATACATGGTAAAAAGTGCTGAATGTTCAGTTTCTGCCCTGCCTTAACCACTTCCCGACCATCTAATGTATATATGCGGCAGCAGAATGGCTCTGCTGCGCAATTCACCCTATATATTCCTACCAAGTAGGAACAACAATATGTCTCCTCCCCCAGTCAGTCCAATCCCCTCACAGTTAGAACACACCTAGGGAACACACATTCAACCCCTTGATTGCCCCGTAATGTTAAACCCTTCCCTGCCAGTGACATTTATACAGTAGAGTGGAGATTGGAATACAGAAGAATTTATCATCAATAGAGGGTTCCTTTCCCACTTGGGACATTGTGCATGCAACTCCTGCATGTCTCTTTGTTACTACATAGGGGACCACCCAACTTATATGTGAATGTTATCTACCATCATATATGGACATGATTCAGGACTGTTTAGTCTTACCTTTTTGTGTATATTGATGTGTTTATGTTCACTTATATCACCGGATTGATTTATATATATTACCTTACATGGTTTTCTATATATCTGAGGGTTTACTGTAGTCACCTCATCATCATTTTTTCTTGCACATTTAATTTAAAAAATGTGTGGGTTTACACTTATTGGGAACCAGGAGTGCTTCCCCTTACATTGTAACATTCTCACTTCTTATTGGTTCCCCCTAGGGACACCTCGGTTCAATTGGCGCTGCACTTTTTCACATCACTCATTTACAATATTTTCCTATTGTTGTGTAGGCTGCCTTGCCATTCTTATTTATATTTTTTTCTTTTTGTTTTTCCATTGATTTTGGGAGTAGCGCAATATATTTTCGCACAATAATTTATACAGTAATCAGTGGCTATTTTTTGCTCTGATCGCTGTATAAATGTCAGTCTGATCTGTCTGCCACAATGCCGTAGTCCTGATAAAAATTGATGATTACCGCCATTACTAGTTAAAAAATAATAATAACGATGCCATAAATCTATCACCTATTTTGTAGATTTAACTTTTGCACAAACCACTCAATATATGCTTATTGCGATTTTTTGGACCAATTTATTTTTTTGGGGATATTTATTATAGCAAAACGTTTAAATTATTGTGTTTTTTTTTTTTAAATTGTCACTCTTCTTTTAATATCACAAAAAAATAAAAAAGGTGATCAAAGACTTCCAAAAGAAAGCTCTATTTAAGGGGATAAAAAAGGCTGCTACAACATCTCACAACTGCGCAATTGTCAGTTAAAATAACGCAGTGCCCTATCGCAAAAAATGGCCTGGTCAGGAAGGGGGTAAATTCTTCCGGGGCTGATGTAGTTAAAAAATGTGCAAACAGATGTTTAGAAAAATTGTGTTATACATTTTTAACAAATGTTTTTGGATACAGTAGGAGTACCTGTTGCTTTTTACTGCTGTCTGTGGCTCTGTTTTCATGGCAAAAACTTTTTGGAGTCCAAAATATTAGAATATAATGAACGTAGATTACATTTGTATACATTTCTTCAGACAAGACAATGGTAGTTTTATTTGTTTTACTTTCTTGAGTCTGCCTGTTAGACTGGCCACATACTTTACAATCTGATTTCATAATCTCAGTACAATATAATTTAGATTTACTAATAGACATGTGCATTTTCATTTTGTCTGAATGCGTTTTCGCCCGAATTTCGGGTATTTTCATTATCGTTTTAACAAACTAAAACAAACGCGCACAATCCGAAAGATTCAACATAAAATGCTTTATTTTAGTTTTCGTTGCGAGTTTCGACATGACGCTGACAATAGCAATATGTGTCTATCGAACCTGTGGTCGAATGTGCCTAACTTTAACTCTATTAGTCCAAGATTATTCTACATAGAGAGGAAAGATTCGACATTATAGAGACATGAAGATTCAACATTATAGAGACAGTGTTGGGGTAGACCATTCATCATGAACGACGAAGATTCGACGAAGCAGTGAAAAACATACAAACATTGAATCTGTCATTGAAGGCTTATGGTGTCAATTAAAAGTGCTAAGAAGATTCATCAAGCAGCTAAACTGTACGACGCCGCAATCGTACATTTCCAGTCAAATGCCAGGCCCATAGGCTATAGAAGAATTTGAATGTTGGTTGACTAGTAATAATAATTTATAAATATTATTATTACTTATAATTATTACAGCATTAGAATTCTATTATAGCTTGTAGGCAGAGCATTCGACCGGAAATGTACGATTGCGGCGTCGTACAGTTTAGCTGCTTTGTCAAATCTTCTTAGAACATCCGACAGACACCATGAGCCTTCAATGACAGATTCGACCTTAATTAATTTGAATTTTTTGGCAAATGCATTTTTAAAAAAAACGAGAATTTTTTAACTAAATAAATTCATTTTTCGAGCGAAAATGAAATTCCAAAACAAAATGTTTCAGTGTGCACATGTCTATTTACTAACAGTTAGGACCTACCAAAACAATTCCATTTATAGTATATCCTAAGCTAAGCTATAAGATAAGCTATAAGATATGCCGCAAAATTATCAGTAAATTCAAGGGAAATGTACAACCAGACGTCAAGGATATGTCCCCCCTTTGATGAATCAAGCAGTGAATTAATGTCCTGGGATGGGCAAATTAATACATTAAATAGGGTTTTCTGTGAAATTGGTAGACCTGGTTTACTGACACCCTCAACACCCCCATCCCCACACAAACAACACAAATAGCTTAAAAAAATACTTATCCATATGGGCTAAAGTGTATTTTCTCATCATTTTAAATGCCCAGTTTTACAGGAAGAAAGTAGGGCAGGAGGATATAGTCCATGCTTCCTGGAGATTTTGGAAGCTGGGGCCTAAGCAAGTATTTTTTTTGTAAAAAAAAAAAATCCAAGCTATGTGTGTTTGGGGGATACGAAGCTCACAAAAAAAGGAAATCTCCCATCCTCATAGAACGTACAATGCACATAAAAAACAATCTTCCAAAAGTCAATATATGTGCAAACAGGAAATCATTTCATGAAAATCCTTTGAGAAGTCTGGTGTAAAATTGTAAGCTAGATGTGTGTGGCATACAGAGAAACATATATGTTTTTTTTTTTTAACCACCAGAAAATATAAACTATTATTATCATCAAATATGTTTACAATGTTGGTGAAAATGAAAAATGTACTTGAAAATTCTTCTGTCCTTTGTCTCTAGCATAGAGTACCACATGTTGTTCATATGCTGCCTACCTAAATCAATTAAAGTAAAAAATGTTTGTCATCCATGTGTGAAGAGAACACTGAACTGCCATAGGAGAGTAAAATACTGTATTTTTCCACATTTGGTGTGTGCGTGAAACTAGTTAAAAAATCTAACAAGTTATTCAAGTATACATGCCCTCCAATTACATTGTCAAATGAAATATTTTCCTATTATAATTATTTATAGTCATTTATAATTTTTGCTTAAGTACAGCAAAAATGTTGTTACAAAGCAGTATAATTCAGGTTTACATATTGTCTCTGTACTATTTTTTTATTTGAACGTTTTATTAAAACTTAATTTAACAAGTAAAAATAAATGTTAAACTTGAATTTTTTTGGGTCAATTACTCAAAATCAAATAGTTGTTACAAGTTAAAATTATCCATGCCTATTGTAAACTTCTTAAAACCATATCACTTTCTTTTCCAACAATTACCATGAAAGATCTTTGCAATTACTAAATGAAAATTGTTGCTTATGTGTTACCAAGATGCTTTCAAGGAACCCAACTACCTTGTTATATTTTATGGGCCAAAAAAACTCATTTTGTACCAGATCTAAAGGAGGGCACATTTGTCTGTATATACTCCAGAAAGAAAATGGTCCATGATATAAACACCTTTAAGTATTTGTGGTAGGAGGTTTCATGTAAATTCCCATTCCTTTCTGATTTTCACCACACTTTGCTTGAAAAACACACAATGCCATTCTTTATTTGCAAAGTGGAAAAATATAAGGTCTGGTTTTGTTATTTCAGCATTTAAAAGTTTTTTTTTCATAGTCTTTTTTTTTTAACATCCCTCAATATGTCCTGTTAGGTCTTTTCACAGCCAGCCTAAAATCGAACTCATAAATTCAAAGCAAAGTACTTTAGTAATTGGAGCCCCGAGTCCTGGGTGCCTTTGATCTAATTTATTGGAAACGTTTGAATTTAAGCTTCATAGTTTCTCTACTATTGTTAAAATGTATTAGTTTTGTGTATCCCAAATTATTTGGAACAGCTTATAGGAAAAAAATTAGAAATTCATCTATAATCTGTGCTTTCAATTACCACCCTAGCATTTTCTGAGTCCCTATAGCAATCCAATTCTAATCTGGTAAATGGTGTCCAGCATTTTTTACATAGGAGTATCACAAATCCTTGGGTTTAAGGTGTCTTACTGGCTTCTTAGAAGCTGAACTGGCAACAATGATCTTTTTTTTTTTTTTTTTTTGCAAGTGTGAAGGAATCTGTCCCTTTTAGAGGCACCGTTACCTCTAAACCCGGCAGAATGATGAATATTTGGGTGCTCCATTCATAAATGACAGAGCCAGCAGGTGAAATGCAATGCTCCAGGTAAAGTATGATGATAAATGTTTTAAACAAGAAGAAAATCCCCAAAAATGCAGATTTTTTTTAATGCCAAAAGCCAAAATTAAATGATATTTACACTTGCAAATATGTATATATATATATCCTTGCCCTTGCCAGGTTTGTGTCTATTTGGTTATGTATCTGATATGTAACATCATTAGGAATAATATCAATATCAATATCAATATATATATATATATATATATATATATATATATATATATATATATATATATGTTTTACACAGATACACACACACAAAAGTTAATGCAACTTTGTAGGCAATTCTAATGTACTTAAATTTTGCAGTGATAAAAAAAATATACAGAAATTGTAAAAATGTACGCAACTCATGAATTTGTCAGGGTTGATTTAGCTTTTTTAACTTAACACTCAAAAGAAAAATATACATATATTTATATATATATATATATATATATATATATATATATATATATATATATGTATATTTTTCTTTTATATATATATATATATAATTTTTCTTTCTTTCTCTTTAAAAAATGATGGTCCAAATTTAGATGCAATTATGAAAATAGTATTTTTTTTTCAGTTACACATGATATATCTCTGATAGGATATTTGTATGTTATATGGTGTGGATTTACTAATGCTGTTTACACAAAATTACCTGTTGCCACTTATTATGCACTTCACTTTTGCTTAGATATACATTAGCTATACAACAAATATGTTTGAATATAATAACTTACAAATTATGTTGACTTTTCAGATGCAATATTTTTTATTTTATTCCTAATATACTGTATTTCTTGTACATAAATAATATTTCTTAAGTTAACTTAAATAATTGTTTTACATGGATGAAAATACATTTACACAGATTAAAGCCAGTGTCATACAATACTAGAAGGCAAATAGGTTGTGTATATTTGACAATTATTATTTAAACTAAAGAACACAAAATAAAATATGACTATAGTTTTAGTTGATTTAAAAAGATTAGCTTTCTTTCCATATCTATATACCATTTGCTTGCATACATTTGCTTTTTAAATGTGCGTACCAATTGCTTGTATACATTTGCTGTCCAAATATTTGAAGTTACATGCTTTACCAACTTCAAAGCAAACAATGTAGCAGGTTAACATGTTTACCTGCAATATAATAAAAGAAAACAAATGTTTGCTATTAAAACTAATTTTATCAGTCTAAAAAACCCAAGTTCTTCTCTATAATTTGGATATTGCTGTGAAATTATCGAACTATATATAGCAGATAATTTAATTTAGCTACTTCCAGGCATACAAAATGATGTTCTTTCAATCTATATCCAAGTCATTTCTCCAATACAATTGTTCATAAAATTCCCTGCATATTGTAGCTATATACGATGATTTAAAAAACACGTTTGAATCAAAAGGTATGTAACTCGTTAGTCAACGTAGTCCGGTTTGAAGGAAACAGCATGATATATGCTATTTCAGATATATACATAATCAGATTTTCTAGGAAGTCATTAACATTTCAAGGAAGCAAAAAATATATATATAAATATTGTTTTAAAATCTGCAACAAGGTTAACATAAATTTGTATCCACTCCAAAAAAAAAAGTTTATTGCAATCTAAATAACCTGAAGACATCAAAAAACTTTAGGCTGGACTAAAGGGACGTAAATAAGGAACAACTGCCATTTACAGGGTCTAAATATCCTCCAATAGCAGATAAGCTTAGCTGGAGAGGTAAAACCTGTATTTATCCCACCAAGCTAATCATAAACTTTGTTTGTACAACTAAACACTGACATTTATGGTTTCCTACCCTGTGGTTAAAACTTTGTTGCAAAAAGGAGACCACCTCTTAAAGTTGTGTTTTTCCAAAGAGATTTGTATGCAACAAAGAAAGCAAAAAGAGATTTAAAAAAAAAAATCAGAACGGCAAGGGTTAAAACTTAGACCTTTGCCATGTGATTGTATATTTATGGGTATGCAGAAATTGTTTCCTCCAAATGCAAAATGGAGGAAGATTTATTTCTCCACATCTGCTACTTACGTTTTCTTTTAAAGAAATTATACAAATTACATCCCGTTTTAGAAGTGCTTTTTCACTGTTATCTAAGGGCGTAATTAGCTCATCTAAAAGGAGGTTACATTTTTACAATTCTGCAGTTCCATCTAATTAGGAAGCCATAAGTCAAAGTGTAATGACATTTAGTAATTTGCGGCTTCTGGAACCTGTAGTTCCACATAGCCATGGAGCCACACTTAATTACCCAATTAACATGTTAAAATATAAAGAACACAAAAGGTGCAGTTGTTGCCTATATACTTTTGATTTTTCTAAGATATGTGCACAAAGTGACTGTACCTGTATTTTTTAGCCACCAAGAATATTGCTCCTCTTCTTTATCTGCATATCATATTTTAAAATGATTGAAAGGGAAAACATTTGAGCTTTTTCCCTAAGGAAGTGTTAAATATTCACATAATTTTAAGCAAGGGCTATTCAAACCACAAAGATTTCTTAGCCTAAAACCAACCTGTTCTGTAGTTGTAAGGGGAAGAAGTACAGTATGTGTATTTTTAAATATGTAGAATATGTTAAGTTTCCACTGTGGTCAAGTTCGGCAAATTATGCATGGAATTTGTAGTCCAATGAACACAGTGTATGCCGCATGGTCTCTACCTGTGCTGGGATCAACTATCTGTGACCCCCAACAAAAGCATATGTTTTATAAAATAAGAAAAATGTAAATGTAAAGAAGGGTGCATTGTATATGTATGTGTACATTTAGTGATGCATGGATTGTTTTATACATTACAAAATTATATGGTCAAATTTAAATATTTTTAAATCACTAATAATATTATTATTATTATTTTTTTTTTATAAATCAGCACCATTTTTGTAAAGAATATTAAGAAAGTTGCAATAAGGAATGAAACTAATACATGCTAATAGGTAAGTGGTAAGCAGTATTTTACATTAACAAATATACTTTAGAATATAGGAAGCAGGAAAGGATATACATGCTAGAGATATAGTTATATTATTATTATTATTGTGTAAAACTTAATTGTATACAAACTTCTCCCAAGAAATGTGTTTTTGTTAATAATGTTTTTGATAATTTTTCAGTAACGAAAGCCATTAGTGACCATTGTTGTTCTCTGAATAGATAAAAACTTTTGTCTTTCACTTATTGTAACCCTTTACATATTTTAATGAAGTGTAGAAGCTTAATGTATGCACATGCAGATACTTTTTCATTTATATATATATATATATATATATATATATATATTCATGGATTTAAAAACTAAAAATATATTGAGGGCGACCTTATTTTATTATTTTTCTTGGTGATATATGAAATATGGTGGCTTAAATTGTATATATATATATATATATATATATATATATATATATATATATATATATATATATATATATATATTTATATATTGATATATTGATATATATATATATATATATATATATATATACACTTATGCAGAAAAAAATCAGTTACACACACAATATATCTCAGATACGTATGTATATTTTTTTGTTATATGGTGTGGATTTGCTAATGCGGTTTACACAAAAATTATACCTGTTGCCACTTATTCTGCACTTCACATTTGCTTAGATATACATTAGCTATACAAAAAATATGTTTGAATAAAATAACCTACAAACTATGTTGACCTTTTGTATTTGTATTTGTAAAAAAACAACTAATATATGTATATAATATATATATATATATATATATATATTTATATACACACACACCACATGCATAGAGTGTGTGTATATATATATATATATATATCCATCTATATAGATATATATAGCTCTCTCTATATATATATATCCATATCTCTCTCTCTCTCTCTCTCTCTCTCTCTCTCTCTCTATATATATATATATATATATATATATATATATATATATATATATAATATATATATATAGCATTTTTTACATAAAAATATATGCATATAAGGATACAAATATGTACAAATACATATATATATATTTCTGTTGTAAACACATTCTATAATGTATGCTTAATTCTGCATAGACAGATCAAATATGAGCTTGTTCTTGTGTATAGCACATGGTTAAATATGTGTACACACACCTTCAGTCATATGTATATAATGTGAAGTAATGTGTGTAAGATGGTCACCGGCTGTTTGAGTAATGAGCGTTACGTGTATAGGGAGACTGAAAGGGGCAGAGCATGACTGCTCTAAATGAAAGGCTATTGGTAAATACAGCCCCCAGGAACCATGCACCTGGTCCTTTTCTTGTGTTATGTTAAAAATGTGAGGGTCACATTACAGGCAGCAGACTGAGCAATGCATAAAGAAAGATCTAGCGACAGCAGACCTTCCAATCACATTCTCTTGTTTAATAACCCTCAGGACAATTCTCCAAAAAATACAGAATAGCCTTTCCTTGCAAAGATCAGTGTGTCTGATGGGGAGCTGCTGGGGGTGCTTAAACTATGCTTGCCGTACAAGGATAAGCCAGTATTTTTGTGTCATTAATTTTGAGAAAGCTTGGTTTGTACTTCATGACCCAGGCATATATATGGCTATGTTTTCTATTATACCTAAATATCTTCCAGACATCCATTACAAGTGGCATAGTTTCATTTTGGTAATAAGAGCAAAGTAATTTGGTAATCAATCTGAATGTTCTCTAAATCTTGATCTTGAGATGCCAGATTTAGCTTGATGCTAACTCATACTCATACTACACAAACTATCAGAACTACATGGTTGATTTACTAACAAAGAGAATGTTTGCATAACATAGTAAATGAAGTGAAGCTGTGTTAACTTGACTCACCCAACCATGTTTGGTAAATACCTTCACTTTAATCAATAAGTTACATGATCATTTACTGTTCCTTTAAGTAGTTCAGGCCCTGTATATTAGTTCTATACATTCCAAAATTATAGAAAAAAAAGCGAAAAATAAATAACAATAAAAACACTATTTACATGCACGCACATGTACAGAAGAGTTGATTTACTAAAAAAGAGAGTGTGTAAAATCGGGGGCAGATGTGCAAGGTAGCCAATCAACTTCCAACTTCAGTTTTTTTCAATTAACCCCCCTGGCGGTATTCCCAAGTCAGACTCGGGGTTAGATTTTTGTGCTCCGATCGGTAACCCCGAGTCAGACTCAGGTTTGCCTCGCAGCATCCACAGACAAGGTTTACTTACCTTATTCCTGGATCCAGCGATGCATCTGCGCTGTGTGAGCGAGTGGGTCCTTGCTCGATTCACACAGTGCCTCTGTGTGCCGCCAATCTCCGCTCCCTGCGACGTTACGACGCACGGGGGCGGAGAACGGAGCCATATTCAAAAAAGTAAACAAACACATTACATACAGTATACTGTAATCTTATAGATTACAGTACTGTATGTAAAAAATACACACACCCCTTGTCCCTAGTGGTCTGCCCAGTGCCCTGCATGCACTTTTATATAATAAAAACGGTTCTTTCTGCCTGCAAACTGTAGATTGTCCATAGCAACCAAAAGTGTCCCTTTATGTCAAAAATGGTTTTAGATCAGCTAGAAAACAGCGATAATAAATCATAATCACTTGCAGAATTGAGCGATAGCGATTTGTGGGGGAATTCGTCATAAAAAAATAAAAGTAATGACAGCGACAATTCTGCAACTGAGAAAATATCAGTGATTTTGAGTTGATTACATTATTGAATAATTTTTATTATAATTATATTATTATTTGTTATAATTATTTATAATTATTTATTATATTATAATTTATAATTTTTTTTTTTTAAATGTCATACCCGGGATGCCTATTAGACTCTTGTTTGGTCAGATTTAAGTGAGTTATTCCTAAGAATTACAAGCCTACAGTATAAAACGCCAAATTTACATGCAAATAATGGTACCGCTTTCAGCACCTAAAATCAGAAAGAATCATACCGCCAGGGAGGTTAAGCTTTGGCATAAAAAGACCTGGAGGCTCATTGGTTTCTATGCAGAACTGCACCAGATTTTGCACTCTCCAGTGTTTGTAATTCAACTCCTATTAGGATCCTTTCAGACCATACTGCACGTAAAAGCTTGCCACAATGTATTAAAAATGCATGTGCGTTTAACATGGCATGATCATGCACATTGAGTTTTTATATAATCTGTTGTAATGCTAGATTTACACCTATGCAATTGCTGTGGCTCACATTTGTGTGGGCACAGCAGCCCATTCATTTGATAAATATAATAATAAGACAGTCCAAAAAAACATTTTTTATTGGTGCCTTGCTTTTTAGACCTGTTCTTGGGGTCAATTGGGTGCTGATTTAAAAAATTGAATTGGCTAGATGGCATCAACTCTAGTTTCTTAGGTACGGTGAAATGTATATGATTTTTTTAGTCAGTTTTTGAAAAGATCTTGCTGATCAACTTGTCCTTCTGTTACCTAGTTTGTGTTTTTGCATACAAGTTAGCAGATGTAGTGAGAGTGTTTATGTACTTCCAACTATCATTTTGTATTTGAAACATTGGCTTCTAAAGTGTAAGTTATTAACTGTATTATAGTTATGACCATATAGAAGGTATTGCCACTCATTTCATTTAATTTTTGTAGATTGAGCACAGTACAATAGACTTGTGCACAGAGGAAAATTTAATTTAGTTTAGTTTTTATTTGTAAATTACATAATTTCGTTCTGTTATATTCGTTCTGTTATATTCGTATGCTACGTTAATTTGTTTTTGGATAATTTGTTATTTCTGTAGAATATAGATACTCGTTAGAACTAATTGATTTGTTTAATTGTTTAGCTTTTAGATAATTCATTAGTTATGTACATATATTTGTGATAACTAAATGTAATTCTGAAAGTCATTTGTTTGTTAACACAAACAATGACAATGTCTTTTCTGCTGCTTCTCAAAACTCTTCTCCTCTGCTCAAATGCAATACAACAACCTTCTCAGGAAGCACTTTGTGGTTGTGCTGCGCCACTGGTACCAGGAGTAACCTGATGTTTAGAGTTTTAATCCATTAGTACACACACACACACACACAATATGTCTTCTGCTGCTTCTCAAAACTTGTCACCTCTGTTGAAATACAACACCCTTCTCACTCAGTTCTCAGAAATTCACTTTGCCAGTAGACATGTGCATTCGTTTTTGTCTGAATGCATTTTCGTCCGAATTTCAGGTATTTTCGTTATTGTTTTAACAAACAATAACGAAAGCACAAAATCTGAAAACCAAAAGATCCGACATTAAAAAATGCTTTATTTTCGTTTTCGTTGCAACAACAGTTCGATATAGATAGGAGATTTGACATGACACTGACAATAGCGATCTGTGTCTATCGAATCTGTGGTCGAATGTGCCTAACCTTAACTCTATTAGTCAGAGATTATTCTACATAGAGAGAAAAGATTAGACATTATAGAGAGAAAATATTTGACATAGAGAGAAAAGATTCAACATTATAGAGAGAAAACATTCGACAGAGAGAAAACATTCGACATAGAGAGAAAAGATCGCTGCTGGAATTGGGTTGGGGAAGTAAAATAAAAGTAATAATGATGATGAATGTTATTGGCTGATTGTAACCAAAGAGGAGGAGCAGTAAAAAAGCTAGAAGTTTGCATCTGCAGAAACGAATGTGAAAGTCGGCTGACTGTTGGGGTAGACAATTCAACATAAACGACAAAGATTCGACAAAGCAGCGAAAAACATACAAACCTTCGCTGCAATCGTACATTTCCGGTCAAATGCATCTGCCCATAGGTTGTAGAAAAATTCTAATGTTGGTTGACAAGTAATAATAATTTATAAATATAATTATTACTTGTGTCATACAACATTAGAATTCTTCTATAGCTTGTAGGCGGAACATTAGACGGGAAATGTACGATTGCGGCGTCAAACAGTTTAGCTGCTCCGTCGAATCGTCTTTGAACATTCAACTGACACCATAAGCCTTTAATGACAGATTCTACCTTAATTAATTTGGATTTTCGGACAAATGCAATTTTTAACAAAATAACTAAATAAATAAGTAAACAAATTTCGTGAGTAACTAAATAAATGTATTTTTCGGACGAAAACAAAATTCAGAAACAAAATATTTCAGTGTGCACATGTCTATTTGCCAGTGTTATTAATCCAACCTCCAGCACAAAATTAATCAGCTGATTGGGCTGTAAGATTTACTTTGAGTCAACCTGCTTTTGACTTTAACGAATAAACAAATCATGCCAAATTAATTTGTTATTTTCGTTAGAATTTTTTTTGCATTAGTTGAAATTCGTTATTTATTTCTTCATACATTCAGAAGCATTTAAATGTCCGAAAGATGCAAAATTTGTCCGAATTTCGATTTGTTACTAAGCGAATTGCATATGTCTACAGTGCAGGTTATGGCTACTTTATGACGGTGCTGCCTGAATCATCCCAATGTATTTGCTATATTAATATCTAGATTCTTGACAGGTGAATAGAGTGAAGATTGGTATATGGCATTTATGCCGTATTTTAACCACTTAAGACCCGGACCAATACGCTGGCAAATGACCCAAGGGGTTTTTGCGATTCGGCACTGCGTCGCTTTAACAGACAATTGCGCGGTCGTGCGACGTGGCTCCCAAACAAAATTTGCGTCCTTTTTTTCCCACAAATAGAGCTTTCTTTTGATGGTATTTGATCACCTCTGCGGTTTTTATTTTTTGCGCTATAAACAAAAATAGAGCGACAATTTAAAAAAAAATGCAATATTTTTTACTTTTTGCTATAATAAATATCCCCCAAAAATATATAAAAAAACATTTTTTTTCCTCAGTTTAGGCCGATACGTATTCTTCTACATATTTTTGGTAAAAAAAATCGCAATAAGCGTTTATCGGTTGGTTTTCGCAAAATTTATAGCAGTTACAAAATAAGGGATAGTTTTATTGCATTTTTATTAATTTTTTTTTTTTTACTACTAATAGCGGCGATCAGCGATTTTTTTCGTGACTGCGACAATATGGCGGACACTTCGGACAATTTTGACACATTTTTGGGACAATTGTCATTTTCACAGCAAAAAATGCATTTAAATTGCATTGTTTACTGTGGAAATGACAGTTGCAGTTTGGGAGTTAACCACAGGTGGCGCTGTAGGGAATGTGTGCCCTAATGTGTTGTTTACAACTGTAGGGGGGTGTGGCTGTAGGTGTGACGTCATCGATCGCGTCCCCCTATTACAGGGATGACGCGATCGATGCTCCGGCCACAGAGAAGCACGGGGAAGCCGTGTGTACACACGGCTCTCCCCGTTCTTCCGCTCCAGGGATGGATCGCCGCACTGCAGCGGCGATCGGGTCCGCGAATCCCGCGGTCCCGGTCCTGGAGCTTCGGACCGGGTCGCGGGCGCGCGCCCGCGGGCGCGCGCCCGCGACCCACGGCTGGGTACTAAAACCAACGTATATATACGTTGATGTGCCCAGCCGTGCCATTCTGCCGACGTAAATGTGCAGTAGGCGGTCCTTAAGTGGTTAAAAACTAGAGCTGATGGTAAAATTGGTGCCATTTTTTTAATTGTTGTGTCATATATATCCAGGAACAGGTCTAATGCCGCATACACACGATCGGAAATTCCGACAAGAAAACCGTGGATTTTTTTCTGACGCAATTTTGGCTTAAACTTGTGTTGCATTCACACGGTCACACAAAATTCCGACTGTCAAGAACGCGGTGACATACAACACTACGACAAGCTGAGAAAAAATAAGTTCAATGATTCCGAGGATGGTTCGACTTGATTTCGAGCATGCGTGTTTTTTTGAGCATCAGAATTGCATACAGACGATCGGAATTTCCGTCAAGAACTTTTCTTGTTGGAAAAATTGAGAACCAGCTCTCAAATTTTTGCTGTCAGAGATTTAGACAGAAAATGTCTGGTGGGGCCTACACACGGTCGGAATTTCCAACCAAAAGCTCACATTGAACTTTTCTTGTCATAAATGTCAATTGTGTGTACGTGGCATTACACTCAAGGCACCAAAATATGTGTTGGCCTGTGTAATAATAATAGGTACATCTCTGAAATATATGGGTATTCTTTTTATTGTATTCCAGCAAGCCCCTAACTGTTTGACCAGACATCATAGTGCCTGTGTTGCACAGAAATCCCAAACAGGGTTTTTGGCCAATCCAAGTTCTCTCCTGCTGGGCTACAGACCATCTCCTCCCTTCCCCAAAATATAAGATGCTTTGTAGTCCAACAGGAAAGAACCCAGGCAGAGCAGATTGCACTGCTTGGAATGTCAGTGTAGCAAAAACAGAATTGCCAGCTCAAACAAAAATTTAGGAGCTCACTAGATTGTTAGCAGATATTTTCTGCACTTGCAATATTTTCAGAGGCAAAACATGGGAACATATGCATTATTATTATTTTGCACAGACATATACTTATAAGTATAGGTAAAGGCATTTTTTTTAAAAAAGGGTGAAATTGTTAGACCCTATGCCAAGTTTTTATTGCTGTATGTTTCCCCTCTGGAGAGATTCACCCCTTTATTTGTCTTGATGACCACTGGTCCCTCCACAGAAGATAAGTGAAAATCCTAAAGTTTAGAGTTGACATTGTCATTTTATTTGGCTGGTCATAGATGGATAGAATTTCAAATGAAAATTCTTAGGAAAAGTTCTAGGAAAATTTGTACAAAAATTCTCAGGATATTTTTAAAAAGTTTGTTTGCCATTCTAAAGATTTTCTTTGATTTTAACATTTGATTTTAGAATCCATGGACGTTAGCAAGCGAAAACCACATACATTATTTGAAATGTGTTAGTTTGAAACAGCCTAGTCCTTTAAATTTTCTCAACACTGTGGTTGAAAGTGAATATCAGGTTGACCCACTAATGATTAGAAAAACTTTCCTAGAACCTTTTTTCCCCAAGAATTTTCATTCAAACTTTTACCCATCAATGGCTTGCTTTAGATGAAAAATGAATTAACCATTTATAATGTTAGTATTTGCTTTTAAAATCATGTTTTTCTTATTATCACTTTTGAAAAAATATTGTTTTAATTTGCAGGTATTGTCCTGAGGGCCCATTAAAATTACACTGTGCATTATTTTATCACACTTGCATATTTGGTCAGCACAATGCCTAGGTAGTTAGCCTTGCAGTGCTGTCATTCATGGCTTGATTCCAGCAAAGGACACCATTGGCTCCATTCACAAAAATGTAATGCCGGTATAAGGATCTTTATTTTCAGTCATGTACAGCAACTGTAAATTTCAAATCGTAGCTCAATCTTGGCTAAAAATAACTCACTTTTTTCAAGCTAAGGATACTTACGCTGGTGTGTTAGCCTTGTGAAGTGAGACTTATCTGTGTCTTCTGGATGTTCTGGTTTCCTCCTCAATTGGTTCTATTGTGTAGGGTGTGTTCCTGTGGAATGGAATTTAGATTGTAAGTTCCTGGGCAAACTCAATACTCATGTCATTTATAACCTAAATGGTAATGTTGGATACAAGTTGTGGGTATCTCTGATTTCTGATCAGAAATAAATCCAACCATGCTTGACAGTTCTTTAAACATCATCAAGTGGAAGTTTCTGGAAAAGATGGGTCATCCTGCACAGAGCAGAGTGTTATTAGGTATACTGCAGCCTCCCCTTTTTACATGGAACTATAAAAAAACTGAATAGGAAATCTTTGTCTCGCCACTTTTTTATACCATCTTTTTCTGACACTCTTATGATGTTGGCAGTTTAGTTCAAAGCAGCTGTGTTAATATCACCACTTTGTTGCAGACATCTTAAATTGTGTATGATATTCATAGCTTGCAGGAGGCAGGAAAAACACCCTGGGCCAGATTCACAGAGCGATTACGCTGGCGTAACAGGAGATGCGCGGCATAAGTCTAATTGTGCGCGTGCGTTTCGATGCACGGCATCCCCAAAACGAGATACGCAAGAAATCTACTTTTTTTTGTCCAGCGTAATTTCGTTAGACCGGCGCATCCGTCCGCGCAAAACTGCGCTAGACACACCATTGATTTGCTATTCAAATATGCTAATGAGGGAGTTACGGGGATCCACAAAAGAACGTTGGTGCAGCGCAGGCTACGCGCTGTGCGCAACAGCTAAATGTCCTGTCTAAAATCAGACCATATAAAAGCTGCTCTAAAATTAGACAATTCGTCTACATGTCAGATAAAGCAACACTGTTAGTGAGGAGCTCAGCAGTCACACATGTTGCCCAACAAACTGTATGCCAACATGCCAGTGGCATCCATGCTCATAGCTATACTACTGACTTTAGAGGAGCAAAGAAGGAGGAGGGCACTGAGGAGGGCACTGAGGAGGGCACTGAGGAGGGCACAGGATTTTTTTTTTGGAAAACTTTTTTTTTGCTTATATAAACTTTACTATTTAATCTAATCTAATACAATATTCTTAGCTGATACAAGCCCCTCACTCTTCACTCTTCACGGGAGAGGATATATCACACACGCATAGACATCTATGGCATGAGTGATTCTGAGGTGTCTCGCATCTTCAGATTCACCCCTCATGCCATCATGGAATTAACCACAACCCTGCAGGAGGACATCACCAGCCCAACACATGACACTACCCATGACACCCATGACAGCTACATATGCAATCAGAGCCCCATCCCCACAGATTTCGAACAGAACATGTATGGGGACAGCTGGCTGGTTGGTGAGTGACATGGGTGGCAGGCATGACTGCCCCCCCCATGATGCTGAAATCACAAGGGGCACATGCACTACTAACATCCTCCTGTCTTATCCCTTCAGGGGGACTCTGCATATGCACTGGGACCCCATCTCATGACTCCTATACGGAACCCCCTAACCAAGGCTACCCTGTCTTCTGAGGGAAGAGCAGTCAGGAGACAGCTCACATTAGGCATCTTTGCACGTTAAACACACACATTAATCGTGGCACAATGAGAATGCATGCATGCACACCACTGTGGTCCCTAGCACAGACACATCACATCCTCATCACATTGGATTGGCACAAGCCCACAATGCAGGACTTGTGAGCAGCAACGCCATGCCACGGCTCCAATTATGTCACTGTACATTCATACACCATTCACACGGACCTGGGGATCACTTCTCCACCACAAATGAGGGTGAAACCCCTTTTCCGGCAGGAATGTCAACCCCACATTCCCAAATCATACACAAACAGAACCATAAAAAAAAAAAATTTGACCAGCAAAAATAAAAAATGCCCAGCAAAAATATAATTTAAACAAAATAACAACAAAGAAAACACATAAAAGACAAAAATCACTCTCAAAGACACGTCACAAACAAACGCTAATAAACAACAGAACAAAAGCACATTGCTGTATAGGGAGGGATACAAAGGGATGTACTTTTGCAAAGGAAGTGCGTTTGTCTCTGTCTATTTATGCTGTTTGCGTAGTTCACTAATTTGCCCTAGTCCACTTCCAATTTCACTGATTGCGCCGTTCCCGAGTTGTGAGCATGCGCACAGAGGTGCTGACCATGGTCTGCTTCAAGCGCGCATGCGCGAGCCGGCCGGCCGGCCCTTCATTTGCATGGGGTCACTGCTCATTTCAATGTAACACGCCCACGTCCTTCCCAATTTGTATTACTCTGCCTTGCGCCTCTGAAATAACGTTGCGCAGGCGCAAATTTCTGCGTAAAACCGATGAGAATAGGGTGATTGCGCCACTAAATTGCGCCAGTCTAACATAAAGGCGGTGCGCTACGCCGGTCCAATAATGCGCAGATGTACCTGAATCTGGCCCCTTGCTTTTAGCCCTATACAGTTCATGTCAAATGGTTTAGTTACATACTCGTGATACATGTAAGGATTTCTGATTTTCAATTCATTATACATAATGTACACAATTTTTCTTAAATGAATTTGAAAAAATTTAATTGATATTCACCTATGCATGTTTTAGCCCTCTTCACATTATTTATTGTGCCTTTAGGATGAGGTGACACTATTTTGAAAATTAAAACTGGGTACACCCTAATGACTACTCCCACTTTTAATGACACCCACAAAATCACACAATTTTTGCAATATTTTTAGCACAAATTGTATTAACAATATGTAAACAATACCCATAAGGGTAATCTGACTTGACAGTTAAAAAAAAAAAAAAGAAATGGTATGACAACGTGTAATCAGGATTAGAAAAGACTAGGGGCACCCTAAGATAGACCCTGGAAACAGGTTGTGCAGGTTGTGCACTTGGAAAATTATGGATGTTGCAAGATTCTGCCTAATAGTAGGGGTCTTACAATGTGCATTCGAAGCAAGTTAAGATAGGGCTTGCCGCATTTCTTGGCTGAAGGACATTGAGAACTGTTGTCATCTTGAGTCTACCAATTTAATTCTATAAGTCCTGAGGATTTTTTTCCTGTTAATGTTATCAAATATCTGTCTGTACATTCTAATATACAGTTATATATCTTGCCTGCATCATCAAGTTATTTCAACGTCAGCTAAATTGTCCCTGGCCAGCACCCCTTAGTTCTGTCAATAGTAGAGCATCACATGTAGGCTTTACTAGAGTAGTCTGCTGTTTTCATAAAGTTATGTGCAGACCCTCAATTTTTTTTCAATGGTGCAGCGCTCCTCCTAAAAAATGTATATTCAGCTATCTGTTGGCCACATGTGCATTAAACATAAATTCTAAAACTAAAAATTGTAAAATGTTAAACAAAACATGCATGTGCAGTATAAAGTCCAACAGTATATGTGACATGATCAAATGTGAAATCCCACAGCCAAAAAGTTTCTGTTGCAGTAAAGTACAGAAAAATTCTTCCACTTCCAACTGCTTATCACTGTGCCTTAATCTCTTACAATATGTGCCACCTTCACCAGATGTGCCCTCACCGTAGCAATGTTTATATTTGTGTATTTGTATAGGCTCAGGGCAAATCTGGTGAAGGTGGCACAGATTGCACACATATACAGCAGTCTTTATACCCACAAAATACTGATAATTACTGTGCCACAAGAGACAGTCTCACAGACACACAAAATACAATTAAAAAAAAAACCTTCTTCCATTATATTTGCTTTTCTGTACACAAAACATTATTATTTTGTCTGAGCCTACATAAAGAATAACAGAACCATGCAACCTACAACATAGGATGCAGGGGTCAGTTACTTCCAACGGCAAACCATAATTGTGGGCAACAAATATACATGCCCAGATTTTAATCCTTGCAATATTATATATGTTTCTTCAGTAGTCTAAATACTCACAACATCAAACAAAAAAATAAAAAAAATACCTTTTATATATGTACGGAATGTGTTTTGGATGAGGATTACATATCTGGGTTCAGCTTTGTAGAACATAACTAAAACTTGGGTTCTGAATCTTAACCCAACTGAAGTCAATGGGAACCAAATGCTAAAAAAAAACATTAATGACAATTTCCTAGGCTAACAGCCAAGGGAATGTCAAACTAATGACATAAGGAACTGGGCACTACCCAAGGGAACATGTACCAAAGTTTGGCATACAGTAGATCATGGTTTTAACAAATCTTCAAGGTCAAAAATAAACATGCCAACATTCACATATATAACATACCTGGGGGTCACTCTTATCCTGTCTGTTAAGTGATGCATCTGTACCAATTAATACAGCCTACTACAGCAAAGCTGACATGCACAAAAGTAAAAATAAAAACATTTCAACTGTGGGGTTTACCCTAAAAATACATACCAAATCCTTTCCTTGATGATGGTTTGGTATGCATGTCAAGGGGGTCCGTAGGCAAAAAGAAGTGGTGTGGGGTCTCCCCAACATTTCATACCAAAGCATTCAGGACTGGCATGAATTTTATGGAGGAACCCCATGCACAAAAATCCATACCAGACCTTTACCCAAACATGCAGCAAAGTTGAATCCCATTGCTGATTACTGCCAACTGAGATTACAAGGGGCCCTCCTGTAAAAGTAAACAGAGGGGCAGGGTCTTTCGAGTGACCTAATTGACCAAATATGGCTATATTTATATTCAGTCAATGCCATTGCCCATATATGGCTATGTGGCAGTATTTGTTCAGTGATGTCATGCTATCCCTGCCCCTTTGTTTACATGGTCAGGGACTCCTGGCCAATAAGATAATGTGGCAGGATGATTTCACTGATTGGTAGGTACACAGTAAGTTCATGAACCTGCCAATTCCTTATTGACCATTGAAAGATAAGTAGCTATATTAGATAGTAATGGTAAATGTCTGGGGTTCAAACACACAAACAGCCAAAGCAGCTTTGAACTTGTTGTTTGGACTGGACCGTGAGCTCATCCCTAATATGTGTATCTCAATGTGTAGAAGCAAATTGTACATAAATATAGTACTATGCATTATTTTAATGACATCAAATCAGCATTTGTTCCGGGCTCAGAAACTTCCTATTTTACATGGGAGTGACAACAAAACTAGATGTAATGGTAGTCAGTGGCAACAAAACTAGACGAAATGGCAGTCATAATAATGTTAAAAATCAGATGACTCCACCCTGCAAAGAACAAGGAGAAGCACACCGCTCCAGGCAGAATCAGTTGCAAGGTAGATCACAGGTGCAGACCTCGGCTCACCACCGTGGAAGACGAATAAAACAAGAAATTGGTCGCACACTGGAACTCCAAATTATCTTGATGTCATCTTTATTGTCAAAAGGGTCAGACAGATGCAGGCAATGGTAGACACGTTTCACAATCGATAGCTTGCTTGTTCACAACCACCCTGCAGTGTTATTTCAGTGTTGGGCAGAGTTCCGTGTTTTGATTTGATCTTTCTGTACATTGGAGCTGGCCATAGATGTAAGCAGTTGTTTGAGCAGCGCCCCCCTACCCCTTCCCTACAATATAATGCTTCAAATTGTAAACAAACAAACCGGTGAGCATCCCACCTGATTCCATTGACCAGCTCTTGTAAGTGTCTGGTGAGTGAGGATCATTATGCGTGGGATGCTATGTTGCTGTGTTTGTGTTGGTGGGTCATTGTGTGTTATTCATCGTGATTGATTGCAGATCTACATCTACATCCCTGGACAACATTATTGATGTTAGATTTAAATTATGGGACCATTTCTTTCTAAATAAATTACTTTGTAGGTTGTAGGCCTGGAGTCTGTGAATGACTAGAACATGTTTAGGAGAGGTAGGAAAGATGCCAATTAAGAGCGAAAAACTTAAGATGTAAGCTAGAGAGCATAAAATAGAGCAAGATAGTGACTAGAGTAGTTGTAAGGGAATGGGGTCCAGGGGAGAGGTGCTTAGTTGGGCATCAAAACATAAGTATAGCACTTTCCTTTGGAGAAATGAGAAACGTTTTGAATATAGTATATAGATAGACATCTGGACTGTAAGGATCTCATCTTGGTTTCTTTAGTCTGGGAAGGAGGTAAGCATCTCTGAAACACATTCCAAGTATTAGTATCCTTGATCTTAAATAACAGTGGATAGACTATAGAAAAGAGGAAGCAGAAAGTCATGTGAACAGGGTGTGTGTTCCAATAACAGTGTGCATTCCAAGTACAAGACCCCTAGTTCTGCTCAAGCTGGAGAACCATGCTGCAAGTCCCTCCCCCCCTCTTTAAGGATCCTCCCTTTTTTGTTATTAACTTTTGTATTTTTGGTTTAATTTGTGACACTTTTTATATCCCTATTCGCTATCATTACAATATCTCATATTTGTAATGCAAAATATGTTTATTATTATTCTTGTTTTTAGATATTTACCTTTTTGGGTACTAATCCGGAGTAATATTTGACCGTTCTTTTTTTATTAGTTTGTTATACTGTTATTTGTCAATATATTAGATTGTTTGTCCGGATGGCTAAATATGGCTAAATTTGTACTTCCGGTTCATTGGCAATATGGCTGTTTCGCCACTCGCGGCGACCACGATTTGGCAATAATTTTACCCACCTGCATTTGGGTACCTAAACATTTATAAATAAGCATAGACGTCAGAGCCAGGTGACGCTTCATAACCTATCCTATTGGACAGATTGCGTCGGGCAGAGATTCTTGTGCTGACGTCATGCCGCTGCATGATCCTGGGTTGGCAGTGGCTTCCTATGTGAGTTTTTACTGGATTCACTCTTCTTAACTGTATGATACTGTTACATGCTTGATAATAAAACCTACTACACTATTGGAATTTTCTTTGGGCTCCTGGTGAGCTTTATTTACCCTTAGTTAGAAGCACATGATGAGATTCCATTGGTATTAAAATGTCGCAGTGGTTCCTGTGGGACTTCGGTTTTTGCCTGGGCACAAATGCTGCTGTAATGGTAGCCATTCTCTCTGGTGAGTTTTGAATCCACTTAATGTCAGTGGCTGGTCACTAAAGCACCTTCTGAGAAGTATTTTCATAAGCACTGGCATTGTTACATACAATTAGTTTTTTCCCACAGATTACACACATTGTGGGACATTATTTTGCTATTTTTGGACTTTATGCTTTCCATTTATATGCTTTTTAAGATGTTCTACTGTATTATAATATAGTCATTGTATATTTAGGTGCTACATATTGTTTTCACATTTGGAGAACTATGCTGGTTGCCGTTGTTGCAGCTCTAGGTTATCTCCTTCCTTACATGCCTGCTTTGCAAAAATGTTGATTGTGAATGTATTTTATTGCACTCTATTTATATGTTTTTTTTTTTAAAGTGTATTTTGTGCGTGGAGTTTGGGAGTAGGCAGACCTCCCCCAGAGGCAATCTGCCATCTTTCTCCATGCCCTGGGTGGCAATGGCGGGTGTAAGGGGGTCCTCCCACACAGCCCGCCCTACCTGCTCCGCTTTAAAGCCCAACGGGGCAGAGGGACTGCCCTATAAGGGAGTGAGAGGATCTAGCCCGCTCAGCCAGCCCCATTAGTCCTTCGCCTCTCTTTTTTTAGAGACCGCGTGGCCAAAGTGCGTGCATGTTAACCCAATTTTGAATGCGTGTAAGTGTGGTGGTTTTGTGGGAGGGGGGTGGGCATACTAAGCGCAGGCTTACCTCGCATAGCACACCCACCAGGAGCCGGGCTGAGACCACCAAACTCAATTCACATGCAGCCGTATTTATATGTTTTTAAAGATTTACTGTATTATAATATAGTCATTTTTTTCACATTTGGATAATTATTGTTGCCGTTGTTGCAGCTCTTGATTAGGTCCTTCCTTACATTCCTGTTCTGAAATTTTGTGAATGCTTTACTAATATTTTAACCCATTAAAGGAGATTTGTTATACTATGTCAGTTGGCTCTTGCTTGTGCTTTGATATTTTCTTGTTCTGTAACCTTGAAGATGTTTCAACACTATTTCAAGTCAGTGAGCTCCAGTGTCAGAAACATACCCCAGCATTTAATAAAGAAAGTGTACAATTGCAATCAAGCAATAATCCAATTCCCCTCAGCATTCTGGAATGGTGCAATATTCAAATGAAATAAAAGAGTCCATTACACAAATAGCTGCTACTATAAAAACAATAGTATCAAACAGTGTTTGATATCCAAGGAAAATAAACACTAGCCAGCCTTTATAGCTACAGGAGTTATGCCGCGTACAAACGATCAGACATTCCGACAACAAAATTTGAAATTCCAACAACAACTTACAAAGCCATCCACAACTCGGCCCCCAGCTACATCACTAACCTAGTCTCAAAATACCAATCTACCTGTTCCCTTTGTTCATCCCAAGACCTCCTACTCTCTAGTTCCCTTGTCACTTGACTTAGTTGGGGTAGGCGGTACACTTTGGTGGAGGTGGGTCAGTCACGCCCCCATGACCTTTGACATCTGGCAACATGCCTTCTGACCTTTGACCTTTGAGCTCTGGGGGAGGTCCCTGTTCTAATTCCTAAATCCTAGCCTTATTCTTCAATGGGAAACCCTAACCCTAAACACTGACCCTGAACCTAACCCTAATTAGCAATCATTACTAGTAAAAAGAAGATGCCATAAATATATCCCCTATTTTGTAGATACTATAACTTTTGCGCAAACAAATCAGTATACGCTTATTGTGATTTTGTTTTACCAAAAATGTGTAGAAAAATACATACTGGCCTAATTTGATAAATAAATGTTTATTTTTATTTTTTGGGGGAATATTTATTATATTTTTATTTACGCAATTTTTTGGTTTATTAGACATGTGCAGACTGGAATATTTTGTTTTGTTTTTTAGTTTTCGTTTGGAAAATAAATTTATTTAGTTACTCCCGAAAATCGTTTTGATTTATTTTGTTTTTCGTTGGGGAATAGCTTTCGCCTGAAAATCCAATAATACTTGGTTTCTGTCGAATGGTCAAAAGAATATTCGACCGAACGTCGAATCTTTACGTCAAATCGTACATTTCCGTTCCAATATTCCGCCTACAAGAATTCTAATGTTGTATGACTAGTAATAATGTCGAATCTATTTTCTCATAAATCGAAATCTATTCTCTGTAATGTCGAATCTATTATTTCTATAGTGTCGAATCTTTTCTCTATAATGTCGAATCTTTTCTCTATGATGTCGAATCTTTTCCCTATGATGTCGAATCTCTCTATATCGAGTTTTTACAGCAACGAAAACGAAAATAAAGCATTTTTTATGTCGGATCTTTCGGTTTTCGTTTCTTGCACTTTCGTTATCGTTTGTTAAAACGATAACAGAAAACCCAATTTTCGGACGAAAATGCATTCTAACGAAAACGAATGCACATGTCTATTGTTTATAGAAAAAAAAATAAACACTGCAGAGGTGATCAAATACCACCAAAAGAAAGCTCTATTTTTGGGGGGGAAATTAAAATGTTGATTGGGTACAGCCTTGCACCACCGTGCAATTGTCAGTTAAAGTGACAAAGTGCTGTATTGCATAGAAAACAGACCTTCAAAAAATCTTTAAATATAATAATAGTAAAATGGTTACGTCCGAGCATGTAGGCACTTTACAAAATAATATGGAGTGGGTGACTGGGGAAGGCTTTGTGTATACAAAGGAGCATGGGGAAGCTCATGTCCATAATGAGAATGGTATGGACAGAGCCCAAAATGCATCACTATGGCTCAAAATTGATTTAGACAGAATAAAGGTAAATAAAGCACCTGGGCCAGGTAAAATACACCCACGGATCCTAAAAAAAATTGAGCTCTGTCATTTCAAAACCATTGTTTACAATTTTTAGAGACTCTTTAATAACTGACATAGCACCATTGGGTTGACATAAGGCCAATGTAGTGCTTAAAATAAAAAGGGATCATAGTCTTTACCAAGTAACTATAAACCTGTTAATTTAACTTCTATAGTTGGGAAGTTACTGGAGAGTTTAATAAAAGAACAACATAATAAGTTCTTGCTAGAAAAAAATATTCTAAGTAATGACAGCCAATATTCTAAGTTCATGAAAGACAGGAGTTGTCAAACAAATCTGATTTCTTTTATGAGGAGGTAAGTAAAACCTTAGACAAAGGAGAGGCTGTGGACGTAGTATATTTAGATTTTGCCAAAGCGTTTGGTACAGTTCCCCACACATGGTTATTGTGTAAGGTTAAGTCTACAGGCTTGAAAAAAAAAACAGTTTGCAAATGGATAGAAAACTGTCTAAAAGAACAAATTCAGAGAGTAGTGGTTAATGAATTATACTCTGAATGTTCTAAGGTTTTTAGTGGTATACCCCAAGGTTCAGTGTTGGGACCCTTACGAAATAATATATGGGATTAAAAGTACAATTTCAGTCTTTGCCATTGACACCAAGATATGTAGTGTAATAATCTCCTTACAGGATGTCTCCAACTTACAAGCTGACCTCAATGCTCTGTTCAAATGGGTATACACTGTATGTGACAAATTATTATTATACAGGATTTATATAGCGCCAACAGCTTTGGCACTGCTTTACAACATGAGGGCCGACAGTACAATACAATTACTGTATTTTTCGCCGTATAAAACGCTCCAGCATATAAGACGCACCCAATTTTAAAGGAGGAAAATCGAGAAAAAAAAGATTCGTCATCACCATCACACCACCCCCACATTAGTAATAGCCAGTAACATTGCCCCCACATTAGTAATAGCCAGTAACATTGCCCCCACATAATAATAGCCAGTAACATTGCCTCCACATTAACCTCCAACTCACTGTTGCAGATGCATTGCAACTACGGTAGATCGCTTTGCTAGGAATAGAAGATCCCACGAGCCCTCTGCTCAGTGCGCACCAAGATGGCCGACCGCTCCGGAGCTAGGCAGCTGCGGCGGCGGTGTGCTCCGGTAATCGGATCGTCAGGCAAAAAATGTATATTCGTTGTATAAGACGCACCAACTTTTCCCCCCCAGTTTTGGGGAAGAAAAAGTGCGTGTTATAAGGCAGAAATACGGTAAATACAGGAGGAATCAGAAGGTACTAATCATTACAGCTTACAATCTAGAAAAGGGGGTCAAGTGATATAAAAGGTAATTACTGTGGGGGATGATCTGATGGAGAAAATACAAGTACAGTTGTTAGGTAGGGGAAGAATAGGCTCCTGTGAGGAAAATGGTTTTCAGGGATCATCTAAAAGCAAACAAAGTAGGAGATAGTTGGATAGATTGGGGGAGGGATTTCAATAGGATAGGAGAGGCTCAGAAAAAGTCCTGGAGGCGAGCATGGCAGGAGGTGACAAGGGAACTAGAGAGTAGGAGGTCTTGGGATGAACAAAGAGAACAAGTAGGTTGGTATTTTGAGACTAGGTTAGTGATGTAGCTGGGGGCCGAGTTGTGGATGGCTTTGTAAGTTGTTGTTAGAATTTAGAATTTAATTTGTTGGGTGAGTGAAAGACAGTGCAGGGACTGACAGAGGGGGAGTAACATACACTGAATGATTGGTAAGGTGGATGAGCATGGCAGCAGCATTCATGATGGACTAAAGGGGGATAGCCTATGTAAAGGTAATCCAATGAGAAGGGAGTGGTTTAATGTTAAAAAATGTAAAGGTATCCACTTGGAGGTTAGAAACATGCATGTATCATGCATCATAGGGGGAGCACAACTGGGTGAATCAATGGTGGAGAAGGATCTGGGTGTTCTTGTAGATCATAAGCTTAATAATAGCATGCAACTCCAAGCTGCAGTTTTCAAAGCAAGCAAAATCCTTTGTATTAAGACAGGTAAAGGACTGCAGCGAGAGAGAGATATCCTTTTGCCCCTGTACAAATCATTAATAAGATCTTGTCTGGAATATGCAGTTCAGTTTTGGGAACCAATTAATAAAAAGGATATTGGGAAACTGGAGAAATTGCAGAGAAGGGCAACCAAACTGGAGATTTTTTTAGCTGTAAGGAACGATTAGCTGAACTAAATTTATTTTCTCTTGATAAGAGGAGATTAAGAGGGATATTATCAACATGTTTAACCACTAAGCAACCACCCACCGTAAATATACTGCAGCAGGGCGGCCTAGTACATGATCTTAAAGTGATAATAAGATGATCTTGCGCTACCAAGAAAATTACCAAAAGTGACCAAAACAATAATAAATATATATCAATAAATAAATAAATAAATAAATATAAATATAAATAAAAGTCCACAGGTGAATATAAAGTGCAATCAGTGAACTAAAGTGCACATCAAAGACAGTCTGTGTTTCATCCAGTGTTCACAATAATCGTGCAGGTGTCAATCCTTGGGAAAACAGCCTCACAGGCCTCTCACCTCACTGACATAAGATATCCGCATCAAATATCATTAGGGCACCTCCAATTCCTTCCTGTTAGGTACGCTGAGCAATAATCATGAGGGATCTCACCAAGAAATCAGGAATCTAAACCAACTCAGGAAACAGAAGGAAAGAACAAGCCTCCAATGGTGTAGTATCACAAACCAGCGATCAATTTATTAAAAGGTAATCTCCTTACATCAAAGACAATAAAAACCACTTTACATAAACGGCATTTGCCGAATCCTCACGTCACTCCCGGTGTTCGTTAATCCCTACGCGCTACGGCATCTGCCTTCATCTGGGGAACCTAGTACATGATCTGACACTTCCAGGTCTGGGGCGTGTGCACTGCCAGCAACCCACTCCCTCTGTGATTGGACACAGCAGGAGCAAATAAGTGGCAGATTGATGTTCTGTAAGAGTGGAATGTGCTGATCAAGTGTTCATGCAAAGCACTGATCGCTGTATTAGTGTCACTGGGCCACAAAAAGTGTCAGTTAGGTGTCTGATTGTGTCCGCAATATCTCAGTCCCACTATAAAGCCTCATACACACGGCCGGTTATCTCGGTAAGAAAACTGCTGGCAGAGATTTCGTCGAGGAAACTGCCGGGAATCTCAACGAGAGAAATAGAGAACCTGCTCTCTATTTTCTCGTTGGGATTCTCATCGGCCTATTTCTTGACGAGAAAACTGTGTGTGTGTATGCGGCTCCAAGCTTACCTGTCCTCCTGTAAGCCTGCGCATGCTTGAAGAGACTTTGACGCATGCGCGGTAGCTTACAAGGGTAGTGTAGGGTGAAGCAAGATGGCCGGGACGGCACTGAATGTGACGAGCACATGCTCGTTGTGTCGATGATGTCACCGCGTTCTTGCTATTCAAAAGAATGGTGGTTCTTTTGAATGTGCCGTGTGTACATTCGGCTTTGCAAGAAAAGCTTGCCAGGAATCTCGTCGGGAAAAACAACGTTTTTTTCCTGACGAGATTCCCAACCATGTGTAACAAGGCTTCAGTCGCTGATTGCTGCCATTACTAGTAAAAAAAAAATGGAAAAAATATAGCATAGTTTGTAGACGCTAACTTTTGCGCAAACCAATCATTATACACGTATTGGGATTTTTTTTTTACCAAAACTATGTATAATAGAATACATATTGGCCTAAATTGATGAACAAATTAGATTTTTTTTATTGGGAATGTTTTATAGAGGGGGATTGTTTCTTAGATACACATACTATAACTGCATAGCTCCCAAATGTCCCTGATTTTGAGGGGCTGTCCCTCATTCGGAACAATGTCCCTCTTCCCTCTTTATTTGTCCCTCATTTTGGTCTGATCTATATAGTTGTATATAAAATGTACTATTTATCTATCAAAAAGTGTTTCCCAGTGCTAAACCTGTTATCCAATTTCTAAATTGCTACATTTGTAAATTCCAAATGCCAATTTAAAGGAATAATAATGGTAAAAAAAAGCACTTGTGGGTTTAACCACTCATTCTGTTTTGTACAATTCTCCTTTAAGAGGGTGTGATGGAGATGTGTCCTATGCTTACATACTTTTGCTAATAGGTGTCCCTCATTCCCATCTCAGAAAGTTGGGAGGTATGTAACTGGATAATAATATTTATAGGTAAAGTTAATCCAGGGAACATCCAATTGTTTCTTGGGGGATCGGGAAGGGTTTTTTACCCCTGCTGGAGCAAATTGGATTATGCTTTATTGGAGTGTTTTGCATTTCTCTAAATCAACTGTGGATATATGATTGTATAATTTTTTTCCCTTCTATTGGTTGAACTGCATGGACAACTAGACTAACTTTGTAACTGACCCGGCTCCGCACCTGTTTTATTACTCATCGGGTAAGCTATTACTTCTCCCTATGCATCATTTACATTATTGCTGAACTTTATTACTGTATATGTATTTTATTGTATTATTTATTCCATAGATTGACTCTCCTAATGAAGCGGTTTCCCCGTGAAACTAGTAGAGACCCCGACCAATCTTTGATGTGCATTATTGTCCATTTTTTTAATTTTTAATTGTAATTTGTAATAAAATATATATTTTAACCTAATTGTGTTTACTGTGCCTTATCACTACTGAGATAGTCTACATATTATTTGGGTGGGTATGCTTTAGGTTTAGCCTATCCCCTTGCCCCCACCCCCTCACCACTGTTTTTCAACTTTGTAACTATGATTACATACATATATATTAAGGGCAACTTAAATAGGAGTTAAATAACTAAATCAGCATGTCTTTGGAGTGTGGAGGAAAACCAGAGTAACCCAGAGGAAACCCACGGAAACAAAGGGAGAACATGCAAAGTCATGTGCTGCATATAATAGCTCACTTTGATTATATTTGGGTGCAGAGGCGGCTCTAGGCTTTGTCAGGCTGGTGATGGGAAAAATAATTCAAGGATAAGAGCCTCATCCCCACAACCCTGGCCGGTGGTTGTGGGGGTCTGTGGGCAGGAGGCTTATTGGAATCTGGAAGCCCCCTTAAACAAGGCAGCCCTCAGATCCTGCTCTTTAATAACTAACTAGACTGAGGGCATGCTGGGTCATTGACGTCACAAGGGGCGGTGTCACTGATATTCACTGGTTGTTAGGGACGCTGGCGGCCCCGCTCCTGAGTCAGTGCTCATAAGGCTGCTTGAGCACAGCAGCGTTAAGGTCCCCTGTCCCTCAAAACTGGGGTAATGCATTGGGCAAGTTAGGTAGCCGGAAGGCCCCTGTGAGTGCGAGGCCTTAGGCCTAATTGCCTAATTAAAGAGCCGCCTCTGTTTGGGTGATAGAACTTTCGTAGGTACTAGTCTCTGTCTCAGTGTTGATCCACTTGAAAAACTCAGAAGGCAATGTTTGCATAAAAAAAATAGCTTTTCTGACACTCCAGCCACATACAGAAAGACTATACAGTAATATATTGTGTGTTTTGTTCCCTTGCTTTGTTCACTCCCTTCCTTTAACAGTTCAATATTGTTGATTAAACTTGTGTATGTTTTAACAAAAGCCAAGTTTGGGTAGCCACAAACGTTTAAAGCACATCAAAGGCCCCATACACACGAGCAGACAGATTTGTTCAAATCTGTCCGTCCGACAGATTTGAACAAATCTGTCTGCTGGGATTTTGGTTTGCTCGCGTGTACACACGAGCAAACCAAAATCCCCGCCAGCAGAGAGCGCGCTGACGTGTCGGTGACGTGGCGGTGACGTTTACGCCGCCACGTCACCGCACCAGGAAGTAAAACACTTCCGCGCATGCGCCGAATCCATTCGGCGGCGGTGCGGAGGCGGTGCAGGACGACATGTCTGCTGGTAAGTGTACTAACCAGCAGACATGTCGGGCGGACGGATTCCCACCCGATAGATTTCAAAGCATGCTTTGAAATCTGTCGGGTGGCCAAATCCGTCGGCTCGGCCGTACACACAATCGAATCTGTCTGCTGAAACGGTCCAGCGGACCGTTTCCAGCGGACAGATTTGATTGTGTGTACGAGGCCTAAGACATCTGTATCCATTGTGTTTAGCCTCTCTTTTTAATGTTACCATTTACAGTAGTATGCCTAGTGTTAATAACCCTTAGTTTGCATCCAGAAGATACTAGTCTACGGGGGAGGGTTTCCTATAGCTTTATAGCTTTAATGAGCAGAGCTTACAGAGAAACTTTTTTTTTAGTCATACCAGCCAAACAATGTTCACACAGAACAGAGAACTGTTCTAGTATAAGTGATTCCTCTGGAATTTCAAAGGATGAGTGTAATTACTACATGATTTAGCAACCAAAACAATAAAATAGCAAAAAAAATAAAAAAAATTCAAACCATATGTTATGTAATCCAAAAAAAAAAACTTTTAAAAGGGAATAAGTCCCTTTTTTTCATTCGGGGTACAGTTTCCCAAAAGGCTTGTCCCCCAATATACCAATATACCCCTACAGCTCCATTTGTCTGCCAGAGTCATGGGACTGAAGCTCTATTTTTTGGGGGGTGCAGCAAACAAATGGCCCTCCACCCCATTTGTTTGGTTGATCAGTCAAACCCCCCCCCCCCGGTCGCTCAGTCAATCAGCGAACCAACCCCCCAGTTAATCGCCCATCCACCCATCATCCCCACACTTACCCCATCCAGGTTGCAGGCAGCTATGGTGGCTTCCCCCTGCGTCTCCTCCTCGGCGCCTCCCCCTTGTTCCCAGCCAATGTGGATGCTTTTCCTCTTGGTCAATCAGGTCTTAGGAATGGCTGGGAGGAGAACCAGGAAGCCAGTAGTGAATATTAATTTGCCATTGTCACCCAACTGAGTCGGCTCAGGGCACAGTGCTCTGTGCCACAAGCCCACTTTTTTTTTTTGCAAGGCTCTAAGGCCGCGTACACACGATCAAATCTATCTGCTGGAAACGGTCGGCCCGACCGTCCCAGCAGACAGATTCGACCGTGTGTACGGGCGAGCCGACGGATTTGGCCACCCGACAGATTTCAAAGCATGCTTTGAAATCTGTCGGCTGGGAACCCGTCCGCCCGACATGTCTGCTGGTTAGTACGCTAACCAGCAGACATGTCTTTTCGCACACGCGCCAAATGGTTTCGAAGCATGCGCGGAAGTGTTTTACTTCCTGGTGCGGTGACGTGGCGGCGTCAACGTCACCACCACGTCACCGCGCCGTCTGGCAGCGGGGATTTTGGTTTCATCGTGTGTACACAATCAAACCAATATGTCCCCAGCAGACAGATTTGTTCAAATCTGTCGGCCCGACCGATTTGAACAAATCTGTCTGCTCGTGTGTACGCGGCCTTAGGGAAAGAACGAATAAAGTTTTGCTTTTAGTTACAAGTCATATTTTTTTATGTCATTTTTGCTGTGCTATTTGGCAAATGATGTGCTTTCTCTTTGGACATGTCTGTTTTGTCTTGCTAAAGAATAGTCACTTGGGGAGAATTACTAAAATTGATCTCATGGAAATCTCGTGCAGCTGTTCATAGAAAACAATCAGCTTGTAAATTCTTCTCTTCTGAGAGTCATATTGAGTCTGGTAAGTCTAAGGCCCTGTACACACCATCAGACCGGTCCGATGAAACTGGTTTGCAGACCAGTTTCATCGGACCAGTTCGATGGTGTGTACGGCCCATCAGACTGTTGTCCGTCGGACCAAAGTTTTAAAACATGCTTTAAAACCTGTCTGATGGACACCTGTCCGTCGGACAGATTCGATGGTTAGTACACAAAAGCATTGGACCAAAAACCCGCACATGCTCAGAATCAAGTCGACGCATGCTTGGAAGCATTGAACTTCGTTTTTTCAGCACGTCGTTGTGTTCTACGTCACCGCGTTCTGGTCAGATGGGATTTTGGTCTGATGGTGTGTACGCACATCAGACCATCAGACAAGTTCAGAGTTGTCTGATGAAAACGGTCCGTCGGACCAGTCTCATCAGACCTGAATAATTTATTCTGACATTTTATTTATTAATCTATGGACTGTTTGTTGATTTACCCATAAAACATTGTTAAGGTGCTTTGGGGTGGGGGGCAGTGCCCCTCTGCCCCAAAGCATCCAGCCCCCCCATGTTAAGGGCATGTGATCTAGTATGACTCTTGCTTGCCCCCCACCTTTTCCTTACCAGCTAGGCTGCATGTTTAGGTAAGGGTCTGGTATGTATTTTGGGGGGCTCGCTGCTTGACAACCAGTTATTTATTAACACAGAATTTGAATTGGTCAATTGTTTTTTGACCAATCCAAAATCTAAGTATTCTAAAAAGTTGGAATTTGTTAGAAAACAAATAAGTAAAACAAATTTTAACAGATTTCAACGAAATTCCTTATGAATGATCAAAAATGTGTCTGATGTCTGTTAATTAATTATTTGCATTAATGCAAAAAACAGATTTATGTGGTATTTACAATGGGCCAGATTCAGAAAGAGTTATGCCGGCGTATCAGTGATACGCCGGCATAACTCACACTTTGCGCCAGCTTATCTGTTTTTCTGTATGCAGAAAACAAGATAAGCCGGTTTGCAGCAAAGATCTGACAGGCATAATTGTATTACACCGTTGGATCTTAACTGCAATTTTAAAATGGCCGCTGGGGGCGTGCTCGCTGATTTACGACGAGAAAATGTAAATCGGCGAGATACGCTAATTCACGAACGTACGCAGGCCCGACACAGTCACTTTACGCCGTTTACGTAAGGGTTTTCCGGCGTAAAGATAAAGCTGCCCAAAGCAGGCGCATCCTATGTTAAGTATGGACGTCGTGACCGCGGAAAATGTGAAAATGTTTACGTCGTTTGCGTAACTCATCCCTGAATGGGGATTTACGTTGATTTTGTTCACGTCGAAAACACCGTCATAATTCGGAGCATGCGCACTGGGATTTTTCTAAGGCCGGCACATGCGCAGTACGTTCGGCGCATGGACGCGCCTAATTTAAATAGGAGACGCCCCCTTCCAACCTATTTTGAATTAGGCCTCCCAATTTACGCTACGCCGCAGCAACTTAACACGCAAGTGCTTTGTGAATACAGCACTTGCATGTTAAGTTGCGGGAGCGTAGCGTAAAGCTTAACGTAAATAAGAAAAGTTACGCCGCCGTAACATTACGCGCAGCTTTCTGAATCTGGCCCTAAGTGTTTTTGCTTTTTGAGGTAAATACCACATAAACGGTTAGTGAATTGACATTTTGAGTATTACATGTGATATTTGGGAAAAATATGTCACGTGACCCAAATACCACATGTGATATGCTTCAGTGAATGGAGTACACATAGGGCCAGATTCACGTAGGAGCGCGTATCTTTGTGCGGGCGTAACGTATCCTATTTACGTTACGCCTCTGCAACTTTTATAGACAAGTGCTGTATTCACAAAGCACTTGCTCCGTAAGTTGCGTCGGCGCATTTCAAATTGGGCAGCTAGGGGGAGTGTTGTATTTAAATTAACTGTGACCGCACGTAAATGACGCGCTGAACAAACTGCGCATGCGCCGGCCGTGGACGTATCCCAGTGCGCATGCTCCAAATCACGTCGCAAATAGTCAATGAAAACGACGTGAACGTAACTTACGCCCAGCCCCATTCTGAATCGGCTTACGCAAACAACGTAAAATGTATAAATTTCGACGCGGTCCTGACGTCCATACTTAACATTGGAAAAGGGGGTAAGGTACAGCGCAAAACCAATGTGTGTGAAATTTATGATGATGATATCAAAATTGAAAAAGTGAGTGAACAATAGTAAACCAATCTAGGAAAACACGATTGGTTATGTGAAATATAAACCATGAAATATGACAAAATTTGTGAAAATTAATAAGTAATATATCACGTGTATAGTACAATACTATTAAATAGTATACCATGAAGTGGTTAAATCGATATATAAAAGGTATATGATACCTAAAATTATACCACAACCAAGAAATAATAACATGCACATCAAAATAAATATATGAAAAAAATAAAGAGTCCATAAAATATTCCCAGATGCATGGAAAAAGGTATCTGTGTATAAGTGAGCTATAAGAAGTCTTCCAAAGAGATGTTCAAAGCTTGGCACCACCTTCCACCAAGGATACACCCAAGTGTCAGAAATATATTCTCATTACCAGACGTCCTGACCACACCAGCAGTCAGGCTGCACACGGGTTAATTTAGAGTCACCCAAACGACTATATGCTGGAGCTACTTCAGAACAAAATCAGCCAGAGCGGATGGATGTCTCAGATACAAAAAGAGAGAGGAGAGCCCATAGTGAAGATTTGCAATACAATTTTAATTAAGAAAAGAATATATTGCACTTACAAGAAGTCACTGTAAAGCAGGCTCAAACGAATGCACCATATGTGGTCTGCAAACACGGGATCTCAGCGTCCTCTTCGATTCACTTTCCTGGGTCAGTTCAAAAAAACGTGATGGCGTCAGAACGCAGGCCACACCTACGCGTTTCGTCATATGTCATACTTAACATTGGCTGCGCCATCTTTTTGTTGGAATAACTTTACGCCTGAAAAAGGCCTTACGTAAACAGCGTATCTTACTGCGATGGCCGGGCATACGTTCGTGAATTGGCGTATCTAGCTAATTTACATATTAAACGCGTAAATCGACGGAAGCGCCACCTAGCGACCAGCGTAAATATGCAACTAAGATACGACTGCGTAATACACTTACGCAGCTCGTATCTTAGCTCAATCCCTGCGTATCTTGTTTTCTGAATACAGAAAAAAGATACGCCAGCGCATTTTAGAAGTTACGCGGCGTATCTCGAGATACGGCGCGTAACTTCTTACTGAATCTGGACAATAGATAATAAGCCGGCGCTTACACCAGACTCAAAATAAACCCACTAATCTAGTTGCTCATAGCGGAAGGGAATGATTGGGATGACTTTTAATGATATATTTTAAAATGACTGATATAAAAGTCCATATAGTTAGTTTAAAAAGCAACTTGAAGGCAGAGTAGTGGAAGATAAGAAGAGTCTGCTTCCTTGGTCTGACACACAAGCAGAAGGAGCCAAGGGAAGTGACGGCATCCCTCGGCTCCCTCTGCGTGCATGTCTGACCCAGGAAGTGTCAGCATCAAGCAGACCCTCACCCTCATCCATCAAGCAGACCCTCGGATGAACCGCCTCCACGGATGTCTGACAAATTATGCGCAAATGCCTGTTACCAATTTTCTCTTGTAAGTACCCATGTTTCACCTGTGAAATTAAATCTGAAGTCTTACCGCACTTAGAGTGGTGCCTGTGTTTTAGTGAATGGAGCCCTCTCTTAATAAAACAGCTTAAAACAAAGCAAAACGACAAACTAAGGAGGTGTGGTTTAGCAAACATCAGACCTCCTGAACCGCTAGAGGCTCACGTGTTGCTTGTACATCCAAGGCTTTTTTTCAGCAGGAACGCAGGGGAACGCATTTGCGGCACCTCCAGCTCTAAATGTATGTAATGGTGCTCGAAGGTGGGTAGGGAGTGGAGACAAGGAATGGTGCTAGGAGGTGGGTAGTGGGTGGAATCAAAGAAAGGTGCTTGGAGGTGGGTAGGGAGTGGAACCAAGGAATGGTGCTCGGAGGTGGGTAGTGGGTGGAACCAAGGAATGGTGCTCGGAGGTGGGTAGGGAGTGGAACCAAGGAAGGTGCTCGGAGGTGGGTAGGGGATAGAGAAAGGGAATGGTACTCTGAGGTATGTAGGAGGTGGCACAAGGAATGGTGCTCGGAGGTGGGTTGGGGGTGGAACCAAGAAATGGTGTTCAGAGGTGGGTAGGGGGTGAAGTCAATAAAATAATGCTTGGAGGTGGGTAAGGGGTGGAACTAATAAATAGTGCTCGGAGGTTGGTAGGGGGTGGAACCAAGGAATAGTGCTAGGAGGTGGGTAGGGGGTTGAACCAAGAAATAGTGCTTGGATGTGGGTCGGGTGGAACCAAGGAATGGTGCTCAGAGGTGGGTAGGGAGTGGAACCAAGGAATGATGCTCGGAGGTGGATAGGGGTGGAGAAAAGCAATGGTGCTCGGAGGTAGGGAGGGGGTGGAACCAAGAAATGGTGCTCAGAGGAGGGCAGGGGGTGAAACCAATGAATGGTTTTCGGAGGTGGGAAGGTGGTGAACACAGGAGGTGACTCAGAAGGAGTGAGTTCCTGCACCTATTCTCTGAGAAAAAAAGCCCTGTGTACAGCTATTTAGGTTCTCAGCTACCAAGGGCATGCTAGGTATTATGTGGAGGGCAATAAACAATTTTCACCATCTGACTCTTCACACACTGCTCCCATCATTCCCTCTACCCAGGTATTTCCCAGTGTGCTTCCTAGATCTGTTGTTCCCCTTGCTAAAGTTGGCCAAACTCCAACAGAATTGGGTTTCGATGTTCATATGGAAATTTTGAAAATTGAATTACCTAATTTTGTTTGAAACCCCTTGAAATTTCATTCAGACTGCTATTTGAATAGAATAAAAGGCATAGCAAACAGACTTCTTCTGTGCTTATGTACAATTTATCCTAAATGAAAAATTACAATCCCAGTTAGAATTGCATTTATTGGAGAACCATCGGTGGAGGTCGCTCGCTTGTTTGCTCAGTGTCAAGCCCCCACCCCCCGTCGATTGCTCATCCATCCGTCCCCCCCCCACCAGCCCTGCACTTACCCCATCTAGCCAGCTTTCGCTTCTTCCTATTCAACGGCTTCACCCTGCATCATTTCTTCTCCTCTCAGCCAATCAGGTCTTAAGACCTGCTTCTTCATTGGCCAGGAGAAAAAATAGGAAGACAATAGCGAAAATTAATTTGCTATTGTGACATAACTGGGTGGGCTCAAGGCGCAGTGCCCTGCACCCCAAGCCCACCCTTGTTTAAGCCAGTTAGAGCCTCTGGCTCTAATCACGGGTTTAAAAAAAAAAACATTGGAATTCATGCATTTGCTACCCTGCATGTAGATTGCACATGGATTAGGGGGTGGCGCTTCTGCGCCCCTAATGGATGGGCCGCCACTGCTTAGAGGGCAGAGACTGATGTGAATGTACAGTATGTAAAGCACTGTGCAAATTGTTGATTATATGTAAAAACGTCAAAAATAAATATCTCCGATAGCAAAATTAAAGAGAAATATTAAAGATCTAATTATGTGGGGAAAGTATTTTTTCTTGCAACTTCAAAAATGTCTCACCTTGTTTTATAGTATTGCTTCATGCATACACTAGAGCTGCTGCTGTGATTTTCATTTCATCTTCTTACTAACAGCGTTGAACACAATCATTTGGCGTAAAGGGGCAATGGACTCCTTATGCATTTTACTGCAGTAGTATAAGAGGCCTTAAAATATATACTGAAACACAAAGACACATATCTGAAGATACTAGGTAGGCTTGGGCAGAACTACACACAGCAGCTCACAAGCCTTTGGAGATTTAACAGCTTAGCCAGCCACATTTTCTGACTTGTGTATAATGTACTCAGCTTTTATATAACCCAGATCTGATATCAGAAGGTATAATCCCAAAAGGTGAAGGCAATAAAGAACAGAGCTGTTATTTGATGCAATAGGCCATTGGATCCAGTTACACTTGACAATAGGGTAACCTTATTATTTCCACTTTCTTGAGGGAATGTGCTCTTTAGAGTTTACAATCTACAAATGGAAAACACATAATTATAATGTTATCATATATTTCCCTTGATGACTCTTGTTTTGTAGGTAATAGCATGCCAACTCTCCTCTTTGGTTCAAGCAATATGAACCCCTGGGTGGTCTTTAAATAGCTAAAGTATCAATAAGTGAATTTCAGTATTATTTTTATGAATTCCTAATACGAATGTAAATCTCTACAGCCTTATTAATACCTTCAGATATGGCTTTTAGAAAAAAAAACAGGCTACAATAAAAGACACGAAGGAGGTTTTATACTTGAAAGTTGATTGGAAGTATAGAAACTTGCTATGACAGCTTTCCTTTATTCTGGTTTGACCTTATGGCCCGGATTCACATACCTCGGCGCATATATATGCCGGCGTAGCGTATCTTTTTTACGCTACGTCGGTGCAACGCAGAGAGGGAAGCATGGAATTCACAAAGCAAATGCTCCCAACGTTGCGCCGGCGTAGTGTATAGTCGTAGGCGTAAGGCAGTGTAAGTCAAAGTGGGCTGGAAGTGGGCATGATACATTTAAATTAGGGTTGTCCCGATACCACTTTTTTAGGACCGAGTACAAGTACCGATACTTTTTTTCATGTACTCGCCAATACCGAATACCGATACTTTTTTTTAATGTGTCCCCAAATGCAGCCATGTCCCCCACATATTGCAGCCATGTCCCCCAACATATTGCAGCCATGTCCCCCCACATATATTGCAGCCATGTCCGCCTACATATATCCAGCCATGTCCCCCCACATATTGCAGCCATGTCCCCCCACATATTGCAGCCATGCATGTCCCCCACATATGCAGCCATGCATGTCCCCCACATATGCAGCCATGTCCTGTCCCCCACATATGCAGCCATGTCCTGTCCCCCACATATGCAGCCATGCATGTCCCTCACATATGCAGCCATGCATGTCCCTCACATATGCAGCCATGCATGTCCCTCACATATGCAGCCATGCATGTCCCTCACATATGCAGCCATGTCCTGTCCCCCACATATGCAGCCATGTCCTGTCCCCCACATATGCAGCCATGTCCTGTCCCCCATATTGCAGCCATGTCCTGTCCCCCATATTGCAGCCATGTCCCCCATACCTAGTAGTCGATGATACCGCATTCCGCCGCGTTAATCCCTGTGTATTACAGCGCCACAATACAGGCACCTTTCGTTTGAATTCTTGTAATGCCCGCCGCGTATAGACACTACCCTTCTCTGGATTGGACGGATCCGTCCAATCCCGAGCAAGGGGGAGTGTCTATGCACGGCTCAGTGCATAGACACTCCCCCTTGCTCGGGATTGGACAGATCCGTCCAATCCCGAGAAGGGGGGTGTCTATACATGGCGCGGTGGGCATTACAAGAATTCAAACGAAAGGTGCCTGTATTGCAGCGCTGTAATACATGGGGATTAACGCGGCGGTATGCGGTATGCAGCATCGGCTTTGCGGCTATGCGGCGGCGGGGGGGGAGTATTCTATTTGGGTATCGGGGGTATTTGCGGGAGTACAAGTACTCCCGCAAATACTCGGTATTGGTCCCGATACCGATACCGGTATCGGTATCGGGACAACCCTAATTTAAATGAAGCGTGACCCCATGCAAATGATGGGCTGTGCTTCAGACAAGTACTTAAAATGAACAGCGCATGCATCGTACCTTGGACGCATCCCAGTGCGCATGCTCACAATCACGTAGAAACAACTGGCTAAGATACGTTGAATCACTGCCTACGACGTGAACGTAACCTACGCCCAAGTAAACAATGTAAAATTTGACGGCGTTCGTTCCCTGGTCCATACCTTTGCATGAGTTGCGCCTCCAATATGGGGAATAACTTTACGCCGGACGTAACCTTTACGCAAATCGCTTAAAACATGCGCCGGGCGCAAGTACGTTTGTGAATCGGCGTATCTCCCTTATTTGAATAGTCAATGGGAGTGCCAAATGCATCCAGTGTAACTATGCGCACACTATACACCGGCGTAGGCAAGTTACGTCGGTCGGATGAATTCAGTTTTTAGATGTATCTTAGTTCTGTGGGCATGGCGCACAGATACGACGGTGCATATTTACACTTACGCGGCGTATCTCGAGATACGTCGGCGTAAGTGCTTTGTGAATCCGGGCCAAAGGGTTTATCATTAAAGCCTCGTACACACGACTGGTTTTCCTGGCAGGAAAACTGCCAGGAGAGCATTTGGCCCGGGAATCCCGGCCGTGGGTATGCTCCCTAGCAGTTTTCCCATCAGGAAAACCGCCGGGAATCCCGACGGGAAAATAAAGAACCCTGCTTTCTATTTTCACGTCGGGTTTCCCGGCAGAGTGTTTCCTGCCGAGAAAACCGGTCGTCTGTATGCTTACATGTCCCAATGTAAACCTGTGCATGCTCGATAAGCCTTTGACGCATGAGCAGAAGTATACAAGGCATAGTGTGGGGCGTAGCAAGATGGGGGTGATGACATCGAATGTGATGAGTGCAAGCTGGTTTTAGACGATGACGTCACTGCATTCTTGCCATTCAAAAGAACGACAGTTCTTTTGAGTGGCCGTCTGTATGCATGGCTTTGCAAGAAAAGCTTGCGAGGAATCCCGTCAGGAAAACCAACATTTTTTCCTGATAGGATTCCCGGCCGTGTGTACAGGGCTTAAGATTGCTGTATACTGAATAAAATTGGTGCCCTATACAGAGTTTGTTTTTATATGGTGGCTGCACTGCATCAGTTCCCTACATATACACAGTGTACACCGTACATATTAATTAAGGGGCAACTTGAGGATTAGGTTTTAAGTGGGGCTTTTTACAGTTCAACAGATTTCTGTGTCAATCTTTTTCATCAAGATTTTGTTGATTAGCACAAATTAGCACAAAATGGAACTGTCAACATAAGCAGTATACAATAAAGAAAATGGAGACAGTGATAAAAGATGTAATATGATAAGGGTTTTGCTATGAAAACGTGTGACTGTCCATAAGTAGTTATGAGAAACTACCTCAAAGTGGTTAATCAAGTAAAACCAAAATGCTATCAAACAGTGGAGTTTGGAGCATCTTTATCCAAATATCATAGGGAATAAAAAAAAGAAAAAAACAGAAACAAGGATATCAACATCATATCTCTTAAGATGGTTTGTTATATGCAAAACCTTACCAGTAACCTTAAAACAAGGACAAAGGTCCAACTATAGGGCCGACAGTGTATAAGAAGATAAAAGATAAAAAGGAAGCAAAAAGGGGAGGAGAATAGGGACAACAGTGAGAGCACGTCTGTCTGGAGACCCATCGGACCACCAATCCGATAATGACCTCAGATGTCCAAAACCTGTAGATAAAAGAACCAGGTGGTCCATACCTTTTCAAATAGGGATTGTTTATTCCACAGGACACTGACTATTTTTTTGTATAACATTATCCAGGTGAGATTTCGCTTCACTAGGGCTAAATCAACCACATGACTTTTCCAAGCAGTAGCTATAGCTATTTTAGCTGCCAGGAACATGTCGTATATTAAAGTCTGTATGGATCTCGGGATGTTTTCCACGGGTTTGAGTAGTAGTTTGATCTGAGGGTCTTTTGTAATGTTAACCATAGTGACCGAGTAGATTAAGGAATGTACCCGTATCCAGAAGCGTGAGACCTTGAAGCAGGTCCACCACACATGGAGAACGGAACCTATCTGGCCAAAGGCTCTGAAACAGAAGGGTGGCGAATCTGGATACATCTTAGAAAGGCTTTCCGGTACCAAATACCAATCTTGAGAGCACGTTGTATCCTGCCTCGATTGGGGCAACATTCATAATGCCCTTGAGTATGCTTGCTGTCCAGGATCGCCATCCCTCCACCTCAGGAGCCATACCCAGATCCCTCTCCCAAGCAATTTGGTAGGGGAGCTTTGATGAACAGAAGACAAAAGATTTCTTTAGCATGGGGATGCAGCCACACTGGAGAGTCTCTTGTATACATCTATTTTCAAACTGTGTGCGAATTACTAGATCAGAAATTTTCTTCTGGAAAGAACAAAGAAAATTGTTTTATTCTTACAAATGTAAGTTCTCTGTGGAGAGTATCTCCAAATCCTGCACAAAATACCAGAGAGGATTTACCCCTCTATGATCAAGGAAGGGACCTATGTGGTAAAGAGACCCTTATTCGTTCATCAGCTAAGTTGAACAGGTGACATACCTGGAGGAAATTGAGGGTTATTGAGTAAGGGTGATACAGGAGTGTGGGGAGAAGTGCGTAGGGCACAAAATGGCCTTTCAATGTCTTGAGGGGGTCCAATGCACCAAGTTTATGGGCAATGAAGAGCAAGCTTGGGCCTCTATAGTCACCCAGTCTGGCCTATAATAACTATGGTGTAGTTGACATAGCTGTGTGAGTGGGGCTGAAATATAGTATAAAATAAAAAAAATTGTTTGGAACTGATTAAGTCCTCTTTTGCTACTGAAATTGGTAGGGTCCTGAAATAGTATAATACTATTATACTAACTGATGGCAAAACCATCCGCCGCCGGACCTTGCCGGAATGAAGTCTCCCACACGCATGAAGAAGAAGAGGGACATTATCACAGAAAGATTTAAAATCGGATGGAGCTAAAAGACCCAACATTAATTCCCAGCGTAATAGACAGAACACCCGAGGAGGCAAGTTTTGGCTGTTAAACTAAGATTGGCACATTATGGTCCTAACCCTCCACCGGAGATCATAGACCAAGTTATAGCGGCTGTGGACGCAAATTGGCTATAGCAAAGAGGTTCTGCAGTAGCAGAAGTCACAACAGCACCAATTGAAAGGAGAAAGATACATTTTGCTGCTTTTAAGAATTTCATTAAAACTGAAGGGGAGATTGATGGGTACCTTGCTGCTTTTGAATGCCAATGTGCCAATCACCGGGTGCCCACAGACGAATGGGTTACCATTTTGTCTGGGAAATTGTCCGGCCAGGCCAGTGAAGCTTTCAGGGCCATCCCAGACGAGGATATTATGAACTATGGACTGGTAAAAGAAGCACTTTTGGCCAGGTATGCCGTCACACCAGAGGCATACCGGAAGCGGTTCCGAGAGACGAGTAAGCAGACTGGAGACTCATATACCGAGTGGGCATGCCGCCTACACCGCACTGCATCCCACTGGGTCGATGGATGCCAAGCAGAATCCGGGGAAGAGGTGCTGTAGGTGTTCCTGCTGGAGCACTTCTTTCACAAGCTGTCCCTGGAAGTCAGAGAGTGGGTCCGGGACCGAAAACCTTTCTCCTTGTCTGAAGCAGCTCACCTGGCGGACGAATACACAGACACCCGCAAACTTGGGCATGCCGCCTACACCGCACTGCATCCCACTGGGTCGATGGATGCCAAGCAGAATCCGGGGAAGAGGTGCTGTAGGTGTTCGTGCTGGAGCACTTCTTTCACAAACTGTCCCTGGAAGTCAGAGAGTGGGTCCGGGACCGAAAACCTTTCTCCTTGTCTGAAGCAGCTCGCCTGGCGGACGAATACACAGACACCCGCAAACTGGAGAACTCTGTGGTCAAGACAACAGCTTGGGTGAATTATTCATCAGCGACACCCCCTCTAGCTATTGCCTACCAACCCCAGTCGTACTGCCCTACAACACCACCTCCAGCGGCCACTTATCCTCAGCAGCCCATGTTCAACTCCCAGGGCTACTCACAACCCATCAAGTGTTTTGGGTATAAACAGCTAGGGCACAAAAAGCTAGACTGTCCTTTGAATAGACCCAGGCAGTTACAGTCATGGAGACAGCCAGTTAGGGAAAACCCCCACACATCCATGCCTGCGGCCCACTGTGTTGAGGAGGAAGAACATTGGGGTGTCCTGCACGAGGCATATCCAATACAAGCAGCTAACCAGGACAACAGGCAGCAACACAGGCAAACTGTCTGGGTCAATGGAAAGGTAGCCAATGGCCTATAACAATTTCATCGTGGGCCGCATCAGCATTATGGTTGCCCTCAAAAGGGCCAGTTGTATCTGTAAGATTAGATGTCCAGCGCATCCCTTCCTCTTACATTAGATGTCAAGAGCCACCCCACCATCAGAAGTTGAGTACCCCCCTCTCCCTTACATCACAGTTCACCCCCTTTCCTTATGCTGCTGCTGGGAAGAAGTTGGATGCATTGCTTGAAAGCAGAAAGTAAGGGTCTGGAGGATGACTGGAGAGGTGCGAGGGCCGCATGAAATGGCCTGGAGGGCCGCATTCGGCCCGTGGGCCTTGTGTTTGCCACCTCTGGCCTATATGATACTGGTGCCACCATGACCCTGCTACAGAAGAACCTCATCCCAGAGAGTCAGCACACCGGAGACACTGTAGCCATAAGAGTAACAGGAGGCACCGTCTTCCGGCTACCCGTTGCCCGTGTTCACCTAGATTGGGGGGTTGGTTCGGGACACATGAATGTGGTGGTGATGAAGGATTTGCCAGGGGATATACTACTGGTGAATAATTTGGCCCCCCCCCCCTCGTTTCTGCTTACGCTCCGATGTGCCCCGCTGAAGCCAACCCAGTGTCTACCTGTGTCCAGACCCGTGCTGCCGGAACCAACCCACTTGCTGCTGAAACCCGGGTAAGACTATCTTCCCTGACATGTACCTTAGATCAGGCACAATATCACAGTCTAAAATTGGAATGTGGGAGGGCGCATGCGCGGCGGGCTCCGTGATGGACGCTTGAATCCGGAGCTCCGCACCACCGCAGCTGAACGGACACAATAGCAGGGGACACAGGAGCCTGATTCCCACCCCCATAGCCTCTACAGCTGGCGGAGCTTCTGGGGAACCCGCAGATGTTCGGCGGATCATCCCGGAGGGATCTGAGGCTGCAATTTAGCAGGGAAGAGGAGCGTTCCGGAGCCAAGATGGCGGGCGCCATGCTTCCGCACACTCCGGGTCCCGAAGAGACTCCCAGGGTAAGACTTCCTCTAGCCCCTGCCACGCTAATCTTTACACCTAAAATATCAGGTGAATCCCCTGTACCCCCACATTCTCCTGCCTCTACCGAGTCCCTCCTGGAGCAGACGCTGGAAGAGATGGCGAATTCTCCCTTGGGGCCTAACATGGAGTCAGGGAGGACTCAGCTAGATTCTCCTGGAGCTGCTCATGCAGCCATCCTTACTGTCCCAGACCTCCTATCTCATCTCACAGCTTTGCTGGATAGGGGCTTATCCCAAACAGCCTCACAAATTACAGGGGACATCAGAAAGGACTTCCAGATGCTAGGGTCACGTATGGAAGCTATTGAAAATAAACTTGATATAACGGTGTCCAAAACAAATCAAAACTCAGATCAAATTCAAGTCCTACAGGACCAGCTAGATATAGCGTTATCCAGAGTGGATGACCTTGAGAACAGGTCACGGAGAGAGAACTTTCGTATTAGGGGGATACCAGAATCTATTACGGATTCCATCTCTGTGGTCCAGGATCTTTTGAAACAACTAATGCCTGACATCCCCCCTCAGAAACTTGAAATTGATCGTGCGCACAGATCACTGGGCCCTCTGAGGAAAGATGGCCTGCCCAGAGACATTGTGGTTAAACCCCACTTTTTCTCGATCAAGGAGGAAGTGATGAAGCTCAGTCGTACGCAATCCCCCTTAACATGCCGCGGACATAATATCCAGATTTTTGCGGATCTGTCACCATTGACCATGCAGAAAAGGAGATCCCTGAAGCCTCTTTTATTGGTCCTGACCCAACGAGGGATTAAATATAAATGGGCCTTCCCTTTTGCTCTTAAATTTGAACTTAAAGGAAAATCTTACTCATTTCGCAATCTGCAGGAAGGCGAGAAAATTTTGCTTAGTCTTAACTTAATCTCTCAAGAGGCTCTGATGGACTTTGATGATTCCGGATCGAGTGCTTCGAAACGTCCTCCTCCGATGAGCCCCCTTTCAAACGTCTGGACCAAACCGAAGAGCAAGAGGGCGAAGGACGCTAGACCGCCGTGACCTCTCCTATATTTAGTGTGTCTTATTTCGGGGTCTTTTTTAGGCCCAATTGAAGACTTTTTTTTTTTTTTGTTTTTTTTTTTTTTTTTCAAAAAGTGTTTATTTGAGTTTTCAGAAAAAAAAATAAAACATTTGGTACATACAATGCAGTGAATAAATGCAACTCGACATAGGTAAAACAGGGAAGGGGGGCGGGGAAGAAGTGCAAAAAGAAGAGGGGGTAGGACATGAGGGAAGGTGTCAGATATTGCCTGCCCCCTGGAGGGGAGGAAGATATAAAAGACTAGCCCTACTGGGTCTGAACTGGTGGGATCTGAGAGACAGTCTAGTAGGGGGGATCAGGCGTTCAGTAAATTGCAAAAAGCAAAATATCACTGCTATGACATACAAAAATAAAAGAATAAGAACAACAAGAAAAAAAAACAGTTGCAAGTCCTGCTAAGCGGAGGGGTAGGGGGAGCTAAAGGGGGAGGGGAGGCGGGGGGAGGAAGGGGAGCACCTAGAAGTTGCACATTTAGTGACTGGGTGGGGGGAGGGTGGAGGGGGGGGGTGACATCCAGGGTATCGGATGGTATCAGGATGAAGTGGTGGATCGAGCATCAGGGGGTGGGTGACCGTCCGGGGGTCCAGGGGGAGGGGGTTTGAAGTATGAAAAGGAGTAGTGTTCAAATGCGATCAAATCATCCTGGGAAAGCGCTGAGTCCATAAAAGAATGCCAGATCGAGAGGAAGCGAGACTTAGCAGTGGCTCGTTTGAAGTCCGTGGTGGCTCGTTCTCTGTGGAGGAGAAGAAGGAGGTCGTGCGTGACCTGGGTGATGGATGGGGGTTGAGAGGAGATCCAATTTCTGAGGATTGCCCTGCGTGCGACAAGAAAACAAGTCAAAGGCCATTGCTTGCTGGTTTGTGAGGTAGGTGCCGTGGTTGAGGCGGAGGAGACATCTTGTTGTGACCTCTGGAGCAGTAGTGGGTCCCAGTAGCCGAATATGAGGAGAAGGGGGTCTTTGGGTAGCTTCATTAGAGTGATCTTAAAGGTGTATGCCAGAACCTGGTCCCAGAAGGCTGAGATGAATGAGCATGACCAAAAACGGTGTGCCAGGGATGGCTTCGGATGGTGGCACAGAGGGCAGATAGGACCGTCTGGATCTTGTGATGAGTAAAGGAAGGGGATGTGTGCTCGGTGGACAATTTTCAGCTGGGTTTCTCTCCAAATTTCGTTCGGGGTGATGCGTTGAACTGTGTTGAGGCCTTGTAGCAACTTGGGTATCAGATCGTCGACTGGGAAGTCCTTTCCCCAATTGGAAGCAGACGTTGCGGATAAGGGGGATGCGGATTCGCTGAGTAGGGGCTTGTATATGTCTGAGATTTTGTAGGCGCCTTCTGAGAGAAGTCGATCAGCAAAAGTAGGAGAGAAGTGTTTGCGTGGCTCAGTGCAGGAGGAACGTAGGTAGTTGGCACATTGCCAGTAATGGAAGACATGAGAGTTGGGTAATCCGAAAGTCTCTGCCGTGGTTGCGAAGGGTAGGATTCGGCCTGTTGAGGGGTCACATAAGGAGGTGAAGAGTGTAAGCCCCTTTTCCTGCCACAGTCTGAAGGGTTTATGGTCAAGTCCCGCTGGGAAGCTCGGGTTGCCTTGGATGGTGAGATGACGGGACACATAGGGGGACAGTCCAAGGAGTTTTCTGGTTTCCCTCCAGGCGATGGCAGTGTCCCTAAGTATCAGGTTATGTTGGAGCGGGGGGGGAATTGATTTCCATCTGCAGTGTAGTAGCGCCACTAGGGAGAAGGGGTGGGCCATATCTGATTCGAGGGCGTAGTTTGAGTATCGGGAGGAACGTGATATCCAGTCTAAGCTGGTTCTCAGTAAACATGCTAAATTATACAGTCTAACATTTGGGAGACTAACTCCGCCCTCGCGTCTGGGGAGAAAGAGTTTTTTCATAGCTATGCGTGGTCGCTTACCGTGCCAGATAAATTTAGAGATAGCCGATTCAATGAGCTTGATGTCCTTATGGCGGAGCAGTAGAGGGATAGTCTGCATCGGGTACAGCAGTCTGGCAAAGCTGACCATTTTTACTAGGTGGCATCTCCCCAGAAGCGAGAGCGGCAGATCCGACCAGTTCGTCAATTCCTGAGAGATTTTATTGATCAAGGGGGGGTAGTTCAAGTGGTACAGGGAGGAGGGTAGCTTGCCAATTTTTATGCCGAGGTAGGTGATGTGTGATGTGGCGACAGAAAAGATGGAGTGTCGTGTCCACGGGGGATCGGGGCGGGAGCCTAAAGGGAGGATTTCACTTTTGGAGTAATTTATTCGTAGGCCAGAGCATGCACGGAAATTGTCGAATATGGTTTTAATGGTGAGCATATCAGAAGAGGGGTCTGTCGAAAAAATAAGGACATCGTCCGCAAAGAGGGAGGATCGTAATTCATGGGCGCCGCATTTTATACCGTGGAGGGGGGCCACTTGGGTGAGGTGTCTGGATAGGGGTTCCAGGGCTAGGTTGAAAAGGAGAGGGGACAGAGGGCAACCCTGGCGCGTCCCCTTATGAAGCCGAAAGTCCTCCGAAAGTATTCCGGCAGCCACCACTTTTGCCGACGGGGATGCGTACATCGCCTTAATGAGGTGACAGAAAGGCCCGGAGAAACCCATTTTCGCCATAGACAGGGAGAGCCAATCGAAGCTGACATTGTCGAAGGCTTTCTCCGCGTCTAGGGTAATGATGGCATAGTCCCCATCCGGGTGTTGCTTGGCGTGTTCCAGGGCCAGCATCACTTTCCGGATGTTAAGGCAAGCTGTTCTCCCCTTCACAAATCCTGATTGTGCCGGATGGATTAAGGAGGGGATAATGTCGGCGAGCCTATTGGCGATGATTTTGGAGAGGATTTTTACATCTAGGTTCAGTAAAGATATCGGTCTGTACGAGCCAGGGTTAAGGGGGTCTTTGCCTTTTTTAGAGAGAAGTTTAACAATGGCCTGGTTGCCGGAGGGAAGATAAGGGCCGCCGGACCACACGCCGCTATATACTTTGTGAAGGGTGGGTTCTACTATACTTTGCAGGGTCTTGTAAAATTCGCCTGTGAAGCCGTCTGGGCCCGGGGCTTTAGAGGGGGTAAGTTTACGAATGGTGTTAGATACCTCGGCCAGGGAGATCGGGGCATTAAGGGCTTCTAGCTGAGAGGGGGAGATTTCGGGGATGGCCAGGTTGTCTAGGAAGGTGACTGCCGCGTTTCTATCAAAGGGGTCCGCCGCATACAGTGTCTTGTAGTACTGAAGCATTGCTTTGTTAATAGCCGGTGGTGAGGTGTGGATCACTCCGGTGGAGTCCCGTAAGGATGTGATATGAGTGGGGGTAAAGGGGCCCTTGCATAGTCTGGCGAGTAATTTGCCGGATTTGTTCCCGAATTTATGGAGAGTGGCATCTAAAGTGGCCCTTTTGATTGTTTCTAGCGTGTCTGCCCAGGTATCAAACGATCGTTTAGCTGCGTGCCATTCATCTCTGTTGGTGGGGGAGTCGGACAAGTAAAGAGTTCTTTGAGCTTGATGCAAACGTGAGCTGGCCAATTTATACCGAGATAGAGCGTTACGCTTGAAAGAGGCTGCATAGGATATGATCTGACCCCTGAGGAACGCCTTCCCGGCGTCCCAAAAGAGGTTAGGGTCTTCCGTGTGGGGGGCATTCGCCGAGGAGTATTCCTCCCAGGCTTTTTTCATAAAAAGTTGAAAGTCAGAATGGTTGTGAAGGTATGAAGGGAAGCGCCATATCTTTGGGTGGGGGGGAAGGTCCAAGTTGTTTAACGAGACCAATATCGGGGCATGGTCAGACACAGCGATGTCAAGTATATCTGTGGTCGATATCAAGGGGATCAAGTCGTCCGATGCAAAGAAATAGTCTATTCTGGTGAAGACTGCATGGGGGTTGGAGTAGAATGTAAATTCCCTGTCCGTGGGATGGGATAGTCGCCAGATGTCACGGAGATGGAGGGAATCCATAGTGGATGCGAAAGGTGAGGGATTGGAAGTGACCGTTACCGGGTTAGACCGTCTGGGAGAGGACCTGTCATCTATATGGTGTAGGGTGTCATTAAAGTCACCTCCGATCAGGTGGGGGAGTCGTGTATTTTGTAGTAGCCACGAGGACAGCTCGCGGTAAAAGGCCTTACCCGGGTTGTTAGGGGCATAGATATTAGAGATGACCAGTTCCTTACTACCTATCCTAACGTGCGCCGACAGAAATCTGCCATGGGTATCGGAGTTAACTGCAAGAACCGAACAAGGGAGGTTTTTGTGGATCAGTAGGAGAACGCCAGCCTTACGGTCGACGGCTTCTGAGCCCAGGACCGTGCCTACCCATAGTTTTTTCATGCGTGAGAAGTCGGGAGCCGACAGATGCGTCTCCTGGAGTAGGGCTACATCTGTTTTGAGTCGTTTTAGGTGTCTGAGGATTTTCATCCTCTTGTTTGGGGATCTAAGTCCCTTTACGTTCCATGAAATCACTTTCATGTAATGGGCGTGGGAAAGGGGGTCTGAGATGTATTTGTAGGAAAAGCACCGTATATGTGGGGGTTGAGAGGAGTCACCATATTAGGAGAGGGTAGGGGGTGAATGTCACTGGAGGATTGACGGGTTAAAGGCAGAGGTGCGTTGGTACCGGAGGGAGAGGGAGGGGAGGCGAAAGGAATTAGGGGGGCAGCTAGGGGAGAAATCAGCGAGAACAACAAGAACAACATAACCAGACATAAGAGCTTCACTTTTTTTCCACATGGAGTCACTGTATGAGCCGGCTCCCATGCCACGACTCTGTTATCATGGGGCACAGGAGTACAGAGTAAAGAGCAAGGTGACATGCGGCTAAGAAAAAAAGAAAAAGGCAGCATACTGGGCAGAGGGAAATAAACTTCCGGGGTACATACAGTGATGCCAAGGGACGCCATGGAATGGGAGGTTGCATATATATAATAGCTGGTAGGCACGTACATATTAACTGGTGGGCAACCGGAAGGGGGGAACATGGTTGGCGTAAATGTATTTAAAACAACCTAACACAGGGGAGAGATAACAAGAGAAAAAAAAAAAGAAAACATCAATAACAAGAATGGCGAAGATGAGCCTGCAAAGGAAAACGTTAGATGAGGGCAACGAAAGTCATTTCACATAGGCTACCTGACCGGTGGGAGGGGAAGTGTAGATCACCTGCCGATCGTAGGTCTAGGAAGTTCAAGAGCAGACCCGGCCTAGCGAGGGTGCCCAAAGAGGTTGGCTTGAGTGGGTCAGAGGAGAATAGCCGGGGGAGAGTTCCACTTTGAAAACACATCATCTCGTGGTGGGTCGGGTTGGGTCCACTCCTGTGGTCTTGAAGCGCTTAGGAGAGTCTTTTCTGGGGCTCCTTTGATCCAAGGGGCGGTTGAGTGGTGGGGCTTTGGATGGCGTCTGAGGAAGGTGGTGTGATTGCCGCGACCTCAGGAAAGCTTCGGCTTCAGATGGGTCTTGAAAGGATAGCTGGTCCCCGTTCGGGGCCCTGAGACGGAGTATGGCTGGAAAGGCTAGCGTGAATTTAATTTGTTGTTTAAAGAGTTCTGTGCAGACCTGTTGGAATGCTTTGCGTTTCTTTGATACTTCTATAGAGTAGTCAGCAAACACGAGAATTTTCATGCCGTCTATCTGTAGCTGACGGGCTTGACGGACGGTGTGTAGTATGAGGGATTTATCAGCATAGTTGAGGTACTTGGCAATTATCGGGCGCGGAGATTTGCGTTCCGAGTTGAAGGCACCCATGCGGTGGGCGCGTTCTACCAAGCATGGGCCTGGGAGGCCTAGCGCTTCTGGGATGCGGTGAGAGCAGAGATCTTGAAGGGCAGATGTTTGAAGTGATTCCGGGACCCCCACGTACCTAAGGTTGCTCCTCCTGGATCTGTTCTCCAGGTCATCTAACTTTTGAAGGATATATTGGTTTGTCTTATCCTGTGCATGTTCCAGGGCCTGTGACTGATAGAGGTCCTCTTCTGCGCTGGACAAGCGGTGCTCCAGTTCATTTAATCTGGAGCCATGTTCCCCCAGTTGAGCCTTGATTTGCGCCATCCCTGCGTTCACGGCCCTCTCCACAGATGCTGCGATCATGGGGTTCAGCAGGGCAGCAACGGCCTGAGCGATGCGCTCTGTGGTGTTATCCCCCATGTTATCCCCCATGTCCTGAGCAGTGTGTGCCTGAGGGGTTGGAGGGGGGGAGGTGTCGCCGCTTACCTCCATCGCCGCCGTCGGCGTTGCGGACCGCGGAGCGGAGCAGGCCGAGACCGGGGCCTCGATTTGTGGCGTGGCCGGCGGCGGCTGTAGCGTCTGGGCCGTTTGGGCGCGAGCGCCCGTTTTTTCCAGGAATCGGTCCATGGGTGCTGGGAGACGTGCCCAGAGGTGGAGGAGAGGTTGTAGGGCTCCTAGAGCCGGTTTTATAGGCAGGATTCGGTCGTGCTGCGGGAGCTGCAGTGAAGGGCAGCTACTCCATGCGGCGCCGGAACCGGAAGTGCTTTTTTTTTTTTTTTTTTTTTTTTTTATGCTTAATTGGGACTTCTTCCTTCTTAGGATTCCTTTGATGTGGTCTCACTTACTATATTCTCACTAGGACTGGTATGGGTCTGAGTGCGATAGAAATTTTGTATTTTTAGTTTTTTTGTTTCCCCATTTTCTTTTTATTATTATTGTTTAGCACTACTAACGTTGAAGTGTCCTGATGCTGCGGTATTTGTGCATTGCCCTCACCCTCCCTAGGTTCGGATTTTTTTTTTTTCCTACCCTTGGGTTGGGTCTCAACTCCATACTTTTAGTATGGGTTGGTTTTGTGTCTTTGCTGGCTTCGGGAGGATTTCTTCCCGGTGTATGCAAAGGTCTGATGTGTTCTTTAGTTCTCTTTGCTTTTTCTTTTCTTCCTTGCTTTTCTTCTTCTCTCTCTTCTTTTTCTTTTCAGATGTTCCTTGGACCTCATGCGTAAGACTCATACCTAAAGGACCGCCTACGCCAGTCGCCCCGGTTCCTTCATCAAGACTCCCCCGAGACTTCTGGGTAAGTGACGATGTGAGAGATGCAGTCTTCGTCCCTAGGCTCCATGGCTCCTGATACCACACAGGCTCCCCTCCTGAGGGTAGCTACCCATAATGCCAGGGGGTTAAATTCTCCAGCTAAACGTAAAAAGGTACTTGACTCCATGAAATCCCGAAACATAGACATACTTTTTCTTCAGGAAACACATTTTCCGATCCGGTATAGGCCCAAGTTTATTCACGCTCATTATCCGTTTTTTTTTCTCTCCAGTGCAGAAGATAAGACAAGGGGGGTGGCTATTCTTTTCTCCAAAAAGTGTAGATTGTCTTTCAAGTCTGAATTTAGGGATGGTGAGGGTAGGATTCTCCTGATTAAGGGCTCCATTGATGACCAGCTCTTTTCTTTTGTATCATATTACGCCCCTAATTCAGGTCAAGCTAAGTTTTTTACATCCCTTTTCTCAACCCTTGAACCTCATTTGGAAGGCCTAGTTATTATGGGTGGAGACTCTAACACCGCATTCGACTTAGGAGTGGATAAGTCAAAACCTATTTCAGCTCAAAACATACGTCCCACTAGGGCAAGTTCTAAAATTGCTAAGTTAATTTTTAAACAGGGCCTCTCCGACATCTGGAGAGAGTTGAATCCTTCTAGGATAGATTATACTCATTTCTCGCAGGCTCATCTCTCATACGCTAGAATTGATCATCTTTTTGTCTCAAATGCCCTGATTCCTTCGGTTCTAAAATCCTACATTTCTGACACGGTTTGGTCAGACCACTCGATAGTTACAATGTCGCTTAAAACTGACTTTTCTCCTCCAACATGTTTCCATTGGAAACTGAATGAGGCTTTGCTTTCGGATCCTGGCTCCAAATCCGAGATTGAAGCTTCCATTCTAGATTACTTTCGATTGAATGATACTGGGGAGGTCTCTGCGGAATCCCTTTGGGCGGCCCATAAGGCTACTGTTAGGGGTAAAATCATACAACTTTCTTCTCGCCTTAAGAGAGCTAGACATATAGAGGTCGAGAGATTGGATAAAGCCTTCACTTTCTTACAGGCGGAACATAAAAAAAATCCCTCCAATGTCCCGATCTCCTCTTTAGACAAAGCTCGTTTGGAACTTAACTTAGCACTGACCGCTAACGCCGAGAAGAGTCTTAGATGGTCTGGTGCGAGATTCTATTACCAGAGGGACAAGGCTGGCTCACTTCTTGCCACCAAGCTCTCTCCTCGTATCCGCTCCCGTGTCTTTCCCAAGATCAAAATAGATGGGGGGCACCCTACTACGAATCCCGTTACTATCATGCAAGCGTTCTCTACATTTTATGAAAACCTTTATAATTCTCACAAACCTCAGACCCCCTCAGCCATTACTTCTTTCTTAGAGAGTATCCCGATTCCTTCAGTGTCGGCTGATCACAGGGAAACACTTGAGGCTCCCTTTTCAGTAGAGGAAGTGCTAGATGTGATCAAACACTCTAAAAGTGGTTCTGCACCAGGCCCAGATGGTTTCCCACTGTTGTATTATAAATCTTTCGCTGATTTATTAGCCCCGTTTTTGACCCGATTTTTTAACGCCAAGACTAAGGGAGACCCTTTAGATCCTTCTTTGAACATGGCTTTTATCACAGTTCTTCCCAAACCTGATAAGGACACTAGCTTAGTTAGTAACTACAGACCAATATCTTTGATCAATAATGATCTCAAGATCATGACTAAAATTTTAGCTGTCCGATTAGCATCCTTTATAGGGAGATATATACACAAAGATCAAGTGGGATTCATCCCGAATAGACAGGGGCCTGACCAAATTCGTAGGGCTATAGATATCGTTTCTATCCTGCAGTCGGGGTGGGATGGAGGTTCTAGGCAGGCTGGTATGCTTTTGTCGTTAGATTTACAAAAAGCGTTTGACTCTGTCTCGTGGCCTTATTTGTTTGCAGTTCTGGAGAAGTGGGGCTTTGGTCCTAGATTCTTAGGCCTGCTTGGGTCCCTCTATTCCAACCCGACTGCTAAAGTTCGTCTTCAGGGTCTATATTCGGATCCGATCACCATAGCAAGGGGCACCCGTCAGGGATGTCCGCTATCCCCACTTATCTTTGCTATCGCGATGGAATCTCTCGCTATAGCAATTCGTTCCAACCCAGATATAGCGGGAGTGAAATGCGGCCCAAAGGTCCATAAATGTGGGCTTTTCGCAGACGACCTCCTCCTATTCATCACATCCCCTGTAACTTCATTGCCGATCATTTGTAAACTTTTGGATGATTTTGCTAACTTATCAGGTCTAAAAGTTAACTATGCTAAATCGCAGGCTATTAATGTTTCTCTTAGCCAGGAAGTAGTGAATCAGCTGAAGAACTCTTTTCAATTCACGTGGTCTGAGTCCTCAATTAGATACCTGGGAATTAATCTTACCCCTAAATTTGAACAGTTGTATGAGGCGAATTATCCTCCCATGTTCAGAAAATTAGAAGCTGATCTCAAGAACTGGTCTGGTATTGAAATTTCTTGGCTAGGTAGGATTAATTCCGTAAAAATGACATTGCTCCCCAGGTTATTATACTTATTCCGCTCTCTTCCGATCTCAGTGCGGAGGGATCATTTAAGCTCCTTTCAAAGTAAAATCGCCAAATTTGTTTGGGGTACAGCAGGTCATAGACTTCCTAAAAGTGTTTTATTTAGATTAAGGACCGAAGGGGGTCTGGGGCTCCCGAATTTTCATTGGTATTATTGCTCAGCACGCTTGGCCCAACTCTCCACTATTTATGCTAAGTTCAACAAACCAGACTGGGTAGATATGGAGAGACAGGCTATTCCAACTTATACCCTGGATTTTCTCTTATGGTGTCCATCTAAGTCTCGCCCTTCTATTCTTTCCCCCGCATTGTCACAGTCTCTGACTCTTTGGGATGAACTTAGAAAACTCCCTGCTTTGATCTCTCAGTGTAAACCACTAGCACATATTTTCCACAACCCCGATTTTCAACCGGGCATGAATATTAGAGCATTTAAATGGTGGCTGGATAAGGGCCTATACCGGATCGGACATTTTTTTACAGTAGCGGGTCCTCTTACCCATAATTATTGTGTCAGAAAGTTAGACTTACCATTATCTGAGGGATTTCGCTTTTCTCAGATCTCACACTTTCTTCACTCCATTTGGCTCTCTAAACCCATTCCTCCCCTTTTTACACCTTATGAACAATGGTGTGGCCAACTGGAGGAGCTTAGGGGCGGAGTCTCTATTATCTACTCATCGCTGGCCAAATCCACCTTGAAGGCCCCTTATATGACTGCCTGGGAAACTGACCTATTGGATGAATGGAACCTGGACTCTTGGCACAGATCTTTTTTTAGATCCTTTAAGGGTATCCTTAATATCTCTCTCTCAGAAGCTAGTATTAAAGTAGCTTCGAGATGGTATAGAACCCCTGCCAGACTTGCTAAGATTTTTCCATCGGTCTCCCCATTATGTTTTAGGGGCTGTAAGTCATCTGGCACTATGTTACACATCTGGTGGGATTGTCCAAGAGTTCGGAGTTTCTGGGACAAAATTTTTCATATTATTTTTAAAGTCACTGGGTTTAGGATTTCGAAATCCCCTTCTTTAGCTCTTTTAAATTTTATGCCCTCCAATATCCCCAAATCCTCCCAGAGACTAATTTTTTTCATTCTCCTTGGCTCTAAAATTACCATTGCTAAGGCCTGGAAACTCCCAAAAATTCCAGTCATTTTCGCCAAACGTAAAATCTCATGGATCATGTCCCAAGAAAAAATGGCCAGCTCCTTACTAGACACCTCGATACAGTTCAACGAAATTTGGGAGCCCTGGGCTAAGTATATCGGGGTAGGGACGACATTACCTCTATGATGAGCCGCATGAGAGTTCATTGATGGTCTTTCTTTATCCTCCACTTTCCTTCCTTCTTCCTTCTCCTTTTTTCTTACTTACCTTCTTTCTCATTATTACCTTCTAGTTTTTATGGAAGCTCTTGCTTTTTAGTTTTTGCTTTCTTACATATCTTTGTATTGATGGTTATTATAATCCATTGTGGTTTGAGTGCTCCACTATTCCGTTTCTGTTTACCTACTTCTTTATGTTGATATAGATGCTGTTTTCCTTGATGGGTATCCACATTTTCTCCCCCCCCCCCTTTTTTTTTTTTTTTTCTCTTCACTCTCTTTTCTCCGAGACCCCTTTCACTTGCACAGTAAGTTCCCTTTAGGGGTGCTAGTGACTGGAGGTCTTGGACTTCCCCCTACCTTATTCCTCCCCCGTGTTATATTCATTTATCCCCTCTTATTGTTTCCTTTTTTTTTTTTTCTCTTTTTCTTTTTTTTTTTTTTTCTTATTATCTCAGTTTCTATAGTAACATATGTCGGAATAGTGTACTTATGATTCCCTTCATTTCAATTCTGTCAATCCTGTTAATTTTGTCAATGCATCTTTATTGAGCTCTCCATGTTGTAATGATGTGAATTGATCTGTATTGCTTTCTATATAATTAATAAATATCTTGAAAGTAAAATTGGAATGTGACAAGTTGGCCAGTGAGAAATCGGAGATGCAACTACACTACGTCATGTATTATGAGATGTCCCGTGGCTTGAACATTGAAATGCACAAACAGGCTGAAATTGTCAAAAGGTTAAATGGGATTTGCATCCAGGTTGTGCCCTATCTCTCCCAAGAGCATCAGCAACAAGTTTTGGGAGCCACTGAGAGAGCAAAGCAAGTGACTGTTGCAGAACTGAATTCCATTATTCACCCTGCAACCTTACAACTTCACCATCAGCTACCGACCTGGTAAGCAAAATTACAATTCTAATGGGTTGTCCAGGCATTAGAAGAATGGAACTATGGACTATCTTCGGAGTCAACCTGTCTGGGGTCTCCTTTAGTGTTAGTCTCCTGCCGAAAGGGGAGACATGTAACGGGAGGGCCCATGGAACCCAGAAGCTCTTACAAAGTATGAGCCAGGAAATAATGGACATTCAGAATATATCTTGGATTGCTTTAACAGGATATCTTGAACTATTGCCATCTGTTGATTCTGAACTCAACAGGTTAATTGAAAAAGTGACTTATTCATAATGTGGGAACACATACTGTTAGGTGATAATGTCATCAACTCAAGCCATCTGTCTGTCTGGTGTGATGTAACTGAATCTAGGATGGCTTGTGCTAATTAACTCTGTATTGTGTGAAGGTCTGTTGATGATAAATGTGTATTGTGAGTTAGCAGACAGCATGAAGGTCAGGTGTCTGAATTATCAGGTGTAGTTAATTAGCTCATGCAAATTATGTCAGAGCCGGAGTCAGAATGTCTGACTAAAAGATGTGTATTGAGGGGGCTCATTAGGAACCATTGTATGATGTTGTGGGCGAAGTTGGGTCATTATTCATTTTGGTTACTAACTGTATATAAGAGCCTGATTTTCTCAATAAAGGGTCTATCCGTGTGGAACCTCAAACAGAGCTGTGTGTCTCGTTATTGGGGTTCGTCTGCTTGACTGTGGAGTACCCGTAGCTGTCTTGGGTTCGAGAATGGAATATCTTAAATGGCTTTAACCCCTGTCCCATTTGGGCTTCCGTTACAACTATCAAAAGGCAATCAGGCATACATAGTGTACTTGACAATTTGGGCCATTAGCAGGGATATCAATAGACCTCAGAGCCCAAGACTTGTGCTCTAGGTTTGCTATGCCGTGTGATCATCTAGACCACTATACTTTAGGTTGTTTGGTTCAAATATATACCCATAACTTGCACACACTAATAACTTTTTTTTTGGGGTGGGGGGTTAATATTTATCAAATTAGAGAAGTTGATATTTTGAATGTACCTCTCAATGCATATTTTGTTTTCATTTAATAGATTAATGCATGTTGATTAAATATTATGCAGTTTATATACGTTTATGTACCGTATTTATCGGCGTATAACACGCACAGGCATATAACACGCATCCTAACTTTAAGAGTGAAGTTTCAGGAAAAAAACTTTCCACAGCCCCCTGCATATAACCCGCAGGCACAGTTTACCCTTCATTTTCAAGGTAAGAAAGTGAGTGTTATACGCCAATAAATACAGTACTTTTGAATTAAATATCTTTTATTTTTTTTCATGAAACAAGGGTACATGATATTTTAATTATAGTAATATCACCATATATAGCTTAATTTACTTTTTTAATGAAAATATTAGTCTTAGAACAAAATTTGATCCAAAGCAGTTTTGTTAATAGTAGTTTGGTATTCCCAAATACCATTTTATTTTATACAAATCAAATAGAAATACACAATATAAGTAGTGGTAGAAACAGAAGCATTTAGAGATCTAAAATTGGTTGTATTTTTAATTCCCCGTTTCCCTGACCTGTCAGCAGCAGACGGCCAGAGAACTTAAATTCTAAAAGGGCGAAGCAGAAAATGAAGCAACCAGGGAGCAAAAGGGTTAAAAAAAAGAGTGATATGAAGGGGAAAAAACAGCTTCACCCACCTTTCAACATCATATGCTACAGGCTTTACAACATTTCAGTCTAGGTGCTTAGGATTACGTCAGGTTTTTTTTTAGGGCCATGCAATAATCCATGGCCCATGACCTGCGTAACTACCTGAAACCATGAATGTAATTTCTCTACTGACTCCATCTCTGGAGCTTTCCTTTTGATACTAGAGAATTTCCTATTCAGAAATAATTAACTGCCTTGAGGCAAAGGAGGTATTTGAGATCTATACTGTTGGACTGAGAAAAGTCAAAAATCTAGCACGATTTTTTACAAAACAGAGGTGTTTTATAAACTTTTGCTGGACTGCTGTATAATCATTGCATCTTATTTCTCTAATTCCTATGTGAAAAGTCTGCTTAGGCATGTCTTTCATTTACCATGCTGCCTCATACCCTATTAGCATAGCTAAGGATTTGCATTTTAAATAAATTAGCTTTATTGGAAGAGCATGTAATTTCTAATAAATGGTAATAATTAGCACTTTATATTTTCATAGAGGGTTAAAAAGATGCCTATTCAGCTTAGGGAATAAACACGTGTATCTGGCAGCGATATTACTTGATGGTATATAACATAGTTCCAATTCCCTGTTTAATAAAATCTCTTCATTATTATAACCAATGGACATGTTAAAGTGAGCGACTGATTGTTTAAAAAGGCGATTAGCGTGTTAAATATGTATTATACTTATAGTATTTAATTGGGATAATTATGGCTGATTGCAGAAAACCCGACTTACACGAAAATCCCTTGTTGCCATTTCTGAATATGGAATTTCCTAATGGTTCACTTATAAGGAACTTTTTTATTATGGAGTATCTCCCTTATTCTCCTAATATTCTCTGCAATTGCACAGAGAATGAAATAAATCTTGTTCTTTGTATATACTGTATACTGCCTATATACATGCAGTCACATGAAAAATTAAGTAGTAAACGCCACTGAAATAGTTAACGGTGCATACAAATAAAGACAAAAAACTTAAATATATGGCACATTAAATTGGCATGATGTGTTCATTTTTTTAATCTAAATTGAATATTATTGCAGATTTGTCACATGAAAATGTAATATACCTCTACACTTACCCTCGCTTTAAATCCACGAAATTAGAATCAGGTGATTAGTTACCAATGATTAGAACCTCCTTGGGCAATATGCAGGTGGAACCTGACTTATTTAAACCTCAAATACCTATTGTCTGGTATTCTCCGTGCTATTGAAGGTGTGTGGTGATCAAAAAGGCTCACGATGGTTCTCAGAAAGAAGGCTGTGGATGCCTGTGAATCTGCAAAGGGATTCAAAAACATTGTCCAATTGTTTAAAATAAACCATCTCACTTCATGGAAATGTATCTACAAGTGGCATAGATTTCAAATGACTGCTAATTAATCCAGAAATGCCCATCCAATTTCAGACCATGGGGGGAATGTTTGTTGCTAAAAGAAGTCTCCAAGAACTCCAAAATGTTGTTGAAGGATCTACATATACCTCTATGCATCTAAATTCAGAAAACATCTTGCTCCGATTTAACCTAACTGGTAGGTGTGCCAGGAAAATGCCTTTGCTGTTCAAAGAGAATATTATATGAAAGCCAGCTTGCCATTGTAAACATAGACCAGACCTTCTGGAACATTGTGTTCTGGACTAACGAATCAAAAATGTGTTTGGCCACAGTAAAGCCTCGTGCACACGACTGGTTTTCCCATCGGGAGTTTTCTCGACAGGAAAACTACCAGCTCTCTTTTTTCACACCGGGATTCCCGGTGGCTTTTAAACCGTCAGTTTTCCTATGGAAAACACTGTGATGGAGCATACACACGGCCGGGATTACCAACCAAAGCTCTCATGGCAGTTTTCCTGTCTGGAAACCCGCTTGTGTGTAGTTACCGAGCAGGTTCTCGGTTTTCCTCTCGGGTTTTCCGATGGTAAAACGTTAGCTGGCAAATCCGTACATGTGTACGAGGCTTAACAGTAGACATGCTTGGATTCCCACACTGAGGACAGCATTTGAAGAGAAGAATCTCATAGCAACTATGAAGCATGGTGGTAAAAATGTTATGGTTTGGGATTGCTTTGTTGCTTTAGGGCCTAGTAAACTAAGAATTGTGCATTGTATCAAGTTGTGTTTGATAAGAATATTGTCACGTACCTGGTTGGAGGCCAAAATGCCGAGAGGGCTCCCCTTGCGGCTAAGTACACCTCTGAGGTTGGGTACAGAGTGTGTAGTTCCCAGAGAAGCACAGGTTGCCAGATGGATCCAGGAGACAAGAGCTGGTGAGTGCCTAAAGAATACTGGAGAATACAGGAAACACCGCTGGGCTGCAGTCTCTAGGAGTCCTCGGTAACACTTAGCAAGATGTGCACAAGGAGCAACAGTGGAAGCCGGCTGAGGATCAAACACTGTGGATCCAGGCAGGACATGCAGGTTTGCAGGAATGGAGACAAGCCAAGGTCTGGTGTTGGAAAACAGGCAGGGACAGATAACTGAAGCAAAGTCCGTGAAACAAGCCGGGATCAGGTGCTGGAGAAGGTAACAAGTCAGTAAAGCAAGCCAGGGGGTCAAACCAGGAGAGCGGATCAGACAGGTCAGGAACAAGCCGGGTCACAACAGGAAATCCAAACAGTAATAATACAGAGACTCAGGAACTCAGGAAGGCTGACGACAATCGAGCAATTTGGATCAGATTTTTAAAGGCCAGCAGGAGGATCTTCCTGTCACATGATGAGCCTATGGCTCCCATTTCTTCTACTGGCAAGATTGCCAGTACTTCTTCTATGGCCATTTCTTCTACTGGCAAGATTGCCAGTACTTCTTCTATGGCCATTTCTTCTACTGGCAAGATTGCCAGTACTTCAACGGACATTTCTATGCTATCTGCTATCTGCCTGAAAGTTAAATTTTAACTGGAAATGGATCTTTCAACAGGATTATTATTATTATTATTATTATTATTATTATACAGCATTTATATAGCGCCAAATGTTTACAACATCAGGGAAGACAGTACAGTTACAAAACAATTCAATACAGAAGGGATCAGAGGGCCATGCTCGTTAGAGCTTACAATCTAGAAGGGAGGGTCTGGTGGGACAAAGGCTAGTAGCTGAGGGGGATGATCAGATGGACAAGATGAAAATGCAGTTGCTAGTTGTGGGTAGGATAGGCTTCTCTGAAGAGAATGTTTTTTTCAGGGATTGTTTAAAAGCTAATAGAGTAGGAGATAGACAGACAGATTGGGGTAAGGAGTTCCATAGGCTTGGAGCGGCTCTGGAAAAGTCCTGGAGATGAGCATGGGAGGAGGTGATGAGAGAGCTAGAAAGCAGGAGGTCTTGAGAAGAATGAAGAGAACGATTAGGTTTGTATTTAGAGACTGAGTGAGTGATGTAGCTGGGGGCAAAGTTGTGGATGGCTTTGTAGGTAGTTGTTAGTATTTTAAATTTAATTTGTTGAGTGAGTGGAAGCCAGAGGAGGGATTGACAGAGAGGAGTAGAAGAGACAGAGCGGTTGGTAAGGTGGATGAGTCTGGGAGCAGCATTCATAATGGACTGAAGGGGGATAGAGTATGCAGATACCAGCAATGCAACTACATGTAAACCTGTGCAACCCTACTTAAATGGTACAGTATGTTTTTTGGGCAGTGTAATATTTTGTATAGGGTTATCTTTTTAAAAGTGTATGTGTGAGGAATAAACACAATGTAATAGGATATACTGTACATTTATTTAATGAGTTATATAGAAAAGAAAGCTTAAAGTCGAGTCCAGTCAAATATTATCTAAGCTTAAATCAACTTATTCTAAGCCCTATATTAACTACGCTAATAAGGAAAGATGTATATAGTTACCTATTCTCAGGGTGTTCGGTCCAGTCACAGTCCAGTCCGGTCCAGTCCGGTCCAGTCACAGGAGCAGTGGTCCTCTTCAGTGAAGATGGGAGATCACCAACAATGACTACAATGCCTATGCAGTGACATCACCCATAGGCTTACTATCATCATCTCCTACAGCTACACCCATGCCACAATCATAAGAATATCCTTGGCTTCTTGCTGCCTTGCTAGTAACTTGGTAATAATTGACATTAACCCTTCCTGCTCTGGCAGAAAATCTGACAGTACCCAGCTTGCAATCCACCAACAATGACAGTTTTTTTTTCAATGCCTCTCCTATAGTACCTGGCACCGAGAGCCAGAATCACTGTCCCCTGTCTGTCTTGAATCACTCCTCTGCAATTTTATTATCCCTTTCTGGAGGTAAACCCTTCCTCGCTATTTTCTAGGAAAGAATTCTTAGCTACTAAATCAGATTTTTGGGCAATATTACAGCCAAAATAGTTTCCCCCAGAGACCATATCCTACTTCCCTGAGGCTGCATAGTCCTTTGAGGATAAGGAGGATTTTACCTTTTGTAGCGGATGGTTACTACTAGTTACTAGCATCCACCATATCACCCTGCTGCCAGACTTCCATATATCACTCTCAAGAGACAATGAACAGCCATTTGCGTTGTTTTGTTTTTGTTTATTGGGGGATATAACTTGGTTGGGGGAAGAGGATATGGGATGCCCATAGAACAGATTGCTTTGTCATCATATTTAAAGAAATTTGTAGAATAGGTCTTGAAGAACTGATGGACTCTAACATTTACAGTCTTTTCCCCTGCATAACCCATGCAGACTATTGCTCCTCCTCTGCATCAACTCCTGCAGACTGTTGCTCCTAGGACTTCTTTGCTCCTGCACAAAACTTCCACTGTAAATTATTAGTCTTCCTGTCCCATTATCTTCACTTTACAAAAGAGATCACTCTGAATAATCCCAGATGCTGGCTGTGTTTGCTGGCTTGTTACTAGGTCTGCAGCACCCCTCCCCGGAGGCCTAGTTGTTTAGCAGATTGTATTAGTTGTGGACTACTAATCCCAGCAAACCCAACTTACAAATCCTGCGCCCGCAGGCTGCATCGATTTGACACAAACCCCAAAGTCTCTCCTCTGACCTCGCACCCAGCTCCCCTGGCATGCCTCTTCCAGAAATCCACTGTGTCACACTCACTGACCTTCTCCTGCCCTGAATCCATGATGGTGAACTTTAACTGGACATGTGTTCCAATAGCTTCTCCAGAACCTCTGTTCCAGGACATCTCCTCCATGACTGTGTAAGAATGAGGCTCCCTCCCAGTTCTCCCGGGCTCCTCCTTCTCCGGCTGCTATCTAGCACTCCATTCTTCATATCTACCAGACGACAACTCCCCTTCAGTGGGCTGGAGCTGACCTTATATGGGAGGCCTGCTCCCTACCAATTCCAGATGGGGATTGGTCAGGGCTCCTCGCATGAGCTCCCTGTCACTCTAGTCCTCAGCCCTGCCCCTCTTCCAGAACATTCTCCCTGAAAGCAGGGGAGGCACCCCAGAACTGAAGCACAGGTATTCACAGAAGCATAGGCCTGCGTAAATGTAGCTGCTCTGGCAGCTACCTCACAAAGGTCCTCACTCTAGCACCTACCTATGATAGAGGGTGCTACATTTTCTAATTTGAGAACTTGATAGATGATGACTAAGTTACTGTCTACAGATATTACTCCAAAACTTGATACAACCCAGTCCTTATTTACATAGTCTGCACATGTCTAGACCTGCATCTGCTACACCTAAAGTGACTTGAATTCTCTAAAGGGCCCTTAATTGTTTGTCTCAAGGTTATGTCCCAGATCCTGATGTTCTACAGAAACTGAAGCTCATGCCTGTGGCTCTACTGTATTGTATGGAAGGTATATTATACTCAGTATCTGGAATGGACAACCTTTTGCTACATATGTGAAGCACCTTTTGGTTTAAAAGTCTGCAGAGAATCAATTCAAAAATGCTTCTTATGTCTTTTAATGGGGAATACCTCTTTGATGAATCCCTTGAAGCTTGGATATAGAATATTGTATCTAGGGGGTACAAGCTGGGATTTTGGTCTCATCTCTACCCTAATTCATTTTACAAACTTGCCAACAGCCCTGCAAATATCGGTGGACCTTGGCACCGCTCTAGTCAGCTCCTCTCCCAAATGGTCATAGCAATTGTCTTCGAAAAAAGTTTCAACATTTCTATTTAAACTTGTTCATTGTCCCCAAAGCAATCCAAAGCAAAAGGGTGCATTTGCCTCATACTGGGTAAAATAATTCCGTATGGAATCCACCCAGTCAGCCATGACTTCCCTCCATCCATGAGGTCCTCTGGCCTCTGAGGACATCAAGAATGTCTACGTGCATGTTACCATCTTCCTCGCGCATCAGCACTACCTGGGTTTTGCTATGGGCACATAACATTAAGAATTTATTGTCATTCCCTTTGGACTGTACACTACAACTTGGGTCTTAATCAAGTTTTAATCCCCAATGCTCACTCTGCTAACTCTCAAGGCATTTCCATAGTGGAATATCTGGATAATTTTCTTTTGAGGGAACAGTTGGCTCACGCTCTGTCAATCGATGTCAAACAGACCATGCAGATCCTACAGAGATTCAGGTGGATACTAATTACCCAGAAGTCAGTACTGTAACCCTCTAATCACTTGGAGTCTGATCTAAAGACACTGTCATGTCCAAAGTCTTCCTTCCTCGGGCCAAACTCCATTGTCTCTATTGAGAGACATTGGCAACCCCTTACCTTCTGCAACTGCTGGGAAGAAGCTGGGGGCAGAGATGTGAGGCAGAAAGTGCAGGGTCTGGAGGAGGATTAGAAGAAAGGCCTAGAGTCAACTGATTCTCAACACAAAAAAACACAAAAAAAATTCTCCTGCGCTCTGGTGTATCGCCAAACTGTGTATGTCAGTATAGTCTTATAGCAAAGTCTGAAGTCTTGCAGCCCTCCACAGAACCAAGGGTGTTCATAGAACTACAAAAAAAAAAGAAAAGAAAGGAGGGCGCACCGACCTTGTGCATTACCACTTAAAAGTTTTATTATACAAGATAAAAAAGCAATGGTCCTACTCACAAACCAATCAGAAGTATGCGCTTTTTCAAAACAGCTGAGACTGGACCTCACGGCACCTGCTAGTCAAACCTTTGACATCAACATGGCTGACACGTTTCTGGGGCGTACCCCTTTCCTCAAAGCCTAGGTGGTCCGTGGTAGCTCTCTCTTCCTGCATGTCATCCTTTATATGTGCATGTGTACACAGTGGTGCAACAAAACCAAACACTATTGGCCACTGGTTGACGGGTCCCGCCTTTCCTGCGGGGCTCTGCCTACTCTACTTATCACCTGAAGGAGATTGCACTAGTGCAGAGGGTCAGACCATATCGAGGGGATCTATGTATACAGTATAATGAGATCCCTGGGATCACTGGCTCTATATACCAATTGGCAGTGCAGCCAGATACAGCCCAGTATACCAGAACCTAGAGCCAATCTGGCTACATTAGGGCACAGAGATAAAACAGGTACAGACATTGCAATGTTCCCCACCTGACAACGTTCTGTGCCCAAGGGATGGCCCGCATCCAGTCTATTCACCGCCGCTCTGTTGCTGTCCTGGGTGGCTTACACCAGCGCTCATACTTGCTGGAGCGCACGCCACCTTCAATCAGGAAGTGCGGGGCTCTTTTGCGTTCCACCCCGCACTTCCGGTTTCGCCGTACTCGCGCATGCACGCGACTATGTACATCCACTGTATTGGATTCTCCAAGCGCAGGAAGTGCGGGTGTTTGCGTTCCACCTCGCACTTCCACTTTTGCAGTGCTCGCGCATGCGCGCGGATGTGCGCGCAAGTATGCGCGCGCGTTTCACTAGGTTATCCAGATCCAGGAAGTGCACCAGGGGAGGCAGAGATGAGGGGGTGCTGAGGTTGCACAGAGAGGCAGAGAATCTGTAGAAGGAGTTCTGTACAACTCTTTTCTGCTGACTGTTGGGATCTAGCGGAAGAGTTCTGTCCTCCTATCTGCTGCTGACTGCTGACACAAGATGGGGCAGAGACAAGGGGGTTGCTGCAGCTGCAGGAGAGAAGTGTGAGAGCCACATAAAATGGCCTGGAGGGCCGGATTTGGTAGTACTTTCAGTTTAATAGTGAAAGGATTCAAATTGCACTTACATCAATGAAAAATTCTCAGGCATTAAAAATGAAACTAAAAATGCCCGTTTGGGTTCCAGCTGCATTCCAAACATCATAAGTGACATGTCACAGAAGTCCCACCCAATGTGTTTGGTCAGCAATGCCCGACGTCATCAGTGGTCACATGCCTGGACTTAATTTGAAGTCTTACAATGTGCAGCTCTCAACCCATATCAATTTCATTATTGCATATTGAGCATATTTTGATATTTTACCTTTTCACTCTTATTTGTGCGTGTTTAATAATTACATTTTGTCATTGCATATTTCTTTGAGTTTGCGCGGGTGTGGAGATTTTGCATTGAGTCAACCTGATCTATGTCTTTCATCCTCAGAAAGCTCCTTTCTCATAAACTTTTCTGGATCAAGATGGAGGGTATCCCTGTGGTTCCAAACTCATCAAACTAGTCCAGGAGAAGGTGGTACTTGGATCTTGTCAGACTTCTGGCAGACTCTCTGTGGAACTACCCAGATGATCTTCTTCTGCCCTCTGTCCCAGGGGCTGTTTTTTCTACCCTGCTGTTGGAGCCCAGGCTCTGAGGGACAGAGACTTAGTGAATTTGGTCTTTGCAAAGTCTACCATTGCACTTGGAATATATATTTCTGTTGGTGCAAAACATTACAATTCCATCCAAAAATGTACTCTGTGGGATGAAACCTGTCTTTTCTCCAGCATGGTCTGGATTAGTATTTGGCCTTCAGTACCATCATGAGTCAAATCTCGGCTTTATCAGTTCTTTTTCAGAAACCACTTTCATTCCCACTCTTATTCCGTCATACAGGGTGTCTCTCACATTGTCCCCCCTGTTCCTCTCAGTGACGCTTAAGGATCTCAACCTGGTCCTGTTAGTTCTTCAAAGATGACCATTGAACTCATTAGGTATATTCCTTTGTCTATCTTTCTTTCTTGATGCCATCACTTTTGCGAGGTGCGTTTCTAAGTTGGTAATCTTAACCTGTAAATACCGTAACACTCTTGTTCTATGCAAGGAGGTTTGAGGCCATGGGCTTTTTTTTTTTTTTTTTTACTTAACCAAGACATTGTTCTATCAGCTCTCTGTTCTGCTCCTAGACATTCTAAGGAGATTTCCTTTCATTGGCTGGATGTGATACATGCTGTTTGAGTCTATCTCCGAGCTACAGCTCCCTTTCAATAGTCTGGCTCCTTATTCCTGGTGTTCCTCATATGGAACAACCCGCTTCCCAATCCACTATCTCTAAATGGATTTGACAGCACATCATTTAAAAGGTCAAGGTTCCCCTTTCCTGGTCAAAGTTTACTCCACTAAATCAGTTAGTCCTTCATAAACTTTTCAGTATCAAGCATCTGTTTCCCATGCCGCGTACACACGATAATTTTTTGTGATGAAAAAAAACGACGTTTCAAGTGATGAAACAAAACAAAGTTTTTCAAACTTCATTTTCCAAAACGACGTTACAAACGACGTTTTGAAAAACGACACAAAAAAATTTTTGGTCGTTTTTTTGAAGACATAAAACAACGTTTTGCCCACACACGGTGATTTTAAATGACGTTTTTGAAAACGTCGTTTTTTTTCATCACAAAAAATGATCGTGTGTACGCGGCATCAGATTTGCAAGCTGTAACCTGGTGTTCTGTTCATTAAATTCTAAAAGGTGAATATTCTCACATCAGATGATGTTGGCTACGATCGTGGGGTTCTTCGGGCACCTCAGCTACCTTGTTGCTTTTTTGGGTCTGTTAGCCCATGTTTACTCTGTTGCCCACCCCCCATCTTTTAACGTTTTAACATCAAAGACAAACCGTGATACTCGAAAGAGTGATAATCTTGGAGGCTTTACTTTTACGTATAAAATAGCACAAAAAAAATTGTGATTATACAACCCACAAATTCTATATCCATGGGCTCTTTCAAACAAAAACTTTGATAAATTGAAATAGTATTTACCATTATAAAAATAACACAGTAATAAAAACATTGAATTGTACATACTATATGATCCTAGGTAAATGTCCCAGGACACTAAAACGAAAAAATATAAAGACCAATTTTCTAAGGTGTAGGGATAATCCAGGAACAGTAACATAACATTCCTGATTCCCCACTATTGTCTCCACAGCCTTTACAGAATTTAGAACATAGGGAATGTTCTGAGTATGGCTACAAAAGTACAGAATAGCACTAAAATCGGTCTGTGGCAGATCACCTGTTGATGTCCATAGGATTCACTGGTCTAGCCATCCTCTTTAAACAAACAAAGTTTGAAGCAGAAGGAAAGAACGTCAAACAAAAGGGATCACAAATTGACAAATCTGGTCCAATGTGATCTGTGGAAGATTTACAATAGAACAAATAATAAGCTCCTTGAGGGTAGGGACCGATGTGAATGTACAATGTATATGTAAAAGCGCTCCGTAAATTGACAGCGCTATTGTTATGCCTTTGGCCTACAAGGAAATACAGTAATATCTTCTGGACTTGTAATTCAAATATCGTCCACTAGATACCACTCCTTAACAAAGGACTATTGATTGGCAATGACATTTCCTGTCATGTTATTGAAAACTGTCTTCACTTCCTATCACAAGTCATTCATCTTTTCCAATGGACACTCCACATGGAGTCCGCTAAGCCTGCTCCACATGTTTACTAGGTCCTGATCCTCCTAAGGGAGCATCGCTGGTATGACAAAGACTGTTTGCTTATATGCCTAGTAGACACTTGTTTGTCTTCATATAATGTTCATTTATCTGTTTATCTCTAGTTTCACCATTATTCATATGCATCTTATATGGCCACCTTCTGTTCATCATAATAACGATCAAAAGTTACAGACAGTCTGGTTATTTAGGATGCAAGGTTTAAGCTGTATGTTGAGCTACATACACGCCAGGGGCAAGCATGTAGCAAAAACAGAACAGCTATATAAGTACATAAATAATAATATTAACTCAGTAGTAAGTCAATACAATCATGAAGTGAAAGAGTAAAATAATAACAAAAGCTAATAATTTAAAAATGGAATTTAAATTATACTGTATGCTGAGTGCAGACAAAATGTATCTAACTTAAGTATATAACTAAGCTCAATATAAAAACAAAAAATCTTTTTACTGCTCTCTTAGATACTACTGGATAAGTAAACGATACTAGCAGACATGTAAAAAAAAAAATTTGAGAAATATTATCTAATTATAAAAATGAAATCATTTATTGCTTACCAAGGATTTTGTACAGAAATATAGTCAATACCTTTACTTTTTAAATATTAATCATTTAAAATTTGCTTCTAAGTTTATATATATGTATATATGCATTCATTGTCTTCCTATCTTTTGCAGCTGATGTCTTTCAGACATTGTGCTCAGCATATTAAGTTAGTAGAACTTTGGGAATTAGAATTTATCATCTATATGCATTGCAGTGTGCTGTCCCTTGTGCCATTTCACTTAATGTGGAAAGGACATTAAAATAAGATACAAAAACAATTAAGATATGATTACAAATGAGTAAGCGAAGAGCCTAAGGGATCTACTGGAAATCCAATAATACAATATGCAAGATATCATGTAGTCGCAATAAATTTCAGCGTGTCATAATAACAAGAAACCACATTTTGAAATGAAAATGATAATTAAAATATGTACAGTCACTGCATATTATATGGAGAAAGTATTGCCATTACATTTTAATACCTATAAAAGTATGGTGGCAGTGTTTAATTTTTGTAAATTTTGACAGAGAAGTGATATAGGTTCCAGCAGGGCTGTTCTTACAATGATGCAAAGTAAAAGTAGCATCTAAACCATGCCTTCTTGGGGCAGCATGGGATTCACACCTAATTACCTGGCCCCAGATACCTCTTGTGCGTTTGGAGGATTCATTCTTAGTAACATTGCCTACAGTGGTAAGCATTGATGCATGTGTATAGAGAAATGTTGGCATCACAATTTTGACACATGGTTTCCTGTGATGCTTCATTTATTGCATTGTATTACACTGAATTGCAATGTATTTTAGTACACAGGAAATACATTTCATACATTTCATAGGGAGCCAAGGACATGGAGCATATCATATAGTTACATAGTTACATAGTAGGTGTAGTTAAAAAAAGACACAAGTCCAGCAAGTCCAACCTATGTGTGTGATTATATGTTAGTATTACGTTGTATATCCCTGTATGTTGTGGTCATTCGGGTGCTTATCTAATAGTTTATTGAAACTATTGATGCCCCCCGCTGAGACCACCGCCTGTGGAAGGGAATGCCACATCCTTGCCGCTCTTACAGTAAAGAACCCTCTACGTAGTTTAAGGTTAAAACTCTTTTCTTCTAATTTTAATGAGTGGCCACGTGTCTTGTTAAACTCCCTTCCACAAAAAAGTTTTATCCCTATTGTGGGGTCAACAGTACGGTATTTGTAAATTGAAATCATATCCCCTCTTAAGCGTCTCTTCTCCAGAGAGAAAACATTCAGTGCTCGCAACCTTTCTTCATAACTAATATCCTCCAGACCCTTTATTAGCTTTGTTGCCCTTCTTTGTACTCGCTCCATTTTCAGTACATCCTTCCTGAGGACTGGTGCCCAGAACTGGACAGCATACTCTAGGTGCGGCCGGACCAGAATCTTGTAGAGCGGGAGAATTATCATTTTATCTCTGGAGTTATTCTCCTTTTTAATGCATGCCAATATTCTTTTTGCTTTGTTAGCAACAGCTACAACAGTGTAGCATGTTAGTATATTGTTAGTATAGTGTGAGTATAGTGTGTCAGTATAGTGTAGTATGAGTATAGTGTGTCAGTATGGATGAGCTTCGAGTTCGAGTCAAACCCATGTTCGACTCGAACATGGGCTTTTCGACCACTCGACGAATTTCGAATATTATGGGCTGTTCGTGCCAAATTCGAGTGGCGCGTCAAGGCCCATAATTCACTGTGGAATCACAGTGCATTGTTGACTGATGATTGGCCAAGCATGCACTATGACCTGCATGCTTTGGCCAATTACAGTGTGGAAAAAACGGAGAGCCATAATTGGCCAAAGCCAGGGTGGCTTTGGCCAATTATGTCTCAGGGGATTAAGTACACACCCCACACTATATAAGGCCGCCTGCATGGCGGACTTGTGTAATGTGTTGCGCCGGTGGTAAAAGACAGCCAGAGAGAGAGAGACAGTGTCATTTCATTTGAGTTAGATAGAGCAGGCAGACAGGCGAGTCAGTTAGCTTCAGTTACAGTGTGTAGAGGATATATATGCATCCCAGGTGTTGTACAGGGTGGGCCATTTATATTGATACACCTTAATAAAATGGGAATGGTTGGTGATATTAACTTCCTGTTTGGAGACACGCCCGAGAGGACTGGGATGGAGAAGTCTGGGGGGGGGGGGGTGCAGAGCCAGTCACATGGTACGGGCAGTGGAAAATGGCAGCTGCAGCGAAGAGGGCTGGCAGGGCCTAAAGAGGTGGTACTGGTAACAGAAACCACCTGTGGGACAGCTCACACTAAGAACTACTACCATTTTACTTCACCATAGGGGCCTGTGGTCCCTGCCTGCAAAGGGCATTTGCTTTGGGCCTGAGGCAGTGTCAGGTCGCCACGTCAGTGCTAGCAGGTCCTGGGAGTGATAGTATGCAAGCAAGTATATGGAGGTGAAGAGAAGGGATTGTATATACTAGTGGAGTATATAGTTCAGTCCCTAAATTTCCTCTCTTCATTCAAGCGGACATCCCATATGTACCCCATCCCCATCCAAGTATAATTTCCCTAATAAAAAAAAACAAAGTAAAAGGACTGTTTATTGACTTGGTGAGCCTGGGAATTCATGTGGGTGGCTGTGCAGGGTGGGAGACAGACCACATGTAAATATTTTAATGAAGTTATCTTATAATGGGATCAGGCAATGCAAGTGCACAAAAAATCCTATGTTACTATACATAGAAAAGATCTTATTTCTGAAGAACAAAATACTGCACATTCCCAGTTTACATTTTACTAGGCAAGTAGTACTGTATATACCTTTTCAAAACAACACGTAAGGGAGATTTTTCAAAAATGTGCAATTGTCACCATATGAATAATGAACACCAAGAAAAGAGTTCCAAATAAAGCAGTATACATGCAAAGGTATAACAAGAGACTGAGGTTGACCTGGGTATTTCAGAAAAGAGGACCCTTCTTTAAAGAGTGTGTTTTCAGCTTGTGAACCTTCTTTGTATTTAATCCCAATAGGAAGTCTTCATTAGCACAGGCTTTTCCCTTTGACCACCAGGAGCGATGTTAGGACATCAATTTGAGCTTTGCATGATAGGATATAAGCAGAACTGTCATTTGTAATGCAACACCTCTGCCAGATTTTTCAGAATATTGATTTGTTACAGATTTGTGAGGCTCTACTTTCCTGGAGGCGAGCATTCGATGGGGTTGATGAGGAAGTTAGAGAAAAGGAGGTCTGGAGAGGATTGAAGAGGACGCTTGTGGGAATATTTTGAGATGAGGTTGATGATGTAGCCTGCGACAGAGTTGAGGATGGCTTTTGTATGTTGTTGTCAGTGTTTTACATTAACTACTTGAGGCCCGCTCTACAGCCGAATGACGGCTTCAGCGCGGACCTGAAAATCCAGGAGGACATCATTTGACGTCCTACCCTTTGCTCATTTCCCGAGCGCGCAACGGGGAAATTCTGTGCTCGCCGTCTCCCTTGGACACAGCCAATCACAGATCGCCTTGAACGGCCAATCAGAGTGGCCGTTTGCTATGCGATCGGTGCGGCCAATGAGAGATGATCTCAAATGTAAACATATGAGATCATCTCTCATTGCCGCCTCTCCCTACTCACACAGAGACAGCGTGTGAGGAGGGAGAACGGATCAGTGAGTTACAAATTGTTAGTTTTACAGTGCCCATACAGTGCCATCCCAGTGCCATACCAGTGCCCATAGGGATCTGTGTCCACCCGTGCTAATGTGCACAGTGCCACCTCATCAGTGCCCACCTGTGCCGCCAATCAGTGCCCACCTGTGCCGCCAATCAGTGCCCACCTGTGCCGCCTCATCAGTGCATGGGGGGCATTTGTACTTTCCTGGCTTGTTAGGGTCTCAAGAAATGAGATAGGCCGTCAGTACATCAGGTGTAATCAGATGTGATAATTTTTTATGATTTGCACTATAGCTTGTAGACTCTAAGGCCGCATACACAGGATCGAACATGTCTGATGAGACTTGTCCGACGGACCGTTTTCATCAGACAACTCTGAACTTGTCTGATGTGCGTACACACCATCGGACCAAACTCCGATCAGACCAGAACGCGGTGACGTAGAACACAACGACGTGATGAAAAAACAAAGTTCAATGCTTCCAAGCATGCGTCGACTTGATTCTGAGCATGCGTGGATTTTTGGTCCGATGATTTTGTCTACTAACCATCGAACCTGTCCGACGGACAGGTTTCCATCGGACAGGTTTTAAAGCATGTTTTAAAACTTTGGTCCGCTGGAAAACGGTCCGATAGGCCGTACAGACTATCGAACATGTCCGCTGAAACTGGTCAGCGGACCAGTTTCAGCGGACATGTTTGATCGTGTGTACGCGGCCTAAAACTTTCACACAGACCAAATAATTTCCAAAAATGTTGGGTTATTTTTATCAAAGACATGTAGCAGTATAAATTGTGGCCCAAATTTTTGAAGAAAAGTTAAAAATTTGCAAAATGTTATCACAGAAACTAAGAAAAAATCTTTTTTTTTTTTAAACTTTTCGGTCTTTTTTCATTAATATCGCCAAAAGAAAGCTTTATTTTATGAAAAAAAGGACAAAAAAATCATTTGGGTACAGTGTTGCATGACTGAGTAATTGTCATTCAAAGTGTGAGAGCGCTGAAAGCTGAAAATTGGTCTGGGCAGGAGGGGTGTTTAAGGGCCCAGTATGCAAGTGGTTAAACGATGGTTTAGATTTATAGGAACATAGGTTGGGGGCATGCATGTTAATGAATCAATTACAAACAGAGCTGTATCCTGGCCTAGGCCAACAAGGCCCAGGCCTAGGGCAGCACGTTGTAGGGGGGCAGTACGAAAAGAGTCCCCGCCGGCTTGTGCTACACTGTTGGGAAAATTAGTCTAGCGCCCCCATAAAGCAGCCGCGCTGCTTCTAGTATGCGGGCAGCCGGCATTCCGCAACTGTGTGTGTGTGTGTGGGGGGGGGGGGGCATCTCCAATTTTGACTGTTTTGTCTTCCTGGACCACAAACCTTCTTCACTGTGGTATATGTTTCTGCTGCACCATCTACTTAAAGTAGAACTATAGGCAACACTTTTACCATCCATGTCCCATTGCGAAGATTTCCCTTCACTTCCTGCTTTACGGGCAACCAGGAAGTAAGAGGAAATCTAAGTAAATTAAGGGAATCCATTGCCCCCCCCCCCCCCATGCCCTCAGAACTAGTGTCCTCACTCAAAAATTTCAGGGCGGGTCTTAAACACAGGGTGTGGAAGTGACAGGAAGGGGTGGGTCATATTTAAATTAGGGGGTGCACGAGTTTAGTCAGGCCTAGGGCAGCACAAAACCTAAATACACCTTTGATTACAAACTAAAAAAGACACAACAATTAAAGAGGACACTTGTACACCAAGATGGCCCAAAGCCCAAAGATAACATCGGCTTGAGGGTTTATTTTGACAGGTAAATCTGCTGTAATGTGTTAACATGCAGTTTTCAGATCCAGTGAAGTATTATGTAGCTGTTCATCTTACCAGGATTCATAAATGGATTCCATGGGTTCCATTGGAACAGGCCCTAGTTTAATACTTCATAGTAGGTCTACCAGGGATGAAAAACATCTGTCCCATGATGCACATGCTGTTGAACAACACCCATTTCTTGGACATACTATAGAAATATTAAAACCCTCTTGTGAAAAGTAACATCCCCTCCCCAACCTCTATCCCACTAATTCCAGTCTTAGGACCCACAAATTATAGTCATGGGGCCAGAAGAACTTACGCTGGCGTATATGGAGATGCGCGGCGTAAATGCAAATATGCGCCACCGTATCTATGCGCCGCAGCCACAGAACCAGATACGCCAGAAAAAAGGCTTTTCCTGCCCGTACTAGCTATTCTGCGATTGCGCAGCGCAAACGCATATTTACGCGGGCAACATCGTGCGCTCCCATTGATTTTGTATTCAAATATGCAAATGAGGGAGATGCACTGATTCCCGAAGCTATGCGCGATCGGTGAAGGCTAGGCGCGGTGCGTGTAAGACGAATGGCTTGCCTAAAGTTACCCCTTATAGAGCAGGGGTAGCTTTGCTCCAGACGTGTGCATGTCAGCTGGAGAGCAACTACAGCAGCACCATTCCTGACGAGCTGAGCAATCACACTTAGGACAACACATTCCTATGCCAACATGCCAGGGGCAGGCCTGGTCTTAGCACTACTAGTGTGTGCAGAGGCAGAGGCAGAGGCAGAGGAAGAGGCGCGTAGAAGGAGGAGGGCACGTGAGAGGGCACGGCAGAGGATATACCGAACGAGCATTAGCCTCTTTGGCATGGGTGATTTGGAGGTGTATCGCCTCTTCAGATTCAGCCCTGCTGCCATCCTGGAAATAACCACAACCCTGCAGGAGGACATCACCAGCAAGACACACCGCCCACATGCACTGCAGCCACTGGTCAAGGTACTGGCAACACTCCATTTCCTTGCCACTGGATCTTGTCAGCATACATGTGGAGTGGTGGCTGGGATGTCACAAACCAGCATGAGCAGATGTGTTCACCAGGTTGTCCCCGCAATTCTCAGACGCATGGCCAACCAAATCATCAGACCCACCCAGGAGCATCTGCGACAGAGAGCAATGCGTGATTTCTGCCTAATTGACGGATTGCCACGCACCATCTGGGCCATTGATTGCACACATGTGGCACTACAGCCCCCCCGTGCCACAGAGCACATATACCGCAATCGCAAGCACTGGCATTCCATCAACGTACAGGTGATAGTCGATGCCAAATACCTCATATGGCGCGTCCGTGCCAAACACCCCGGGTCCAACCACGACAGCTACATATACCGTCAAAGCCCCATCCCAGCAGAATTTGAACAGAACGTGTATGGTGACAGCTGGCTGGTTGGTGAGTGACATGGGTGGCAGGCATGACTGCCCCCCCCATGATGCAAACATCACGAGGGGCACATACATGACTAACATCCTCCTGTATTTTCCCTTCCAGGTGACACGGCATATGCACTTGGGCCCCATCTCATGACTCCATTCCGGAACCCCCAAACCAGAGGAGAGAGAAAATACAATGCGGCACACATACATACCCGTGCAGTGGTGGAGCGCACATTTGGCCTCCTGAAGTCCCGTTTCCAATGCCTGGATAAGTCTGAGGGGGCCCTGTTGTATTCCCCCAACTTTGTGTGTCATATCATCGTTGCATGTTGCATGCTGCACAACTACGCCGTGAGAAAGGGCCTGGAGATTGACATATGGGATGACCTGACCCCCCAACCACACAGCCCCCCCTGCCAGAGGAGACCCCGTCTGCTGATGGTACAGCAGTCAGGAGATGCCTCGTGGAACGAATCTTTGAACGTTAAACACACACATTAATCATGGCACACGGACAATGCACGCATGCACACCACTGTGGTCCCTAGATCACACACAACCACATCCACATCACATTGGATTAGCCCAAGTCCAACATGCAGGACTTGGGAGCAGCAACGCCGCGTCAAGGCCCCAATGATGTTGCTGTCCATTCATACATCATTCACACGGTCGTGGGGAGAACTTATCCCCAACGACCGAGGGTGACACCCCTTACTGGCAGGAGTGCCACCCCCACATTCACACACCATTCACACTGTAGGCTGCACTCCTCACCGTGTGCATATAAAAATCAAAGAGGCTCTTAACCAGAGCAATATATAAAAATCAAAGAGGCTCTTAACCAGAGCAAGAACAAAAATCACCAAAAAAATCACTTGCCCCGGCGTAGGCTACGCCTGGTGCCCAAGCTCCTGGCCCTTAGTTGCCTGGGGGGAGCCTCAGTTGGGGGGTGGGGCATCTGGTTGGGGGGGTGGGGCATCTAGTTGGGGAGCATCCCCAGGTCCCTCCCTGGCTGCCTGTTGGCCCTCCAATGCCACCGCTATGCGCGTTAGCACAGCCTCCAGGGAAGCTGTGTGGGCCTCCAGGGAAGCTGTCTGGGCCTGTAGATCATTTCTTAGGCCCTTAACCTCCCCCACAAGTTCAGCTGTTGTTGCCTGCAGCTCCCCGAGGCTGGTGACTGTTGCTGCACTGTTTCCAGCCACATCCTGCAGCGCATCCAGTAATGGACCCGAGGAGGCCAGGCTGTCAGCTAGGCGCCTCAACTCCCCCACGACTTTGCCTATATGCCGGCTTTGCTGGTCCTGCAGTCTGGCCAGGTTTTCTTTCAGGATCTCGGGCGCACCCCTGGTTTTTCGTGTCGCCTTCCTGGGGACAGGAGTGGCTGGGGCCCTTGCATAGGGTGAGAATCTTGAGGGGCTGGAGATGAGGGGTATGGAATAGGAGGGACTGGAGAGGTTGGGGGTGGATCCTGAGGGGCTGGAGAAGATGGGGGTTGGTGTTTGGGATGGTCCTGCCAAGATATGTGAGTCATCTAAATAAAGAACGACCTCCTGGTCCGTATGGACCTCCTCCTCTTCAACCACCTTCTGCCATGAGGAATGTCCACTTCCCTCCACCAAGGCCTCTGGGGTTCCAAGGGGGTCATCCAGAGGAACAGGATGCTCAGGGGCTGATCTAGGGCGGCCACTGACAGCATCGGATGGCCTACCTCCCTCCTGTACATCTGTGGATGACACAAAACATTCACATGTTGGTGGACCCACACACTTGTCACATGTTCCCTTACCCCCCCCCCCCCCACACATGCTACACAGTAGATAAAACACACTTACCTGTCCTCAAGGCCGGCTCACCCGGTGTCGTAGCCCCCAACTCCCTCCACCTGCTCCCTCTGAAGGCAGCGGGCGACCACTTTCTCCTCCTCATTCAGCCTGATGGGACAGGGTGGTCCCCCTCCCGTGCCCCTGGCATGCCGAGCGATCGCAGCCAGCTTGCCCTTCACAAGACGCCGCAGATCATTCATTTTTTTCTGAATGTCCTGGGGGGTCCTAACCTCATGGGAGAGGGCATTGACCTGTGCAGCGATTCGCATGAGGATCTCATCCCTCTTGGATTTGCTGGTGTTGCCACTATCCGCACCATGGAGCTGAGAATAGTACTTTTCCAGGGCAGCAACCACGATTGCCCTCTCATCTGGTGAAATGTTTCTCTTACGTCTCTCCTTCCTGGGAGCAGACATGATAAAGTAGAGAAGCAGACACCCTCCACCAAACCAAGAAATCGTGTAACGTTGCTCACGACGGGCGCATGTGCTGAAGTTTTTATGCTCTGGGCCGGCCCATCTCAGGGCGGATTACGCACAATGTTGTTTTGCGCATGCACAGAGGGGCGGGGCACGTGCGGCGCATGCTCCGTTAGTTCCGGAATTCATTCGCATGGGGTCACGCTTCATTTGAATGGATCAGGCCCACCTCCCTCCTACCTTCACTTGCGCAGGCTTACGCCGACACATTTACGTTGCGCTTGCGCAACGTAGGACGCACGTGGTCCGGGAATACGGGACTTGTCTCTCTAAGTTGCCTTGGCGTAGCGCATCTGACATGCACTACGCCTGCATAAATATGTGCAAATCTACGAGAATCTGGCCCATGATCTCTCCAATCTGCTAATGCAAAACTTGATTAAAATAGAGATCTTCAGATTAACCCACTTTGTCCTTCATAAACCGAATGGAGCTGGACTACACTTATGACACAGAACTAGACTTTCTAAAATGTGTTCAACTCTGTTCCTACTTAAAGTGGATGTAACCCCAATTCAATAAATTTGAGCTGGGCACATGTATCTGCGGTATTTTGTTACCTCTCTTCAAAGAGCTAAGTCCCTTAGCTCTCTCCTGAACCATTCCTCTTTTATTTGCCTGATGACTCCTGTCAAATTCTCTGACACTTTAGATAAAAGCAGCCTAAACTTCTGTCAGGGGAGGTTGCTTAAATAGATTAACAGGGAGCTGGCCCTATTACAAAACATCTCTGAGAGTCTCTGCCTATGATGAGAGGGGGTGTGCGCCTTTCCTCCAATCAGCAATGTTAGCTATCTTGGCTGTATGCCCAGACATCACACTCTGGGGTTGATTTACTAAAACTGGAGAGTGCAAAATCTGGTTCAGCTGTGCATGGTATCCAATCAGATTCTAACTTCAGCTTGTTCAATTAGGCTTTGACCAAAAAAAAAATGGTAGATGATTGGTTACTATTCAGAGCTGCACCAGATTTTGCACTCTCCAATTTTACTAAATCAACCACTCTGGTAGAAAAAATCTCCTAACACGATCTGAACATTCTAAACAGTATATAAATGTGAAGACAGCAGATATACATGCAAAAGCTATGTAGGGAGATTTGGTTCATCTCTGTGTATCATCTGAGGCTGTTCATTTCACTGGGTGTATAGAGGGTTTACATCCACTTTAATGAAGGTACAACATTTAGCAACTTACATGGTTTACATCCACTTTAAAGTTAGTACTAGATGACCACAAACTCATCCATCCTAATACACCTTTCACATTGACCAAACTTCAATACTCCATTCACTATCCCTGCTGTATTCAACTTTAGTTATTTATATGGACCAACAAGTTCTTGTCATTCTTACAGATGTGGGAGAAGGGCACAGATGGAATTCTCACAAACCCAAAATAATTGAGTGCTCCCCTTTGCACATAAGGCTTCAAAAGCATACAAATACCAGGAATGTAGTTACAATCTGTTATTGTGATGTTATAGAATTCCTATGTAACTTCATAAGATCTACCCTCGGGTCTCACAACTATGCCGGTGATGCCAGAAGGCTGAGGGCATGCTCTTTCACGTTTTGTGGCACTACTCCAAGTGTAGGACGTTTGAAACTTGATGAAAAAAATCTTAAAAAAAGAAAGCAACCACCACATCTAAGAGATAGGAAGATGAAATCTTTGATGTTTTGGGTTTAATGCCATTTTAAGGTACAGAGAAACCAAAAACAGGACATTTCCTACATCCAGAGAGTAATGTTATTTCATGACTGCTCCTCCGGTAGTCATGACCAATCAGGGAAATATCATTTATTATGTCAGCTTCAGTCCGTACATTGAACAATGGGACAGATCCGCTTAAAGTGTTAGTAGACATTATTTATATACCGTATTTTCCGGCGTATAAGACGACTTTTTGGATGCAAAAAAATGCATCCAAAGTCGGGGGTCGTCTTATACGCCGGTGACAGTCTCCGTCTGCTGCGAGCGTCCATGATTTGAAAGCCGCGCCTTCTCCTCAGTCTGTCCTGTGATAGGCGGAACACAAATTTTCCCAGCAGGGCATCTGTTCTGTGTTCCGCCTATCACGGATGCCTTCTCATCCTCGGACGAGAGGACGTCCATGATAGGCGGAACACTGAACAGAGGCCCTGCTGGGAAATTTTGTGTTCCGCCTATCACAGGACAGTCTGAGGAGAAGGCGCGGCTTTCAAATCATGGATGCTCGCAGCAGACGGAGACTGTCATCGGCCTGGAATCTGCAAAACGTAAGTGATGGCACAGTGTGGGGCAAGTGATGGCACAGTGTGGGGCAGGTGATGGCACAGTGTGGGGCAAGTGGTGGCACAGTGTGGGGCAAGTGATGGCACAGTGTGGGGCAAGTGATGGCACAGTGTGGGGCAAGTGATGGCACAGTGTGGGGGCAAGTGATGGCACAGTGGGGACATGTAATGTAATGGCACAGCAAGGCATGTTATAATGGCACAGCAAGGCATGTTATAATGGCACAGCAAGGCATGTAATAATGGCACAGTGAGGGGTCGTCTTATACAGTGAGTATATACAGTGAGTATATCCCAAAACCGTCGTCTTATACGCCCAGTCGTCGTATACGCCGGCAAATACGGTATATTCATAATATATATATATGTACGTCTGGGTGGCGCTTTCTCCTTCTAAATGGACATTCAGGAACGTCCCTCAGAAGGAGGGGGATCGTGCGCACGTGCCCGCACAGTGGCGCGATCCCGATGCGCTCATGTCACCCAGACGCGGCGCATCGCAGATCGGCAGGAGGGCTCTGTGTCCATACTCACATGTCCCCACATAGTAAAAACACCTGTCCCCCACATATGTAACAGTAAAATCACATGTCCCAATGATGATCTGCATACAAGTCTGTGATCACCTGTACATGATCATTTGCGTACATATGTCCGTGATCACACAAACCAGGAAAAAAATAAAACATGTTCTATTTGTAAACACCGATGGAAAAAAGTCTGATGGGGCCCACACATGATCGGAATTTCCGATGAAAAAAGTCCATTGGACTTTTTTCATCGGAAATTCCGATCGTGTGTACGCGGCATTAGAGGCACCTCTCTTCTCTTTTACACTCTGTAGCCCCTGCTGGATTTTGCTTCTAATCCCCTTGTGGAGGCTTCCATGTGTGGATGGACATTTTATTGTTACACAACTTATCACATTATTATAATCGTTTTATATGGACTATAACAGGGGTGGGCAAACTTTTTAACTCGAGGGCCGCAATGGGTTCACATATTGGACCCGAGGGCCGGACCAAGAGTAGATGGACGGTGTGTATGTGTGAATTAATATAGATTACATTTAAATTTGTAACATTAAATGTTTAGATTAATTTAAGGTAGAAGTAGCATGAAAGGAGTTATTTTACAAAACCCTCACACGGACAGGACACAGGAGATATCAGAGACAGCAGACAGAGATTGCATACAATGATTTTGTACAATCTCACCACTGCCATTTTTGTCTGGAAACTGCTGCCTGTGCCTGTGTGACAGCAGAAACCCTGTAATGGTTAACAGCACCGTTATACCTAAATCACTGACAATCCACAAGCCAATTGCTCATCAGAATAAGGGGTTTTCTTTTAATTAGCACATCAAGTTCAGGTAACTGAAAACACCATGCATGCTGTTAAATAATGAGCAAACATAGAGCATTTCTAATAGCAACCACGCACAGTGCTGTCACACAGGCACAGGCAGCAGTTAACAGACAAAAATGGCAGTGGGGAGATTGTACAAAATCATGGTATGCAATCTCTGTCTGTTGTCTCCGATATCTCCTGTATCCTGTCCGTGTGAGGGTGAGCAGGGAGGCAGCCAGACTGGAATGATTTATTGATGGTGGAGGGAGGAGGGGGCTCAGGTGGACCTGTGGTAGGTCCACCTGAGCCCCTTCCTCCCTCCACCATCAATTAATCATTCCAGCCTGGCTGTCTCCCTGCTCACCCTCACACACAGTCAACGGCGGGCAAGCGGCTCCACACACTACTCACTCAGTCGGGCAGGCACTGGCAGGGGTCCGTCCATTGCTCCGGTGGGGGTGTGTGTGCTCTGTTATCCAGTCCACTGGTCCCGACTGGTCAGGCTTCTCCACAGCTGCTCAGGTCACAGACCGTGACTCTCAGATCTCTCTAAGACAGTGATGGCGAACCTTGGCACCCCAGATGTTTTGGAACTACATTTCCCATGATGCTCAACAACACTGCAGAGTCCATGAGCATCTTGGGAAATGTAGTTCCAAAACATCTGGGGTGCCAAGGTTCGCAATCACTGCTCTAAGAATCTCCTCCGTCCTGTCTGCCTGTTCATAGGCTGGCGAGAAAATGTGCTCACTGCATTGGCTGCACAGGCGGGTGGGCTGGGCAGAGGCTGTGCAGGAGGTAGACTCGGATCTTCTCAGGTATTTCCGGGAATTGCCCATGCACAGTTCTCACCCGAGCCGATCACCGCCATTTTTACTGGCACCTTTCCCTTACATTTACGTACAGGGAAAACGTGCCTTGTTTTAACAAACTGTCCGTGGGCCGGATTAAAAGGTCCGCCGGGCCGTATACGGCCCGCGGGCCGTAGTTTGTCCACCACTGGACTATAAACTGAAGGACACCGTTTGAGTTTCTATTATTTCTTATAGGAAAATTTGCTTTAATATACAAGTGCTTTGGATTACAAGCATGCTTCCGGAATGAATTATGTTCACAATCCAAGGTTTTACTGTATTTTAATCAGGGCTTTTTTTCTCAGAGCATAGGTGAAGGAACCCCCCTCTTTTAGGTCTCCGCCCCTTACCCACCTCTAAATACTGTCTCTTGGTTCCACCCACTATCCACCTACCAGTAACACCCGTTTTAGAGAATACAGAACCAAGTATTATTTTCTGGTGTTAAGTAATTTGTATGCAATTTGCTAATCCTAACAAAAAAAGCAGTAAAATAGATCCCATGCTGCAAACAACAATAGACCCAACCCCATCCCAGTTGCAATATATCCCCCTAGCAACAATAGACCCCCATCCCAGACAAACTAGATCCCCCCAGCAACAATATATAGCCCAGCAATATTAGATACCCCCAAAAACAATAGATCCCTCACACAACATTATACCCCCCAGCAGCCAGCATCATAGACTCTCCAGCATCCCTTGCCATTACATGCATTCAGTGCTGGAGGTGCCGAAACTGCCTTCCCCCGCGTTCCCCATGAAAAAAAACCCTGATTGTAATGCATTTGAAAAAAATATCTAAACTCGCATCTTTATCTCAACAATTCTATGCAAGACTTTGTTGAACATACAATATTCTGGGCTAGATTCAGGTAGGAGCGGCGTAATTCTAAACTTGCGTAGCGTATGGTATTTACACTACGCCGCCTCAACTTTTATGGGCAAGTGCTGTATTCTCAAAGCACTTGCTCCGTAAGTTGCGGCAGCGTAGCGTAAATAGGCCGGCGTAATGCTAAATGGGAAGGTAGGGGGCGTCATCTATTTAAATTAAGTGCGCCCCCGCACCAAACGAACTGCGCATGCGCCGGCCGGGAACGTAGCCCAGTGAGCATGCTCTAAATCACCACGCAAATACTCAATGAAAACGACGTGAACGTCACTTTCGCAAAGCCCAATTCGCGGACGTTTTACGCAAACATGCCGGCACGCCGTCCATACTTAACATTGGCTGCGCCTCATATAGCAGGGGTAACTTTACGCCGGAGTTACGCTTACGCAAACAACGTAAAAAAATGAGCCGGCCGTGCGTACGTTCGGGAATCGGCGTATCTATCTCATTTGCATATTTGACGCGTAAATCAACGGGAACGCCACCTAGCGGCCAGCGTAAAAATGCAACTTAGATACGACGGCGTAAGAGACTTACGCCAGTCGGATCTAATGGAAATCTATGCGTAACTGATTCTATGAATCAGTCGCATAGATAGGAGGGCTCAGACGCAGAGAAACGACGGCGTATCTGGAGATACGCCGTCGTATCTCTTTCCTGAATCTAGCCCTCTATATCCATGTAAGCTTATCAGACACAAGAAGCATTAACTATTTCAAAGCAAGAGTATCCCCAAAGCATATTTGTTATGTTTTGTTTGTATAGTTTAAGCCTTCCTCTTGAAAGAATGTTATATTGCAGTATTTGAACCAAAAAAATCATAGGGCCAGATTCAGATACATAGGAGTATCTGTCCGGTGGCGTAGCGTATGGTCTTTACACTACGCCTCCGCAAATATTATGGGCAAGTGCCTTATTCAGAAAGCACTTGCTCCATAATATGCGGCGGCGTAGCGTAAAGTGCCCGGCGTAAGGCCGTGCAATTCAAATGTTGAGGATGGGGGCGTGATTCATGTAAATGAATCATGACCCCACGCTCATGACGTTTTTTCCCCAGTGCGCATGCGTGAAATCACGTCGCTATTTGTCAATGTAAACGACGTGAACGTAACTTACGTCGAGCCCCATTCCCGAACGATTTACGCAAACGACGTAACCGACGTACAATTCGCCACTGTCCCGACGTCCATACTTAACATTGGCTGCGCCTGCTATAGTAGGGGTAACTTTATGGCGCACCAACGCTTACGCAAACCACATAAACTACGACGCCTGGCAGCAAGTACGTTCGTGAATCAGCGTAAATAGCTAATTTGCATATTTTACGCGTAAACCGATGGAAGCGCCATCTAGCGGCCAGCGTAAATATGCAACTAATATACGACGGTGTAAGTGACTTACGCCGCTCGTATATTAGCAGAATTACGACGTATCTTGTTTCCTGAATACAGAAAAAAGATACGCCTGATATTCTTAGTATTTACGCGGCGTATCTCTTAACCCCTTAATGCCCGCCGCATGTAGATATACGTCTACACAAGGGCACGTTAATGCAGATGGACGTATATATATACGTCCCTGCCTTTGCGCAGGTTGGGGGTCTGATCAGAACCCCCCGCTACATGCGGCGGTTGGAAACTCGCTGGGAGCGATCCTGAACGAGGGCGCAGATATCCGTTTCTAGCCGCCCGCTTGCGATCGCTCCCTGGAGCTGAAGAAGAGGGAGAGCCGTATGTAAACATGGCTTCCCTGTGCTTCACTGTGGCGGCTGCATCGATCGAGTGATCCCTTTTATAGGGATACACAATCGATGATGTCAGACCTACAGCCACACCCCCCTACAGATGTAAACACACACAGGAAACACACAAATCCTACAGCGCCCCCTGTGGTTAACTCCCAAACTGCAACTGTCATTTTCACAATAAACAATGCAATTTAAATGCATGTTTTGCTGTGAAAATGACAATGGTCCCAAAAGTGTGTCAAAATTGTCCGAAGTGTCCGCCATAATGTCGCAGTCATGAAAAAAATCGCTGATCGGCGCCATTAGTATTGGAAAAAAAATAATAATAAAAATGCAATAAAACTATCCCCTATTTTGTAAACGCTATAAATTTTGCGCAAACCAATCGATAAACGCTTATTGTGATTTTTTTACAAAAAATAGGTAGAAGAATACGTATTGGCCTAAACTGAGGGAAAAAAAAATAATATGTTTTTGGGGGATATTTATTATAGCAAAAATTAAAAAATATTGCATTTTTTTCAAAATTGTCGCTTTATTTTTGTTTATAGCACAACAAATAAAAACGGCAGAGGTGATCAAATACCACCAAAAGAAAGCTCTATTTGTGGGGAAAAAAGGACGCCAATTTTGTTTGGTAACCACGTCGCACGACCGCGCAATTGTTTGTTAAAGCGACGCAGTGCCGAATTGTAAAAACGCCTTTGGGCATTTAGCAGCATATTGGTCCGGGGCTTAAGTGGTTAATACGCCGACGTAAATACTTTCTGAATCTGGCCCATAACGTTTAAAAAAAAGGGCTTAAAATGCAATGTGTTAACTCCTTTTTTTTTCTTAATTTTTTTTTAAAAATGGCTTTTTATTAATAGCTTACTTGAAATATCCCCCACTACCAAACAATGAAATGCACTAGGCTGAAACACAGAAAGGTTATGAGCATTAAAACAGAAAACAAGCTTGAGTAAAGGGATATGGAAAAAAACTGCATAACTGGGAAGCTTTTTTTTTTATGAAATTCAGATCTTATTAATCACTTGTAGCTGGCTCATAAGGGGGATTGTGCACTGTTTACATTGCTTGGGGCATTTGATTTCTGCAGGTCTTGTCTCAAATAAAGCAGACACAGACAATATTGCCATCTGATGCTTGGCTTAACCTCACAATGCCTATGTGATTAGAAGATCCTAACAATAGGAAGGTCCAGAATTTTAATAAACTATTAAATCTCTTTACAAAATACATGCATAAAAGATAGCTGTTTGTTTATGTGTGCATGGTGTGTTGGTATTATATGGAGTGTGGGAAAATAAAAGCCCAAAGCCAGTAAAAAAAAAAAAAACATTTTTTTTTTTTCAATATCTGTATTTATAGAGCATTGGCATATTATGAAGCCCCTGATAATTACATGTGGCCAGATTCATAAGTAGATACGCCGTCGTAACTCAGAATCAGCTCCGTCGTATCTTTAAGCGTATGCTCAAAGTGAGATACGCTTAAATGTTGCTAAAATACGACCGGCGTAAGTCTCCTACGCCGTCGTATCTTAGCTGCCTATTTACGCTGTCCATTAGGGGCGTGTATGCTGATTTACGCCTAGAATATGTAAACCAGCGAGATACGCCTATTCACGAACGTACGCCCGGCCGTCGCAGTAAAGATACGCCGTTTATGTAAGGCATCTTCAGGCGTAAAGATAAACCACCAAAAAGATGGTGCAGCCAATGTTAAGTATGGACGTCGGGACCGCGTCAAATTTTTCACGTTTTACGTCGTTTGCGTAACTCGTCCCGTAAATGGGGCTGGCCGTAAATTACGTTCACGTCAAGACCAATGAGTCATAGCGGCGTCATTTGGAGCATGCGCACTGGGATACGTCCACGGACAGCGCATGCGCCGTTAGTAAAAAACGTCAATTACGTAGGGTCACACTTAATTTAAATAAAACACGCCCACATCAAACACATTTGAATTTGGCGGGCTTGCAGCGGGCATGCGACGGCCCATTTACGCTACGCCGCCGTAATTTAGCTTGGTGAATACAGCACTTGCCTCTCTAATTTGCAGCGGCATAGCGTATCTGAGATACGTTACGCCCGCATAAAATTACGCCGCTCTACGTGAACCTAGCCAATAGAATCATTTGTACTACTAGTTGGCCTTGTCAGGGCTGACAATCTAATGATAAATCTCGCAGTCAGGATATACAGTATTTCTTATAAGTTGTAGTGTTAAAAATGATTGACCAAAACAGTTTAACCACTTAAGCCCCGGACCATTATGCAGGTAAAGGACCTGGCCCTGTTTTGCGAATTCGGCACTGCGTCGCTGTAACTGACAATTGCGCGGTTGTGCAAAGTGGCTCCCAAATAAACCTGAGGTTCTTTTTTTTCCCCATAAATAGAGCTTTCTTTTGATGGTATTTGATCACCTCTGCGGTTTTTATTTTTTGCCTTACAAACAAAAAAATTGTGACAATTAAAAAAAAAAAAAAGCAATATTTTTTACTTTTTGCTATAATAAATATCCCCCAAAAAATATATAAAAAAAATTATTTATTTCTCAGTTTAGGCCGATACGTATTCTTCTACATATTTTTGGTAAAAAAAAATTACAATAAGCATTTATTGATTGGTTTGCGCAAAAGTTATAGGGTTATATTTCAAAATTGCGCCGGCGTTTCTTGTATTTTGTATCCACAAAACAAGATACGCCGGAATTACGCTAAGATACGACTGACGTAAGTTTATTACGCCGTCGTATCTTAGTTGCATATTTGCGCTGGACGCTAGGGGCGCTTCCATTGAATTTCTGCGTAAAATATGCAAATGAGATAGATACACCGATTCACGAACGTACGTACACCCGGCGCATTTTTTTACGTCGTTTGCGTTAGTCGTTTTCCGGCGGAAAGTTACCTCTGCTCTATAGAGGCGTACCCAATTTTAAGTATGGACGTCGGGCCAGCGTTGAATTTTCCGTCGTACACATCATTTACGTAAACCGTTCACGAATAGGGATTTGCGTAAGTTATGTTCAGTGTCGTTTTTATTGACTTTTTGCGATGTGATTTCGCGCATGCGCACTGGGATATCTCCACGGACGGTGTAGTGTAACTTAGATGAGCTACGCCAGCGGCACTTCTTTGTGGATCTGGCCCATAGCGTCTACAAAATAGGGGATCATTTTATGACATTTTTATTATAATTTTTGTTTTATTAGTAATGGCGGCGATCTGCAATTTTTTTTATGACTGTGACGTTATGGAGGACACATGAGACACTTGACACATTTTGGGGACCATTGTAATTTATACAGCTATAAAAATGCACGGATTACTGTGTAAATGAAACTGTCAGGGGAGGGGTTAAACACTAGGGGGCGATTAAGGGGTTAAGTGTGTCCTAGGGAGTGATTCTAACTGTAGGGGGGGTTGTCTCACTAGAACATGACAGAGATCACTGCTCCCGATGACAGGGAGCAGTAGATTCCTGTCATGTTGCTAGGCAGAACAGGGAAATGCCTTGTTTACATAGGCATCCCCCCGTTCTGCTGCTCCACGCCATGATCGCGAGCCTCTGATGAATATCGAGACCGTGGGACCCCCAGGAATATCATGCACACGTGCCCACAATGCTTGCAATTTAACCACTTAAGGACCGCCGCATGTACATTTGCGTCGGCAGAATGGCACGGACAGGAACATCAACGTACCTGTACGTGGCTGCCTTGACGTGGGTCGGGGGTCCAAACAGTACCCCCCCCCCGGTACATGCGACGGTCCCGGTGGCTGTAGGAGCGATCCGTGCTAAGGGGGCAGCAGTTCGTTTTTGTCCGCCCCCTCCGGATCACTCCCAGCCAATGCGCACGCTCCCCTGCAGTGTCACTTCCTCCTCCTGTGTAAACACAGGAAGAGGGAAGTGATGTGATCTCTGCTCTCGGCGGCTTTTTCAACCACCGCTGAGGAGAGATCACATCACATAGTAAGTCTGCACAACAGCACACTGACACCAGTACACACAGGCACACTTAACCTCTTGCGATCACCCCCCTCCCCCTATCACAGTGTCACTGAATGCAGTGATCATATATGTATGATCACTGCATTTAGTGTCAGTGTGACAGGCAGTTAGTGTTAGGTTCAGGGTAGCCCCGTACCCCCCCTAATAAAGTTGTAACCCCTTGATCACCGCCCTAGTTAACCCTTTCACTTCCTATTGCCAGTGTCACTAAGCGATCATTTTTCTGATCGCTGTATTAGTGTCGCTGTTCCCACTAGGTAGCTATTTTTCTTTTATTGTGATTTTTTTTTACTAAAGACATGTGGCTAAATAAATTTTGGCCTGAATGTTTGACTAAAATGTAGTTTATTTAATTTTTCTAAATGTCGCTCTATTTTTGTATATAGCGCAAAAAATTAAAATCGCAGAGGCGATCAAATACCACCAAAAGAAAGCTCTATTTGTGGGAAGAAAAGGACGCAAATTTTGTTCCGCAGTGCCGAATTGTAAAAACCTCTTGGGTCATTTACCAGCATATTGGTCCGGTCCTTAAGTGGTTAAAGGTGACGTACAGGTACGCCCATTTGCCGGGGCGTGCCATTGTGCCGACGTATATCGTCGTGCACTGGTCGGTAAGGGGTTCAAACTGCTTACAAAAGAAATCAAATATAGGGATATTTTTTTTCTTATTTCCGGTATTTGTGTAGCACCAGCAATTTACATTGCTTTACATATTGTACATAAACATAATTTCCTGTCCTCGAGAAGCTTACAATCTAAGGATTATACTTATATTAAAAGGAGATTAAATGTATTTAATTAAAATAAATACATAACTGCATTGTGTATGTACCGTATGTCTATTTGAATTTCAGCTTTAAGGTAAACACTGTAACAATAGTCTGTACTCACAGACAATATGCTCCAAACTATACTTTCCTTTAAAGGAATACAGATAACAAATACACAAGGGCTATACCTAACGTAATGGAAAGGTGGGCATAACTTTTTGTATTAAAGGTGAACTTAGTCTTTAACTTGCATAGGTCATTAAAATTTGTTGGTAGAGTAAGTCTACAGGATTTCGTTTTTTTCAATAAACCAGAGAGTAGAGTAAAAAAAAAAATGAGCTGATTCTCCCATTCACACATTTGATGTGGATGGGGAAACCTCCACGCTGTGCTATTGTAATATGACAGGGGGGAGCATTCCCCACTGGCAGAATACAATGATCAGTGTTGCCAGCTATAGCCCGTGGCACTGATCATTCAAGAAAAACCTGACAGGCCAGTTATACACAAGTGGATGCATAAATCGAAGGAGGACATCTACAGAAGGCTACAGAATGTTTATGGAGATGACACCATTGAAAAGAGTCACCAATGACAAAATATTGCTTTTCTCAAAGGGGTCATCTCAGAAAACATTCTGCAGGATTCTCTGGATGTTGGACAGCCTGCAGCCCTCCTTTGCCAATAACTCAATGATGGCATGTGGCTTTTGCTAGGAATCCATTATTTAACTGCAATAAAAAATTAATAAAATTGTTATGGCCGCTGCGCTTTTGCATTACTTTCAGTATAGCCCTCATACAAATGACAAGAGGGATTCATGGCAGAATGTCAACATCATATGTAGAGTAACATAAATCACCAATAAGGGACTTTAATGGTTTGACATTTTTACATAAACTACTGGGTACTTTTTTTAATAGCATTAACAATAGGGATGAGCCAAACACCCCTGGGTTCGGTTCGCATTAGAACCTGCGAACAGACCAAAAGTTTGTGTGAACTTTAGAACCTTAAAGTCTATGGGACTCGAACGTTTGAAATCTAAAGTACTAATTTTAAAGGCTAATATGCAAGTTATTGTCCTAAAAACTGTTTGGGGACCCGGGTCCTGCCCCAGGGGACATGTATCAATGCAAACATTTTTTTTAAAAAGGCCGTTTTTTCAGGAGCAGTGATTTTAATAATGTTTAAAGTGAAACAATAAAATTGAAATATTCCTTTAAATTTCGTACCTAGGGGGGTGTGTATAGTATGCCTGTAAAGTAGCGCTTGCTTCCTGTGCTTAGAACTGTCCCTGCACAAAATGTAATTTCTGAAGGAAAAAAGTAATTTAAAATCACTCGTGGCTATAATGAATTGTCGGATACCAGCAATACAGAGAAAAGTCATTCATAAAAAAAGAATGTGTGGGGGTTCCCCCCCAAATTCAATTACCAGGCCCTTCAGGTCTGGTATGGATTTTAAGGGAAACTCCACCCCAAATTTAAAAAAAAAATGCTGTGGACCCCCACACATTTTTTTTTATATGAATGACTTTTCTCTGTATTTTTATCCTTCAGAAATGACACTTTGTGCAGGGACAGTTCTAAGCATGGGAAACAAGCGCTACTTTACAGGCATACTATACACCCCCCCCCCCCAGGTACGAAATTTAACCACTTGCCTACTGTGCACCTACACCCCCTTCCTGCCCTGACAACATTTTAGCTTCGTGCACTGCGTCGCTTTAACTGACAATTGCGCGATCATGCGATGTGGCGCCCAAACAAAATTGACGTCCTTTTTTTCCCCACAAATAGAGCTTTCTTTTGGTGGTATTTGATCGCCCGTGCAGTTTTTATTTTTTGCGCTATAAACAAAAAAAGAGCGACAATTTTGAAAAAAGACACAATATTGTTTGCTTTTTGCTATAATGAATATCACATAAAAAAAAAAAAAAAAAAACATTTTTCATCTCAGTTTAGGGGACATAATTATGATTTTTTATTTTATTTATTATTTACTAGGAATGACAGCGATCTGCGATTTTTTTTTGGGACTGGGACATTATAGCGGACACATCGGACACTTTTGACACATTTTTGGGACCATTTACATTTATACAGTGAACAATGCTATAAATATGCATTGATAACTGTATAAATGTAACTGGCAGGGAAGGGGTTAACACTAGGGGGCGGGTAAGGGGTTAAATGTGTATCCTAGGTGTGTTCTAACTGTAGGGGGAGGGAGGTGACCGATTGTGTCCCTATGTACAAAGGGACACAATCGGTCTCCTCTCTCCCTGACAAGGACGTGCAGCTCTGTGTTTACACACAGAGCTGCACGTCCCAGCTCAATTGTCGGCAATCGCGAGTGCCCGGCTGCCATCGCGGCCGCCGGGCACACGCATTGTTTTCTTAGTGACGCGACGGGTAGCCGCGCGCGCCGCTAGCCGCTTTAAATGACGTCATATGACGTGCTGTCAAGAAAATAGAGTATCCCGCCCGCCGTCATTTGACGGCGGGCGGGTATCAAGTGGTTGAAGGAATATTTTACTTTTATTGTTTCACTTAAAGGAATTATTAAAATCACTGCTGCCAAAAAAACTGCAGTTTTTAAAACTTTTTTTCGCATTGATACATGTCTCCTGGGGCAGGATCCAGGTCCCCAAACACTTTTTATTACAATAACTTGCATATTAGCCTTTAAAATTAGCACCTTTGATTTCAAACGTTTGAGTCCCATAGACCTTAACAGGGTTCTAAAGTTCACGCGAACTTGCCGCGAACACCCCAAATAGTTCGCTGTTTGGCGAACAGGCAATGTTCGAGTCGAACATGAGTTCAACTCGAACTCGAAGCTCATCCCTAATTAACAATTTAATTTTAAGAACAAGCTTTCCGGTGTACTCCATCTTCTAAGGTCCAAGGGTATATCCTGAAAGCTTTTCCTGAAACTTTGAATGTTAGTGTAAATAAAAAAATATGATGGACAGTACACTATTGTTTTTGTTGTAAGCTCTGGTGTACATGTGCATTCGTTTTCGTCCAACTGCATTTTCGTTCGAATTGTGGGTATTTTCGTTATCATTCTAACAAACGAAAACAATCGCGCAGAATCCTAAATCCGAAAGATCCGACATAAAAAATGCTTTATTTTTGTTTTCGTTGCTACAACAGTTCAATATAGATAGAAGATTCAACATGATGTTGACAATAGCAATCTGTGTCTATCGAACATGTGGTCGAATGTGCCTAACCTTAATATTTATTGATGTAAAAACGATATAATATTAAACATTTGAGCCAAATGCCATTTGAGGTCCTCCTCTACCCTCTTCTTTCCTCCATCCTCTCCCCCTCTCCCCCTTCTCCCCCTTTATACTTTCACATGGTGGTCCCAATTACGCTATCCAATTGTCTAGTTTTATTAAATCAATTTCTTTATCTTATCAAAGAATATCACAAAATTCCCCCTTGTTTGCCGCCGGGGGTATTTATTTGAGCCTATGCCTGGCCCATGAGCCTTCCCTGGTGAGCAGATAGACATTTATTTTTCTGACAAATGACTGTATTTATGATGTTAAAATGTTGTTTTTTTTACATTTATTTTGTTTATATTGTTGCTAGTTTATTGTATTGTATATTATACAGATCCTCCTGAAGAAGCGGTACTAACCGCAAAACTGGTTGAGGTTTTGGCCTACTCCACTTTACCAGACACGTGACGGCTCTCCTTTATCTACAGTGCTGTTTTCTATTGTGGGATTTGGCTGAAATGTTTTTAATATTGTATAGTTTTTATGTCAATAAAAATGTTTTACGTCAGCCTTTCTCAACCTTTTTACCCCAGGGGAACCCTTAAAATAATTTTCACATCTCAGGGAACCCCTGATAAAACATTTCATTGGGGGTCAGTGGGAACAATGCCGTTTTTTTTACAGTGGTGGTAAGCATGACCCCCTACAGAGAGCTATAAAGATCATTGGTGTCATACCACTGGCTCCTCCAAGTGGCATTCCCTCAGAACTATGTAGGCACCATCAAATAGGAGGTAAATCATCCACAGCTCAAGGAACTCCTAGCCACCTCTGGAGGAACCCTAGGGTTCCACGGAACCCTGGTTGAGAATGGCTGTTTTACGTTATCTTTCTTGTTGTGTTATCAGTGCGTAGAAAAGTCCAAGTAAACACTCCCATGCCTAGTGACCAATTAGGGGTTAGATGGTTCAATTTTGTATTATTATAGAGACAGTGTTATGGTAGACCATTCGACATGAACAATGAAGATTCAACAAAGCAGTGACAAACGTCAAATCTGTCATTGAAGGCAAATGGTGTCCATCAAAAGTTCTAAGAAGATTCGAGAAGCAGCTAAACTGTACGATGCCGCAATGGTACATTTCCGGTCAAATGCTTGGCCCATAAGGCTATAGAAGAATTTGAATGTTGGTAATAATAATTTAGAAATCTAATTATTACTAGTGTCATACAACATTAGAATTCTTCTATAGCGATTGTGGCGTCGTAGAGTTTAGCCGCTCCGTCGAATCTTCTTAGAACATTCGACAGATACCATAAGCCTTCAATGACAGATTTGACCTTGATTAGTTTCAAAAAGTAAAAACCACAACAGAGAGTTTTTGAAAATTCCTTTATTTAAAAAAAAAAGGTGTCCCAAGATGTTCATCCATTGTCAATCACGCAGCCTAACAGACCCGAAATATTTTTAAAAAATTAAAAGATTCCAGGCCTTCCAGCAACTGCTGTCTTTTGGCTTTGACAGTTGTTATATAGGCAAGGGCTGGGGCCATCCACTGACATAACCACATGACATCAGAAGGGGTGGGTCACTCAGTTACATCACCGGACAGCAGTCACCAGGAGGCCTCCCATCAAAGAAGAGCTTTTTTCCTCTTTTTTGGGTCCGTCAGGCGGCATGATTTAAGATGGATGGACATCACGGGGCACACTTTTTCTTATTTTTAAAAATAAAGGAATTGTCAAAAACTGTCTGTTGTGGTTTTTAATTTTTGACACTTTTCTTGGTGAATGGGTAGGGGTACAATGTACCTGATACCCATTCACATAGGGGGGCAGGATCTGGGGGGCCCATTGTTAAAACAGTGTTGGGGTGGACTGCGTCTGTCAAAAGTTCTAAGAAGATTCGATGGAGCAGCTAAACTGTACGACGCCGCAATAATACATTTCCGGTTAAATGCTCCGCCCATAGGCTATAGAAGAATTTGAATGTTGGTTGACTAGTAATAATAATTGATAAATATAATTATTACTAGTGTCATACAACATTAGAATTCTTCTATAGCTTGTAGGCGGAACATTCGACCGGAAATGTACGATTGCGGCATTGTACAGTTTAGCTGCTCCGTCGAATCTTCTTAGAACATTTGACAGACACCATAAGCCTTCAATTACAGATTATAACTTAATTTATTTGGATTTTCAGACAAATGCATTTTTTTTATCGCAACAAAATAAATAAAAATGAATTTCGGGAGTAACTAAATAAATACATTTTTCGGGTGAAAACGAAATTCCAAAATGAAATATTTCAGTGTGCACATGTCTAATAAAAACAACTGACAAGGTTTTATAACCCCCCCTTACTGTATCCAAAATGAAAATAAAAGTTTTTCCCCATAGTTCTACTTAAATGTAAATTGTATTTTTGTATATCATTGCATTAAAAAAAAAAACATATTTCTCTTTACACTTTGCAATCATCTTTGCATATGGGCTGCCCTTCTTTTATCATTGCTAACTAAAACATGTTTACTCTCTGCTGTGAAAACAGATAGCAACCAACCATGTGACTTAATGTGCCTAGGCTGTGAAGTTTTGTATTTATGACAAGAAAGAGGAACCTTTTCCCAAAATTATAATGTGTTTTGTCAATGCTTCCAGGTACTTACCGAGTCAGAATTGTATTAAACACCATTTTAAAAGTAATGACTTCACTACCTCACATTACAATTTTTTAATTTGTCCAAATTGCAGAACTAAACTTCATGGTACCCATGAAACTTTGTGTGTACTAATAACATTTTCAAGCATTATTGATTTTCAAAATCAGACAATATATGAAGTAAGAAGAGCCAAAATATAATGTTGATTTTACGTTTTCATCAGCAACGACTGGGATTAATATCTCATTGGGGTCCTTATGCAAGAGCCTTTGATATTTGAGATTGTACCAAACTGGCCCATTCCCACAGAGTGACATGTTTATATTGAATCACAATGGCATTTTCATCTTTATTTCTTTTCTTGCGGAATTTTTTGATTCTGCAAAAAAAAAAAAAATCCTGGTGTTATAATTCTTTGATTTATTCATTTTTATACTAAAATATTAATTGTACCTATTTTCCCCAGTTGCCATTTTCCACAAACAGTTTAATTTCTTGCATTAAAATTTGTTGTGTTTTTTTTCTGCAATTTAAGACCATTGAAAATTACATTAAAATAAAATAAAATAAAATTTGAAAAGCATAGCACCGAAGATTTTTTTTTTTTGTTTTAGAACATTGCAATGAAAAATAGGCATCTTTCTGATTAGCAGCTATCCATGTTTTTGGGAGCATAGTTACATAGTTACATAATTATGCCGCGTACACACGATCACTTTTTGTGATGAAAAAAAACGTTGTTTTATCTCACGAAACAAAACAAAGTTTTTCAAACATCATTTGAAAAAAACGACGTTGCCTACACACCATCGTTTTAAGAAAATGCTCTTGCAAAGCGCGGTTACGTACAACACGTACGACGGCACTCTGTTCCATTGAAGCTCCCGTCTCATAACTTGCTTCTGAGCATGCGCGGGTTTAAAAACGTTGTTTTAAATGTCGTTTTGCCCACACACGATCATTTTTTATGACACAAAAAATTGAAGCATGTTCGAATTTTTTTTTTGTCATTTTTCAGAAGACATAAAACGACATTTTGCCCACACACGATCGTTTTTTAAAACGTTGTTTTATTTTCATCACAAAAAAAGACCGTGTGTACACCGCATTACTCATGTTGGAAAAAGACACAAGTCCATCTAATTCAACAAATAAATAAATAAATAGAAAACCAACACATACAGAATCCTTTACCAACAGTTGATCGCGAGGAAGGCAAAAAAAATTTTGGAGGCTTTCTGAACTTAAAGGGTAATATTTAGCTTTACACTTATAACTTATCCTCATTTTTCAGACAAAATTTCCTCATTACCACTGGTCAATACAAAAAAACTAGTAGTGAAAAATAAGCATATGGGGGGGGGGGGGATAGGGATATTAGGGGGAGAGAGGCAGAGGCAGTGCTAGGCTTTACCTAGACATGAAGCCCCACTCACGCCCATAATAGCAAAAATAATTCAAGCAATAAAAAAAAATCACTTTATAAATTACATATATTTTGAGCTTTAAAGTGCTGGTGTCAGTGTTCCCTATCTCAGTGTTGGTGTCAATGTTCTCTATCTCGGTGCTGGTGTCAGTGCTCTCTATCTTGGTGCTGGTGTCAGCGCTTTCTATCTCGGTGCTGGTGTCAGAGCTCTCTATCTTGGTGCTGGTGTCAACGCTCTCTATCTTGGTGCTGGTGTCAACGCTCTCTATCTTGTGCTGGTGTCAGCGCTCTCTATCTTGGTGCTGGTGTCAACGCTCTCTATCTTGGTGCTGGTGTCAACGCTCTCTATCTTGTGCTGGTGTCAGCGCTCTCTATCTTGTGCTGGTGTCAGATCTCTCTATCTTGTTGCTGGTGTCAGTGCTCTCTGCCTGGTGCTGGTGTCAGTGCTCTATCTCATGCTGATGTCAGTGCTCTCTATCTTGTGCTGGTGTCAGCGCTCTCTATCTTGTTGCTGGTGTCAGTGCTATCTGCCTGGTGCTGGTGTCAGTGCTCTATCTCATGCTGGTGTCAGTGCTCTCTATCTTGTGCTGGTGTCAGCGCTCTCTATCTTGTGCTGGTGTCAGTGTTCTCTATCTCGGTGCTGGTGTCAGTGCTCTATCTCAATGCTGATGTCAGTGCTCCTTATCTCGGTGCTGGTGTCAGTGGAGATAGCAGCGAAGAAGCCAATCAGCAGGCAGTGCCAGCACAGGATGCAGAGCACCCTGGCCCACCATTGCTGAGGATCAGCACTGGACTGGGACATCCCAACCCCCCGGCAGTGGAGCCCTGCATAGGTGGGGGTAAGGGCAGGGTGGGGGTAAGGGCAGGGTGGAGGGAGGGGTCAGGGCCTGCCAATCGCAGGTAGGCACATTGGGACACTGGCACAGGACTGAGCTGTCCTTACTGTTAATGGCACATGATCAGGAGGAAGGGAGTGGGGGGATGGGGCAGGGGTTGGTATAAAGACAAGTCTCTGTCTGTGGCTGAGGAATGCTGCAGGAACATGGATAGGGGGGCTGGCTCTCTCTCATGTTGGTGGTCGCTGGCTGCAGAAAGGGGTTGTGGTATGGTAGCTGTACCTCTCCCTGCAGCTGGAGCCCCTGATCCCCCACACTGATTGACAAACCCAGAGAGAGGCGGCCCGAACACCTCTTGTGAGGCCTCCTCCGCTGTACCTTCCCCTTCCTCTCCTCGCCAATGCATGCCAGATGCCTTCTCTGGGCACTCCAGTGGTGGGGGTGATGGCTGGGGTGGAGCGGGGGGCATGATCTGTGTCTCTGGAGCAGTGGGAATTGTGCTCTGGCTGATTGATCTCCTCCCCTTTTCCTCGCCCAGATAACACAGCGCTGGCCCTGCCTCCTCCCCAAAACGCAGCCACGCTCCAACCCCTCTCTCCACTGCCCGGCTCACAGGCAATGTTAACCCGCTGCTGGCCAGAGCCTAACACCCTGGCTATTCAATTAGACAGTCGAGGGGCCCCTGTGTGTGTGAGGTCTTGTTTGCCTAATTAGAGAGCCGCCTCTGGAGAGAGGGTGGTCAGCGAGAAGTAGAGACAGGTGACTAGTGAGGTCATAAAGACCCCAGCCCAAATGAAGGAAATATCTATTGTTTATAGCAGGTTAGGGAGTAAAGCATGCCAAGTTTTCCAGAGTTAATGAAAATTTCTTGAGAGTTTTATGGTGTCTCATCATGAGCAGTTCCATTAATTGTGAATCTTTTACATGGTTTATAAGGTCTTTAATGGTTGAAGGGTGCATTTTTTTTCAATTCAAATCTATTAGACAATTTTTTTTTTAATGGAAGAGAGGTGCCATTAATGGGAAAGCCAGGAAGATGTGTGAGCATGTCTATGGTTATGTGTCATTCAGTTTAATGATTAAGTCATTGACCTGTCACCAGAAGGGAATCAGGAATTACACACCACAGGTCACGCACACACCACAGGTTGAACTGGATGGACTGGTGTCTTCTTTCATCTTATCGACTAGGTAACTATGAATCAGAGTTGAACAGTACCAAAAGGCATGCACCAGAGTTTTTAAATGCATTTGATTCATTTATTAAAGAGGAGCTCCAGCCGCAAATTTTTTTTTTTTAAAGTCAGCAGCTACTAACAGTGTAGCTGCTGACTTTAAAGCGGATGGTTCACCAAAAACAAATATTAAAAGCCAGCAGCAACAAATACTGCAGCTGCTGACTTTTAATATTAGGACACTTACCTGTCCTGGAGTCCAGCGGCGTCCGCAGCAGAGGATGAGCGATCGCTCGTCACCCTGCTGCTCCCCCCTCCATCCACGGCGAGGGAACCAGGAAGTGAAGCGCTCCGGCTTCACTGCCCGGTTCCCTACGGCGCATGCGCGAGTCGCGCTGCGCCCGCGATCGGCTCCCGCTGTGTGCTGGGAGCCGAGAGTTCCCAGCATACAACGGGAAAAGCCCGTCTTTTGCCCGAGACTGCGGGCCGGAAGTGGGTGCGGATACCTGTCTTTAGACAGGTATCTGCACCCCCTCCCCCCTGAAAGGTGTCAAATGTGACACCGGAGGGGGGGAGGGTTCCGATCAGCGGATCTTCACTTTAGGGTGGAGATCCGCTTTAAATAAGGACACTTACCTGTCCTAGGCGCCCGCGCTGACGGCCCCCCCCGATGCCGGTCCCACGATCTCTCCGGGTCCCGCGCCGCCATTCACACTATGGGAAACAGGCAGTGAAGCCGTACGGCTTCACTGCCCATTTCCTACTGCGCCTGCGTGAGTCTCACGCTGGCTTGTGAATGGGCGCGCTGCTCTCTGAGAACACACACAGTTCCCAGAAAGCAGCGCGCCCCATTCACAAGGAGAAGGAGAAGAAGAAAAGGCACCGCGGAGTGGAAGAGGCAGATTACGGACTTCCGCATAGCAACAGTTATTTCGGGTGAGTATTTTTTTTTTTTTTCAGGTTTTTTTTTTTTATTATTTTTTAAACAACATTGTAAAATGTTGTTTTCCTGGGTGGAGCTCCGCTTTAAGTTTATAATACTAGCGAAAGATACTTTTGAAGGCATTCTCTTTGTAAGCGGTACAAAGAACTTTTGGTAGCTCTAACCCGAATTATTTTCCAGGTTTCCCATGACAGTTCTCCCTCGAGAATATTTTCCAACTTTATCCTATTTTGATACTTGAGAGATGCAACAGGATTCATGTCATTTAGCATCTTATATTTTTTGGAGCCCAAACCCCTCTGTAAACGGGCCCTCTTTGCAGATCCTTTCAAAAAAATTGAGTGGTAGGAGGTCAATGTTTTAATTGATTGTGCATAATTTGTCATTTACAAACAACTGTTCAAATCATTAGTAAGACCTCATATTGAATATGCAGTTCAGTTTTGGGCACCAGTTCTCAAAAAGGATATCTGGGAACTGGAGAAAGTGCAGAGAAGGACAACCAAACTGATAAGGAGGGATGGAGGAGCTCAGCTATGAGGAAAGATTAGAGTAACTGAATTAATTCTCTCTTGAGAAGAGGAGAATAAAGGGGGGATATGATCAACATGTACAAATATATAAGGGGTCCATAGAGTGAAATTGGTGTTGAGATATTCACTTTACAGTCAACACTGAGGACAAGGGGGCACGGAAAGTTTTCTTCAAAGTAAGAGCTGTGAAAATGTGGAATAAACTCCCTACAGAGGTGGTTCTGGCCAGCTCAGTAGATTGCTTTAGGAAAGGCCTGGATACTTCCCTAAATGTACATAATTTAACTGGATACTAAAATTTATAGGTAAAGTTGATCCAGAGAATATCCAATTGCTTCTCAGGGGATCGGGAAGGAATTTTTTCCCCTGCTGTAGGAAATTGGATCATGCTCTGCTGGGGTTTTTCGCCTTCCTCTGGATCAACTGTGGGTATAGAATTGGGTATATGGGATTGTATGATATTTTTTATTTTTTGATGGTTGAACTGGATGGACTTGTGTCTTTTTTCAACCGACTAACTATGTAACTAAAGAAAAAGAATTTGGATGTTGTGTTTGCACTGAGCCTTAGAAAATGGTAAAAGACTTTTGTCTATAGCAGTGGTTGTCAAACTTATAGGGCCGTGACCCCTTGATAACATTTCTGAACTTGTGGGGACCCCTAATGCCGCGTAAACATGATCACTTTTTGTGATGAAAAAAATTACGTTTTCAAAAACGTCATTTAAAATGATCGTGTGTGGGCAAAACGTCGTTTTATGTCTTCAAAAAAACGACCAAAAAAAATTTGAACATGCTTGAATTTTTTGTATCGTTTTTCAAAATGTAATTTTTTGTGTCATAAAAAGTGATCGTGTGTGAGCAAAACGACGTTGAAAAAGTTCAAAAGTTTTTAAACCCGCGCATGCTCAGAAGCAAGTTATGAGACGGAGCTTCAATGGAACAGAGTGCCGTCGAACGTGGTGTACGTCACTTACACTTTGCTAGAGCATTTTGGAAAAACGATGGTGTGTATGCAACGTCGTTTTGGAAAATGAAGTTTGAAAAACGGCGTTTTGTTTCGTCACATAAAACGTCGTTTTTTTTCATCACAAAAAGTGATCGTGTGTACGCGGCATAACAGTAAAATAATTTTCATAGTGTGGGTTGTTAGCACCCAAGGCAAGACAAGGATTTTCCGCCCCTAACCCATGGATATTTAGTTCTCCCTGAGTCCCTTGCACTCGTACAGTATTAAAACCCTTTATGGTACATTTTAGGATGTACCACTCTCTGTTCTCCTTTCTTTCTCTTTTATCACTCTCACCTATGCCGAAATCCAGCCCCCCCTCCCCCACTTCACATTCCTCACCAGTTAGCTGACCTCTAGTCTCTGTCCCCCAGCCATGCCGTGAAATGAGTGGGTGGCCACGGACTCCAGCAACAGCCCAGCTGGGTGGCCACAGGCTCCAGGGACAGCCTTGCTGGACAATTGCAAAAAGGCTGGAAGAACGGTGTGGGCTTCAGGAACAGCCCAGATTTCGGTGACCCCTGGCAAATCATCATTTGACCTTTCGAGGGGGTCCCGAACCCCAAGTTGAGAACCACTGGTCTATAGAGTGGCCAAATAGATGGAATTTTGGATGGTCCTATACCTATGGACCTTTTTTTCATGGCAGAGTACTTGCAGAGGTAAGGCTGTCAGGAATCAATAGGTTGTATGAGAATGAAGTCATTAAGGAGATATCTATGTCAGTCTGTATTTATCTCCATCCATTTACTGAAAGAAAGAAGTGTGGACCATAAAGCAAGGTGCCGAGGGTGGGCTGGGAGGCATGATTGGGTAATGTCATGCACACCCAAACCTCCTTGAGGTTTGGCAGCACAGAACAGAGTTTTAGGCAACCTGTGATGTTTATGGGCCCAAATATAATTGAGAAGTTCTGTTTGCAGTTTTTTTTAAGACCATGGGGCAGGGCTTTCGTAGGGAGTGTTTCTTAGCAATATAGGAGTTTAGGAAGATGGGACATTTTTACTGCTGCTATTCTGCCAAAAAACAATATATGATGAGTTTTCCATCTATTTAGTAACTTAATGACATCTTTGTGGAGGGGTAGATAATTACGTTTGTATAGCGTCTTATTGGATGATGGTTTTTGTATTATGAAGTATTGTAGGGATTCCACATTTGGTTTCTTCCATGTTTGGTAACATACAGTAGATAGCATTGTGTCTGGCATATTAATAGGGGAGGTCTTTGGTTTTTAATGTGTTGATTTTGTATCCTGAGAGAGGTTGGATAGGGTGATCAGCAGTTGGATTAAACAAAATATAGCATGATCTGCAAAATTGGGAGATGACAAACAATTAATTGTGTAATTGTACTCCTTAAAGCTGACCGTCAGGCAGTAGTGTATTTAGGTTTTGTGCTGCCCTAGGCCTGACTAAACTCGTGCACCCCCTAATTTAAATATGACCCACTCCTTCCTGTCTAAGCCACATCCCTTTCTGTTTTAGGCTCTCCCTGGGCCTGGGGGGGGGGGGCAATGGATTCCCTTAATTTACATAGATTTCAACTTACTCCCTGTTTGGCTTTGGGGCAGAAAGTGAAGGGAAATATCTGCAATGGGACAAGGATGGTAAAACATAAACTGACCGGGGCTATAACCCTCCCTTACTCTATCGAAATTGAAAAGTGTTGTCTATAGTTCTACTTTAAGCACAAATTTCTGATAATTTTATGGAGAGGACTAAGAAGATATAAGCATGCCAATGGTGCAGCAGAAAACATATAGCACAGTGAGGAAGGTTTGTGGGACAGGATGATAGGACAGTAAAATTAGCAGCGCTGACCCCCAGACCCTCCGCCCCCCACACAGTTGCGGAATGCTGGCCAGCCGCCAACATACCAAAAGCAGTGCGACTGTTTAATGGGGGCGCTAGACTAATTTGCCTCTTAGCCCAGTCCACCCCATAAGACTAGCGGCTGGGACTCTTTCCGTGCTGCCCCCCCTGCAAAGTGATGCCCTAGGCCTTGGCCTTGTTGGCCTAGGCCAGAATACAGCGTTGCCGCCAGGTATGGATTTCATTGCAAAGTTACACTGGTTCAGCTTAGACCAGCATATGTATGCATATGCCATACCTATGGGACAACTGTGGAAGCAAAGAATTACTGAAGACGTTGCTACTGCTACTGTGATCTCTGCTGACTTCTAGTTCCTATACTGAGCTGCTGCCCTGCTGTACAGAGGCCCTCGCGTTTACTCGCTCAGCCCGGGCACCATCCAAAAAAAGTTTTGTATTTTCCTCTAAGAATACAAAGCATTCTTTGATTGGATGTGGTAGTTAGGCGGTGTGGTGACATCACAAGTTCTACCTCGTCCAGTCATTCATCACTTTGCAGTGGTTCTCTGCTTCCACGGCAGTCCAACAAATATGGCATATGAATACTTACATTAGTCCAAGCTGAACCAATGTAACTATGTGCTAATATCAATACCTGTTACAAATATATGTCCAAAAACATGGAATATCCAGGCTTAAACTTACTGACCAATCAGCATCCAACCAAATTCACCTGTCTAACAGTGTGCGTTAAAAACAGAGGTTTAGTTGCACGCATTTGCAAATGTATGTGTAAGCTGCAGGCCCCCGTCGAGGCTCTCTGTATACTGCAGTTCTAACTATAACATTGCATTTTAAGTCTCCTCAGTAGGAGCACATGACTGCTGATGGATAGATAAGGGGCAGGTGACTGGAGGTAGCCCAGCCCTCATTAAAGGGGCAGGAGCACACTGCACACTCAGCACATGGAAGCACATGCTGGAGCGGCCTTTAGGGGACACATTGTTGTGATGTTCAGCAGAACAGAGGGGATGATGGGTAGTCTTTTTTCTGCAGTGGTTCCCAACAGCTATATCTGTGAGATCTGGTATGCAGTATTCATTGGATATGGAACCACACAGGAATTTTTGGAAACTCATCTGTAAACCTCTGTAAGGCAGGGCTGTTTTAATGAGAGGGCACACCTGGGCACTGCCCAGGGGCCCCAGCTGCATGGGGGCCCCTGCACTTTCCCCAAAGCAGCTGGTCCTTGAGCCCATGCTGCTTCCTACCTACTTGATGTCTGTTTACCTGCACTGTCATCATTGTAGGGGTCCCAGAGCCAGAGCATTTCTTTGCACAGGGGCCCATGCTGCTATTAAGACGGCCCTACTGTAAGGTGAGCTTGCATTTTAAGAATATCAATGATTGAATGAGTTATCATTCTCAAGGGCAGTAAAGCAGATTTTGTTTTACCTTTATATGTAATTAAAGTGTCTAATCCCAGGAATATTCAGTTTACCAGTACTTGGATGTGGTAGCTGAATTAGCTTTCCTTTTAAAAATTTTCTTCCCTTTTCAACCTGGTGATCTTGCCAGCATAGGTGTGCGCAGCCTATTGCATTAGGGTGTGCACCCCAAAGCTCCAACACATATGCATTTGACATGTTTACTGGCCTCTTCCCCAATCTCCATCCTGAAACAGTGGGAGGAAGTGGGAGCCAGAAAGCACACAGGGGGACCCGGGCCACAGAAAGAAAAATAACAGGGACAGAATGGGTGGCATATATTGGTACCGATCCCATGTATTTTCCTCCTGTGGTAGCTGAATGTCAACAGGAGGGAGAGGAGGAGAAGTCAACTTTCACATGCTGCAGGAGGAAAATACAGATCAGTTCCAGTAAATTCCACCCCCACCGCTTTTCCTGGCCAAGTTATGAGGGTTGGCAAGGAAATAATTGCGGTTTAGCTGTCACCTGCTCGACCATTGATGGGTTGCCAACCCCAGGATTAGGGTGTGCCCAGGCACACCTGGCACACCCCTTGTGCACACCTATGCTTGCTAGTAATGCATTTGTGCTGTATTCGTGAAATAACAGTGTTGTCACCCTAGGCTGCTTACTCCTAATTTGGACTATAGAACATCTTTGCTTCTCTTCTAACACTATGGGGTCTATAGATACATTATTCATTATGTGAATGTGACAGACATCTGCACAATCAGGATGAAAATCGTAGTAATTCCTCCATTATGTGTGGTCCCTATATAATCAATGCCATTTAGTGGCCACAATACATTTTTGTTTCTGAATACAGTAAAACCTTGGATTGCGAGCATAATTTGTTCGGAAGCATGCTTGTAATCCAAAGCACTTGTGTATCAAAGCAAATTTCCCCATAAGAAGTAATGGAAACTCAAATGATTCGTTCCACAACCATTTATTCATAAGTCCAGTTTATAGTCCATATAAAAAGATTATAGCAATGTAACCAGGTTATGTAACCATAAAATGTCCATCTACAAATGGAAGCCTCCACAAGGGGATTAGAGGCAAAATCCAGCAGGAGCTCCAGAGTATAAAAGAGAAGAGAGGCGCCTCTAAGTGTAGCAATATGTTGCTAAATGTTGTATCTTCATTAAATGTAATCATATTGCTACACTTAGAGGCGCCTCTCTTCTCTTTTATACTCAGTTGTGACATGACACTACTTGTATATCAAGACATCGCTTGTATATCAAGTCAACATTTATTAAAAATGTTTGCTTGTCTTGCAAAATGCTCTCAAACCAAGTTACTCTTAAACCAAGGTTTTACTGTAGAGGTATTTCTACGGGATAAAACACATTATGGGCACTAGGTGGTGCTGATGATATAGGAACTGCACATATTAGAGAAGATACAAACATTTTCATCCTGATTGTGCAAATGTATGTATCCGCACACTGAACGTTTTATAGATAGACCCCTATGTTGCCATTCTTTAAGGGAATGTTTTGTTGTCCATCTGTCACCATTTATCAAGGAGATAACAAAACACTTTCAGCTGTATATTTTATAGAGCAAAATGGTAAAAAGTGGAGTTTATTGTTATGAATTCCATACATGGAGTGGCTACCCTACAAAATAATGCATATTTGCAATATTTGGGTATTAGCTTTACTTTAAGGATCACTATCAGATCCAATGCATTTCATTTGACTTACCTGAATATTGATCACCATTTTGTTTTTGGTATGAGATGCCTTGTGACTGATGAATTGCTTAATATTAAATTATTAGGATTTGACTGTGCAGAGGTTACAAAGTTTTTGGCTTTACAGTATTTACTGTATATACTCGAGTATAAGCTGAGTTTTTCAGCAATTTTTTTTGTGCTGAAAAATGCCCCCCTCAGCTTATACTTGAGTCACCTTTTTGCGCCTGATCTCCCGGACTTTGGGGACCCAGTACTGGCTGGCCGTAGGTTCCCTTGGCACACATGTAGCCCCACTCTTCCTCTGCAAGTGTGCAAAGTTTGTTGTCCGGGGGACCTACGGCCAGGGAGTACCGATTTTTCGAAAACCGGGCTGCCCTTCCATAGACTCTCATGTTAAACGGTTGTTTCTCATGTGACTTTGGGGACCCGGTACCGGGGAACTTGGCACACATGTAGCCCCATTTATCCTCTACAAGTGTGCAAAGTTTGTAGTCTGGAGGACCTACGACTGGGGAGCACTGATATTTCAAAGCCGGGCACCTCTTCCATAGACTTCCATGTTAAATGTCAGTCCAGTCATGGACACAGTGAGGCATGGACACAGTGAGGCATGGGCTCAGTGAGGCATGGGCACAGTGAGGCATGAACACAGTGAGGCATGGACACAGTGAGGCATGAACACAGTGAGGCATGGACACAGTGAGACATGGGCACAGTGAGACATGGACACAGTGAGGCATGGGCACAGTGAGGCATGTGCACAGTGAGGCATGGGCACAGTGAGGCATGCACATGGACACAGTGAGGCAAAGTGAGGCACAGTGAGGAATGCAGATGGACACCCTAGGCTTATACTCGAGTCAAAAAGTTTTCCCATTTTTTGTGGTAAAATTAGGTGCCTCGGCTTATATTTGGGTCGGCTTATACTCGAGTGTATATACGTAGTTATTTACTTGCCTGCGTATGGAGTTTGTTATTAAAGTAGAACTCCAGCCAAAGTCTTTTTAGTTATTTACAATCTGGTGTGTAAAGTGATCTTTCCTGCAAAAGATAGTATTATCACTCAAGAATCTTCAGATTTCACAAGGCCAGAATACATCCTTTTTTAGTGTAGTGCCTGGTTACTTTTCAGAACCGGTGCTAGTGTAAATTTAGAGGGGGTCAGAGAGCTAAGTGACTCTGACCAGGTTAATCTGTTCAAATTTGAAGCCTCTGTCTCAGCTTTGGCTGTGCTCTGGGTTCATGCTGTAATTTCTGGGGTGCTGATAACACCCCAGGCTGACAGGTGGCAGCAGTGGAGTTAAGGATTTGGATATTTCTTCCCGGCGGCCTATCAGGAGGAGGTTTCCTTGCTGTGCATGCTGGGGAGGGGTATTTATGGGACAGACGCCATTTTCTTGGGTCTTCTTCCCGTGTGGCACCCACCTTCAGAGTACCACGGCACCCCAGGCAAAATGGCCTTCCGGGCTGGGGTGTGCGTGCTATGCAGTGTTCCTGGTTCCGGGACCACATTGGCCTGGAGCAACTGAGCTGCGGCTGGGGCCCAGTGATCGACTGGGTCCCCAATCTGATGAGATCCTTTGCTGTCCGTTCTGTTGGAGGAAGCTGTTCGGGTGGAGAGTCTGCCTGAGGAGTGCCAAGAGAGGCTGGTGTTCCAAGAGGGGCCTGACCATCAACCGGGGACCAGGAAAACTGGGGTACTGATAGGCTGGACGTTGATCGCCTATCAGTCAGTAACCGAACCAAAACTACCTTAAGGAGATTCGGGTGTCGAATCTACTAAGGAGGATTCTGAACCACTATTGTCTCCATTATTTTCAATATGGGAGGGTCTGTGGCAGAGACTTAACCCCAAATTTCGAGTGACATTCTGGCTACCATGCTGGTGAGAGAGGCCTGTCCAGGTGCGCTATACCCATTCGGGCTGGAGTGGTGAAACAGAAGTTGTCGTTGGAAGCAGGACTGTTTCCCATTTAAATACATCTAAATCTGTTATTCTCCATTTCTATTTCTTCACTCTTCACCAAGTTCTACTGTTTTTACCCGGCTGTATTGACCTAAACATAGAAAGAATTGTTTTTCTTTATTTTGGGGGACATTTATTATAGCAAAATATTTTTTTTTTCAAAATTGTTGCTATTTTTTTGTTTCTGGGGCAAAAAATAAAAATCGCAGAGATGATCAAATACCACCAAAAGAAAGCTCTATTTGTGGGAACAAAAAGACGTCAATTTTGTTTGGGTGCAATGTCGCACGACCGCACCATTTTCAGTTAGAGTGACGCAGTGCTGTATCGCAAAAAGTGCTCTGGGCTTCAAGGGGGTACATTCTTCCGGGGCTGGAGTGGTTAATAAACACAATTATTAGTGTAAAGTAAAAAGATTTTTTTTTTTATGGATCTATAGGCAAAATCAAAAACATCAAATATAAAGCAGTTTATCACTATGAGTAAGACTTTGTTTCTCTGAATCTCCCCATAACATATTTATTACCTGTTGATCCTTCCAGTGGGTAAGTTATTTTTCCACTTCCACTTCCAGCTTTAATATTTTTTTCTCAGATATAAAATGAGCCCATCATGTGCTAAAACATTTTTTGCAACATCTGCCTCTTTAAGAGTGAATCACACTATTACACAAAACCAAAATTATAAAGAAGACACTATCTGTCACACTTTAAAATCGCCACTGCTGTGCGGGTCTCCACCCACATGTCATGTCATTCATTAACAGCAGTCTGTGCACAAACTACAAGTTCCATCCGCCACCACAGCAAACATCTTGTAGTTCTCAATTAACTGTGATGCCGCATACACACGGTCGGAATTTCCGACAACAAATGTTCGATGTGAGCTTTTGGTCGGATATTCCGACCGTGTGTAGGCTCCATCAGACATTTGCTGTCGGAATTTCCGAAAACAAATGTTTGAGAGCTGGTTCTCAATTTTTCCGACAACAAAAGTTCTTGTCGGAAATTCCAATCATCTGTATGCAATTCTGACGCACAAAAATCCTACGCATGCTCGGAATCAATTTGACGCATTTTCAGAATCATTGAACCTCTTTTTTCTCGGCTCGTCGTAGTGTTGCATGTGACCGCGGTCATTGATTTTCGGAATTTCCGACAACATTTGTGTGACCGTGTGTATGCAACACAAGTTTGAGCAAACATTCCGTCGGAAAAAAATCCACGGTTTTGTTATCGGAACGTCCGATCGTGTGCACGCCGCATTAGGGTGCTAATGAGCGCCATCATGGTTCACTCACAAGCCCTGCAACTTTTAGACTGACAGACCATATGGCGGTATGGACAGAAAGCTGCAGGGCTTGTCTGCAGGAGCTTGACATTGCACTCATCATCCACTGATTGTAGGTGCAATAATGCTCTGCAGGCTACTGCGAAAAAAATAACAATGCACATTTTTTTCATGCATATATTATATTTTTCATGAAGGTGAAGTTTATTTTTAAAGTGGATGTAAACCCACTCTAATTTTTTCTAAACTACTGCCATTGTGCTTATCTATAAGGATATAGATGCCTCCTGCATGTATCCTTACCTGTCAAATGTCTCCCCTCTGTCTGTTATAAGAAATGAAAAACTACAGATTCTGTGGGTGGGTCTGTTGTCTGGAGCTCGGTGGGTGGAGTCGTGATGTCATTGACAGAAAAAGTCAAATGGATCATACACATGGTCGGAATTCCCATCCAAAAGCTCACATGGGACCTTTTCCGACGGGAAAACCAATCGTGTGTATGCGGCATTTGATAATTACCGTATTTATCGGCGTATAACATGCACTGTTTCCCCCTGATAATAGGGGGGAAATCACGGGTGCGTGTTATACGCCAATAGCATACCTCGGAGGAGAAGGAGGGGACGAGCGCCGCCAGAATCACGAGCCGTCATGTTCTGTTTACTTGGCTCTGACATCACACACATGTCCCGCCTCTGCCACCGGCATTGGACCAGTGTTCTGTCAATCACAATAGCTGGTCCAATGGCAATGGCGGAGGTGGGACTGTGTATGTGACTGCCGACTGAGAGCCGAGTACTGTTAACAGAAGATGACAGCTCGGTGATTTCGGCGGCGCTCGTACCCCTCCTGATTTCATGCACTGCATGAGAGATGGTAATGCTGCAGATAGGCATCAGGCTGCATTGGATGGGGGCAGATCAGGCTGCAGATAGGCACAGAGGCTGCATTGAAGCTGCAGATGGGCATCAGGCTGCATTGGATGGGCGCAGATCAGGCTGCAGATGGGCACAGAAGCTGCATTGAGACTGTATTGGATGGGAGCAGATCAGGCTGCAGATGGGCACAGAGGTTGCATTGAGACTACGGATGGGCATCAGGCTGCATTGGATGGGCGCAGATCAGGCTGCAGATGGGCACAGAGGCTGCAGATGGGATTCAGGCTGCATTGGATGGCTGCAGATCAGGCTGCAGATGGGCACAGAGGCTGCATTGAGGCTGCAGATGGGCATCAGGCTGCATTGAGGCTGCAAATAGACACTAATCAGGCTGCATTGATTGGCACTAAGCATTATTTTTACTTCAAAGTGGTTTATTTGAAAAAAATAAATCCTTATACGTTGATAAATACGGTATTTCAATGCTTCCTTTAGGGTATAAAGATTGAGAAAGTCTGTATTAGATGAATGAAAATATGAAGTCCAGCTAAACATTTTACATATATGTACAGTACAGACCAAAAGTTTGGACATACCTTCTCATTCCAAGAGTTTTCTTTATTTTCATGACTATGAAAATTGTAGATTCACACTGAAGGCATCAAAACTATGAATTAACACATGTGGAATTATATACATAACAAAAAAGTGTGAAACAACTGAAAATATGTCATATTCTAGGTTCTTCAAAGTAGCCACCTTTTGCTTTGATTACTGCTTTGCACTCTCTTGGCATTCTCTTGATGAGCTTCAAGAGGTAGTCTCCTGAAATGGTCTTCCAACAGTCTTGAAGGAGTTCCCAGAGATGCTTGGCACTTGTTGGCCCTTTTGCTTTCACTCTGCGGTCCAGCTCACCCCAAACCATCTCGATTGGGTTCAGGTCCGGTGACTGTGGAGGCCAGGTCATCTGGCGCAGCACCCCATCACTCTCCTTCTTGGTCAAATAGCCCTTACACAGCCTGGAGGTGTGTTTGGGGTCATTGTCCTGTTGAAAAATAAATGATGGTCCAACTAAACGCAAACCAGATGGAATAGCATGTCGCTGCAAGATGCCGTGGTAGCCATGCTGGTTCTGTATGCCTTCAATTTTGAATAAATCCCCAATAGTGTCACCAGCAAAGCACCCCCACACCATCACACCTCCTCCTCCATGCTTCACGGTGGGAACCAGGCATGTAGAGTCCATCCGTTCACCTTTTCTGCGTCGCACAAAGACACGGTGGTTGGAACCAAAGATTTCCAGTTTGGACTCATCAGACCAAAGCACAGATTTCCACTGGTCTAATGTCCATTCCTTGTGTTCTCTAGCCCAAACAAGTCTCTTCTGCTTGTTGCCTTTCTTTAGCAGTGGTTTCCCAGCAGATATTCTACCATGCAGGCCGGATTCACACAGTCTCCTCTTAACAGTTGTTCTAGAGATGTGTCTGCTGCAATAGGTGGCTACTTTGAAGAACCTAGAATATGACATATTTTCAGTTGTTTCACACTTTTTTGTTATGTATATAATTCCACATGTGTTAATTCATAGTTTTAATGCCTTCAGTGTGACTCTACAATTTTCATAGTCATGAAAATAAAGAAAACTCTTTGGATGAGAAGGTGTGTCCAAACTTTTGGTCTGTACTGTATATGTTTGCCAGCACTTTACATTGATAAACTCTAAAATACATGTTGAACTTTTGAGGCATAAAAATTCATCACATTGAGAAAACAAATGATTCAATGTTGCAGTGTGTCTTTATATATATATTTATATACTTCTAAATCATTCTACAAAAAGTTGGACAAATTGTACAATTTTGTGCGTAAGCATGTTACAAAAAGTAGGCCAACATGTTATTTAAGGGCTGAATTGGAAACTGAAGTCACAAAGCAAACACAAGGTGTTAAGTCACTAAATTTTGAGAGGAAATCCTAGAGTGGAAACTTTTCTCTCTTTTTTTTTTCTTTTTTGTTTTCACATCAAGTGTAACTTGTTAAACGTGCAGGTGGAGCAGGAAAGAAAGCAGATATAAAAGTGAGAAATGAGGACTGTGAAATATACTGGCTCCGAAATAAATTGTTTAATTCGTCGAGCACAAAGTCATACCATAAGCTGTGCACTTTATATAGGCACATGTGTGATTCTGTGTTATAAATGGCATGTAAAATAGCTGTTAGTTCATATGGGGGAGGTTTAAAACATTTTTGTTAGTTTCAGCATGTGCTAATTTAGCAGCTTTCCCTCTCTTTACTTAATTTGTATTTATTTTTTACATACAATGAGGAATTAATGTATACTCAGAAGAAGGTTTTCTGGGTGAGCTTTAACGTGTTAGTTTTCAGTCACTAAGGCCGCGTACACACGATCGGTTAAACCGATGAGAATAGTCTGATAGACTGTTTTCATCTGTCAAAACCGATCATGTGTGGGCGCCATCGGTTATAAAAAAAGCCAACTTGCTTTAAATTTAACTGATGGATTCCTAACTGATAGGTAAAAACCGATAGTAGGCACAAACCATCGGTTAAAAATCCACGCATGCTCAGAATCAAGTCGACGCATGCTTGGAAGCATTGAACTTCATTTTTTTTCAGCACGTCGTTGTGTTTTACGTCACCGTGTTCTGACACAATCTTTTTTTAACCGATGGTGTGTGGACGTGACGGACAATTAGTCAGTTTCATCGGTTCCATCAGACCGTTCTCATCGGATGGACTGATCATGTGTACGTGGCATAGGGCCCTGTACACACGATCAGACATGTCCGATGAAACTTGTCCGAGGGACCGGGGAGAACGCAGACTTGCAGTCCAAGGACCTCGACTCTGGAATGTTCTACCCACAAACATCCGCCTGGAAGAAAACCATCTGGTTTTTAGGAAAAAACTAAAGACCCATCTCTTCTGAAGGATCAGGACGTCACTGGAAGGAAAGCGCCTTGAGGCGATTAAGTTTGCATTTGTTGCGTTATACAAGTTACTCACTCACTCACTCACCTTTTTCATTGGACCACGCTGAAGTGGTCTTTTGGTCTAATGTGCGTACACACCATCGGACCAAAATCCCATCAGACGAGAACGCGGTGACGTAGAACACAACGACGTGATGAAAAAACGAAGTTCAATGCTTCCAAGCATGCGTCGACTTGATTCTGAGCATGCGCGGGTTTTGGGTCCGATAATTTTGTGTACTAACCATCGAACCTGTCCGACGGATAGGTTTCCATCGGACAGGTTTTAAAGCATGTTTTGAAACTTTGGTCCGCTGGAAAACGGTCCGATAGGCCGTACACACCATCGAACAAGCGGACCAGTTTCAGCGGACATGTTCGATCGTGTGTACGCGGCCTAAGAGTTCTCTATGGTTTAATGTATATTTCCCTTATATGTATGAGATAGTGGACACTTACCAGCAAACTGCAGTATAATAAAAAATAAAGTGTAAATATAATTATCATATCTGTATCCATGGAATGTTTGTTCTGCTAACAGGATATAAAAGTTAATAAAATAACATTTTTGCAATACTTAAGATCAGCAACAACAACCCAAAGATATGTAGTCTGGCCATAGACATGGATTCCCCCATCCACACAATCAGGAGGGATAGAGGAATCATCCCTTCAGTGTTAAGCCTCGTACACACGACCATTTTCCTCAGCAAAATCAATCAAGAAAAATGGTGGCAGAGCATTCGGTCATGTGTATGTTTTTTGACAAGAAAACTGTTGTGGATCTCGATGAGAAAAAAAGAAAACATGCTCTCTTTGTTCTCGTCGGGAGCCTCAATTTCCTCGTCGTGTTTCTCGTCGGGCTGGTTTACAATGAGAAACACGTTCGTGTGTATGCTTAGAAACCTGCGCATGCTCAGAATAAAGTATGAGACGGGAGCGCACCTTTGGTAAAAGTCGCGTTCATAATGGAGATCGCACATTCGTCACGCTGTAACAGACTGAAAAGCATGAATCGTCTCTCACCAACTTTTACTTCACATGCAGTAACACGAGATTAGCAAAAGTAGCCCCAAGGGTGGCGCCCCTTTATAGTGCTTCCCCTTTATAGTGCTGTCGTACGTGTTGAACGTCACCGCGTTTGAGAACGACTAGATTTTGTCTTGACAGTTTGTATGCAAGGAAAGCTTGACAAGATTCTCGTCAAGCCCGACAAGGAACTTGTCGAGGAAAACAACGTTTCTCAGTTGTGTGTACGAGGCCTTACTGTATTCTGATAATGGGACTCCTCCACTGTCAGAATACACTGATCAGCAGATGAAGCCAATTGGCTGCAAGCTGCTGATCAACAACTGTTTTTCAATAGTCTTGTTCAATAGAAGTCAATAGTTGGATGAATCAATTAAATGAACCAGTTGCATTTTAGTCAATTTATGGGCAGCTTTAGGCTTGAGTGCTGACTTTCTATAGATGGAAACTGCATGGGCTAGAAAAGTTAAATGGGTTGTAAAGGTTTGTTTTTATTTTCTAAATAGGTTCCTTTAAGCTAGTGCATTGTTGGTTCACTTACCTTTTTCTTCAATTTCCCTTCTAAATATTTGTCTGAATTTCTCACTTCCTGTTCCTCCTTAGTAAGCTTTCCCCCATCATCTGAGCCGTTCTGGCTGGGGGTTAGTCAGAGTGCTCGCCCTCTTCCTTTGGACTACATCCCTGTGGGAAGACGCTGTGAACACAGGGATGTAGTCCCTAGGGAGGGGGCGAGTACACTGACTAACCCCCAGGCAGAACGGCTCGGATGACGGGGGCAAGCTTACTGAGGGGGAACAGGAAGTGAGAAATTCAGACAAAGAAAAAAAATCATTTAGAGCCCAGTCGCACAGGAGTGACTCGTCAGGAGCGACAGCTGCCTGACAAGTTGCGTTCCACTCTGTTCAATAGAACCATTCTAATAGGAGCGACGCAAGTCGCTCCGACTTAGAAAAAGGTTCTTGTACGACTTTGGGGGCGACTCGGGGTGACTTGCATTGACTTCCTATACAGAAGTCATTTTGCAAGTCACCTCCGAAGTCATCTCCAGGTTGCCTTGCCGAGTTGCCCCCAAAGTCGTTCGGCCTCTGTATGAATGGGCTTTTAGAAGGGAAATGGAAGGAAAAGGTAAGTGAACCAAAAATGCACTAGCTTAAAGGAACCTATTTAGAAAATAAAAACCGAACCTTCACAACCACTTTAAGCTGGTCCTTATATTTGACAAAACTATGTAATTGGAAGACATAACTAAACAATCCATTCAATGTATATAAAATCTCAGTGAACCCTTGCACTACATAGTTGATGGTAGATCTTCAATGTATAGATTATGTTGCGTATGGTTGGTAACCTTAATGCTGCATACACATGGTCAGAATTTCCGGCAAGAAATTTTAGTGATTTTAATGATGCTTAAATTAAAAGAAAAAGAAAAATTCCTTTAAATATTGTACCTGCTGGGTGTCTATAGTTTGCCTGTGAAAACGTCTTTGAGAACCCGGGTCTTGCCTGAGGGAACATGTATCAATGGAAAAAAGTTTTAAAAATGGTCGTTTTTTTCAGGAGTCCTGCTCCTGAAAAAACGACCGTTTTTAAATCTTTTTTCTATTGATACATGTTCCCTGGGGCAAGACCCGGGTTCTCAAAGATGTTTTCCAGCAATAACTTGAATATTGGGCTTTAAAATGAGCACTTTTGAATTCGAACGTTCGAGTCCCATAGACTTCAATGGGGTTCTAAATGTTTGCGCGAACGGTCGGTCTGTTCGAACGTTCTGGTGCGAACCAAACGCAGGGGTGTTTGGCTCATCCCTACTCAGAATCAATTTAGCATCATTGAACTTAATTCTCGGCTCGTTGTAGTGTTGTACGTCACCCCGTTCTTGACAGTCAGGATTTTGTGTGACCGTGTGTATGCAACACAAGTTTGAGCCAAAACTCTGTCGGAAAAAAAATTCAAGGTTTTCTTGTCGGAATTTCCGATCGTGTGTATGTGGCATTAGGGGGAAAAGTTCCCCAAAAGTTTAAAACGTGATTCTAAAATATTCTTCCATTTGTTTTCGACAAAGTGGGAAATGGTTAAAATCCGAGGTTTTTACTGTTGCCTATATCCCTAATGGAGAAAGTTGTAACAATTTCCTGCCAGGATAGGAAGTGATGGGAGATGGCCCCACAATCCTATTTCTTGTCCGGGTTTCCTAGGGGCAGGAAGTGAGAGGATATCTCCCCAATGGGGTCTCAGGAGTAGAAACCTCCGAAAAAACGCAAACTTTTCCAACATCGAAAAGGAAATAAATGACTGGAGTTGGGCTTTAATAAATAAAGAGATCTAAAAGAGATAAACCATTTCAATAGAAATAAGGGTGGCATTGAAGTGCAATGCATGGAAGTGTACACACTTAATGTAATAGAAATATATTATATGTCAATATATAATTTATATCAAGTGTGTGTATATATATTTTATACACTAACTGTATTTTTTTTGTTATCTTTTTAACATCAAAGTGTGACTTTACATCAGCAAAGTGTAACTTCTGACTTTGAAAACTCTTTTCCGAACTTGGCAAATAAAAACTGAAACAAAGCAAGCCAGAGGTGTCATTCATTGCAGCCAATTAAATTCTAGCTGTGCTACACCTTAAAAAAAAGCAAAAGAGAGGAAAGAAAACAGTTGATCGGTGGTCAAGGATATTGATGCCAATTTTCATTGAACATTTGTAGAATGCAGACCATTTTTTTCTTCTTGCCAGGGGAGCTATTATTTAATTTACATATCTAGATTTCTGACAATAAATATAAGCAATTCTACTGACAAATACATACAGTGATTAGAAGGTTGATAATTACCATTCACAAGACATACCAGTGAGTTCCAGTTGTGCCCCTTGTGGCTAAATTGTGTTTAACACCATTAAAGCAAATGTTTTTCTTTTTTCTTTTCTTTTTTTTAAATCCCTTCACTAGAGCTTTTGGTCAAACTAGTCATTTTCCTAAAAGTCGGTTTGACCAACCTGATGTCAGTGATTGGAAAAACAGGAAAAAATAGGAAATTGAAACCTTATTTTTTTCTTTTAAATAAAAACTCTCTGTTCTTTACTTCTGTATGTATCACATTGCTTTGACATTGTTGTATAGGTAAATATGAATCACCTGTTCCATCCCCCCACCCCCTTACTTAGAACTTTACCTACTTTGTTGAATTTAATACATATATACAATTGCTTTAGGACTGTTGTACCCTATATGATTGTACTGTAAAAATCCAAATAAAAAAAAAAAAACTCTGTTCTAAACATGATTTTAAATAAATTAAGTTTTATTGTTTCATTTACCATATTGCTTTATTTTGACAATATACATGTAGGTATTTGTTATCAGCCCAGGTACTTATAAAATAAATAAATAAACATTAGACTTTTTTTTAAGAAATTCAATTTTTTCCACAAATAATTTTTAGAACAATTTAAAAAATTCAGAGACTGATTGGAAACATTTGTATACAGTTGAGCTTTGTTGGAACACACAGCAGGAAATGCTTAGTATATTTATTGATATAATGTATAATGTATAAAGTACAATATTTTAAAAAAAAATGACAGAGCACATATGGAGCTTTAAGTTAAATCAGTGCACAAAAAAAGAGAAACGAACAATAAACAAAGTAATAAATGCAATAATGCATCTGGAAGTTATAAATGTTATGCAAGACTTAAAATGTATTATATATATATATATATATATATATATATATATATATATATATATATATATATATATATATATATATATATATATATATATATATATATATATATATATATATTATATATAGTGTGTGTGTGTATATATATATATATATATATATATAGTGTATAGATATATCTATATATATATATTATAAATACATTTTAAGTCTTGCATAACATTTATAACTTCCAGATGCATTATTGCATTTATTACTTTGTTTATTGTTTGTTTCTCTTTTTTTTTGTATATATATATATATATATATATTTATACAAAAACACACATGTAAATATTGCAAATTAGCAACAATAAATATACACATTCATGAATATCCAGAGCTGTAAATGCCCTGGTAGTCATCTTGTCCCTGGCATTAGTAGAAGATTTAAAAGGATAGGTCTTTTCAACAAGAAGTTACAAATTTTAATATAGTTAGGCATTAAATGGATGGCATTCCCAAGCTATTTTCTTCTCTTTTTTTTTTTGTCTCTAAACAAAATAATTTTTGAAATCTGCAAAAGTATAATTTTAATGCTAAAGACGTTTTTATTTTTATTGTTTTGTTAAGTAATTACAGGTGTTGCCCCCATTTAAGGGATTTTCTAACTACTTTGACTTTAAAACCCACTTTTTTTTTCTTTTTAAAGAAACATGCATACATTTATTAAGCTTATTTACAACATTTATGGAATTAAAATAACCAAATGTAATTGTAATGGACATTATTTTCTAGGAAACCTTTGTATGACAAGTTCAAGTTGGCCACTTAGATTTAGACTCAGCAACCTATTAAAGGAACAATGCAGCAAAATAAGAAAGTAGCAGATTTCAAAAAGAGGTTGCAAGCAATTTATATCCCTAAACTTAATTCTGAAAAAAAAAAATCTGGCATTTTTTGCACATTTTAATCCGTGCAGAGAAAAAAAACAGTATAATAAAGCTGAATATTATTTGGCAGGCTTTGGGATAACAAATCCACACCATTCTGAGACCTGGTATCATTGGAAGGGTCAATCTGTTTATTGACAGCAAGTCTGTTATTATTAAGACAAAATCCCTCGTCTTCCAGATAATCAATTCTCAATACCCTTTTCTTACCAAGCAGGGATCAAGTCATGCCTGACCCTCTTGGGACAATATATAAAAAAAAAATCTTAATATGGTGCTGCCCTTTAAATTACTAATTAATGGATAATACTGCTGCACTACCCTACAAGTATTTATATAACCTGCAGAGGTAAGCCTTATTTAAAGAATAAAAAATAGGAAGCAAGTGTCCCTGTGACAAAAAAAAAATGATAATAATAATAATAATAAAACAAATAACATAAGGATTGCCATTTTTTTTTTTTTTTTTTTTGAGTAGTGGAAGCTATTCTCTGTTACAATCCAAACTATTATCAGCGGCAAAATTAAACAAAGCGTTTCTGCAGGATTTCCACGAAATTAATGCAAATGTCATTTGTGGAAGCGCTTAATCCAGTTCAATTTTCCAATGTGCATTACCTCTTGCGGCCAGCAGGGGTCAGAGTTTCAACACGTTTTGAACATTCTCCACTCTTTATCATTGCTTGCTGACGATTTGAACAGCATCTAGAGCCACACTTATGAAAGCTTTGGTATCTTGTTTTTTTTTTTTTTAATTATTATAATTTTATTTATTTTTTTGAAAGCATAAAACAAAGCAAGATATTCAAGAAAATTTAAAAAATAAAAGAGGATAAAAATAAATATTACTTTTGTGACAAATGATGATATTGTATATGTTTGAAATGATTGCTGGGCTAACTGGAGCAAAGTTGTGAAGAGTTGTTCTTAGCAACTAATGCAGCCTCTGGTTTTTAATATTGCATGTATTGCCTTGAGTGACAGATGTGCTTTTGATTGTTTCGCTTGGGTTTCCAGCATTTAATTCAATGTCTTTAGTAAATATGGAATAACATATAAACATATTTACTAATGGGGGGGGGGGGGGTGACATTACACCCTTTGCAGAAGTACCCTGTTTGCCTCGTTGCTTGCCTGCAGTCTGTAGACTAATCAGCTTCTAGGTGGAGGCAATGGAACCAGATCTAAATGAGAACCAGATTCCTGGTGGCAGGGCTCTAAGAAGCATGAAATGTCTGCAGAATTGGGAATAAAGCTGGATTATTGCCACCATGATACAGTCAGGAATTATTTTGATCTGGGTTGTGAGTTAAGTAGATATTTAGACAGCTTGTACTGTACCTACCATGTATTTTTCTTATATTTTACAACAGATTGTTAGATTTCGCATAGCAAATCCGTCTAATGGGATCCGTAAGAATGCTTCTTTTTTTTTTTTTTTTGGAATGGATAGGCATGCCGCATGGGGAGTGATTGGGTGGCTGTGAACAAGCTGCATCTCGGTTATGAGTGCATTTATATCGATGTCCAAATCGGTTATAGGTTAAAAAGATCTTTTCATATTTCACATATAAAGAAAGATGGAAAAAAAAGAGAGGGGGAGAGAGAGAGAGAGAGAGAGAGAGAGAGAGAGAATAAAGAAAGAGGAAATAAATAGAGAAAGAAAAGAAAGAGAGAGGGAGAGATAGGGAAAATAAAAAAAGATAGGGGGGAAGGAAAGAGAGATAGAGAGAATACAGAAAGAGAGATGAGAGAGATGGAGAGAGGGAAAAAAAGAGAGGAGAGAGAGAGAGAGAGAGAGAAAGAAAGAAAGAAAGAAAGAAAGAAAGAAAGAAAGAAAGAAAGAAAGAAAGAAAGAAAGAACAAAAAGAGAGAGAGAGAGAAAAAAGAGAGAGATGGAGAGAGGAAATAAAGAGAGAGGAGAGAAAGAAAGAAAAAGGAGAGCAAAGGGAAAGAGAGAGAAAATAAAGAAAGAGAGAGAAAGAAAGAAACAAAATGAGAGGAAGAGTAAAAACAAAGAGAAATTTCATAACTAGGGAAAGAAAGAAAGAAAGAAAGAAAGAAAGAAAGAAAGAAAGAAAGAAAGAAAGAAAGAAAGAAAGAAAGAAAGAGCCATACTGAGACAAGCTCTGTAGTCTGGGATGATTAGGGATGTAATCCTTACTTGTGATTTATATCTGCAACTTCAAGATGAATGCACAGTGATGAAGGAATGAAGACAGAGAAATATGAGGGAATGAAGAGAAAGAAAGAGATAAAAGAATGAAGAGGAAGAAAGAGATGAGGGGATGAAAAGAAAGAAAGAGATGAAAAAATGAAGAGAGCAAAAAATAAATAAATGAAGGAATAAAGAGAAAGAAAGAGATGAAGTGCTGAAAAGAAAGAAAGCGATGAAGGAATGAAAACAAAGAAAAAGATGAAGGAATGAAGAGAGGAAAAAATGAAGGAATAAAGAGAAAGCAACAGATGAAGTAATAAAAAGAAAGAACGAGATGAAGGAAAGAACGAGATGAAAGAATGAAAGGAAAGAAAAACATGAAGGAATGAAGAGAAGAAAATTATGAATTAATTAAATTGAATAAAAGAAAGAGATGAATGAATGAAGACATGATAGAATGAAGAAAAATAAAGAGATGAATGAATGAAGACATGTTAGAATTAAGAAAAAGAAAGAGATGAAGGAATGAAGACAAAGAAAGAGAAATGAAAAGAAAGAAAAAGACGAAGGAATGAAGAGATGATAGAATGAAGAGAACGAAAGAGATGAAGTAATGAAGAGGAAAACAAGAGGAATGAAAAGAAAGAAAGAGGTGAAGGAATGAAAAGATGTAGGAATGAAGAGAAAGAGAGAGAAAGGAAAGGAAGTATAGACTGACCCATTATGCCTTCCCTCTATTTTCTAAAACAAACAATCGCTAAAGACCAGGATGATTAGGAATGTAATTCTTATTTGTGATTTTATGTGTAACCCCAAGATAAATCCTCAGTGCTCTCTCCTCCACTAATAACACCGAAGGGCTTCCAGCACATCCTCTGTCTAATATGTGGCCACCATGACAAGCTGCTACCACCTCCTGGGAATGGAGGAAGAGGGGGTGAGATGTGGAAGGAGACACAGAAAAGAAGGAAACAGAAAAATAAGATGCAGCACACACAGAAGAATACAATATTATATAGAGCAGCCACATGAAGTCTGGACCATAGACCGCCTCAGCTCTGAATCAAGATTAGGGTTATGTACCATGGAAAGGTAGCTTGAAATGTAGAGGGAAGATAGAAAAAACAAAATGAGAGGAAGAGTAAAAAAAAAAGAGAAATTTCATAACTAGGGAAAGAAAGAAAGAAAGAAAGAAAGAAAGAAAGAAAGAAAGAAAGAAAGAAAGAAAGAAAGAAAGAAAGAAAGAAAGAAAGAAAAAGATTTCATAGTCGAAGATAGATCCTTTTATGTGATTTTCATATCAGGTCTCTTGCAGCATAGAATACCCTCAATACCCTGGCAGCCATTGCAATCAGATATCTGGCACAAGGACACATGCTTCTGCCCCTCCGAAGAATTGGGGACTCTCCACTTGCAGTAATTATCCCTTTACAGACCATTTATCTTGCCTGGCTGTCCCTCACTTTATTTCTTCTCTATTTTTAATCGAGGAATTACTGAACCTGAAGCACTCCAAACCTGGCATAGCTTGATTTTCCAAGTCAAAGGGACCAGGCAGCTTTGAAGAATCCCACTCAAAGGGACCCCCCTTCCCTCCAAGACTCACCCGATGGCAAAAATTCCTCTTATACAAATACCTGTTCCTAAAAAAAGAACTATTATTAAGGTTAAATAGGAATGGTCCTTCAACCTACAACAATAGACACAATCAGTAACATATACCTGTGTATTCCAAAAGTACTGTACATGCAAAGCACAACATGCATACAAAATAAATCGGGACTGTTTTATTTAATCTTTTTGTTTTCTTATCTTTTATGTTATTGCATTTAGATTATTTAGACATAAGAAAGCAAATAAGCAATCTACGACATTTTACTGGGTAGGTTTACATTCTGCCGAATGTACTTTGGACTGTTCCATCAACAATCCCATTCTTGCGAATGTCCTTTTTAAAAAAAAAATAATAATAATCTGTAAAACACCTTAAAGTATTTAGACACTTAGGGAATGAATGTCTGATCAATAACTGATGATGAAAAAGCATTTTCTGGAACTTGTTTTTTTTTTTTTTTTTACCCTTTTGAAATCCCCCGTTGAGTCATGAACTGTCTTCAGCCTATTGGGCAAAACGCAGAATTTCATGGTCCAAAATTTAAAAGACCCCCCTCTTGTGCAAAATGTCCCTCCCCACTTTAAGCCACCGTAACCAGACCATCAGATCAGACAAGGACTGCCTAGAAATAGAAAAAAAAAGGTGCTTAGGTGGATAGGCAGATATATGTGGCAGATAATGTACCTTTTGTATCGATTGGCTACATATCTGTGAGGACTTTCATTTATCAAGGTCATGGTGTGGTGCACTAACTACTACTGGATGCCCATATAGCTTTATATGCATCAGTGGTAGAGTAGTGGTTAGTCACACCATGACCTAAATAAATAAATATATATATATATATATATATATATATATATATATACACATATATTTCTTGGAACATCTTATTTTTATGAATGTAAGTAGAGTATTAAATAATAGTATAGAAATTCCTATCATATTTCTGTATGTGTGTGTATAGATAGATAGATAGATAGATAGATAGATAGATATGTATATATATATATATATATATATATATATATATATATATATATATATATATATATATATATATATATATATATATATATATAATATTTGTAATACGGATGCACAAAGAGCGACAAAATACACACACACATATATACTCTATCTACATTCATATATAGACAGTCTACCCTCACACATATACAAATTCACGTAACTAGATAATGCATACGGTGGTAATAATAATAATAATAATAATAATAATAATAATAATGATAATACTATAATATATATATATATATATATATATATATATATATATATATATATATATACACACACCATACATTCTACAAGTACGCATCTTACATTACACAAGAGCAGTTGGCACCCATCTAATTTTAATGATGATTCTACATTGTTTTCCGAATTTTCGATTGTTTGCAAATTTCCATGCAAAATAAGTAAAAAGTTAATTTTAAAGAAATGGCAATTTTATTTCTCAAGCTGGTTTTAAATGCCCTGACATTAGAATCACACTTTTTGTATATTATGTAAAAAAAATGGTCTTATCAGGCTCAGATTTAAATTGCGATTTTAGACAGGCAAAAAAAAATGTAATTAAGTAATATTTACTGTTTTGCATAGATCATTTTGCCTTTGCAAAATTAAAATGAAGAAAAGATATAAAAAAAAAAGCAGCAACCTTATCTAGAAAACAGTGGCTAGAAGATAAATATTGTCATTTAAAATACAGACGTATCTGATGGCAAAATCTAGAGAAGCGCCTTGAAAGCAGGATATTAAAGCAGCATTGTGTGATATTGCTACTAATGTGCCGGATAAATGGGAATGCTCGGTCTGCCCTGGACGCTCCTCTGCTATCAGCTGGGATCGCCAGGTGCAGTTTTGGGAGGTCACTGAATTCGGAATCTTTTGTGCTCAAAGACAATGAAGACACACTTCTCCTGCTCACACATAATAGCATCAATATCAACACCCCCCCCCCCCCCCCCCCTTAAAAAAAAAGACAAACTCATTATTCACAATTTCCTAACTCTTTTCTTTCTCTAAGCGGAAAATTCCTTTAAAAAAAGATGATTAGACCAACAATAATATAATTAAGAATATTTTTCAAGTCGTTTTGTAAAATTTCAACCAGCCATAGATGAGTTAAATACATACAATAATAATAATAATAATAATAATACTAATAATGATAATAATAATAATGATAAAACAAAAAATTAATGTATTTATTGTCAAAATATATATGCATATTTTTATTTGGTTTCTATTGTCCCACACATATTAATTATAATAATATATTTTCAATGAATAGTCTTCTGTATACTACTACTACTACTACTACTAGTAGTAATAAATACTTTCAATGGATAATGTTCTGTATACTACTACCACTAGTAATACATACTTTCAATGGATAGTGTTCCGTATACTACTACAACTACTACCAGTAATAAATACTTTCAATGGATAGTGTTCTGTATACTACTAGTAGTAATAAATACTTTCAATGGATAGTGTTCTGTATACTACTACTACTAGTAATAAATACTTTCAATGGATAGTGTTCTGTATACTACTACTACTAGTAATAAATACTTTCAATGGATAATGTTCTGTATACTACTACTACTAGTAATAAATACTTTCAATGGATAGTGTTCTGTATACTACTACTACTAGTAATAAATACTTTCAATTGATAATGTTCTGTATACTATTACTACTACTACTACTACTAGTAATAAATACTTTCAATGGATAGTGTTCTGTATACTATTACTTCTACTACTACTACTACTACTACTACTACTACTACTAGTAATAAATACTTTCAATGGCTAGTGTTCTGTATACTACTACTACTAGTAATTAATACTTTTAATGGATAGTGTTCTGTATACTACTACTTCAAAGGATATTTGCTGTGTTCTGTTGCCACACACATAAGATTATATATAATTAGTAATATTATTATTATTGTTATTTATATTATGATTATGCTAATTTGCAATATTTACATGTGTGTTTTTGTGTGTATATATATACTCCTACTAACAAAATCAGGTTTTACATTTACATGCACCCAGGTATTTTAGGCAATGCAATTGGGTTTATGCATCCAACAGAACACATTTTTTGTAATTTTTCCCACATAATTGCAATTTACCTTCTCCCACCAACCAGAACTGCACTGAACCTTAATTGTCTCATGCAATAAAAAAAGTATATATATATATATATATATATATATATATATATATATATATATATATATAGATAGATAGATAGATAGATAGATAGATAGATAGATAGATAGATAGATAGATAGAAATACATATCTATCTATCTATATCTATATCTATATATATATATATATTCTCTCTTTCTCTCTCTCTCTCTCTCTCTATATATATATATATATATATATATATATATATATAGATAGATAGATAGATAGATAGATAGATAGATAGATAGATAGATAGATAGAGATAGAGAGAGAGAAAGAGATTTATATATATATCTCTAAATATAAATAAATATATATATATAAATATGAGCGATTATATATACATATATATAAAACGATATATATATATATATATATATATATATATATATATATATATATATATATATATATATATATATATATATATTTACTTCCTTCCTCCAAGTATACCTTCTATCTGTGTTCTATTGCCCCACACCTAATAACACCCCTGAGCAGGCTGTACATTTCTATGCATGTCCATATAGACATTTTGGTCATGGCATTAAACCCCTGCATTCATCACAACTATTTTTGATAAGTGCCTTTGGCACATTCATTGCAATGAACCTGCTGCCACCAACCACAAACTGCAAATGAACATTCATTCCTCCCCATGCACTGAAATGATTACAAATTTCGTATATTTTTACATGAAAAAAAAAATCACAAACAAAATAAAATAAAAAATATATAATTTCTACATACCCCATAGGCGCAGGTGTCCATAAGAACATTTATCAGCTACATAAAAATATCTAATTTCAGCCTAAAAAGGGTAATAAAGAAAGAAACTGGGAGCCTTTGGTATATTGACTCAGGTGTCAGGCTTACCCTTTATTTTTAATTATAACCTGCCTTTTTAATTCCTAGGGAGAAGTTAAAAAAAAAGGAGGGGGGAGTTCAGGAACAGAAAACAGTTTGGGACCCCCCTTCCTAAATTGTTAGCAAGGAATGCAAAAGTGCAGTGCAACCGCATCACAGGCGCGGAGGGATCTGAGCAGCACAGCGAGCAATAGAGTTCAAATGTCAGCAAGTTTGGAGAGAGAGAGAGAGAGAGAGAGAGAGAGAGAGAGAGAGAGAGGAGGTGACTGGGTGGAGTATCCATCCGCTTTAGCAATCCCTGCTGAATGCTGATCTCCAGGACTGTGCATGGCACACAGATCAGGCTCTCTCTCTCCCTGGACATCCTACAGAGAGCCTTCATTGGGATTTATCACCTCCCCCCCCCCTCCTCCTCCCTCTTCACCCTGGCTTTTGGAGAGCTGCTCACCCTGTCACCCCCTCGGTCTCCCCCCTTTGGATCTCTCCACCCTTTCCCCCCCAGATCAGAGGCAGGTGATCCTTTAGCAGCCCCCCTCTTCCTCATTGTGTTGTCTATGCAGCTCCTGTGGATCAAGTCTTCAATCATGAGCAGGCTCATCTGAATAATATCCCCCATGCAGGATTTGGGATAAGGATCCAACTTGCAACTGCCTAGGAGTCAAGGAACTTCTTCTTCTTCTTCCTAAGTGATCTGTGTGTATTGCTGATATTCTCTCTGCTGCGGTGCGGGGGACTGGGACTTTTAGGCTGAGCCTGCTATGGATATTGCAACAGGTCCTGAGTCCTTAGAGAGGTGCTTTACCAGGGGGCAGAGTGACTGTGCCAAGATGCTGGACAGTATTAAAATGGAAGATCACCCACTCAGGGCTACCACCGCAACATTAGGAGTTCTCCTGGGTAAGTGTCAGCTCTTCTGTCTAGGAAATGATGTCTGGATGTTGCATGCTTAGTTATCACTACACTCACACTACAATGGGATATTACTACAGGAACTGAGGCTCAATATATTAGGGTTTCTAGGACAGTTATCACACACCTTACAATCTGATTGCACAACAAATATGTAGTGTATGTGCCTGCATGATTGGATACAAACTGGATAGTCTAGGCAGCTCGTCAAGGAATTTGCAATGGCAGATTGTAACGTGAATGGTGAGCTTAAGACCCCATACACACTATACAACTTTTGGATTTACCAAAACCGTGTAGTGCAAGGGCCTGCCTGATTGCATACAAATTGAAACTCTTAAGGTTTGACCTCATATTGTATTGGTTTTCTTAAAGCTAAAGACAATTGCATAGTGTGGACCCAACTTTAGGCTGGCCATACATTATACAATTTTGTTCTCTACAACTCCTGTACAATTTCCTTTAGATTTACTTACAACTATGTAGTGCAGGGGCCTTCCTAAGTGGACACAATTGACAGTGTTGTTTAGTTTTGATCTTATGTTTTACTCCAAAAAGAACAGACTTTTTTTAAGCCCAGTGTGCATGGAGTCTTAAGGTTTTTGGTAAATCTAAAGGAAAATTGCACAAGAAAATTGTATCATGTATGGACAGCCTTACACACGTTTTCCTTTTCCATTCAATCTTTCCTGAGAGGAATAACTGATTGATCGTTGACAATCCGATCGGTCGCTGTGAAGTGGATTTTGATCGATAGTTGAACGATACGACAATAAATTGTGACAATAAATTGTGAATCCATTCAATCTTTCCTGATAGGAATAACTGATTGATCGTTGACAATCCGATCCGTCACTGCAAAGTAGATTTTTCGATCGATAGTTGAACGATACAACAATAAATTGTGACAATAAATTGTGACAATAAATTGTGATTCCATTCAATCTTTCCTGATAGGAATAAATGATTGATCGTTGACAATCCGATCGGTCGCTGTGAAGTGCATTTCGATCGATAGTTGAACGATACGACAATAAATTGTGAATCGGATTTTTGTTTCCATCATGCAAACTCCTAATCTGATCGATCGAAATACGATCAAATTTGGAACCAAAGGATTTTGGCTCTGCCAATCGATCCTGAAACAAACGTTAGTTTTTCCACCTCGGCCGATCAGCTTGGTTTGATCGAATCGGATCTAAATCGATAGGGAGGAACGTTATGGCTGATAATTCTCCGCCTTGGCGGATTTGATCATTTTGATTGAATCGCACATTGATTGGATAATGAAATGGAAACATGTATAGCCACCATGAGTAATATCATTTAAAATATATAAAATATAAAATAACCTAAATACCTAATAACCTAACAGAAAATAACATAACCTAATATAAACTAAACTAAAACAAAACAGCAAGTGCAGGTATCAGTTATCTTCTATCTACTTTGTATCTATCTGGCTACACTGGTACAGATACAAAGTAACTTTTCTATAGTTTGTTCAGCACCATACAATACATAAAAATACATAATACATAAATACATAATAAAAAAATACTAATAAAACAATCTAAATTAAATACATACTAAAACATTACAGTGTTTAAATACTTAAAATGAAATACATGCTAAAACAATGCTAAACAATCACTGTAAAGCATGCACAGTATGTATAGCCAATGTTTTCATATTTAATACAAAATACTTCTGTACTGTAATGTAAAAATCACTTTTTATTTTTATGGGCTTGGATAAATGCATTATTGCATCTGCCCTAAATAAGAAGCATATGTAAAACAGCAGTATATATAAAATGAAGGTTAGATACATATTGATATAGATATGTATATTTTGAAAATAAAACAATATCACTGGTATTTGGGTATAAATTATTATTATTACTATTAGAAAATAAGTAAAAAAAAAAAAAGCAGTCATGAGCAGCTGCTCTTATTATTTTTTCCCCTTTTCTTTCTTTTAATGTGTTTTGTTTTATAAATTTATAAATAAAGAGTTAAAAAAAAAAAAACAGTCAGGATACATAGCTAAGTCAATCTGTAGTTTTATGTTATATTATTATTTACATTACATACATATAAAAAACATTTTTTTTATATATATATATACATAACATGTTATTTTGCTTACAAGTTACAGTCATCTAACATGTAGATACATATCTGTAGGTTTAATAGTATAAAGTATTAATGCAGCTAAATGTACATCAGTAATGCTCAACAAGATAAGGCCATTCTGGTAAGATAGTATCATTCACATTTGCTGTATTTACACCAGGAGAACTAATATATTGTTAGGTGACAGGTATGGGGGAGGAAAAAAAAGTAACTGCATTGTTAAAAAATATCCATATAGTTTATTAAAAAATAAATAAAAAATGTTTGTGTTAAGAACATACACAGTTTACATTTTATACAGGTAGATTTGCAGATTTAAATTAAATAAAAAATAATACACTGCTGTTTACATACACAAGTTATGTGTATGTGTGAATATATATATATATATATATATATATATATATATATTTTATATATATATATATATATATATATATATATATATATATATATATATATATATATATATATATATTTAAAAGTAATACCATTTGTATAGTAGTATAGTATTGAGTTTAATTGACGACAATGGATGCACATAAGGTTTTGATCTCCTGCACTACTTGTGGTGGGAATAATGACATCTAAGAGATAAGCCTGTCACACACGTGTTTTATCTATCTTGTTATATTGATATCTTATTGAGCATTTACTGATACACAATGATACATCAATACATACACACGAGGCTTTGATCTGTCCAGTGTGGACTTTTGGTAGTTTTAATAACATCTTATAGGGGATAAGCCTGCTACACACGTGATAGATCTAAATCTATCTATCTATCTATCTATCTATCTATCTATCTATCTATCTATCTATCTATAGATCTATATCTATCTATAGATCTATATGTATCTATCTATCTATCCATCCATCTATCTATCTATCTATCTATCTATCTATCTATCTATCTATCTATCTATCTATCTATCTATCTGTATGTATATATATATATATATATATATATATATATATATATATATATATAGCATTAGCATTGCTAAATGACTCCAGCATACGCAAGGCTTTGACCCACTGTGTGTGACCTTTGGTAGGTATAATACCATCTAAGTGTGATCTTCCAGTATGATGTGACCCACCATTGATCATAGGTGTCCTGTGTCCCCCCTACTCCTCCCCAGGCTCAGAGTGCCAGCACCAGGCAGTGTGCGAGGGTTGCCAGCGACCCATCTCAGACCGCTTTCTGATGAGGGTGAATGAGTCGTCCTGGCATGAGGAATGTTTGCAGTGTACAGTATGTCAGCAAACTCTCACCACCAGCTGCTATTTCCGGGACAGAAAGCTTTTCTGCAAGCAAGACTACCAACAGTAAGCAAGTTTAATGTCTATTACCTGATGTATACATGTGGTATAAGGTATTACAACTTCCAGCCCAGCCACTGATTGCACAATCATCAGGGCAACAGCTTGGCAGGCACCTGGCACATGGGCATTTACACTCTGTAGATCAGCTTCTTTTTCTTGCCATACTGACCTCAAGACTATTATTACTGGTATTATGGGTATATATATATAAGGTAAAAGATACTACAACTTCCAGTCCTGCAACTGCTGTCACACTCACCAGGGCAGCAACCTGGCACTGAGGGCCATGGCACCTGGGCATTTCCATTCGGTGAATCAACTTCTTTCTCACTGACATGCTGACTTCGATTTGTATTGCTAGTGTTATGTTCTATATGAATAAACTGTGTATGATTTAAACTATACACCGGTACTACAACTTCCAATGCAGTCAACGGTACCAACCTGGTACCAGGGTCCATGGCACCTGCCCATTTCCACTCTGTGAATTAGCTTTTTTTCCAGTTACACAATGACTTCGTCTTTTATTGCTAGTGTTCTACATAGACATTCTTAATGTATATAATTTAATATATACATCGGTACTACAACTTCCAGCACAGTCACTGCTTATCAGAAGTACCAGGGTACCAACCTGGCACCAGGGTCCATGGCACCTGGCCATTTCCACTTTGTGAATTAGCTTATTTTCCAATTACACAATGAGTTCGTCTTTTATTGCTAGTGTTCGTCTATACATAGACATATTTAAAGTATATGATTTAATCTATACACCGGTACTACAACTTCCAGCTCAGTCACTGCTCATCAGAAGTACCAACCTGGCACCAGGGTCCATGGCACCTGGCCATTTCCACTCTGTGAATTAGCTTATTTTCCAATTACACAATGAGTTCGTCTTTTATTGCTAGTGTTCGCCTACATAGACATATTTAAAGTATATTATTTAATCTATACACCGGCACTACAACTTCCAGCTCAGTCACTGCTAACTACATGGGTACCAACCTGGCACCAGGGTCCATGGCACCTGGCCATTTCCACTCTGTGAATTAGCTTCTTTCCTAATGACTTCTACTTTTATTGCTAGTGTTCTGTCCAATCCTGCATTGATATAGGCAATGTACGAAAGAAAAATAGTACTACAACTTCCAACACAGTCACTGCTTTCACATTTCTCAGAAGTACCAGGGTACCAACCTGGCACCAGGGTCCATGGCACCCTGCAAATTCCACTCTGTTAATTATCTTTTCTCACCTTGACATACTAATTGCTATGCCCTTTCCTATTTAAGCGTGTTATATACCACAATAAACACAAGTTTTTTAAGGACATTTTTTTTGGAAAATAACAACTCTTTCAGTGTGTCTTTTCCCTGATCTACATAACTTCACTTTCTATTAATGAGCAGAGTGAATGATTGAAATTCAGCCTAGGATAATGGGAGGGAAGGAGGTAGATCTCTCAGATAAACAACCTATTGTTCTGTAGACTGATTCGGCTATAGAGCTCTATTTGTTCACCTGCATCCCTGAGCTGGGCATTCACCACAAGGTTTTACCTACAGATGGAGGGAAAAAATGATGTATGGTGAGATTATAGACATATAAAATATATAATTCTATAATATATCATAAATACAAAAGCAATACATTTACAAATAAAAAAGAAGGCCGGGACATTCAATACATGTGTATGTGCATAACATTCAATGATATACCACACACATGCATATAAATATTAATATATATATATATATATATATATATATATATATATATATATATATATATATATATATATATATATATATATATATATATATATATATATAAAATGTTTACCCAAGGTTCCCATTTGAATCCAGTTAAAAAAAAAAATGAATGTTAGGTGAAAGTTGTGTGAAAATAAATAAACAGACCCCTTCCAAGTCCTAGCTTATATGTTAATAGCCCCTGTGCTATATATTTCCTCCCATGGGACATTAAACGGCAGCGATGTCTTCTCCACACTCAAAAAGTTAACTGTGGCCGAATTTGAATGTTTATGACACCTGCTCTGCCATTGTCTGTAGATAAATAATTATATCACAGCAGGAGATCAGTTCTACAGAAAAAAAATCCTAATGAACATACCCATGTTCTTAATGGAGGAACACATGCTGAATGCGGTGCACATATTACTGCATGAGAATATCCATGTACGATCGGGATTTTGAATAGACTGGCGATTTCACCCTTTTGGGTTGTATATATATATATATCTATATATAGATTCTATCTATCTATCTATCTATCTATCTATCTATCTATCTATCTATCTATCTATCTATCTATCTATCTACATATCTATATCTATCTATCTATCTATCTATCTATCTATCTATCTACATATCTATATCTATCTATCTATCTATCTATCTATCTATCTATCTATCTATCTATCTATCTATCTATCTATCTATCATATATCTATATCTATATCTATATATATATCTATCTAGATAGATAGATAGATAGATAGATAGATAGATAGATAGATAGAGATATAAATATATATCTATAGATAGATATAAATATCTATCTATAGATAGATATAAATATCTATCTATAGATATATATATAGATAGATATAGATATATCTCTATCTATCTATCTATATGTATGTATATATATATATATATATATATATATATATATATATATATATATATATATATATATATATATATATATATATATATATATATATATATATATATATGTGTGTGTGTGTGTGTGTGTGTTTAATACAAAGTTATATATCAGATCGATACAACTTAAGTAAATAAAGTAAATATAGATAGAAAAGTAACACCAATTATATAGATCTACGTTGTGTAAATATAAATACATAGCACGCAGATAGTTATCTATAGATACAAGTTGTGTAGACAAAGACAGAAAAAAAATGATATCTATAATACATTCTAAGTGTGTGTTGAGTGTGTACGTAGTACAGATAGTTATGTATACAAGTTGTGTAAATATAGATACTTGGCACTTAGATATAGTTATATATAGATACAAGTTAGTAGTGTAGAGATACAATAAAATAGAAAATAACATCTGTATGTATAATATATGTAATGTAGTATATAGCCAGATACAAGTTATGTAGCGATAGAAAGGAAATATGTGATAGATAGATAGATAGATAGATAGATAGATAGATAGATAGATAGATAGATAGATAGATAGAAACGATGTTTGTATGTGTATGTATGTAGTACATAGATAGTACATGGGTATGGATAGTTATGTATCATAGTTATGTATGCTGTTAGTATAAAGATAGAAATATACAAGCTATGCACACACAGATATATAGATAGAAGTTATGTTTGTATGTGTATGTATGTAGTACATAGATAGTATATTATGTAGGGTAGTACATGGATAATTATGTATCAGATTGATAATACAGTTATGTACAGATACAAATTATGTTAAGAAAAAGATAGATAGAATAATATATAAATATATTATGTTAGTATAAAGATAGAAAGATACAAGCTATGCACACACAGATAGATAGAAGTTATGTTTGTATGTGTATGTAGTAGTATATAGATAGTACATATATGATATGGATAGTTATGTATCATAGTTTTGTATACATACAAGTTATGTAACTATAAACCACACATACAGTTATGTACAGATACAAATTGTGTTAAGAAAAATAGATAGAATAATATATAAATATATTGTGTTAGTATAAAGATAGAAAGATACAAGCTATGCACACACAGATATATAGATAGATGTTTTGTAGAATGGATAGTCTATGTTACATACAGATGGATACAAGGCATGTAGAGATAGATCAATACTACTTATGTAGCACACACACACTTACACAAACTTACAAACACACACACACACACGTACTTAAATTCCATATTTTGCAATTGGTGTAATTAAGCTGCAGTGACATTTGGTACACGTTCCCTTTTATTACTATTTCCCCCGATATATGATTCTTATTTTAACTCCATTCCATCTTAAACATGCAGCATGCCCCCTCCCCTCCCCCTCCATTGTATCCCAGCAGTACAAAGCTCATTATTTATTACATCTCCCCCATAATTGGTTGAATTGAAATCAGATTTTCCATCGGAGATTTTTATTCTTTATAAATCCACAGTAGGTATGTCGAGTCCATTAGGTAGGTTGTTACCGGTATTATATTTTTTTCTGCACACGTTCAGCTCGGTGCCAAGTTCTAGAGGAGTCGGGATATGTTTATGATCATTTTATGTTTGTTACTTATAAATTACCCCCCCCCCCCTCTTCACCCTTTTGATAGCCTATTGTTTATAACTATTCAGGATGCCGAAATAGAAAAGTTTTAATCAGCATTACTTGCCCCCCCCCCCCCCCCCTTCTCCGACTCTCCCGACCCCCCGCAGCTCCGACTCCCTCCCCCCTCACTGTTTACACACATTATCCCCCACCGGGTTACAGTTTGGAAAAGAAAATATGTTTGTTTTCTCTCTCCCTTGCTAATGAGGTCATCTTACAATCCTTTCTCTACTACAAAAGAGCAAAGAAATTCCATTTCTTTTACCGATCGATCATTTAATCGCTTCCCCTTTTTGAGGCTGCAGCGCTAGGAGTGCGACTAACATGCGACTATCATGCGACTATCATGCGACTATCATGCGACTATCATGTGCATTTCTTATAGGAAGTACATATAACGTGATGGATATTTCTATGGCACCGCTTCAGATCTTATTCCACCATACTGATGTCTGGGTGAAATCACACTCAACAAATTGTGTGTATATATATATATATATATATATATATATATATATATATATATTATCATTTCAGTTATACATTGATAAAGTTTATATAGTATATATAGTACTATAGTTTATATAGTATATATATGTGTGTAAGCATATATATCTGTATACTATACAGTATATACACACACATTTGATAGACATATATTGTCAACATATAGTTAATAGTAGTATGTTGATGTGTGTGTGTGTATTGCCATGGACCTTCCTATGTATCCAAAATGTATAGGTGTGTGTGTGTGTGTATAATATATATTTAATAGAGATATATTTTATGTCATTATACAGTTGGTATTATGTTGATGGGTGTGTGTATGTATTGTCATGTACCTCCTTATGTATCTCAAATGTGTGTATATATATACTCAGTAAACATATATGTGTGTGTGTATGTATATATATATATATATATATATATATATATATATATATATATATATATATATATATACACACAGTATATATGTATATATATGAGTGTGTGTATGTATATGTATATATATATATATGTATATATATATATATATATATATATATTTATAGATATATATATATATATAGATATATATATATATATATATATATATATATATATATATATATATATATATATATATATATATATATATATATATATATCCATATATATCTATATCACACACACAGTATATATATATATATATATATATAGCCATATGCATTTGTAATACAAAAAATAGCTAAATTGGAGGAATTAGCTTAAAGTTAGCACATTATCCTCTTATCAAATTCACTCTGCTAAGTGAACAGCCCCCCTTCCTTTAGTAAATCACCTCCAGTGTGTAGCAGTGATACACAAGTGGCTATCCTCCTACTAAACTTAGACCCAACCAACTTTTGTTTTTACTTTTTTCTTTTTTTCTTTTTTCGGTCACTATCAGGTTTCCCAAAAGTGTCAGAGTCGCAGAGAAACCCAAACATTGCTCATCATAAAAAGAGAGAAAGAGAGAGAGAGGGAGAGGGGGCTCTTAAATAGCCTCTCCATGCTTGTCAGTAAAATTTAGAGTCTTTTTGTGTAGTAGGGTGAGCACAGCTACTTCAATCACTCAGACATAATACCACTCTGCTAGAAGTCTGGCAGGACACAAAGAGAAACATCTATTGCTTTGCATCAGTCTTTGTCTGGCCTTCAGAAAGTCCCCAAACAGGCCTGTAGTAATTCCTAGCAACCATATTTATATCGTACCTACAGCATCAAAATCCTTCTCCTTGGAAACCTTCACTAAATGTTAACATGATCTACAGACTATAAAGCTAATAACTGCTCCAGGACTCCCTTTCCATGTTCTTAGACCCCCAGAATTCTTTCTACAAACATTTATACTATGGGGGAAGAAGGGGGTCTAATTATGTGTACAAAGGGACAAATTAACATGCATTTAGTTATGTCACTGTTTAAGACCATCGCTAGAAATAAAGGGTAACATTATAAATATATATATATATATATATATATATATATATATATATATATATATATATATAGATCTCTCTCTCTCTCTCTCTCTCTCTCTCTCTCTCTATATATATATTTATAAATATATATATATATATATATATATATATATATATATATATATATATATATATATATATATATATATATAGAGAGAGAGAGAGAGAGAGAGAGAGAGAGAGAGAGATCTATATATATATATATATATATATATATGTATTTATTTATATAAACATATATATATATATAATAAAAAAATATATATAGATAGATAGATAGATAGATAGATATAGATATAAAGATATATCTATAAAGATATATAATATATATATATATATATATATATATTAGATATATATAATGATTATATATATATATTGTTCTATAATTTATTATAATATTAAAACTTTTTTGCATTGGTTTGGTCGATCTGCTTATATTTCTATGAATTTTTTATTATTTTTTTGGATTGTAAGATTTATTTATTTTTCTTTGGGAATTTTTTTCCTTCCCTTTTATTGGTTGTACGAGATGGACTTGTGCCTTTTTTCAACCAGACTATGTATATTACAAATATCCAGTTAGGTTCAGGAAATAAATAGTTTCTTAAAGCTGATTGGGAGACTGAAATGTTTCCAAATTCATTGGTCTAGTCTAGTGTAAAAAGTGAACTTTTAATGAATGCCACGCATAATGCCTACTGACTATATTTTCATGCATTCTATAGGCAGAGCCTTTTATGATATCACAACCTATATGTTTGTATGAGTTTGTGTTTGGATATATAATGATAAATAGCAATGATAAATCAAAACTGTAAATTATGTAAAGTTTTCAGCAATTTAAAGCTATCAAATCGGAAAGTAGACTGTTGATGAGTATATCTGGTATTTGCTTAAATGCTTTCCAGCACCAGAAACTGGAATAGGAGTGCATTGCAGCCCCTGGCAGGGCGTGGGTTAAGTACCGTCTCCCGTTTAGAACAAGTGGGACCCTGTAGAGGTATTCATGCTTACTGGCAATTAAGAGAGATATCTCCTTGTAAAGTATTATTGTGTCACAGCACCTGGTGTGACTGGACATGCAGACCTGCTGTGGGGCTGTCACCATGAACTGTCGCTACTAGGCCTTAATGGCAAGATATATGGGAGGAAGTCTTTACTGTACTGCTCTTTCATGATGAAGATGGGTTCTGGGTAATATTGTATATGAAAACACATGCTTGCAATGATTTCATCCCTCTCATGCCTCTCCAAAAAAAAACACAGTTATTTATATTTTAGGTTATTTTTATTATAATTGTACAAGGGCAACAGCACAATACACAGGCGTTACTTGTTCATTTGCTAATGTTAATATTGTGACTGCGACATTTATCCATTATCATATTGTTGCATGTCTGTAAATTTTGAGCTTAACCAACAATAGAGACCTAGGGCGATGTCAAAAATATTATATTTTGCCCACTGGGGTGTATCTAAAGTAGTACAATATTCTTATGTGTTTTGGTAATACTGTATAATAGAGATCAATTACTGTTTATATTGGCTTGATTCATTGAAAAAAAATTTGATAGATAATGCAAAATATCTCCCCCATGGTGGATGCTGAGCATCCACCATGGGGGAGATATTTTGCATTATCTATCAATTTTTTTTTTCAATGCATCAAGCCAATATAAACAGTAATTGATCTCTATTATACAGTATTGCCAAAACACACTGATTATTATCATTAGTTAGTTAATTTATAAATTTAGTAGCAATTTATTAAATAAGTAAAAAAAAGTTGTTGTTTTTTGGGTTATTTTTTTGGTTCATTGAACTTACAATAAGTAGGTTCAAGTATGTTTTCCTAACTCCGTTTTAGAAGTTCAAAACAAGCTAGACTAGAACACAGAATACCACTTTATAATATGTATTTATCAAATATATTATTATTATATTTTTTATCAAATATATCCTGTAGGAGTATTATATAATTATACGTATGTATATGTACTGTAGATCAGTAGAGCAAATATGTCATGTGTAAGGAAATACATACCGGTAAGTGTTGTAGATAAGGCTGAGACAATGCTCAAGTCATTGTTAAGCTGCCTATATACCATACTTTTTAAAATTCAAGTGCCCATTGATGGATAATTTGCAATGGAAACCTAATTGGTTAAAATGAATTGTCTGACACTTTATTTTAGTCTCAGATACTTTTTCATACAGCAGCTTTACCGTAACTGCATGGGGTTGGTTTTCTGTCTTCCGCCTGGCTCATGCATGGAATTTTTCAACATGGCTGAGCCATTGGTAGATGGGTAATAACACTGACAAAACACGTGATTTCTTGTAAATGGCTTCCTAAGTGTTAAAAAATAAAAAATAAAAATAAGCCTGCGCTTAAGATACTTAGAAGAAAAAGCTGCTGCCCCCCCTAATAAAATCCCCAAAAGGAGGTGCTAATAGATATGGTAAAAAAAGAGAGATGGGGTGATGGCGCTGCCTGACCCTAAAGAGTGATCTTAATGGGATAAGAATAAGAACCATGTGTCCTATTAAAAAAATAAAATAAAATAAAATATATATATATATATATATATATATATTCCTAAAAAAAATCCCTAATAAGGTGCAAATAAACAGTGATCGGATAGTGCTATCAATATGAATGAGCCTTATGCCCTGTACACACGATCGGTCCATCCGATGAGAACGGTCTGATGGATTTTTCCATCACTTATCCGATGAAGCTGACTGATGATCAGTCTTGCCTACACACCATCGGTTAAAAAAACGATCGTGTCAGAACGCGGTGACGTAAAACACAACGATGTGCTGAGAAAAATGAAGTTCAATGCTTCCAAGAATGCGTCGACTTGATTCTGAGCATGCGTGGATTTTTAAACGATGGACATGCCCACGTTTTTTTAACCATCAGATCATTTTAAAACAAGTTCCTATTTTTTTAACTGATGGATAAATAACCGATGGCGCCCACACACGATCGGTTTAGTCTGATGAAAACGGTCCATCAGACCGTTTTCATCAGACAAACCGATTGTGTGTACGCGGCATTAAATCCCTTTAGGATATATCAGTGTAGGCTTCCTAAGTGTTGTTTTATCAATTGTGCTGATAATTTAATTGACACACATGCATGAAATAATTGATAAATATCATTATTTAATTGACACATAATATATATATATATATATATGTTTGTATAATATATATATATATATATATATATATATATATATATATATATATATATATATATATATAGATAGATAGATAGATAGATAGATAGATATATAGATATATATATAGATATAGATCTATATATATATATATCTATCTATCTATCTATATATATATATATATATATATATATATATATATATATATATATATATATATATATATATACTGTATATAGTGCAGGGTATCCAAGCATTTTCTGTCCTCGTTGATGGTAATGATGATAAAGACATTCCAGGCTCGGCCATTTTGTGCATATCAATCTCTATCAGCATGAGGGATTATGTAGGCAGTAGTAAAAATAATCAGTCTCCAGGCTGTAGAATCTGTATGTAATTTTCAATGCAAGAAAGCTTGCAGCTTGAACTATTCTGTGCTCTTTTTTTTTTTTTTTTTTAGGGTCTTCAAATAGCTTGGGATTTTATAAAAAAAGAAAATGTAAAAGAAAAAAAATGCACAAGGGGCCTAACAGTGGCAATTAGCCTAAAAAACACAAGTTGACTTATATAAAAAAAAGCCATTAATGTGAATCTGATTTATGTGAAACGAGATCACAGTGCTGTACGTTGAGATAAAGCATGTATCACTTTTAGTTTTATGCTGTTATTGTCCAGTACTCATCAGTGGTTTTGGAGCATTCTTCAGAGAGCCACTTAACTGCTACAAAGAAGAGATAAGGGGGTACACAAAATCGGAAGAAAGCTTCAGTTCTATTCGATCTTCGTATAGTGTGTACACGACTCTCAACAGCCAAATCAGACTTTGTGATTAGGTTTTCGTACGTTTTTCATATGAGAAAAATCAGAAACGAAATACTGCGCATGATAAAAAACAATTAAACACCATTGTCATACTAGAATTTTCATATATTATTTCCTTCCTCGGTTCCGACTTCCTGTGGCATGAGGAAAATCGGACGAACATTTCCAGATTTTCTCATGGTGTGTATCAGCCTTTACATTGTATTAAGTTATATTATGTAGAGTTCCAAAATACTATAGTATACGGTCCATGGCTAAATAGTAAGTTTATGTTTCTTTATTTTAACATTTGCATAGGTGTAACTCAACATGTGTACCTATTCAAAATCAGTGGGGTTTATTTACTAAAGCTGGTGAGCCTGGAAGGAAATCAGGCTCAGTTCTGCATAGAAACCGCCAATCAGCTTCCAGGTTTTATTCCCAAAGCTTAATTGAACAACCTGAGGTTAGAAGCTGATTGGTTTTCATGCAGAAGTGAGTCTGATTTTGCACTTTCCAGCTTTAGTAAATATACCCCACAGTGTCAACCATTTCAAGAGGCTAAATGATTAAAGGGGTTGTAAAAGTACATGTGTTTTCACCTTAATGCATTCTATATATTAAGGTGAAAAAACATCCGATGATTAGCGGCCCCCCAGCCCCCGTTTACTTACCTGAGCCGTGGAAAGTCCTGCGTCACTTGATCGTTGCCTGGGCTTCTCACCTCTTCTTGGCTCTTCATTGGATAGATTGATAGTACCGCAGACATTGGCTTGCGCTGCTGTCAATCAAATCCACTGACGCGGGGCCGAGTCATACAGTTGGCAGCTATGTCCGCCGACTGTATGACACAGAGCACGCCCACAAGCTAACCCCCTCGGGAAAGAGCTTCCCAGAGGAGGTTAGCTCTTAAAGGGAGGAGCCGAGAGAGCCACCATGGGACCCCAGAAGAGGACGTTCGGGGCCATGCTGTGCAAAACAAACAATAGAGGTAAGTATGATATGTTTGTTATTTTTTTTTAAACACAAACCTATAGTATTAATTTAAAGTGTTCTGTTATGAGATTACTAGACAGGATTTCACTGATTTGTAGGGAAAATGTGCATGGCAAATTAACATTTTGTGTATAATCACATGCATGCAACTTCAGTTTTATTAAAAAGGTAAATACAGACTGTAAGCAGCTGATTTGTGTGCGTGATCAGTGGGGTGATATGTCTACAGGGAGACCCTTTTAATGGTTTAAGAAACAAAAAAGATTGGTAGAATGCTTCATCCAAAGAAGTCCATTGGATGAGATGGTGATGTCTTCATGGTGACCCTTTGTAAAGGAGTTTATAAAGAAAAAAAGATTAGGTAGACTGCTTCACCTAGTGAAGCCCATTGGATGAGGTGGTGATGACTACACAGTGACTCTTTGAGAGCGGTTAAGAAAGAGATGGATAGACTGCTTCATCCAAATCCCATTGGGTGATTTGGTGATGTCTACAAGGTGACCCTTTGAAAGGAGTTTAGAAAGGAAAAAGGTTAGGTAGACTGTTTAATCCAGATAAGCCCATTAGATGAGATGGTGATGCCCATACAGAGACTCTTTGAGAGGTGTAAGAAAGGAAAAAGTATTGATGATCGTAGAGGAAAGATTCAACCACCTAACATTTGTTCTTTGGAACGATTATGGTTTAATTGTGTGCGCTTGTATTGATCGGACACGTATATTTATGCACTGAACAGACTCAATGCCAATGTTATCACAAGTGGTGTCGGGGAGTGTTAAGCTGGGAAAATTAAGTCCAGACAATCAGTTATTCTTCTCTTCAACCCATTGAAGTTGCAATCCTTCTCAAGTTTTAGTTTTCTGATCAGTTATTTTGGCTGATGGTCTGTTCTAGTAAATATTGTTCATCATGTAATTATTACACAACTAAAATGTAATCACCTGTAAATACAGTATAGCAAGACTTTGGCAACCCTCTGGTCAAAAAGGACTCGATTTTGTGGGGAACTTTTAGGTGGTGTGCTGGTAAATACTTACAAGACACTAATAGCACCAACCAAATTCAATCTCTATTTTATATATTTTTTTAAAAAGTAAAAAAAAAAATATATATATTTATTGACAAAACCTAAAAGAGCTGTCTGTTTTTTTAAATTGTTCATTTTAATTGTTGTACTACAAATATAAACTGGAAAGAAAATTTATAAAAAAAAGTATGTTTAAAGAAGGGGAGGCTCATTTGAAAAAAATTGATAACATGTTTTAATAATGATTTAATAAACATTATTAAATGTAAAAAAAACATGTATTTACTATATATTAGGCTATATATTAGGGTTGTCCCGATACCACTTTTTTAGGACCGAGTACAAGTACCGATACTTTTTTTCATGTACTCGCGGATACCGAATACCGATACTTTTTTTAAATGTCATGTGACAGTTTTCAAACCACAATACAGACTAAGGATATTTTCTTTAGAATTATGAAGAACTCTAACTCAAGACATTATAAAAGAATAAAAATTAGTAAAAATGAATAAACATGTTTTATTTGCTTGTCACGCAGTAGTAAAAAACTCAAAGAATTTTAACAGAACATGTTGATAAATACAAAAAAAGTATTCTATTTAGGCATCGGAAGCATTTGCGCGAGTACAAGTACTCCCGCAAATACTCGGTATCGGTCCCGATACCGATACTAGTATCGGTATCTGGACAACCCTACTATATATATATATTAAATACATAATTTTTTATTAAAACATTTAATAATATAATTTTATATATATATATATATAAAATAAAACTTAGTATGTTGACACCCTACTTTGCCTCTAATGTTATCACAAACACAGGTCCACAGTGCAGTAATGTTACCTATGCTAACAGAATATAAAGATAAAAACAACATTAAAATGATATATTATAAATGTTTATTAGTAGTTAGGGGGTCTGCCTTGCAGCACTAGGGTCATCGTTTCAAATCCCGACCTGCATGGAGTTTTCATGTTCTACCTTGGCTTGCTTAGGTTTCCTCCACACTCCAAAAAACATGGTGGTAGTTTAACTGGCTCCTGGCCTAATAGGCCCTAGTATGTGATGGGGACCTTCAAATTGTAAGCTCCTGTAGAGCAGGGACTGAGCCCCTAGTGCTTATTAGACATTTTCTCATTTTAATGTTGTTTTTATCTTTATATTTTGTTAACATAGGTAACACTTCTGCACTGTGGGCCTGTGTTTATGATAAAATAGAGGCAAAGTAGAGTGCCAACATACTAAGTTTTATTTTATATATATGTCCACGCTACAGAAATACCTGTAAAAAAAATCTATCCAAAAGCATTAACACACTGGACCTGATTAATTTAAAGAGACTGCATACGATTAGAGAGGAATCTCTATGAAGGTAATGAACAGCTTATCTTACGGGTTTTCTTCTGTGTGTAGTATATTTGCACACCGAGTGAACATACACCGTCTTGTAACTTATCTACTAAGTGTACGCTCATGTACAAAGCATACCTGTGTTTGTATGCCTTTCAGCTAAAAAAAGCACACATGCAAAATAAATAATAATAATTCACAAAATCACAGTGCACCTGTATGCATTTGCAAGCAGCATATACAATCGAAGGTGCAAGATTCTCATGGTTGTATTCGCAGTCTGATATCCCCATGAAACATGTACTATGGCCTATTTTTTTTTTTTTACCATCAGTGTTTCTTTTATATTTTATATTTCTTTTATATTCCCATTAGTGAACTCAGAATATACGTCAGGTGGGATTATCCCTATACGTAACATATGAATACAGTATATGTAACCGATTTAAAATATCCCCCAAGTCAGGGGAACACCTATTTTTATCTTAGGTACACCAGCACAACTAATGTTCATTGCAATGCTGGAGTATGTAGTAAACCAAATTTGTTTGTGTTCTAGTAGTATGTATGTGATCAGAGGTTTGTGTATCTCTGTGCTCAGTGCAGTTGATTTACTAAAGGCAAATAGGCTGTCCATTTTGCAAGGGAATTTACCCTGAGCTTGGTGAACCAGTTGAAACACTGCTGACTTACATCATCATTTCCCCCCTTGCATCTGATTTATAACATTCCTTAAAGGGGTTGTAAAGTTTTGTTTTTTAATTTCTAAATAGGTTCCTTTAAGCTAGTGAATTGTTGGTTCACTTACCTTTTCCTTCCATTTCCCTTCTAAATGTTTTTTAAATTTCTCACTTCCTGTTCCTCCTCAGTAAGCTGTTCTGGCTGACTAAACCCCAACCAGTACAGCTCGGATGATGGGGAAAGCTTACTGAGGAGGAACAGGAAGTGAGAAATTCAGACAAAGAAAAAAAACATTTAGAAGGGAAATGGAAGGAAAAGGTAAGTGAACCAACAATGAACGAACTTAAAGGAACATATTTAGAAAATATAAAACAAACCTTTACAACCCCTTTAAGCTAAGAGAAAATTCCCTTGCAAAGTGAACAGCCTATTTGCCTTTAGTAAATAAAATTAAAAAAAACAACAAAAAACAAACAAAACCTATAGAGCGTGTGTTGTAAATGCTGTGTACAGTACTTGTGTACCTTTGACTGTTCACCTAGGCTTGCAGGCACATTGTTGCATAGAGTGCTCTCATTTTTCTTTGCTAAATCAGGCCGGCTTTATTTGCATCCAGGTTTTTTCCTAAACAAAAGGTCTTATCTTCTGTTTAACATTCCCTCTCAAGCTCCAGCTGACATTCGGACAATCACAGGTCCGATGTTCACGTCTCAGACATACCTAGGGTTGCCACTTTATCCCTTTAAAACTGAACACATATGAATTACACAGGTTCTATGGCTGATTAGGGTGGTAATTAAATTCACTTGGTGCATTAAATTAGCTTCAGAACCTGTGTAATTAATATGTGGTCGGGTTTAACGGGATGAGGTGGCAACCTTAGGCCTCGTACACACGAGGGGATATGTCCGCTGAAAACGGTCCGATGGACCGTTTCAGCAGACATCTCCGCTCGTGTGTATGGGCTAGCGGACAGATTTCTCCACCCGACAGTTTCAAAGCATGCTTTGAAATCCATCCGGTGGAATCTGTCCGCCCGACATGTCTGCTGGTTAGTACACTTACCAGCAGACATGTCGTCCCCCACCGCCGCCACGCCGCCGCCGAATGGATTTGGCGCATACGCGGAAGTGTTTAACTTCCTGGTGCGGTGACGTGGCGGTGACGTGGCGGCGTCAACGTCACCGCCGCATCACCGCGCCGTCCGGCGGCGGGGAATTTGATCCGGTGGTGTGTACACGCCATCGGATCAAACTCCCGATCGGACATATCCGATGGAAATGGTCCGCGGACCGTTTTCATCGGATATGTCGATCGTGTGTACGAGGCCTGAGACATACCCCCATGAGGATCTTTTTCCAATAACATTTAACAACAGCCCTGAGGAAGTAGTTCTCCGTCCCCTGAAACGCGTCGGATTTATTCTATAATCTGTTTTTCAAATACAGCTTTTTTATATTCACATGTACTGTACATTGGGCGCTCCTTTACTCTCACCTCCCCTGTTTAACATTGTAAAATATATGTAGCCCTTAGTATATGATATAGAATGTAAGGTATGTTCTATTCATAGTGGTTGATTTACTAAAGGAAAATAGGTTGTTCACTCTGCAAGGGAAGTTTCCTGTAGCTTAGTAAATGTGGTATAATTTTAGTTTGCAAAGAATACCCAATGATGTGCAAGGGGGAAAAAAGCAACAGCATCTTAGCTTGTTCACGATTGGATGATGGAAGCCAGCAGAGCTAAGTGAAAACTCCCTTGAAAAGTGAACACCCTAACAGGGGTGGACTGACAACTCATGGGACCCTGGCCAATAGGAGATTATTTGGCCCCCTGCGCATTAGGAGATTATGGGGCCCCTGCGCAATAGGAGATTATGGGGCCCCCAGGCAATAGGAGATTATGGGGTCCCCAGGCAATAGAAGATTATGGGGCCCCTGGGCAATAGAAGATTATGGGGGCCCCTGGTCAATAGGAGATTATGGGGCCCCTGGTCAATAGGAGATTATGGGGCCCCCAGGCAATAGATTATGGGACCACACAGTACACACACACATACAGTATACATACACAGTATACACACACACAAAATACACACACTGAGAAGGTCGAGGCGGGGCAGCTATAATCTTGGGATTTTTAGACCAAAAGGATGTCGGTAAGAGACATTTCAGGAACAGATGTAAAAAAACACAATTTTTTACATACTATCCCTGGTTTTACTGAGGCTGGCAACCCTGATGGGCCCCCCCTAGTGGCATGGGGACCTTGGGCAGTGCCCGAGTGCCCGAATGGTCAGTCTGCCCCTGCAACCTACTTGCTTTTGGTAAATCAATCCCAATTTTTTTTTTCTCCAAAAAGCAAACAAATAAATTAAATAAAAAAACAAATAAAGGGCCAAACCATCTAGTAGGGTAATTCAATTATTATTATGAAATCCAGAGCACTTTTTAAAAAAAAGCATCCTACATGATCTGTAGGAGGTTAATTCACTCAATATTGACGTTTCTAAAGTAACCTGTATGGTTTACTATCACATTAGACCACTGTTTACAAAAGGCAATATCAACTGTTTTCCTTAGTGCTTGAAACGATTTTCACTTTGACCATAACGGCACACTGGAGAGGTGGCAGTGGACGACCTTGACGCATTTTCAACACATTTTTTGGCGAATGTATCCAAACGAAGTTGATCTGACCCATCTGTGCCGCGACCGCTGCAAGTCTGCCTGCGCCAAAAATCTGTCGGCAAAGGTTTTCTGAGAAGGTGCAGCATGAGAAGATGCAGGTTTGTAACACAGGCGCAACAGAGAAGTAATTTTTCCAGGCATCGGTTTAGCGCTAAAGTCCTTTTGTGTGGTTTCAAGTATGTGGCCCTCAAGAAGAAAAAATCTTTTGAAGGAATTCATCTAGCAGTCAAATTGTTACTACGTATCCATCTGATGCGTCTGTGCTTAAAACATTTTAAATCATCCTTTTTCTTATAAACTACACCTGTGTATATTAAAAAAGGGCATATTATTATTATATGTACAGTACATTTTAATTTATTTAATGGTAGGACTATTTCATCTGTTATTCTTGGAACCTCCTATTGGAATGTTTTTTACTTTTTGCTATAATAAATATCCCCCAAAAATATAACGTTTTTTTTCCCTCAGTTTAGGCCGATACGTACTTTTCTACATATTTTTGGTAAACACAAATCGCAATAAGCGTCTATTGTTTGGTTTGCGCAAAAGTTATAGCGTCTACAAAATAGGGAATAGATTTGTGGCATTTTTATTAATAATTTTTTTTTTTAGTAATGGTGGCGATCAGAGATTTTTATAATGACTGCGACATTGCGGCGGACACATTTTAACGCCATTTTGGGACCATTGTCATTGATACAGCGATCAGTGCTATAAAAATGCACTGATGACTGTCAAAAGTTATAGCGTCTACGAAATAGAAGATAGTTTTATGGCATTTTTATTAATATCAGCGATCAGCGAGTTTTATTGTGACTGCGACATTATGGTGGACACTTTTGACACATTTTTGGGACCATTGTCATTTTTGCAGCAATCAGTGCTATAAAAATTCACTGTTTACTGTGAAAATAGCACTGGCAGTGAAGGAGTTAACCAATGGGTGGTGCTGTAGGGGTCAAGTGTGCCCTAGGGAGTGATTCTTACTGTAGGGGGAGTGGCTTGCTGTGACACTGATCGTTGTTTTCCGATGACAGGGAGCACAATCAGTGACAGTGTCACTAGGCAGAACGAGAAGATGTTGGGCCAGATTCTCGTATATTGGCGTAAATGCCAGCGGGGCGTAGCGTATCGTATTTACGCTACGCCGCCGCAAGTTTGGACGCAAGTGTCGTATTCTCAAAGCACTTGCGTCCTAAGTTACGGCGGCGTAGCGTAAATGGCCCGGCGTATGCCCGCCTAATTCAAATGTGGAAGAGGTGGGCGTGTTTTATGTAAATGTGTTGTGACCCCACGTTTTTGACGTTTATTTTGAACGGCGCATGCGCTGTCCGTGGAGGTTTCCCAGTGCGCATGTGCAAAATCACATTGCAAATAGTCAATGCTTTCGACGTGAACGTATAACTTACGCAAATCCGTATTCGCGAACGACTTACGCAAACGACGCAAACGATGGAAAATACGACGATGTCCCGACGTCCATACTTAACATTGCGTATGCCTCACCTACGTAAAGTTCCCCCTCATATAGCAGGGGTAACTTTACGTTTACGCAAACGACGTAAAATACGATGACCGGGCGCAATTACGTTCGGGAATCGGCGTATCTAGCTCATTTGCATATTCAACGCGGCAAATCGACGGAAGCGCCTCTAGCGGCCAGCGTATAATTGCACACAATTATACGCCGGCGTAGACAAGTTACGTTGGCGGAAGAAGCCTATTTTTTAACGTATCTGCCTTTGAGAATCGGCATGAACATACATCGGCACAGATTTGAAATTACGGAGGCGGATCTGGAGATACGCCGCCGTAATAGCTTTTAGAATTAATTGCACACAATTATACGCCGGCGTAGACAAGTTACGTTGGCGGAAGAAGCCTATTTTTTAACGTATCTGCCTTTGAGAATCGGCATGAACATACATCGGCACAGATTTGAAATTACGGAGGCGGATCTGGAGATACGCCGCCGTAATAGCTTTGAGAATCTGGCCCGTTGTGTTTACATTAATATCTCCCCGATCTATCTCACTGTGAAACGATTGCGGTTTTGCCTCACGGAGATCGCGGCGGCGCTCGCGCATCCGCAACAACTGCTTCTTAAAGGGGATGTGTATATATACGTCCTTCTGCCTGCCCGTGCCATTCTGCAGACATATATCTGCGTGCACCAGGCGGCAAGCGGTTAAACTGTTGTAAACAATGTGTACATCAATCCTGACATGTATTGTAAATTACAAATGATGGATTACTGCAAAATCGGAATGGAGGGCTATAGTAATTATTACAAAATAAAATAAAATTATGAAGAGCCAAGTTATGGGAATGGTATGAGTGTCAGTGTTATTACAAGTCCTTGATAGGATTAACAAGTATCTTCCTTTAAATATGTTTAAATTTGTAACAAAATTATCCCAACCCACCCCCCCTCCTGCATGTTCACACTTTTCTAAGCCAACAGTAACCTTTTTGTTTGGAATTGCTTCCAGCATTGCTCTGTAGATACACACAACACAAACCATGTGCACTAAACACATAAACTCATAACACATAATAATAGTCCTCCAAGACATAAATGTATATTCTCTATAGTAGTGCCTTAACCATTAACAAACTACTGAAATAACACATGCACTAGCACAGAAGGGAGAGGATGTTCATCACAATAGTTTATATATATATATATATATATATATATATATATATATACCCTGTCACTGTTGGCGAGATATTAATTGATTATCATCCTGTAAAAAAACACACATGCTCAGTGCTATCTTTGAGTGCTGGGGCAAAAATCTGCTCTCCTCTGGTATCCAACATAAAAAAAAAATGATATATCTTGGCATGTGAACTACTATCAAAATTTTATCCTAAGGGCCCTTTCCCACGTACAGATCCCATGAGGATGCGTACCTTTCTTATCCACTTGCTCAGTGGGGATTTCTCCATTGATCCCCGCTGAACCGGCAGATGACAGGGTGGTCCCTGCACACTTTGCAGGGACCACCCTGTCAAATCTCCGCTCTTCCCTATGGGGGGATCGGATGAACACGGACCGTCTGTCCGTGTTCACCCAATCCGCAGATGGATGGAAAAATAGGATTTTCCTTGGTCTGCACAATCAGACCATAGCGGGGGGGGAACCAATGAGATCGGGTGTCAGCGAATGTTCATCCGCTGACACCCGCTACCCCATAGGGATACATGTATGTCCATATTTCATCCAAAAACGGATGGATGAAATACGGACATACTGTCCGCATGTGTGAAAGGGCCCTAAGAAGCAAAATAAATTCTAATTGTTCCACTACGTTCTTATTTATGTATTTTTTTTTTAGTATGTATATTTGACAACATTAAACATATAAGATCTAAGACACAATATTTGTCTACATGAAGACAAGAATGTTTTGTATTTCTTATTGCCTTTAATATTTGTTTTGATATTTCATAATATAGTACAGAGTAAGAGCCGGTTCACACAGGGGCGGCACGACTTTGGGGCGACTCGGCAAGGCGATCTTAAGACGACTTGAGAGGCAACTTGCAAAATTACTTCTGTATTGAAGTCAATGCAAGTCACCCCCAAAGTCGTACAGGAATGTTTTTCGAAGTCAGAGCGACTTGCGTCGCTCCTATTAGAATGGTTCTATTGAATAGAGCAGACCGCGACTTGTCAGGTGGCTGAGTCGCCTGACAGGTCGCCCCTGTGTGAAGCGGCTCTAATGGTTGTACCTCAAGTTTTGCATTGATTGCTTGTTCCGAGAAGTTGTCTTTTTATTGGACCTGTGACACTTCTATAAATAAAGAATAAAAATTCAAAAAAAGACACAATATTTGTGTTTCGAAACATGCCCAAATACAATAACACGGAGCCAGGCATACTGAATTTAAGTGACGTATACCGTTAAAAAAACACAATAGAAGTAAACAAGGCATATTTTTAGCCTTAAGCGTAAAATATTGCAGAACAGAATGTAAAATATGAAAGAAATAAAAGGGAAGCTAAGCCATGGCATCTTTGAGAGTCCTATGCGAAAATTAGGGATGAGCTAAAGTTTGGGTTAAGTTGACCTAAAATGGCTATATGGCCACATTTGGACAATATCATTGTCCGGGTATGGTCATGTGACCATATTAGGTCAATGATGACACCGGAATTCCTGTCTCTTTGTTACATGTGACTGTGGGGTAGGGGAATTCCACAGTTGCTGCTGATTTGGACAGTGGCTTGCTGTTTCCTTGTTTCCTGTGGGTTTTGGGTCGAAATCAGTATGGCCCCAAACCATAGCTCATTCTTACCAAAGGCTTATGAGGAAAAGAAGAAAATTCCTCCAAAGTGAGGGGAAATCCTTTCAGTAAGCTGACACCAAAACAGGAATCCCAATTCGAAGACCTGTCCTTTAGCTCCCTTTGCAGTGATAACTGTAAAATTATGGCACGTTTCCCCAAGGAGGTCACAGCAAGCAATAAAAACATGTGTTAAGGTTTAAACCCACTTTACTTTATCCAAGACCAAGTCACTTACAAAATACTCTACAAGTAAATAATAGCGGAAACAGCTTTCTGTTAAGCTGCACATGAAGTGGCTCACCTGAAGGATGTACTACAAAAAAAGTGACCTTCGTGTAGTCAATGACGTTCCCCAATTAGCTGTCAGCCGGTGAGCTGTAATTTGCAGTGAAAGTCCAACGGAAAAGGACCATTGGCATGGGATGTTGTAATAAAAGCAGTTATTCAACAGCATGTTTAATTTACATTTTACATGTTTTGTTTTTGTGAATGATTAGTAAGCGTTACTATGTATTCCTTACTCATTCAAGTAGAATGGGTCAGATATAGAGGGCCCCCTTATTTTAAAGGGGGTTTCTAGATTCCAATAAATCCCTTTCCCCCCTCCACAGGTGTCCACAGGTGTCCACATACATTGGGCCAGGGATGTTGGGGGTGAGCCTCTTGTCCCTATAAAAATGAGGACATGATGTCAATGTACCCTCCGAAGGCCAATGTGGCCTAACATAGTTCAGGAGGGAGGGTGCTTGCTTGCTGCCCCTCCATATCATCTTTTAGTCTGCATGCCTGTAAAATGGTCTGATATGGATTGGGGGGGGGGGGCTACACTTTTTTTTCCCCTTTTTTTTAGGGGGTCCCTCTTATAAATCATTTTCAGTCCCCTATAGAGATTGCCTACCGAAGTAAACATTCACTTTGCCTGGAGAACTGCATCTACTCCTTTAGTACTTCTTTGTTTGTATTGGGTAATAGTTTTATGAATCAAACAATCAAGTATGCTAGTGTATTGTCAGCTTATGTAAGTATTTTGCACTATTGTTTTATTCTAACAAGAAGATCAGAGGAGGGATTATACAGTGTATGTTAACTATTTTTGTAAAAGACTTTGTAAAGAAACGTGAACATATACTTTGCTGTGTGATCAGTATGTCTCTCTGTCTTTTAACCCTGTTGCATGCACATCTAGTTCTTGTGTAAAGAGGAAGCGGGAGTGCGTCCAGATCCAGAGTAAACAGAGACAGCCTGACATATATTGTCCACAATTTTTTTTGGAGCAGAGCAGTGTGCTAAAAAGCTCATACTTCATTAAGCATGTGTGGCCCCTAAAGCCCCGTACATACGATCGGCTTTTGCCCGGCCAAACTCTCATCAAAATTCTGACGGAATTCCATCGGAGTAAAAGAGAACGTTCTCTATCTAAACTCCGATGTAATTCCTCTGAAAAAAAGTCAGATTGGGCCTACACACGGTCGGAATTTCCGACCGAAAACTCACATCAAACTTTTCTTGTTTGAAATTCCGATCATGTGTACGCTGCATTAGGTTCAGCCTGTTATACCGTGAACCACAGATGGATGAATTTCCCATTCTGGCTATTGCATTCTGAAGCCAGCACCAATTTCTAATTGGGTGCAACTTCTATTTCGCTAACATTTTCCATCCAGCTCCTTTGATTTTCGTATGGTTCTTTTGGGAAGAGGTCAAGATTTGCCTAGTATATAACCAGTTCTACCCTAAGCAATAACGTGTCCTATAACTGCTCCAAAAAAATCGTATTGTATGAAATTGTTTCTATGGTCCAAGCTCATAAAAGAAAGTACTTCTGCTTTAAGGCTCAGATTCTTTTTTACAGGGGTGTCATTGCAAATGCTAAAAGCTCACCTGCTGTGACATGTATCTGGGTCAAAAGTAACCTACCCAATTTTCCTATTGACCAATAGACATGTGCACACTGAAATATTTTGTTTCAGAATTTCGTTTTCGTTCAAAAAATTTATTTATTTTGTTACTCCCGAAATTATTATTTTGTTAAAAAAATGCATTTGTCTAAAAGTCCGAATTAATTAAGGTCGAATCTGTCATTGAAGGCTCATGGTGTCTGTCGAATGTTCTAAGAAGATTTGATGGAGCAGCTAAACTGTACGAAAAATTTTACATTTCCGGTCAAATGTTCCACCTACAAGCTATAGAAAAATTCTATGACAATAGTAATAATTATATTTATAAATTATTTTTACTAGTCAACCAACATTCAAATTGTTCTATTGCCTATGGGCCGAGCATTTGACCGGAAATATACGATTGTGGCATCGTACAGTTTAGCTGCTTGTCAAATCTTCTTAGAACTTTCGACAGACACCATAAGCCTTCAATGACAGATTTGACGTTTGTATGTCTTTTTGCTGCTTCGTCGAATCTTCGTTGTTCATGTCGAATGGTCTACCCCAACACTGTCTCTATAATGTCAAATCTTTCCTCTCTATGTTAAATCTTTCCTCTCTATAGAGAATAATCTTGGACTAATAGGCACATTCAACCACAGGGTCGATAGACACAGATTGCTATTGTCAGCGCCATGTCAATTCTCCTCTCTATATCGAACTGTTGTAGCAACAAAAACAAAAATAATGCATTTTTTTATGTCGGATCTTTCAGATTTCGGATTCTGTGCATTCGTTTTTGTTTGTTAAAACGATAACGAAAATACCCGAAATTCGGGCGAAAATGCATTCGCATGAAAACGAATGCTCATGTCTATTGACCAAAAGTATCCCCACTGGCTCATACATGTACTCTAATATTGCTACAGTTAAGAGGGGCACATGCTAAAACAAGTAAGCATAGTCTACGCATCATTTTGGTTAACCTTTTTAGTCTTGCTGACTTGAGTGCTTTTTGAGTGCAGTTCACAAGTTTCACTATGCAAACGTGGGACCGGATGACTTTAATGCTGCAGCTAGCCACAGATTTGTAGTTGCTATGAGTACTGCACTCTGCCTGTCATTGTTGTTCTCTGTAGACATTATGCTCAAGTTATCATTAGGGAAGAAGCACATACAAATATTTCTAATTAAATACATAAACAGTCCACATGTGCCTACACAGAGACATCCAGTCGCTTGCTAAGAGATAAAACAAGCACACATTGTTTTATAGCTGGCGTCAAGAGGTAATCTAAATATGAGAAGTGGTGGATTGTCTATTAGTTTTGGCTTAACCCTTTCGGGTGATATTGCATTAATTTAGCTATCTAAATAGTGGTGATTACATTTTTTGGAGTAATTGGGTGAAGAAAGTTTTAAAACTTCAATGCTTCCATTAGATAAGGTGTCCACTCTAAAACCAGCCTAAAGCCCTGTACACATAATCAGGCTTTTGCCCGGCCAAACTCACATCGGAATTCCGACAGAATTCCATCGGAGTAAAAGAAAACATGTTCTCTATCTAAACTCCGATGGAATTCCTCAGAATATCCAATGGAATTACTCCGATGGGGCATACACACGGTTGGAATTTCTGATGGAAAAAAAGCACATCTGACTTTTTCCATCGGAAATTCTGATTGTGTGTACAGGGCTTAAGATGTCATTGGTGCTAGCTCATGTAGGACTTCAGAAAACAATGTGTTCCCTGAAGGCTGTGATTTTCTGTGTGTAGGGCAGTCCCTGTAGGTTATAATTATCTGTTTGTAGGGTAGGTCATATATATATGTATTTTAGAAGAGAAACACAGGCCCCTCTAGGTTACAATTGTAAACATTTTAATGAGATACAGGTGCATTATCCACTTACATGGAGGTTAAGCAAGTAAGGCACAAATATATGTATTTCCAATCTTAATCGAGGGTTGGAGACCTGGCCGTTGTATGACCTCATAAACCATCTACGTCACAAGCCCAATATACCAGGTCTAAAAACTGGAAGCAAATAAAATCAGAGCTTGAGTCCGCTGGAGAATCCCTGTGACAGCATGTTTATTGTGAATCACAATAACACTCCACCCTGCACCACAGTGTGACCTGTTTCATGCCAAACAGCTTTTCCTTCTAAAAGGAAGACAATTCTGAAAAACAAATGACCTGCAGTCTCACACTTTGAGCGTTCCCAGGACTGATACTGTTTCTCCTCTTGCAAATCTCTAAAAAGTTGTTCAAGTAATACAGTAGGTGCAGGGCTACTGTTGAAAATGATATAGCCCTCTTGACAGCCTCCACCCCCACCACACCTACAGCCCACCTACCCCCCTGGGTGCAGAGGAAAAGCAGGACTGACTTTATCCACCCACATCCAGAAAATGAAAAAAAAGTCCTTCCTCTGCTCTCACCTCCTGGGCCCCTCTGTTAACCTGATGGGGGCTGAGGAAAATGTAATTTAAGCCCTGGTAAGCAAGTAAAAGTGGGGGGTGTGAACTAGTAAAATCTATTTATTCATTTACACAGGAAAAAACAATCAAGCTGCCCTGGGCCACCTTGTTTATCTGATGGGGCCTAAGCCCAGTACAACAGGACTGGTTGTACTGCCTTATCAACAGCCCTGAGTAGATGCATATATTGTAGCCCTCAAAAATAAAGCAACGTTGATTTGTTGCTCATAACAGACATTTAGTTTCCAACAGTGCTCTGGGCAACACTTTGTAGGGGGGCAGCACGGAAAGAGTTCCCGCCGGCTTCCGCTACACTGTTAGTGTAGTGCCAGTCTTATGGGGCTTACTGGGCTGAAAGGCAAATTAGTCTGGTACCCCCATAAAGGGGCCGCACTGCTTCCGGTATGCAGGCGGCCGGAATTCAACAACTGTGGGGGTGGAGCCACTTCTAATTTTGACTGTCCTATCATCCTGGACCACAAATCTTCCTCACTGTGCTATATGTTTTCTGATGCACCATTGGCATGGTTATATCTTCTTAGTCCTCTCCATAAAATTATCAGAAATTTGTGCTTAAAGTAGAACTATAGGCAACACTTTTTTTCATTTTGGATAGCGTAAGGGAGGGTTATAGCCCCTGTCAGTTTATTTTTTACCATCCCTGTCCTATTGCAGAGATTTCCCTTCACTTCCTGCCCCATAGCCTAACAGGAAGTGAGAGGAAATCTATGCAAATTAAGGGAATCCCTTGCCCCCCCCCAGGCTCTAAGAACTTGTCTCCCCACTCAAAATTTTTTGGGGCGGGTCTTAAACAGCAAGGTGTGTGGCCTTGACAGGAAGGGGTGGGTCATATCTAAATTAGAGGGTGCACAAGTTTAGTCAGGCCTAGGGCAGCACAAAACCTAAATACACTACTGAGTACAGGATTCCATCCCACCAACAGCAAAATCTGCATAAAGTGTGCATGTTTTTCCTGATTGGGTTTCCTCCCACAATCAAAAAGTGTATGCTATAAAATGCTCCTCCATGTTGTCTTTTAATCTGGCCATACACAAACAGAATTCCCTTCTATTCTGATGAATGATTTGTCTATGGCATTTGAATGAAAATCCATGGCAAGCTTTAGACTTTAATCTTGATTAGGATGAAGACAACAATGATGCCAATGGCTCAGTTTTCTCTGAGCACAATAATATTGAACCCCTTATTGCTGATATGGCCATACACAAACAGAATTTCCTTCACAATTTTTATTTTTGCATTGGTAGCAGTGTCAAATTGGCATTCATTTCTGGTCATAGTGACCAGTAAATTTAAAAGAACGGGATGGAAATTTGTCTAGAAGAAACCAAATTCGAAGTGAATGTGGGCTTTGTTCAAGAAAAATTTTACTTATTGTAATGACACCTGTTTAAAATGTTTAGGATTCCATTTAAATAGCAGGTCTAGATTAAATTTTAAAGTCTTTCAAATGAAATGAGTTGACTCAGTGATGGCAACATTTTTCGCTTTCAAATGTTCTGATGAATGATTTTTTCAATGGACATTTGAATGAAAATCTGTGGCCAGCTTAAGATTGTAATCTTCATTAGGACAAAAATGATGCCAATGGTTCAGTTTTCTCTGTAAAGAATTAACTCCTTTTTATATGGCCGATATTATTATTATTCCTCTGCAGCTCTAGGGAAATTTTAGCCACATTTTACTAGAAATGTTGGCATACTATATACAGTGATATAAGTTTAATTCTTACAATTTAAATAAACTTAAACTAAGTAAACTTCTTTACAACTATGACTCTTGCAGAATTCGAATGCCTTCAGAACTGCTGCTACACATCACAATGTGTTTGAAAACCCTCTGGCTAAAAAGGCGTTGAGGCCTCTTGATATATTGTAGATGCAAGATTCAGGAAGAGAAGGTGTTATAATGGTAGCTTGTGTTGGGGAGGTGTCTGAAAGGATATACATACTTATACCTTGGGGTCGTGTACAAAACCAACTACATTCTACAGCAATTGAAACCATTAGTTCCCTTCATTGTGTGAATCCAATGTTTTTCATTGCTAGCAGCAAAGGAGACAGTTCTAATGTCTAAAAATCCACTAAAGTTGCCTAAAATTATTCATTTATGTAGCAAACCTTTGGGTCAAGTTATAAGCAATAACGTGTAAACTGTACAACTGTAATTGCAGCCTAAATCCAAAGCTTCTTGCAAAGAAACTACAAGCGGTCCCTGGGTTACAAACAAGATAGGGACTGTAGGTTTGTTCTTAAGTTAAATCTGTTTGTATGTCGGAACATGTACACTTTTTAAGTGTAGCTCTATCCAAAAAAACTACCATAGTTTTAAACTTTTTAGATAGCATAGGAAAGGGTTAACACCCCTGTAATGTTTGTTTTGCTGTCTGTGCCCCTTTCAGAAGATTTCACCTCACTTTCTGTCCCAATGAAACTGGTTTTCAAAAATGTTGGGTTGTTGTTGAAACAAGGATTGGTGATAAAGCATCAGTGGAAGTACTTTTTTCCCCATAATAACTCTTACAGGAGTGAATTCCCCCTCCTAGGGGTAGATATCCTCTAACTTCCTGTTGTCTCCCTCCGTTTGTAAGTTGGAATTGTTTGTAAGTCAGATGTTTGTAACTAGGGGACCACCTGCAAATTTCGACATATTGAAGTTTATGTAAGAAATTCATCTTTTCAGTCTGTTTACCAAAAAAAGCTTTAGTAAGATTCTTACCTGGAGATCCTGCCAGTAATGACACTTCCTATTGCTGGCTGATAATGTTAAAGCAGAGTTTATGCCAAAATCGAACTACCTTTAAGTTATGTAAAAACATTTAGTGTGTTCCCGAGGCAACAACATTACCCCTGATGAAGGGTAGAAAAAGGGAAGTTGTATCCCCCTGAAACGCATTGAATGTTTTTATATGACTTTATTTTACCAATAATTGAAAATATCTTGAACTCCACAATTGACATGTGCATTCGTTTTGCGTCCGTATGCATTTTCGTCCGAATTTCAGGTATTTCCGCTATGGTTTTAACAAACGAAAATGAACGTACAGAATCCACAATCCGAAAGATCAGACATAAAAAAATGCTTTATTTTAGTTTTTGTTGCTACAACAGTTCTATATAGAAAGGAGATTCGACAGCAATCTGTGTCTATCAAATCTGAGGTTGAATGTGCCTAACCTTAACTCTATTAGTCCAAGATTATTCTACTTAGGGCCAGATTCAGGATGGCGTGCGGTTCTTTGCGGCAGCGTAACGTTTCCTATTTACGTTACGCTGCCGGAACTTTACCTGCAAGTGCTGTATTCACAAAGCACTTGCGTGTAAAGTTGCGGCGGCGTAGCGTAAATTGGGCGGCCTAATTTAAATTAGGCGCTTCCCCGCGCCGAACGTACTGCGCATGTGTCGACCATTAAAAAATCCCAGTTAGCATGCTCCGAATTATGACGGTGTTTTCGACGTGAACGTAATCTACGTAAATCCCTATTCACGGACGAGTTACGCAACTGACGTAAACATTTTCAAATTTCCCACGGTCACAACGTCCATACTTAACATAGAATGCGCCATCTTTTTGGTGCTTTATCTTTACGCTGGGAAACTCCTTACGGAAACGGCGTAAAGTAACTGCGTCAGGTGGGCGGCCATTTTAAAATTGCATTTAAGATCTGACGGCGTAATACAATTATGCCTGTCGGATCTTTCCTGCAAACCGGCGAATACAGAAAACAGATATGCCGGCGCAAAGTCAGAGTTATGCTGGCATAACTCTACCTGAATCTGGCCCTTAGAGAGGAAAGTTTTGACATTATAGAGACAGTGTTGGGGTAGGCCATTCGACATGAACGACGAAGATTCAATGAAGCAGCAAAAAACATACAAATGTTGAATCTGTCATTGAAGGCTTATGGTGTCTGTCGAAAGTTCTAAGAAGATTCAACAAGCAGTTAAACTGTACGACACCACAATCGTACATTTTCGGTCAAATGCTTGGCACATAGGCTATAGAAGAATTTGAATGTCGGTGACTAGTAATAATAATTTGTAAATATAATTATTACTAGTGTCATACAACATTAGAATTCTTCTATATCTTGTAGGCAGAACATTCGATGGGAAATGTACGATTGCCGTGTCGTACAGTTTAGCTGCTTCGTCAAATCTTCTTAGAACATTCGACAGACACGATAAGCCTTCAATGACAGATTCGACCTTAATTAGTTCGGATTTTCGGACTAATGGATTTTTTAACGAAACAAGATAAATAAAAACAAATTTCGGGAGTAACAAAATAAATTAATTTTTCGGGACGAAAACAAAATTCCGAAACAAAATATTTCAGTGTGCACATGTCTACTCTACAATGGAAACTACAATGGGAATCGACAAACACATGAAAGCGACATCATATTTTACTTCCAATATACAGTACAATATACAGTACAATATTTTTCCATAAAGGTCCACTAGTAGTAGTAGTAGAGTCACTCTGTATTCTACAGAATCCTTGTAAACAACTTCTGTATCTTACAAATTGGCCAATTAGAATTTCTCACTACAAAATCCAAGTCATAAAGATGATTTATGATAACTGGAGCAACAAAAAAGTCTAAGCATTACCTAGAACAACCAACCCTAGTTTCTTTCTTTCTTTAATCCTAACAAAGAAAATGACTGCTGGAATATGATTGTTCAGCCCCTGAAGATAACACCACCCATGTTTCATTTTGGCATATTTGGTAGATCCGTCCTATTAGGTAAACATTGTATTTCTTATCACTTGCCTGTCTGATGCAGAGATTATGTGATGCAACTATTGGTGTTTTAATGCTCCTTAACTTGGCACCATTCTCTGTGGTTACTCTTTAACTTATTTGTATAAGACAGCCAGAGGCAATTCCCTTTCTTGATGACGCATTGATAATCTTTTAATTATAGTCACCATTATGGATTGTGTGTATCAGAATAGTTATATAAAGTTACTTTGAAGCAGGCCGAATTACAATATGGTTTATTGTGTCTGTGTGGTAATGGGGCCCAAAGGGGAATCATAGTCTTTTTTTTTTGTATTCATTTGAAAGACATAATTTTAATGTAATAATATAATTTCAGTGTATGTTCGTAATAAAAAATTACTATGTAATTGTACATGGAAGAAGTTATGTAACACGCGCTGGTGTTCTATCGAATAATTTCCCGATCAGCTGGCGTGACGTTACCATAGCGCATGCGCACATTGTAGGAGGCATTTATCGACGGGAGATACCATTTGACAGGCAGAATTAAAAGCTGTGCAAAGAACGGAGGGAGACCGTAGTTGTCAGGTTGTGCCTCACTGTTGCAGGGCGGGTTGTGGGTGTGTTGAAGGGTGGGTTTTGTCTGTGTTGCAAAACCCGCCGTTCAACACAGCAAACCCGCCTTGCAACAGCGAGGCACAACCTGACATTGAGCACCCGCCCCGCAACAGCGAAGCACGATCTGACCTCTACGGTCTACCTCTGCTGTTAGCATACCTTTTAATTCTGCCTGTCAAATGGTATTTCTTGTAGAAAAATTCCCCCTATGATGTGCACATATGCTATGGTGACTTCATGCCAGCTGATCGGGAAATAAGCTGGAGTTGCCTTCCGTACGGGCACTTTTTCGACAGAGGGTACTATCTGATAGAACACCGGCTTTGCTGCAGTGTTGTTGTAACTTTCTAATTATCTTACAGCAAATCCAACCCTTCAAAAATGTAAAGGGTATTTCCACTTTTGCACCCAAAATAAAATAATACCTACTTTATATTTGTTACGTGTTCCCATTCACGTAGTAGAACTAAAAAGATATTTAAAAAATGCAGCTTATATTTTAAGATGCTCTTTTGTGGAACTTTCAGCAAGGAAAAACTCTACTTTGTGCTCTTTGTTATGCTGGGGCTTGGAAGCTGTGTGTATCGTAATTACCTCTGTCTGAAGGCAGATATCTCACCCGCTGTACTAGATTTGAACACTGTGGTTTACTAAGTGGAAAATTCACAATCTGGTGAAGCTGTGTATTGTAGCCAATCAGCTTCTAACTTCAGCTTTGACAATTAAATCTGGAAGCTTATTGGTTTCTGTGCAAACTATATCAGATTTTGCACTCACCTGTTTTTGTTTTTGTCTGGCTTAACAAAAGTTTAAAGGTTTAGGATTTGACTTTCTCTATCAGAGGAATGCACAGGGGTGTACCAAGTGTGCCTGAGCACACCCTAATCACTATATGCGGTGGCCTGACTATCAGTGTAAACAGTGTGCTGACAGCCTTGCCGGTTATCTTTACTCCTTTTCTCACACAGACACAGCGCGTGAGGCAAGAACTGGCAAGTCTGTTTACATGTGATCGGCTTTGATTGGACACAGCTAATCACATGATAAAGGGCCACTGTGATTGGCCCTTTACCCTGCTCTGTGATCAGCTGTGTCAAAAGGACACAGCAGTCACAGGATGTACCCAATGCACAGCTCAGGGTGTTCCTGAGGCGGGGTTTTTGAAGGACGTCTATGGACACCCTCCCAGAACTTTAATAACATGCTGTATCCGACTTTTGGTTATAGCGTGGTACTAAAGTGGTTATGGATTCATCAAGGCTTAGCCAAATTTAAAATACAGAACCACATTTGCAAACGCATGTGTAAGCCCCTTCACAGCACCCTGTGCATCTCTTGCAATACTAACATTTCTAAATTTGTAAAAGTTTTCACAGTGGAAGCACATGCATTCTAATAGATAGAAGAGAGGCAGGTGGTGCAGGTGGGCCTGGAGGTAGCCCAGTCCTCCTTAAAGACAGAGGGGCACATTGGACACCCAGCACATAGCTGTCCCCTGACCACATTTACACCAGTAACAACGATTAATTTGCTTGGTAAGCAGACTGGTTGGTGAGTTGAGCTGGGAATTTTTCTCTGGTTTTGTCTTTCATGCATTTGACCTTTCATGTGCTCCTTGCTGTGAAGGCCAGTTATAGGTGGGGACAGGAGCCATCTCTTTGTTACCCAAATGTAACCCTAAACCTCCCTTTCACCCTCTAGAGCACATCCCAGAATGATTTTCAATTCTTGCAGGGGCATCTTGCTGTGAGCTTAATTTCCACTAATGTAGCCACACTCCCTCAGAACTACATTTCATAAGAGCTCTTTTCCTATGATAGTGTAGGCAGATATTACCCCAATATGTAGGTTTACTTAAAGTAGAACGAATCAAAATGTGTTGCAGACCTCTATATTCCAACAGAAAAAGTCTAATGGAGCCTACACGCGGTCGGAAATTTCCAACTAAAAGTTCACATCGAACTTTTCTTGTCGGAATTTCCAATCGTGTGTACGAGGCATTACACTACTAGGATCTGGCCAAATGGTATTTAAAAATCATCTGATAGGAGGATATAGAGCACATAAAGGGAATTTTTTTTAATAAATTTTTATTTTCCATCAAAATGTATCTAATTGAATGATGCTCACAAATAGATTTTTTAAGACAACACCTCTACATGGTTTGGCTAAGGCAAGTGATGATAATGTTGACCACCATGTTTGTCATTGTTAGGCTATATCTGCCCATCCTTTATCATCTTTCTAGACATGTATGGCTACAGCAGTGCTTCTCAATTATTTTCTGTCATGCCCCCCCTAGGAAGAAGAAAACATTTCGCGCCCCCCCCCCCCCCCGCGCGACTGTAAATAGTATCATTTGTCTATAAAATTGTTATAAGTACACCTCTGCATAACACTGTATCCACATATCCCCCACACAGTATTGCCCTTCTTCACATATCCCCCCCACACAGTATTGCCCTTCTTCACATATCCCCCCCACACACAGTATTGCCCTTCTTCACATATCCCCCCCACACATTATTGCCCCATCACATATCCCCTCACACAGTATTGCCCCATCACATATCCCCCCACACAGTATTGTCCCATCACATATCCCCCCACACAGTATTGCCCCATCACATATCCCCCCACACAGTATTGTCCCATCACATATCCCCCCACACAGTATTGTCCCATCACATATCCCCCCACACAGTATTTCCCCCTTTACATGACCCCCATCACATATCCTGCACACAGTTTGCCCCATCACATAACCCCCCACAGCACAGCCCCCACTCCTCGTCCTTAACATTTCCATATATTTTTCCTCCCTTCCCTCTCCACTCCTACCTGTAACGTTTCAGCACGGAGAGCAGGAGGCGGGACATTCGTCAAGTGAAGCCGCAGCAGCACTGGGCGGGGCGGGGAGACTTTTGGGCGAACTGGTGATTGGCTGCTAGGACCACCTCCTAGCAGCCAATCACCTGCCGTCCAACATGATAGGCTGCTACCTCTCTGGTCCCACCTGTCAGTTCAACAATGTCCCGCCTCCCGCCGTCCGCTCCTCTAACTAGCGCAGGAGGCTGGGGACAGCGGCTTCTAAATGGCACGATCGCTGCAGTCCGGAAGAAGGCTCGAGCCCCCCTTCATGGAGCCTCGGGCCCCCCTAGGGGGGCCCGCCCCACTATTTGAGAAGCACTGGGCTACAGGGACAGGTTATAACACAAAAGCCGAGTCATTTTCAAACATATTTACAAGAAAAAAATGTTTGTACATTTTTTTTTATTAGACATGTAATTAGCATTTATAACAACAGCAATATATTTAATATCATATGGATCAACAGACTAAGCCTTGAAAGAAGGTGACTCAGCGATTTCATAATTTTCATAAATGCGTGAAAAAAAATCCAAACCTGTGCCAAAACAGGGTGTAAAATTTTGTAACCCATAATTTTTGGCTACCAGTTGCAATTAGCATAATAGGTTTATCATATAAATAAGAAAGGTCGGTGTGTGTGTATATATATATATATATATATATATATATATATATATATATATATATAGATAGATAGATAGATAGATATCTATATCTATATATAGATATAGATATCTATCTATCTATATATATATATATTTATATATATATATATATATATATATATATATATAAAAATACAAAGAAAAATGTTAATTTTGGATTTATGATTGAAGTGATAACATTTTAAGACACTCCTTCTCTGTGGTTTAGTGAAGGACTTTTTTGGCTCCTTTAAGGCATTTTTATAAATAGATACAGTAATGCCCTGTAGACACAATCGGAATTTCCGATGGCTTAAAATTCAATGGAATTTTTTGTCGGAATTCCGTTCAAGCTGTCAGACCAAATTCTCACTGTCCAAAATGCGGTGACGTAAAACACTATGACGAGCCGAGAAAAATTAAGTTCAATGCTTTCGAGAATAGGTCGACTTGATTCTGAGCATGCGTGTTTTTTTTCTCTATCGGAGTTCCACACAGACAATATATATCTTTTTTTTTTACCAATGGAAAAAAATCCTATATTCTATTTCTAAACTAGACGATTGGAATATCTGTTGAAAAAATTTCGCCTGACTTTTTTCAGCAGAAATTCCGATCATGTGTACAGGGCATTAGGCTTTTCTTTCACTTTAAGACAACCCTCACCACAGTCTGTTTGTTTATGTTCTCTCATTGCGCTCCCTAAGCCATACTTTGTGTCCATACACTGCATCAGAGATGGTCAAGTGGAAGGAAACGGCTGTATGATGTAGTTTGCAATGAATGACTCTATACCATTAAACTGTCAATAAACCCTTCTCGGCCTTTTGGCTAAGATCAAGTGTAGTATCTGTTCTTATCAGTTGCCAATAGGTGGTGCTAAACTGACTGTCCCCAGTACTCGGCGAGGGGGAAAGGGATGGCAGTCGGTGGACGCTAAGCCTGTTGGTGTAGAGGCAAAAGCCTTCTGATCGGGGCAGAGAGGCATGAGGTCGAAGCTGAAGGGCCGGGACCCTGGCCTTTGGCCTGGATTCAGTGGTGTCTGCCCCAGTCAGTTGTTCGGCGAGGGAACCTTTGCTAATCCTTTTGGGGAGAGGAGGGTAGTACTTCCCGAATGTAATTAGGTGGGAGAGATGGGGGTTGTGGGTAGTAGTCGGCTGCGGCTGGCTCCCCCCAACCTCTTCTCCTACCTTCCTGGCTGGGAAGGGTGCTGCCGGTCCGGACCGGGGGTCAGGGTCCGTTGAAAAGCCTGTGGAGATAGTGCCCCTGGAGTGGCAGTCCAGGGGTGCCATACATTGCACTGAGTGTTGAGGGGCACTCAACGTGTGGCACCTTAGGTCACATATCTCCACACACATCTTTTTGACACCTGCCTCTAGGGCCGAGCCTTTTGGCTAGGACCAGAGGAATTTTTGTTCCTGGCCGGAGGGCCGGCCATTGTATTGCACAGTGGCCACTTTCCACTCACCATTCCCACCTTCCTTTTCCCCCACTTTCTTTTTTATTTTACCCCCTGTCTGTCTTGTTTTGTCACTTTTTTTTGTTTGGTGCTTGCACTTTAGTGTGGCGAGTAGGGTGCTGGTCCTCGGGCCTGACTCTGAAAGTCTTGGGAGTAGGTGGACATGGCCTTCTGGCTTAGTTCACCTGCTCTCATGGGGTCACCGAGGAGGGTTCTGTTTCGGCAGTCCCTCCGAGGATGTTAGGCCATGTGGTTTCGGCTGCATGGGCCTTAGGGGGGTCCTAGTGGTTTCGGCTGCTTGGACTCCTATACTCTTTTTCCTGCCAGGAGCCTAACGCCCCGGGGGATCAGAGCTGGGTCCTCTTCGGAGGACCATTTGACGATGGCACCCGTCGCAGTTTTTTGTGTTCACTCTTTATGTGTGTGCACATTTTTTCCTGCACCGGGTGAAGTTTTTGGGTTGTGTTTTGCACGCCACAGGCTTTTCAATAGAAACTGTCAATAAACCCAAATGTAAATTGTCAAAACCTTAAAACATACTATAATATATTGTGTGCATGTTCACTTTGCCACTAGAGAATTTGTTTTCTATGGACTGCAAAAAAAAACTGCTGTTCGCTGTCTGTGTCTCCACTGCAGCCTCAGATTGTGACTCCCTCAAGAGGTGGTTCTGGCCAGCTCAGTAGATTGTTTTAAACAAGGCCTGGATTCTTTCCTAAATGTACATAATATAACTGGATACTAACATTTATAGGTAAATTTGATCCAGGGAACTTCCGATTGCCTCTTGGGGATCAGGATTCCCCCACCCCCCCTGCTAAAGCAACTTGGATCATGCTTTCCTGGGGTTTTTAGCATTCCTCTGGATTAACTGTGGGTATATGATTGTGAAAATAGTATTGCATTATAGTATTTTGTTTGTTTTCCTCTTTTTATTAGTTAAACTAGCTGTTGCCACATCTACTGAGCATCTACTGAGCATGCTCCAGTTTCAGTTCCCTTCTAAGCTGCTCATTTCCTCTTCGTTCTTATCTGTGCAGCCTATGCGACTATAGAGTCACACATATGGGTGTATACACAGTGGTAAATGACACTCCACTCCCTTCTACCTACTTGTCTATGACCTTGTATTGCTAAACACAATGGGGGTGGGATATAAGATGGTATTTGATGTAGGCTTCATCTCCCTGTTAGTTCCAGCACATACACACCATAGACACAAACTGGAGGGGCATGACACAGCCTGTGATTGGCAGAACCTCCTCCAGATATGTTTACAGTATGAGCAAAGTGAAAGATATTGTCAGTTAATGTGTTTCACACCATTTTTGGTGATTAGTATAGCGTTAGCTATATCTGATTTCCTCACCTCCATCGCTGTAAAAAAAAAAAATTGTAATACGCTTTAAAATACTTTGCTTCTATTTGTTGTTTTTTTTATTTTGAGTCTATATTCATAATTTTTTTCTGAGCCATTTAAAAACAAAATACTACGTGACCAGCACAGCACCAATCAGCGCTGTGCAGACACAGATTCAGAGTCCAGACGTCCTCTGCTGCTATAGAGCATACCTCAGCAGAGTACTAGAAGCTCCTCCCTGCGATCTTTGTGAACAGCAATGATTAAATCAGATGCTTTATTATTAAATTTAATTAAATACAGTGACACAATCTTTATGCGTAAATAGAAGGGATAATGGCAAATATGTTTAGTATCACTTTAAGTTGTATATGTATTACACCAGGGTTTCTGAATCCAAACTTGGTGCAGTGGTATCAAAGAATGATTGGCAAGGCTCTGCCCATTATACTACATGTGAAGAAATAGACCCATATTTTTTTTTTTAATTTGTAATAAAAATTATAAAAAAAAAATATTCTTAAAATTCATTCACTATATCCACTACGTAAGATGTTCAAAAGACAGCATAGCAAAGCTTCAGACATTTCATGACAGATATTTATGCAGCGCACTTAAAGAATAATGTGATGCTCATCCCTACATATATTACACTGCTTACAGTTACAATGGCACTTGGGATTTGGGTGCTATTCTTGTCACATTTGACAGATCATGTCAGTTTACTAAAGGAGTCATTTTAACTCTTGGTAGAGTGAACTTGTATTAATTTCACATCAAATACCCAGTTATGTGTATTATAAAAAAAAATCTAAAATAAATATTTAATACAACTAGAGTTAAAATGTTCTATGTATGTATTTATTTATTTTTTAACACCCAGGTAAGTTAAATGGTTTCCTCCCAAATTGTCCATAGTGTGTCTAGGTGTGGCAGGGACTTTACATTGTGGGCTTCTTGGGGGTCTGTGATTGCTTTAAATGATTATTATGTACTCTGGAAAGTGCTGCTAAGTAATCTTATTAAAGGGGTTGTAAAACAATTTTTTTTTTTCAAAATAAGCATCCTTTACCTGCAGACATTCCTCTTTTCACTTCCTCATTGTTCGTTTTTGTCCAGAAGTTGCTCTATTTCTTCTTTGTTCTGTTCACTTCCTGCTTGTCTGATTACTACTCACCACCGTGAAGGGAGGCTTTACTGCGGTGGTCAGTGACGTGCTCGCCCCCTCCTGGAAACTACATGCGGCAGGACGCTCTCTACGTGTTAGAGACTTCAAGGTGTGAATTACTGGTCGTGCCGCAATGCATACTGGGAAATGTAGTTCTTACATGGACGAGCGCCGCAAACCAGGAAGTGAATGAGAGAACAGAAACTAGAATGCCGGAGGTGATATAGATGAAGGAATTGAATAGGTCTTTACTTATTTTTTTAACAGAATCATTACACTATCCTGTCTGTCTACCTTGCAGACATTAATTTTAGGCAAAACATTTTTTTTCCTTTACAACTCGTTTAATTTATAAATATAGAAAAAAAATAATATCCCTCCTAGGCATGGTCCCCAACATATCATGAATCTTTAAATAATTGCATGAAGCAGTAAAGCCCCGTACACAGGGTCGGACCTTCGTCCGACCAAAATCACATCGGAGTTCCGGAATGCTCTCTATCTAAATTCTGACGGATTTCCTCTGAATTTCCGATTGGGCATACACACGGTCGGAATTTCCAATGGAAAAAGTCCTTCTGACTTTTTCCATCTGAAATTCCGATCAAGTGTAAGGGGCATAAGTTGAAGGACAATAAAGGAACACCAGGGTTATATTTTTCATGCATTTGGTTTTAAACTCAGCGCAAAAATTTAACTGTACCTCGGGCATGATGATCCAAATTATAATAAGATACAAACCCTGTTCAAGTCAGTAATGAGGTCCTATACATACATTTTTTTTTCAAATATATTAAATCCTACATGATTATGGAACTAAGCTTGGCAGAATTAAAAAAAATAACTGCAATATATATATATACACACACACACACATTTAAATATAATACCTTAAAATAAATATAGAATTTTTCTAGTAATTGTTTTTTTTTTTTTTTTTAATGTGTACTATACAGGCTAGATGACTGATATTATTAATAACATCAGCAAAATATAATTCCTGCAAGCAATTTGCTCACTAATGTGCTTCCTACATTAAAGTATTTTCTGTTGACACAGGGAAAATGACCAGGGTTAGTACACAGGTCCTAGAGAATGCACCAGGGAGCAGGCACTTTCCGACTCGCAGTACACGATGGCAAAGTGTCATTTATTTTACACCATGATTCTAATAATGCAAAGCATGCAAAAAAATAAATAAAAAAATATATAAAAAAAAGCAAAAATAAACCAGGAAGCCCAAGGAAGTTGACTAGCAAGGGCCTGACATTTCATCGTGGCAAGTTTTGATATGAATTCCATATCCTATGCAGCTCCTGTCATCCTATGCCAGAAAAAATACAAGGCCCTCCCAAATGCCAGTCCAACAATCTTTTTTCTTCATAAATGTTTATATGCGAATAATATTGTTTGGGGGAAAAAAAGTGAAACGCTGACCTCAGATTTGTGAAAAGGATCTCCATTCACGAGAAAGTTTTTGTTTTGAAAAGGTGCCGTGGAGGTGTCATTTGATTGAGAAGTGATGGCTTGTGTGTTTGGTTTTAGTAGCCTTGCTCCCGGGATTAACTGTTTATACGAGACGCAGTATGGCATCAATAGCTAGTTTTTAACACTGCAATTCAACCTTGACAGCATTTCCTAAAGCTTCTCACTCACAGAAGGGAGGCAAATATTATTTTTCATCAGATCTTGTTCCTTGTTATTATTTCCTGCTTAGTGTTGGCTTTAAAAATTAGAGCCTGTGCATCTAATTACGCACCTAAAATATTCTTCTGAATAGAACTGCAGTTTAATGTGCTTGGGGTATACTTTCAATAAATTTCGTTCATATATGAAAATAAAAAACTTAAATAAACCGCGGTGGTGATAACAATGTGAATAAAAGCTAGTGAGATATTATCACAAAAAAATAAAAATAAATATGAATACTGTTGCGCAACATTATTTTAATATGTGAAAATAAATATAAATAAAAAACATTTGGTTTAATATATACAATGAAAAATTGTTATGTTTTAATAAATTGGATACATTGCTTTTGTGGGGCAAATATAATTAATTAAACTAATAATTTTAAAACTTAACTTGAGTACTTAGAATCAAATATTACATTGAGGTCACTTAATTTATGAAAATAACTTTTTTCCCAGTTTTAACAGTATAACTATAGGCAACATTTAAAAAAAATAAGATTGCAAATCTCCACTTAGTTTTTTTTAACACCCCCCCCCCCCCCCGAACTCCGAAGAAAACATAAATCCTCCTTGCGATGGGGCTGCTACTGCACTACAGGTTTTAAATCTAGGATACTGTAAAAAGCAGTATTTCTTACCCAATCACTTGTTTTTGTTATTTTGAGTCCCCCCTGTAACATAGTTATTACCTGTTGATACTTCCAGTAGATTCAATATTTTTAAACCCACTTTCTGTAATAGGGCGACAGAGCTAAAGGCAGACTTTAAGAAACAAGCAGTTTGAAGCTTTAAAAAAGCTGACACTTTTTTTTGAGCACACAACAAAAAGATTTCAGCCATATGAATAAAACTTTAGCCCAAACTCTGTAACTGAAACTTTAGCTTGGCCTATTTAAGGGGTTGTAAAGGTTTGTTTTTTATTTTCTAAATAGGTTCCTTTAAGCTAGTGCATTGTTGGTTCACTTAGCCTTTCCTTTGATTTCCGAACATTTACAACCCCTTTAAAGCCTCAACTTTGGGTAAAACAAAAATCTTCCTATGTAATTGGGCCGCTCCTGCACTGCAAGGGTTAAATACACATTGGTTATGAAACAAAAAAAAAATACACATTGATGTCTTGGAAAAAAACACATTCTTATTTGATCCAACCTCTCATCCAGGCTGTAAGATCGATGCCTGAAGCCTTTTCTTCTCTTTGCTCTGGCAGTCAAGGTACCTCTGACGCCATCATGTACAATGTAGGGCCCATAGTCCTGCATTAGGCGTGAAGATGTTGAATGACAGTCCACAAGCCAGAGCCCAGGGGAGCATCAATTGCTGGGGAGTGGGGTTCAGGTTAGTAAAACTAAACATAGACATATTAGAACATTTAACCCTTGTGTTGCGAGGGAAATCCCAGTGCAAGGGAGGTATTTCCCGGGAGAAAAGTTTTAAAGGAAGTGCAAAATGACTGATCTACAGGCAGAATCAACAATTGATAAAATATTTTACAAAGGAGACTTAGAAAATCATGAACAGACTAATATATATATTATATTAGTCTGTTCATGATTTTCTGACCCCCCTTTGTAAAATATTTTATCAACTGTTGATTCTGCCTGTAGATCAGTCATTTTGCACTTCCTTTAAAACTTTTCCCCCGGGAAATACCTCCCTTGCACTGGGGTTTCCCTCGCAACACAAGGGTTAAATGTTCTAATATGTCTATGTTCAGTTTTACTAACCTGAAATTTATATATATAGATTTTCTAAATTTTGTCCTAATTCCACATTAAATTTACACTTTGTCTGACAGTTATGATTCTTCACGATCATCAGCCAGGAGTTTTGATTTGACCTAAATATTACTCGACTAGGGATTATGTACATACTGCATATCACCTAGCATGTATGAATTACCAAAAGTGATGTTTTTGTTGTAGTTAATTGTTTAGCGAGTATTTCTTCTTCCTAAAAGTCACTATTGTTAACTTGTAAAATGATGCATCTTTATTTAATAAAACTTTATATTTTCTAAGGCATAACATTTTATGTAAAGGTTAAAAAATTGATATTATATCTATTTTTTTTTTTTTATTTAATTTTTAAAGTATCTTTATTTGTCACTTTTTATTTGAAAAATATGAATGTTGTTTAAAAGTTTTTTTTTAATAAAACTTAAATATATTAAATAAAAAATGTCTCAGTTTAAATAACTTTTATAGCAAAATGTGAATTGTTCCTAACTGAGGCAACAACTGCTCAGATTTTTTAAAATTTACTTATGTTTATCACTAATGTAATACTTTAAATAGTCCTCAAAAAACTTACTGAAATCATTATTGCATCGGATGAAAGAATCTGTAACCCCCCCCCCCCCCCCCTAAAAAAAAAAACTTACTAAGTTTATGCTAAGTTTATTCAGAATGAAAATTAGCAAAAGGATTTATGTAGGATTTCACTTCCATTATTAAAAGTTGTGTTTTCAATAAGTGGACAACTTTGTCTTTTAAATAAGATCTGACCGGAGGCGAAATTCACGTGCCTTTAAATCCAGTGATACATCTCCTTCCTTCCATAAAATCCATCTGATTTTAGCTGTACACAGCGATGCATTGTTGTCAGACCAATGGACCATTAAATGTAGTTTGCAATAAAGTTGGTTAAAGATTTTGGTAGAATTAAGAATTGTGTCCGCCGAATTCCCATGTCATTTACATCCCAAACCTAAATCCTATTTTTTTTTTGAATGCCAAATTCCTCTGGAGCCGCTACATGGGCTGATGAGCAGATGGATTAAAGAAATCGTGTGAGCTACAAAATGTAACTATCTATTCTAGGAAGGATTTGCCCGTTTTTATCTGCTAATAAGATTATAGAAGTGACACAAGTGTCTTGATGAAATCTGATTGACAGCCTGCTGTACTTGTATCAGAAAGTGTGACACTAAACCTTGGAGCCTATTGTGCAGCCAAGAGAGCTAGCGGAAACATACCATCCTAATCCCTTTATTCATGTCAAGCATGGAAAAGAAAGGCTCCTGGGATGGCACCTACCAGCGCTCTCCCTGCTGTCCTTGTCCTTCTGATCTGTGCTAAGTCACTCAGCATGCTCCCGAGTGAGTCTGCTGCCTGTAGGGTTAGTTGGGTCCAGTTTACTCCACATCTTGTTCCATCATACAAAACCTTTTTTTTTTCTTTTGTATAACCCACAGTAGGCCTCATGTATAAAGACTGTAGGAAAGGAAAGCACATTGCTTATTGCATTCCCATTAATGTTTAATTCATGTATCATCCCCTATTAAAAATATATTTTACTGTATACATTAGGTCAATATACTTCACATTAACATGCTTTTATGTTTATTATTCCATTGTAGGCAGTAACCAATTGAACTATTGGTATATTTGGGGGGGCAGCTGGAGTAATCACATTCAAATTTCATTCTACCCCTGGCATAATTTGAATCTGGAACACTAAACTATAATGGAACAGGGCTAATAATTTTGCCGCCATGTGTGAAAAGGTTTTCTGCTGTTATAGGAGGCATATTGTGATTTCTTGATATCATGCAGACATCTTCGTGCATGAGCCACAATTTTCTAAACTATGATACCGTATTTTATGGTGTATAAGATGACCCCCTAATGCTACTGTATTTCCTAAGTTTTTGCCTATACTCACTGTATAGGACGACCCCCCTTCTGAGGCAGGACAATCCCCATTCTGAGGCAGGACAATCCCCCTTCTGAGGCTTCATATTGCTTCTCAATCGAAGTTGGAGCTATACGGCGCTGAGCCATGTATTCTATTCTATTAAATACAAAGCCTGCTCCGATTGGCAGAGGCTGTGACATCATCAGCCAGCGCCGCTCTGACTCACTGTAATGTAGCATGCTCGGGTTGGCAGAGGTTGTCTCCAATCCAAACGGGCTTTGCAGGCTCTGTGTTCATCACAGGCTGCATCGCTCCGCTGGGATTGGCTGAGCGGTGCAAACTGTATGCATACAGTATTACCGAGCATCCTGGTGGCACTGACATCCATCTGAGAAATTTAGATGTGAAAGGTCATCTTATACGCCGGAAAATACAGTACCAATAAAAAATTACTGCATTTACATCTTTTTACCAAGTTGAAATTGACTTGAATGTAAAAGTCACTTAGGGTGGTATTCATCTTGGCTTCCACACCTTAATGCCAGAAGATCCATTGAAAGTCAATAGGCAGCTTTGCATCTGGTAAACATGAAGCATATTGTATTGTGTGATAGAGAAAATTGATTACTGTCCCTGATACTTTTTTTATTTGCACTAACATATAATTTTTCATTGACAAGCTATCGGGGTGTGTCCCCTTCTTCAAGGTCCAAGCAGTACTAATACGGCTACAATCACCTCAAGTAGTGTGTAATAAAACAACTCCAGAACCGAGGGGACAACTCAATTGGTATAAGCCACATGTGCTGATGACAACCTCAAAATAAAATAAGCCTTATTTGGTTTTTTTAGCCTGCATCTGACTGAATACTCATGGAGGATCTGTTTTGAAGATGTTCGACACTATTGTCTATTTTCTGGTTATGCTCAGGTCTGGTGTAAACAGCTGGCTTGCTGACTTTATGTCATGTTCTGTACTATGTATTAACCCTTATAGGTCACTTAAATGTCACATGTTGGTAGAGTAATGCAGTGTACACACGATCAGATTTTTTGTCTGTAAAACCTTGGATGTTTTTTCCGATGGAATTCCGCATAAGCTTGGCTTTGCATACACACGGTTAAGAGAAAGAGTCAGAATTTCCGACAACAAATGTTTGATGTGAGCTTGTTGTCAGATATTCCAACCGTGTGTAGGCTCCATTGGACATTTGCTGTCGGAATTTCCAACAACAAATGTTTGAGAGCTGGTTCTCAATTTTTCCGTCAAAAGTTCTTTGTAGCCAATTCCGATGCACAAAAAAAATAAAATTCGACGCATGCTCAGAATCAATTCGACACATGCTTGGAATCATTGAACTTAATTTTTCTCGGCTCCTCGCAGTTTTGTTCATCACCGCGTTCTTGATGTTCGGAATTATTTGACAACATTTGTGTGACCGTGTGTATGCAAGACAGGTTTGAGCCAATATCCGTCGGAAAAAAATCCACTGTTTTGATGTCGGAATGTCTGCTTGTGTTACTCTACCAACATGTGATATTTAAGTGACCTATAAGGGTTAATACATAGTATAGCACATGACATAAAGGCAGCAAGCCAGCTGTTTACACCAGACCTGAGCGTAACCAGAAAAGAGACTATAGTATAGAACAGTGATGGCGAACCTTGGCACCCCAGATGTTTTGGAACTGCATTTCCCATGATGCTCATGCATTCTGCAGTATAGTGGAGCATCATGGGAAATGTAGTTTCAAAACATCTGGAGTGCCAAGGTTAGCCATCACTGGTATAGAACATCAGGAACTCAGTGATGGTACAATGTAGAATCCATTATTTACTTCAATGAAAAAGAAGAGTTATCTTAGAGGAAGAGTTACTCAACCAATGTGCGCAATTTGAACAACCTAAGTTAATTAAAAAGTCATTATCATGTTTGCATAACTTTTGTTACAGCCCTTGTACATATAATGTATGTGGTTGATTTAAGGCTACACGTGAAAAAAAAAAGAATCAAGCATAATTGAGAAATCTATAAATCTATCATTAATATTCCTAGCCTTACAAACTAGTGTGTTAGTCTAGGGCCTGCTTTAAGTTAAATTCTTGAAGGGATGAATAGAAAAAAAGGTTTAGTATATGTTTTAGCATTCTAAAAATGCATAAAAGAGGTAAATAGGTTACTAGGGATGTATTTTGTGTTGTAGTCTGCTTGTTCAACCTTATACATACATTTTTTTGTTTTGCTTTAGGCTAGTATTACAGGTCATAGCAGATTTCAGAAGTGTTTCAGCAATATATCATGCTCCTACGTTGTATATCACTCTACCTTTTGAAAAAGCTAAGTTGGAATTTGTTAGGCATAAATATATGTCCATAGCAAATTGGCGTATTGTACAAACAATGTCTATCTTTGAAATATTTTGAGGGTAATTTTTGGCCAAAGAAATGTCATAGATTTTGAAGATCTTGGCTTCACAATTAAACACTTGCATTCTGGAGCTTCATTAATGTATCTGTAGGTAGAGAGATATTAATATTATAAAAAATGTATATATTTATATATATATATATTAATTTTTTTACATGACATTGTATCACTTTTATTTCCATGGATCAGGTACATTTGTAAGAAAACTGTAGACATGTGGTCACCAAAAGCATTTTAATTTCCCGTTAAGGCTATGTTTTGTAAGTAAAATGTAGTAAGCACCCACTTTTGTTATTACTGTTCTTATTATTCCTCATTATCATAGGCTTAGTCACACGGCTTCAGCATCACATTCACACATAGAAAATATATTGCTGTTCAAGGATCCAGCAGAGCTTCTTTTGTTGGCTTGGTGCTGGTCATATCAGTGTGGTAACCTGTATCATCCGTGTTTTCCCCAAGGGTTTTTATTTACTAGAGGGAGTATGTTAGAAACAAGAACACACTAAAGAAAATCTCATTATACATACAAGTCGGACAAATCTCAGTTTATTGGTTTTCCTCCAGGAGAAAACAGATCTAGAAGAGATGCATGGTTAACCATTCTGACTGCAGTACTGAGGTGCCGTAGGGGTAATGAGGTCTTCCCATGATTCCAAAACCACTGAGAATATCAACGCTTCTGCGTCTCAGTATGTTTAAAAGGCTAAGGTAAATATTATTTTCATCCACTTTAAAAACGTAAAAAGGATGACAGAGCTTAAATACAATCAGCAGTCAAGGGAACAGCTCATTGAATAAGAGGTCATGTTTCTCACATGGTTCTTCTACCCAAGACGTAATAGCTGAAATTATGATATGCTTGCATTTCAAGCTTGTGTGAGCAAGCAGATGGCATGATCATTGAACCAATATGGCAAATGGCATACTGAGGTCCTTATGCCTCGTACACACGATCGGATTTCCCATCGGAATAAACTCAGATGGGTTTTTCCGACAGAATTACACTCAAGCTGTCTTGCATACACACGGACACACCAAATTCCGACCATCGAAAACGCGGTGATGTACAACACTACGAAAAGCCTAAATAAATGAAATTCAATGCTTCTGAGCATGCGTTGAATTGTTTCTGAACATGCGTGGTTTTAAATCACCTTTGGAATTCCATACAGACAAACGTAATTTCCGATATAATTTTTCTTTCGTCGGAAAAAAAGAGAACATGTTCTGTTTCTATGTGCGTCAGATTTTCAGACGAAAAAAGTTCAATGGGGCATACACACGGTTGGAATACCTGATGAAAAGATTCCGTCTGACTTTTTCCATCGGAAATTCCGACCATGTGTACACAACATTCGTTTTCTTTACCTGTTAGGCAACCAAAGATGCAGCTTTTGTGCCTTCTGTTCTAGTAATGACCATTAAGAAATGGAAATTGTATTATTTACTTAAAAGAAGAAAAAAAAAAAATGGGTCACAAGCTCATTACAACTTTTGAATAGAATAGAAAAAATGCAAATAAAGAAAAAATAATATAGCGTATACAATTGCAACACAAGTCATATTGTAATTGAATGTTATTAAAAATTACCTTTCCTTTTCAAGCTGCAGCTGCAGCTGTAATTTTCTGTAAAATGCAATGCAACATGGCTACCTGGAGGTGTTATGTACACAGAATGTAAACAGGATGCGGGCCGCCCCCCCCCCCCCCCACAGAAACTTTATTTTCTGCTTGTGTAATTGGCTCATTGATTTTGCCAGAAGTCTAATAAGTCAAACTGATGAAGAAATTCATTTTTTTGGGGGGATATTTATTATTATAGCAAAAAGTAAAAAATATCATATTTTTTTTCAAAATTGTCGATCAAATACCTTCAAAAGAAAGCTTTATTTGTGGCAAAAAAAGGACATAAATTTTCTTTGGGTACAGTGTCGCATTACCACGCACTTGCCAGTTAAAGCAACGCCATGCTGCGTCTCAAAAAATGGCCTGGTCATTAAGCGGACAAATCCTTTCAGTCCTAAAGTGGTTAATTAGTGGGTTTGCATCTACTTTAAGTGTAAAAAATGAAATAATAATAATAAAAAATAATGATAAAAAAAATAGCAGTATCTTTCTTGCTCTCTGTTTGAGCAAATGTCAGTAGCCTTCACACGCTTCTACGTCGGTGAGAAACCAACAGAATCTTTTGACATACTGCTCACACACAGCTGCCCAGAGACCTGCTGAGGCTGAGAATTTTGTGGTTGGAGCCGATCTTAAAGGCTGAGCAGGAAGAATCGCTCGCATAACCTGTAGCTGTTTATTTGCTTGTGCCAAAGCTCCATCAACTCACACAGACTGACGCCACTGCTACTGGAACACGTCCTGTGTTAAATATGTTTATTCCAGATTTGTGAAGAGATAATTTTTTTGACAGCCCCGTCATTTTATTGATAAGGATACTTGCCAGTCATTCTAGAACCTGTAAATAATCCTCTTATTCCTATTGAGGAGTTTGGATGTTGTTCATGGAAGTCTGGGCTGGTTTCAAGAGCTGCATTGTTTTAGTCTGAAGATCTTGTGGCTTTTAAGAACGGGACAGAGAAAAGCCAATAGTTAATGTTTCCACCCTTTATGAAGGAGAGAAACATATGTTTAGGATCTTGGGGCGGGGTTTACATATGTAGAAAGTAGCACAGCGCAACGTAACATTCAATCTTGCCATTCTCAACAACCGAATAGAGAAGCTATTTCTACAAAGCTAAATTCAACATTTTAGGCTTAACCCCCTTAGCGGTATTCCCGAGCGTGACTCGGGGAGGATTTTCAATGCTAAAATCAGTAACCCCTGAGTCACGCTCGGGGTGGATGTGCAGAGTTTGCAGCGCGTGCTGGCTTGCCTTTTTCCAGGCAGGGTACTGTACTTACATTGGCCCTGGATCCAGCGATGCATCCGTGTGAGCGAGTGGCGTCCTCCATTCGATTCACACAGTGCCCGCGCGCTGCTGATCTCCGTTCCCTGCGACTTTACGACGCACGAAGCGGAGACCGCCGGCAAATTCTAAAATGTAAACAAACACATTACATACAGTATACTGTAATCTTATAGATTACAGTACTGTATGTAAAAAAATACACCCCCCTTTGTCCCTAGTGGTCTGTCCAGTGTTCTGCATGTACTTTTATATAATAAAAACTGTTCTTTCTCCCTGCAAACTGTAGATTGTCCATAGCAACCAAAAAGTGTCTCTTTATGTCAAAAGTGGTTTTAGAGCAGCTAGAGAACAGTGATAATAAATTATAATCACTTGCAGAATTGAGCGATAACGATTTGTGGGAAATTCGTCATAAAAAAAAAAAAATAATGACAGCGACAATTCTGCAAATGAGCAAATTTCAGTGATTTTGATTTGATTACATTATTGAATATTATCTCACATACGCTGCGCCCATCTATTTCTATGTGGATCTGGCCCTATGTTTATATTTCATGTCTGTGGATTACAACCGCGTAAAAGCGAATATCTGGGATAAATTTAACCATCCTATTACCCCTGTCTTCCATCCCCTCTGACTGATTACTGGCATGCCATGGCAACCTAAATGCGTTTTTTATTTACTCAAAGCCGTGGTCTAGTGACACTCCAGTACAAAGTCTAGAAAGCGCGGATGGACGAATCTTCTTTGTATTGTATTTTGACAGTCAGCCCTAAATATTTTCAATCCCCCCTCACCTTTTGTGGTCGATCTTTATGCCTTGGGCATTCCCATACTGGGTGCTCTGTGAGGGTTCTCAGGCGGGTGCACAAAGTGGTAGAAAGAGTAAGTGCAAAAATGGCTCTTGGGTAGTTCGATTGGCAGAGGCGCCCGATATGGTTGTTCAAAGAATAGGCACGAGTCATCTGCTTTGGTAAAACATCCAATGGCAATTTAAAGCCACAAAACACTTTTTATTTAGTAAAGTAATTTGATGTTTTACCAAAGCAGACGGCTCGTGCCTATCATTTGATCAACCCAATTGGCCGCCTCTGCCAATCAAACTACCCAAGGGCCATTTTTGCGCTGGATCTTTCTGACAGTGAATAAGGTTTTCATATGGGAAATTCTGTCCATTCCAACATCGAATGTTAAAAGTAGGGCTGTTACTGATCAAAATGTTTGTGTTCGATTAATCGTTTATTTTTTTAATCGATTAATCGACTAATTTCGATTAATTAGAACACACATACAGATCCAACTACTTTTAGCCGATCTCCTTGCAGGCCGATTCTCAGTGCACCTACCAACCCCTGGAATAATAGATATCAGGATATAAAAAAGCACACAAAGGCAGCGCTCGATGGGAATAGCATTAAAACTTTCATAGTCTTCAAGTAGGTAACCAAATAAATATTGCACTGGAGATAAAATCGATGTAGCTACATAAACTGTAAAAATGGTGCGAGAAATACCAGACGGTACCAAAAGCAGTCATAAAAACATGTAGCTAAGTATGATACTGGTATAACAATGTGCACAACGATACCACTGCTGAATCCAGATGAGGAGAGGTTAACATCAGTCCGTTGGCATGTAGATGTCCCATGAAGGGAACTATCACAACTCCCAGTGGATGGCTGTAGAATCCCAGGTTGATAGAGGGAAGTGATAGAGGGAAGTGATAGAGGGAAGTGATAGAGGGAAGTGTAACAGACCTTGCGTGTGGCAGATAGTAAGGTCCCGCCGGCATGCAGATATGAAGGCACAGCAAAGGAGCCCTTCAGATGGACACGGCAAGCCCCACCGGTGTCCGTGACGTTACCGGATCTCCAACAGAACTCCCTGAAGGCCCAGAAGCCGGCGGAGAGGTGAGTACCAAGACATTTTTTTTTTTGAATCAATCAAAAAGATTTTGATCGATCAAAAAAATTAAAGATTAATCGATTAATTAAAAGTTAATTTGCACAGCCCTAGTTAAAAGCAAACACAATTTTGTAGTACTCTTGAATTACATTCTTCAAGTCTTAAATGTACTAATAAGGTTTTTCCTACAAATGTTCATACCAAAATCTACCAGTGTATGGCCATCTTAAAGTATAAATAAAGGCAAAAGAGGAAAGGGATTGTGTTCCTGCTGGGGAGATTTACTCTTCCTATTAGTCCTGGTGACTGTTATATTCAAAAGTGAAAGAAAATTTCACATTATGAGTGGTCACCAGAACAGGAATAAAGGGAGGAAATCTTCCAATGGGGACACTAGTTCTGGTGACAGCCAGGGATTTCCCTCACTTTGGAGAGATATTCTTCGATTTCCTGTTTTGACTATAAGACAGGAAGTGAAGGGAAATCTCCCCAATGGCACAGATGACAAAAACAAACTGGCAGGGGTTATAAACTTCAGAAAATAGAAAGTGGAAACCCTGCACCCTGCACAAATGAACCCAGATACTCTATAGAGAGGTAAAGATACACTTCAACCGGAACTTCTCTTGACTTTCTTCCCCTGACATGTTTTACCCTGCCCGGGCTTAATAAAATGTTTGCCTTTAATTCTACTTTAACCACTTTACAACTGCCCAGCACATATGTGCGACAGGCAAAGGGTAGACTTTGATGCCCACATGCCGCACATATGCATCGCTGGATGGCAGATGTTTATATGCTGAGTGTGTGCTCCAAGCACAAAGACCATGCTGTCAAAGACTTATGGCGCGTACACATGATCAAAATTTTCGACAAGAAAAGTTCGATGTGAGCTTCCGGTTGGAAATTCCGACCGTGTGTAGGCCCCATCTGACTTTTTTGTGTCTGAATTTCCGACAGCTAAAATTTTAGAGCCGGTTCTCAAGTTCTTGCCGGAAATTACGATCGTCTGTATGCAATTTCAACACGCAAAAAAACACGCATGCTCGGAATCAAGTTGGAAGCATTGAACTTAATTTTTCTCGGCTCATCGCAAAGTGTTGTACGTCACTGCGCTGTTGACAATCGTAATTTTGTGTGACTGTGTGTATGCAACACAAGTTTGAGCCCAAATCCAAGGTTTTCTTGGCGGAAATTTTCGATGGTGTGTAAGCGACATAAGGCTCTAAAGATTGCTAGCCGGCAGAACCAGCTTCCAAACATGTGACCACTCCCAACCCCAGAACTATTTAAAGGGACACCAGGGAGGGAAACTGTATGCAGCGTTTTCTCAATCTGTGTTCTCTTTCACTAAATACTATTGGTGGTTATTTCCTTTTAAATTTGCTTTACCAAAAAAGTAAACTTATATCCATTATTTGATTGTACGGAATCTCCAAGCCATATCTATGAATGCTGTTCAAAATCATCAGGCCATGTTTGATGTAAATCATCAAGTTCTGTTTTTTTTTTAAAAAACACCTATTTCCACAGCCATATATACGTGGCAAAGCAGTGACCAAGCAAGGTTTAACCTTCGCATAACAAAAAGCCATTCTTTTTTATTTAGGTGGGACAATGGAGTCATGGCATCTTGTATTGTCTTGGGTATGATTGTTAGCATTGAGTCAAATGGTGTCCCGGTAGGAGTCATAGAGCTCTCCTTTGGGAAAACCGAATCCTTGTTTGGAGACACAAAGTATTTTTAAGATTAGGTTTCAAATCCCCCCTCTTTCTTTCTCCTGATGACTAAGCTTGAGAAGATTTGTGTTCGGTTTGTGACCCCGTTGAGCATCAAACAGGATGGAAAGAAAACACTGGAGAAGTTCGCACTGCTGGGTAAGACTGACCCATAGAAAGACAATGCAGATGTTTCAGTTCAGGGAAGTTGCGGGTTATTAAAGTATATGTGAACCCTAACTTTGTAAAATAACCAATTCAGTTTAAAATAGAAATGAAAGGCAAAACGTGTGTGTGTGTATATAACGATAGATATATATGTATATATATATAGATATATATATGTATATATCTATATATATATATATATATATAGATATATACACACACACACACACACACATATATATATATTTATTTAAAATATAAATACTAGGGTTGTCCCGATACCGATACTAGTATCGGTATCGGGACCGATACCGAGTATTTGCGGGAGTACTTGTACTCGCGCAAATGCTCCCGATGCTTCTGCCGATACTTTTTTTGTATTTATCAACATGTTCTGTGAAAATTCTTTGAGTTTTGTACTACTGCGTGACAAGCAAATAAAACATTTTTACTCATTGTTAATCTTTTATAATGTCTTGAGTTAGAGTTCTTCATAATTCTAAAGAAAATATCCTTAGTCTGTATTGTGGTTTGAAAACTGTCACATGACATTTAAAAAAAGTATCGGTATTCGGTATCGGCGAGTGCATGAAAAAAAGTATCGGTACTTGTACTCGGTCCTAAAAAAGTGGTATCGGGACAACCCTAATAAATACCATTTATTTTTTGAAGTAATTACGTGATCTCAGTCCACAGTTGCATAAGGGGCTTCTTAGGGAGATAGAGGCAGAAAAACAGCAGTACAGTGGAACCTTAGATTACGAGCATAATCCATTCCAGGAGAATGCTTGTAAATCAAAGGAATCGCATATCAAAGCGAGTTTCCCCACAGAAGTCAATGGAACTAAAATAATTTGTTCCGCATTGACTTCAATAACATGCAATACCGCATGTGGCCATAGGTGGGGGGTGTCGGAGAGCCTCAGAAATGCTCGTGGACTCCTCGGCTGACCTTGAAAACCATCGGAAAGGCTCGGAAACAGCCTTCTGAAAGGCTACGAACCATTCCAAGTGTCACCGACGCCCCCGCACCTCTGGCCAAATGTGCTACTGCACACCCCATTAACTTGAATTCTGCTTGTTTGGGAGACAACACTAGCAAGCCAAATCAGAATTTGAAAAAAAAATGTTGTTCGTCTTTTAAAATGCTCGTTAACCACTTTTTTTTTAAAACCAAGGTTCCACTTGTCAGCACAAGTCTTGGCCATTGAAGGACAGGCAGGCTTTGCTTCCAGCACAGCCAGAAAACAAATCATGCTGGGAAGGGGCCTAGCCTAGAATGGACAGTTTATCATAGGAAAGCAGGGAGACTGGCAGGATTACCAATACCAAGCAGGGCCGTCTTAGTAGCATCATGAGCCCCTGGGCAAAGTAATGCTCTGGGGCCCCTACAATGATGACAGTGCAGGTAAACAGAGATCAAGTAGGTAGGAGGCAGACTGTCTCCCCTGTGTATCTATCACTCTCAGTGCCATCATGGGGCCCCTAATTTCGGGGCAGCGTGGGCTCAAGGACCAGCTGCTTTGGAGAAAGTGCAGGGGCCCCCCATGCAGCTGGGGCCCCTGGGCAGTGCCCAGGTGTGCCCTCTCATTAAGACAGCTCTGTTACCAAGTATTTAACACAAAGGAAGCAATACAAAAATACTTTTTAAACAACACAAGCACAGAAGTCTGAAATGTTGGGGTAACATGTTCTTTAAACCCCTCTCTCAGTTTTCTAAACTGGCCCTAGGTATCAATGCCAGTTGGTAACGTTAGATTGTAAGCTCCTTGAGGGCAGGGATTGAAGTGAATGTACAATATATATGGAGAGCTGTGCAAATTGTCGGTGCCATATAAATACCTGTAATAGATAAACAGAAGTGTACCTTTGCATTGACAAGAAGGTGATGACATGTGGTGCCCTCAACATTCTGTGATGATGTTAAATTAGGAAGCTCTACAAATGCTTCTTCATGTGTCAGCTTTCGACGATACCTGATCACCATGGAAGGCACAGTATAATGGAGACTTCTATTCCCAGAATGGGTGCTGAGGTGTGGTACTCCGGGTGCCATTCAACCTTACATGACCCAGACTGGTTTTACTTCTTGCTTTCATCGGTGGTTGGCAACCACACCTACTCACTTGTTAAAGAACAGCAAAAAAAATATATTATCTATAATATTTTATATTATAATTTATTTAAAACTTCTAACTATACCGCCCCCCGACCCCGTTATACTTACCTGACCCCTTGAAAGTCCCGCGCTTGGCCCCAACATCCTCTTCGCCGCTCAGCCTGGTCGTTGATTGGCTAGAGCGGATGGATTGGCTGGCGCTGCTGTCAATTACATCCAATGACGCAGTGTGCCGAGGGGCGGGGTCGAGTGATACAGTGAGCGGCTACGGCCGATCGCAGTATAACGGGAGCGTGCCCGCAAGGACTCCACCAGAGGAGAGGGAGCTCGCATGACTGTGTGGAGTTCTTGCGGGGAGGACCAGGGACAGCTGCCGAGGGACCCCAGAAGATGTGGATCGGGGGCCACTCTGTACAAAATAGTGTTGCTCACGAATATTCGCATTGCGAATATTCGCTACGAATATTGCATATTCGAGTATTCGCGAATATCTCGAATATCGCGGCAAATATTCGCTATTTCGAATATTCGATATTTTTCAAATTTCGCAAAAAAATTCGCAATAAAATTCGCAATAGCGAAAATTCGCAATTTTTTTTTTTATCAAATATCACGAATATTCGATATTAACGAATATTCGCAACCGCATATGTGAAATTTCGCTTTTTTTTTTATATAAAATATACCGAATATTCGTAAATATCGAATATTCGTGATATTTTATAAAAAAAAAAAAAAAAATCGCGAAATTTCACATTAGCGAAAATTCGCATTAGCGAAAATTCGCATTGGCGAAAATTCGCAATTTTTTTTTTTTTTTTTTTATAAAATATCACGAATATTCGATATTAACGAATATTCGCGAATATTCTTCGAAATATTCGCGAAATATCGCGAAATCGAATATGGCGTATTCCGCTCATCACTAGTACAAAACGAGCTGCACAGTGGAGGTAAGTATAAGTGATGAAGGGAGTCACCGCTTCAGGTGGATCTTGTATGTAATCGAGGAGCTTCTCAGGAGACCAAGGTGCAGGCAATGCACAAGGCAAACATGATTAATAGGAAAAAATATATTGGATAGCCGCACTCAAAAAATCCAAGAAGGATTGTCTTTTATTGGTAAAAAGTGTACATGCAATCAGGGCACAGCCACAAAGGAGGACAGCCGACGCGTTTCACACTTTAACAGTGCTTAATCATGGACACTGTTAGCACTGTTAAAGTGTGAAACGCGTTGGCTATCCTCCTTTGTGGCTGTGCCCTAATTGCATGTACACTTTTTACCAATAAAAGACAATCCTTCTTGGATTTTTTGAGTGCGGCTATCCAATATTTTTTCCTATCAATCATGGAGGTAATTATAACATGTTTGTTATTTAAAAAATAAATAAAAATTTCTTTACAACCCCTTTAAGTGAAGGGGGTTAACATAGGTGAGGGGGAGGCGACATAATGCCTTACCACCATCTGTGAAATGCTCTCTGAAGAGCGGCTGTTGTGTAACGCAACGCAAGTGCATAAAAAATGCATTTAAAACGCACCAATAATGTAATAGGCATGTTATTGGGCATTCATGATACCTAAAATTTCAAAGCATGTCTCTACGAGCCCTAAATTGTCCACATGGCCTTGCTATTAGGTTCCCTCACCCACCTTAAATTCAGCAAGGTTAAAATGGATCTTTATTCTCACCCGCAGTGTTACATGTTTGTGTAGAGCATGTCTTCCTGCTACAGACTGTTCAAACTCTGGGCTTAGCCGAGTCTCTGTTTTGGATTGAAGGAAACTTGGCTGTGGTGACAACATTCATCAAAAACATGCACATACTGAGATAATGTATTTCAGGACATTCTGGATGAGGAAGGGAGTTTAAGGCCTTGGCTTTTTAAGTGCGATTCAGCCATTACATCACAGTGGTAAAAAATTGCGCACACACATTTCTGTAGAAAATGAAGCAGCCTAAAAGAATTTCTAGAGTTTTTGACTTTTAAGAAACAACAATTACGCGGAATGTCCACAGAACGTATAAGTTACAACAGGACTTGCTTTGGCTCACGATGGCTGAACAGAGTAGTGAGGGATTCGAAAGGAAGGTAAGTATTTGGTGTTGGGAGACATGTGCAAAGCAAAGCTATTATAAATGCCATGACCCCAGATGATAAAATAGCACATGCTCATTTTATCTAGGAGAGAAATCAGAATATTACTTACTTTAACCGTTTAAGGAACGGCTCACGCATATATACGTCGACACAATGGGCAGATCGACGTCCCCTTTAAGATGCAGCATTGTGGGCGCGCGCGCCCGCCGTGGGCTCCTTGAGTCCGACCGTGGGTCCCGCAGACTCGATGTCCACAGGGATACCCACGATCGTTTCATGGAGAGGAGGAACAAGGAAATGCTTATGTAAACAAGCATTATCCCAGTCTTCCTAGTGACAGGACACTGATCACAGCTCCCACAGCAGTGATCAGTGTCATGTCACACATAGCCATACCTCCCAACTTTTTGAGATGGGAATGAGGGACACATGTCAGCAAAAGTATGCAGGCATAAGACACACACCTTGCCACGCCCCCTTAAAGGAAAATTGTACAAAAAATAAGATTGGTTAAACCCACAAGTGCTTTTTTACCACTAGTATTCCTTTTTATTGGCTTTTGGAATTTACAAATGCAGCAATTTAGAAATCAGAGGAAAAGTTTAGCACTGGGAAACACTTTTTGATAGATAAAAAGTGCATTTTATATACAACTATATGGAACAGACCAAAATGAGGGACAAATGAGAAGCAATGAGGGACAGAGGGACATTGCTCCAAATCAGGGACAGTCCCTCGAAATCAGGGACAGTTGGGAGGTATGCACATAGCCTATCCCCCCTACAGTTAGAACACATCCCTAGGACACACTTAACCCCTTCAGCTCCGCCTACTGGTTAACCCCATTCACTGCCAGTGTCATTTTTACAGTAATCAGTGCATATTGATAGCACTGATCGCTGTATCAATGACAATTGTCCCAAAATGGCATCAAAAGTGTACCCACCGCAATGTCGCAGTCACAATAAAAATCGCTGATCACCACCATTACTAGTAGAAAAAACAAATTATTAATAAAAATGGCATAAATTTATTCCCTATTTTGTAGACGCTATAACTTATTGCGATTTTTTTTTTTTAACCAAAAAGATGTATAAGAATACGCATCGGCGTAAACTGAGGGAAAAAAAAGTTGGTTGGGATATGAACCAATGACCATAGTGCTACCAGGCAGAAGTTCTAACCACTAAACCACTATACTACCCTACTTTAGTAATTAAGATATCCTTACTTGTATAATTATATCTCAAAATGTGGAGAAGTTTGGTACTAATGTAATTTCTATGTAAAAGGTACCTGTTATCTTTTACCACTGCTAAATACCATTTAATACAAGGGAACCCAGCCAGGAAAAAAAAAAGGCTTCAACCAACAGACCTCTTTTTTTTTTTTAATCTTCATATTTCTCCATTGCAGAGTCTCTCTAAGGCTAAAAATACAATAGATAATGGAATTTTTTTCCTTTACCAAATTACAATTTAATAACGGAGCAGGCTGTAGTCATACAAAGGCAGTGATATTACAGTGAGCTACCTCTGTCTTTTCCATGGCAGCCATAACAATACACACAAAAAAAAGAGAAGTAGAGGCTTCCAATGCAGATTTTTTTTTATAGGCTCAAATAAACCGCAGGGCTTTGATGGCATAGAAATAAAGCCACCCCGCTAATAAGTTGAATCTGGCAGTGTCCTTTCGTACCATCTCTAGTGAAATCAGCTGATTCTTTAGGTCAGACAGAAATCAAAAACACATCTGTATCCCATATGACTATATCATTCCCAGACATACGTCTTTCTGGAAGCGTTATCCTAATCACATTTATTGGCTAATGCTTAAATTGTACCCAAATCGCCCCGACTTTGATGTTTTGGAAAACTCGAGAGAGAAGCATGGCCAGGGCTTATTCAGACGTAAAAAGGGGGATATTCATTGTAGTGTTTAATGCTCTTTTTTTGAGGCTTTCTGTACTTTTTATTCAGAACTGCAGTCAGGTACATTCATAAATAACAGCATTCTTTCTTTTGATAGTTTGCGAAACGTAGAGATCTAAAGGTAGAAATTCTAATTGGCTGCTTCTCTATGATTTGTTGATCTGCCAAGTATGTTTTTAATCCTTATTAACATTCTCTAAAGTCATGCATGAAATATAGCATTGGTACCACACTATGTGGCATGTGTTTCTGTTTTTCCAGAGATTTTCAAGCTATTTTGGATATACCCTGTTGTTCATTACAGCATGGTTGTATTCATCCAGTGATGGTTACATTCTGACCGAAAAAAACACAAAATAAAAGAAGATTTATGTTTGTTTAAAGCATGCACCAAAAATTAGGCGGACAGAAATGAAACACACACAGACATATGTTTGTGTGTACCGCTGAACGTGAAATGGTGTACGTGCTTGTTGATGATGGAAGAAGGTTTCTTGATGGAATTGTCATTTTAGAAATGCTACAACTTTTTTTTGTAAGAACAAAATTGTTTTTGTGGTGTCCATGAGAATTGCATCATTCGACCCAAAAGCAAGAATTTAAAACTGAACATTATCATGCACAGCAAATGGCTTAATGGTTGGTTGCTGCTTCACTAGGGTCCTCAGTTTGACTCTCAACCAGGACACCAGGTATAGAGGATGAATGTTCTCTGCTTGCATGGATGTCAGAATGTTAAAAGATTAAAAGTGCACCCCTGACGGCCGTTACTTACTTATTCAAACCTCACCCATATGTAGCTCTCACTTCAACAGAAGCCTGCAGTATAAGATCCCTATGGTCTTTTCCTGTAGTTGCACCTACAGCCAGGCACACAGTGAAGCCCCGTACACACCAGGAAAACTGCCAAGAGAGCTTTTGGCTGGGAAAACCGGATGTGTGTATGCTTCCTCGCAGTTTTCCCAAATAGAGAACCTGCTCTCTATTTTCCCGGCGGGATTCCCAGCGTTTTTTTTTCCACCAGATCTACTACTTTCCTATGGGAAACACTGTGAGGCAGTGCCGATGGAGAACTGCTCCATGGCAGTTTCCTGATGGTTCTCGGCACTCCCCTCTGCTTTCTCGGTGGACTTTTTACCACAGAGAAAACGGAGCGTGTGTACAAGTCTTCACAGTCACTATATTTTGGTTCAATAAACAGTCTAGGTGACAGGTGTCAAACACAAGGCCCTCCAGGCCATTTCATGTGGCCCTCACACCTCTTCTGCAGCTGCAGGAGAGCTCCAGCCTTCCTCTGGTCCTCCTCCAGGGATACTTATTTTTCTGCTTTTCAAGCAATGCATCCAGCTTCTTCCCAGCAGCAGCATAAGGTAAGGGGGGGTGCACTGTGATGTAAGGGAGAGTGGGGGACTCCTGATCGTGGGGTGGCTCTTGACATTCAATGTAAGGGGAGGGGATGCGCTGGACATCTAATCTTACAGATACAACCGGCCCTTTTGAGGGCAATAAATGCTCATGCGGCCCTACAATTAAATTGAGTTTGACACCCTTGGTGTAGGGGTATGCATTTCTGATGCTTTATTGCAGAACTTGAACTTGGAGATGAGTAGAGTAATTGTGGGATACTCCAGTAACTTTAGTAGCAACTTGAGGACACTAATCTTCCTCCTAATATTGTGATAAGAGCCCTTGCACAATCAAATAGTGGACTGAGCTATACCAGGACACCAAGTACAATGTCCCCTTTAAGCAATAGGGGTCTGAAGAAGGACCAGAGGAGGGCTGGAGCTCTCCTGCAGGTGCAGGAGAGGTTTGAGGGCCACATGAAATGGCCTGGAGGGCCGGATTCTGCACCTGTGGCCTAGAGCATTTTGTAGACTGGCCGTGCAGGACATTGCAACTATTTAAAATCAGAACAGTGCTTTGCAATGTGCTGAGGGTGTTGGAAAGCACACAGGATTTGTTTAAAAAAGTGCAGAAAGGTGAATTAACACTTTAAATGTATATTTTTGTAATGCAGCCTAAGTATGTGAATTTGACCTGATATCCACCTCTTTATGTGCTGGCAAGGAACATGCTTACTGGAGAAAGCAGAATGACAGAGAGATGAGTTTTGATTTGTGCTGCTTCGCTTTTTACTTTCTAATCCCAGGCTGGGGGCAGGTCCTGGACAGGGGCGAACTGACAACTCATGGGCCCCCCGGGCAATAGGAGATTATGGGGCCCCCGGGCAATAGGAGATTATGGGGCCCCCAGGAAATAGAATATGGGGCCACACAGTACACACACACACGCATACAGTATATATTCACAGTATACACAGACACACAATATACACACACAGTATACATACACACAGAATACACATACACACACTGAAAAGGTACTGGAGAGTCGGAGCAGCTATAATCTTGGGATTTAAAAAAAACACAGATTTTTACATACTGTCCATGGTTTTACTAAGGCTGGCAACACTGATGGGGCCCCCTAGTTGCATGGCAGTGCCCGAATAGTCAGTACATCCCTGGCCCTGGAACTACCTGGGCTCCAAAGCAAGTAGGTTGCATGAGGCTAGCCATCAGCTGCAAAAAAAAGGTACTGCTGGGGAAATCTCTAAATTGAAGTTGAATATTGCAGCAAAAGCTGCAAAAATTGGCTATTCAATTTTAACTTATTTTTGCCAGAGCTTTCTTTAAAGTTCTTTCCTTTTACTTGAACTAAGCAGCAGGGGTAGACTATGTGTTAATATAAATAGACACAATTCCAAATTAGCCTCTGACAACTCTTTAGAGCGTTTTCATAAGGCCTTCTTTTTTTCTACTGCATGCCATGAAATCAGCTGTTGTTCCCTCTGCAGACAAAGACCAACAAAAAAACGAAACCATTGCAATTACTAGAACACCTTCATCAAAGCACAGAAATACAGAACAATACCCCTATACTGCTGCTGCACAGGTGTGTTAGGGGTGTTAATCTCCAAAAGTGAGACATTACATAGAGATATTCTGGTATTTCGCAGATGTGGCAGAATTCCAAGCAGGGAGAGTTTGCATTCTGTATCCCAGCAGCAGCCTGTCTGTCTCACACAATCCTCTTGGAAAAACTGTTTTTTTTCTTTGAAGATGAAAAGGTGAGGAGAACTGAAACGTGTCCCTTTGAACTGTGGCTGGGGGCCCCACAGAGAAAGAGAGGAAAGGGACCCCTCAGCCAGTACCTCCCTTGGCCTTCGGTATCTTGTTCCGCTGCTTGGGGCTGTGCAGTCAGTAGGACAGTCTCGCCAGGTAACCCCACTGAGAGGTGTCAGACTGGGTCATCAGGGCACACACCCTGTTCAAGCTTCTTTCTGACCTTAACCCCTTTCTTTCTGAAAATGAAGCTGCCTGCTGTCTTTCTAAAATACGTTTGTAAAAAAAAAAAAAAATCTATATCTACAAGAACTTTAGTCTTTTTAGGCATGTCAATAAAAAGGGTCTATCCACCTTCAGATTTTGGAATTTTGGATGATGCAAACACCCATATCCAATATCCCACAAAGTTATTTTATTTTGTATTTTTTAACTCTGCTTTGGAAAGCTCTTTCTTAAGTTGGCCATGTGGCAGAAAAAATAAATCCTTATGCCTCGTACACACGATCAGGCTTTTGCCTGGCCAAACTCAAATTGGAATTTCGACAGAATTCCATCGGAATAAAAGAGAACATGTTCTCTATTTAAACTCCGATGAGATTCCTTGGAAAAAAGTCCGATGGGGTATACACACGGTTGGAATTTCTGATCGTGTGTACGGGGCTTTAGAAAATAGAAAAAATAATATTCCAAAAACAAAAAATTTCGAATAGTTAGTGGGGTTAAATTGATGTTCATTTTCAACCATAGTTATGATAAATTTCCATGGTACAAGATGGAATTTTTTCACGAATGAAAAAAATTCAAACTTTGATTTGGATTTTTTGGGGGAAACATTTTACATATTATAATACAATCTGTTTAATACATCTGGGATAGGAGTTCTGGGCAAAATGTGAAGGTCTTTCAAACAAAATGACTCTATGATGTCCAGAAGGAATGATCCTTGAGTGATTTTACATTTCCATATGAAAGGTTGAAAAAAAAAATCTAACCATGTTCGGCTAGCTTTATGGCTGCAGTGGGAGGAGTCTCCTTGCCATGATGAAGAATCTGATGAAGCGTATAGTATCATCTTGTAATCATCATGGCACACTGGTGAAGCTTGCAAAGGCTAAGCGCTTATTACTGGAGGTAGCAAGTGTAATGGCACTCACCATCAATGTTTTTCTGGGTGGTCATGAAATCAATTTCATTGACCGTCAAAGAAACAGATCCCTTTACCAATGCAAGAGGACACATAACTACCCCACCGGTGTCAGTGATACTTGAACATTTCCCATTAACATAGAGGAGTGCTACACTAACCATTAATGTTAAAGAACATGTAACCACTGGCCACTGATATAAAGTGGCAATATACTTCCTACCTATTTAAGGGGGCATTTCCCCATTGACCACCAAAATATAAGGACTAAGGATGCTTTACTAATGACCATCAATGTTGGGGGGGCACCTCACAATTTACCTCCAATGTAAAGACATACTTCACTGCTGAATGAAAATGTAAGGGGCACCTAACTGACCACTTTGCAAACTGCATACTTCAGATCTACTTCTGACCATTAAACTCTGCATGCTGTGCTGTACATTACATACTCCAGACCTTGTGACATTTTTTTCTTTCTGGTGTATCCAAGGGTGCACTATCTCTTTGATATTCCTGAAACACCTACAACTGGCAATCATGATCATATTTGGTTTATTTAGGTAGTTGTTTTGTTACACAGGGGAGAAATGAGCACAGATTTCAAGTGTTGATAAGCATAAAATGTCTTCAACATCTTCCCATTGTAGGTTCTAAGTTTTGATATAAGAGAAAGAAATCTATCAATACATTCAAAACTTAGGAGAGATCTTTCCATGATTGTAAAAAAAAATATATATACCTTCATGTGTCTGGAAATTAAGGCCCAGATTCACAAAGCACTTACGCCGACGTAAGTGCAAATTTGCACCAGTAAGAGCAAATGTGCGCCGGCGTATCTGTGCGCCAGACCCACAAACCAACATACGCCCAAAAACTGGCCAGTCTACGCCGACGTAGCTTACATATGCCATTGATTAGGCATTCAAATATGCAAATGAGGGAAATACGGCGATTCACGAACGTACGTGCGCCCGACACATGCTACGCGAGGTGCGTGTAAGTTGTACGTCCGGCGTAAAGTTATTCCCCATAGATGAGGTGCAACCCGGCAACAGACATGCAATGGTCTGTCCCAGAGAACACAGGCCGGCGTATTGGGCGTACGTTACGTTCACGGCGTACGTGGTCATCCGGCGTATCTTAGGCATTTGTGCCGGTGTGGTTGTGAGCATGCACATAAGGGTGCTGTTTCATGCGTCCACGTCACAGCAACGTCACGGCGCATGCGCACTTCGTGATATGCCGGGCGTAAAACAGTGCATCATGCTCGGACCATCATTTGCATGTGGTCACTCCCACTTCCACCTACGCCGGCCTGCGCCTTCGAAACCTACGCATCGCCGACGCAGCGTTGGGAGCAATAGCTTGCTGAATGCAGTGCTTGCCTCTCCACACTGGGTCGGCATAGCGTACGGCGTTTGCGCTATGGTGGCGTAATGTGCGTATATAGGGATGAGCTGAATACCCCCCGTTCGGTTCACACCAGAACTTGCAAACAGACCAAAAGTTTGTGTGAACTTTAGAACCCTATAATATCTATGGGACCTGAACGTTTGAAATTTAAAGTGCTAATTTTAAAGGCTAATATGCAAGTTATTGTCCTAAAAAGTGTTTGGGGACCCGGGTCCTGCTCCAGGGGACATGTATCAATGCAAAAAAACGTTTTTAAAAACAATTTTTTTTTTGGGAGCAGTGATTTTAAATGACTTTTTTCCTTCAAAAATGACACTTTGTGCAGGGACAGTTCTAAGCATGGGAAACACGCGCTGCTTTACAAGCATACTTTACACCCCCCCCTAGGTACAAAATTTAAAGGAATATTTCACTTTTATTGTTTCACTTTAAGCATGATTAAAATCACTGCATACATGTCCCCTGGGGCAGGACCCAGGTCCCCAAACACTTTTTATGACAATAACTTGCATATAAGCCTTTAAAATTCGCACTTTAGATTTCTTCCATAGATTTTTCCAGGGTGTTCTGCGGCTTTTCGAATTTGCCACGAACACCCCAAATTGTTCGCTGTTGGGCGAACAGGCAATGTTCGAGTCGAACATGAGTTTGACTCGAACTCGAAGCTCATCCCTACACTGCAATAGACAATAATGATGTTGATAGGTGTTGTGACCCATGACAACCAATTCAGTAATACTTTTTTGATGTCCAGCAAGTGAAAGATGGTTTCTGATTGTTTTTAATGGGTTATTACAGTTTGCACTTAGCTTTATTCCTTATTGGGAAAAAAGTCTATTAGTGTGATGAGAGGCATAATGCCCAGAAAAAGAAAAAAATCTTGCCAACTGAAGGACACATCTGATCCAGGTGCTGATTCCCTCTAAACGATGTCTCCCAGCCATAAAGATAGATGGCTTTGTCAGATGCTCCCTGTTTGTGCCAATAGATGGTTTAACAACATTTTTTTGTTTTGTTTTCTACTATGGTCATCTATTGTGTGAGGGCCTTGTAAATATCTATTTTATATAAATAGAGAGGAAGTAGTAAAAGCTATTTAAGTGGATCTGTTCCTAATGGAAAAATACATTGAAAATTCCAGTTCACATTAACCATGCACTTAAAGCCGAGTTCCACCCAGGAAAACCACATTTGCCCATCTAGCTTAAAAAATTTAAATTAAAAAAAAGGTTAAAAAAAAAAAAATACTCACCCGAAATACCTGTTGCTATGCGGAAATCCGTAATCTGCCTCTTCCACACCGCGGTGTCTTTTCTTCTGCTTCTTCTGCTTGTGAATGCTTTCTGGGAACTGTGTGTGTTCTCAGAGAACAGCCGCCCATTCACAAGCCAGCGTGAGACTCACGCAGGCGCAGTAGGAAATGGGCAGTGAAGCCGTACGGCTTCACTGCCTGTTTCCCATAGTGTGAATGGCGGCGCGGGACCTGGATCGATCGTGGGACCGGCATCGGGGGGGCCATCAGCGCGGGCAAGTAGGACAAGGTAAGTGTCCTTATTTAAAGTCAGCAGCTACACTGTTAGTAGCTGCTGACTTTAAAAAAAAAAATTGCGGATGGAACACCCCTTTAACTGCAACCCAGTTGCTTATTTTAAATGAGAGGGATGCAGTTTAGAGAAATTGTCAAAAAAAGATTTTTTTTTTACTGTGTCTGTTATTAGATTCATCTTCAGATCGTTAAAGCATAGACATGTAGAAACGTAGAAATAGTCCGGCCCCAGTTTGCTGAACAGACATAACTTTGTAAAAGGCATGTACAGGCATATCAAATACGTGGTCAGTGTCGCTGTTAATGCTTAGACTGTCAGCTCTGCAGATCACATGCATATATTTAGTAGACATGAAGGTAAAGCAGCATGTGAATGTTGAAAATGAAATGTGTAATATAAAGCTCTTGCTTAAACTATATCCAAACCCAAGAACATAAAAACATACACTGTATATATTGCAGAGTATCAGTCCTTAGATGCGGTGGCTGTATTAAATTTCTTTATTACAGAAAATAAAATTGACTGCATTTATAGAAAAATGACTGTTGATCTTGCCAGAAATCCAATGCCCATGTAACTTCCCTGCAATGAACCAAAATCTCTGTGTTCCCAACTATCTTCTGTGAGCTACAAAACCCAACTCCCCCTATGTTTTTGAGATGTAGAGAGGAGAAGGTGTTTTGTAGTCCTTTTTTAAGATGACAACACTGGCTTCTTTATAGATACGGTATGGGGAGTGAACGTTGTCTCCCTAGGACAGAAAATGTGTTATGCCGCGTACACACGATTGGATTTTTCGTCAGAAAAAACTTGGATGGTTTTTCCGACGGAATTCCGCTCAATCTTGGCTTGCATACACACAGTCACACAAAAGTTCTCTGAACTTTCGATCGTCAAAAACACGTGATTTACAACCCTACGATGAGCCGAGAAAATTAAGTTCAATGCTTCCGAGCATGCGTCAAATTGTTTCCTGAGCATGCGTCATAATTTTGCGCATCGGAATTGCTACAGGCGATCGGATTTTTCGATAGAAACCAGCTCTCAATCTTTTGTAGGCAGAAATTCCGACAGCAAAAGTCCGATTGAGCACAGTTGGAAATCCGACCCAATGCTCACATCGGACTTTTGCTTTCGGAATTTACGATCGTGTGTACGGGGCATTACTGGCAGGATTACCAGGAGAAATAATAGCTAAAAAATTTAAAAACATCTAACACAGCCACCGCATTTAAGGACAGGTAAATTGCATCATAGTACATTTTTTTCTTGGGTTAAGATGAACTTTCTAAAAAAAAAAAAAAAATTATTTCCTATGCATATAGAAAGACTACAATGGGAAAACATGAATGTACGTGAATACAGAAAATTTATTCTGTTGCCCCTAACTCCGAGCATGTCCAAGTTCTCCACAAAGCACTGGGAGCCACCAGCACCCCAGACCTCTCGCCACATGCAGTACTGCATACACCACATGGATTGTACTGCTCGTATATCAAGTCAGCACTTGCATATCAAGTCAAAATATATAAAAAATATGTTGCTTATCTTTTTAAAATGCTTGTATACCACGTTACTTGAAACCGAGGTATTACTGTATAGTGGGACTGCAATCTTTCCAATAGAGCTCTCTTCTGCTTTACATCATGGAGAATGCATTAGTAGAATGTAGACTACATAACAAAAAGAGACAAAGTAAGGGACACCAGTGGTAGGAATTCATCTTGGTATTTGGTGGAATAACCCACTACTTGCCGACCAGCCGCCAACGTTCTACGGAGGTAGGTTGGCTCCCCTGTGGTGGGAGCTTTAAGGGCTATAGGGGGTGCACGCACCTGCAGCATGTTGCCGGAGCCGATGACTGTGGCCGGCGTGTGCAATGTCCACTGGCAAGCTGCGATCGCTCCTCAGAGAGATAGAATGGGGATCTGTCAATGTAAACCGACAGATCCCCATTCTAACAGGGGAGTAGAGAGTGATTCGCTGTTCTTAGTGATTAGGAACAGCGATCCCTCTCTACTCCCAATCAGTCTCCACCCCCCACAGTTAGAAACACCTCTCTAGGGAACACTTAACCCCTCGATCGCCCCTAGTGTTAACCCCTTCCCTGCCAGTAAAATTTATACAGTAATTGGTGGCTATTTTTAGCTCTGATCCCTGTATAAATGTGTCAAAAGTGTCTGATCTGTCCACCGCAATGTCGCAGCCCCGCAAAAAATCACAGGTCGCTGCCATTATTAGTAAAAAATAAATGAATAATACCATAAATGTATCTCCTATTTTAAAGATGCTATAACTTTGGTGCAAACCAATCAATATACGCTTATTGCAATTTTTTTTTACCAAAAATATGTAGAAGAATACATATTGGCCTAAACTGAAGACATTTTTGGGGGGATATTATAGCAAAAAGTAAAAAATATTGATTTTTTTTTCTTTAATTGTTGCTCTTCTTTTGTTTAAAGAGCAAAAAATAAAAAACGCAGAGGTGATCAAATGCCTCCAAAAGAAAGCTCAATTTGTGGGGGGAAAAAAAAGGACATGATTTTTGTTTGGGTACAGTGTCGCACGATTGCACAAATGTCAGTTAAAGCAAAGCAGTGCCGTATCGCAAAAAATGGGCCTGTCATTAAGGGAGCGAATCCTTCCGGTCCTTAAAAAAACGAACTATACAATTATAATTTCCTAGTTATGTTTATACCCCCCTGATCTACCAAAGAGGTGCTGATAAAAAAAATCTATAAAAAAAGAAAATGATTTGTGTAACAGTAAAAAAAAAACTAGTCCATTTAGTACTAACAGCGTAACTGTAATAAAATATCTACATAGCAGAAATGTGATCCTTAGAGTAGCAGCATTCTTGCAGATAAGATTATCTAAGTGAAAACATTCCCTTTGTAGCTGTGTCAAAGTAGGCATGCCTGCAGCACCCACAACAAGGCAAATCTTGGCCATGTGTTGCCGAATGCGCTGCAGAGGGTTAATGTTTGGATGGGCTGCGAAAACATGAAATACAGTCTCTGACACTCAGTGGGACTGAGGCTTACATTTACTGAGAGTTACTGGTTTCAATTAGCCGAGGAGGAGACAAAAGATAAATAATTCCTGTTATCACAAATGTGCATAGGCTATCTATCTATCTCTCATCTGTTTTGTAAAATTAGCAGTGCAATTCAAAAATTGTACAGAGAAAAAACTGTACAAAAAAAGTACAATTTAGCGAAAAATATATTTATGCTCAATATCATTTGTCTGCTTTGTTCGTCAGAGGAAAAATTAGTTTGGGCTGTTACTATCGTTATCTCTATCTTGAAATATACTAATGGGCGCCAAACCATAAAATGAAAGTCTAAAGTGCCTTTAAAGGGGTTGAAAAGGTTTGTTTTTTATTTTCTAAATAGGTTCCTTAAGAGCCCATTCACACAGGGACCACTTTGGATCCGACTTGAAGTCGCCCCTAGTTGCCTCAAGTCACGTTGCATGAGAAAATCAATGTAAGTGAATGGAGCCATTTTAATGCACACTATTGCAGTCGCCCCGACTTCAGAAAAGTTTCCTGTACTACTTCAATCCGACTTCTAGGCTTTAAGGGAAGTCACCTCAGATGTCGGATCTCTGTCTTAACAGAAGCAACAATACAGGAAGAGAACATACATGTCTCAGGCAAACCCCTCCCTCCCACAGAGATGATTGTTGTTTGATTGGCCACTGGAAATCCTCCTGTCCTGGAGTCAGCTTGAAGTTGCCTTGTAAGTTGCCTTAGGTTGCGCTGTGATTCATATTTAAGTCGTGTCCAAGTTGCCTCCCAAAGTTTTGCTGGAAGTCGTCTTGCCCCTGTGTGAATGGAGTCTTAAGCTAGTGCATTGTTGGTTCACTTACCTTTTCCTTCGATTTCCCTTCTAAATGTTTTTTTTCTTTGTTTTCTTTGTCTGAATTCCTCACTTCCTGTTCCTCCTCAGTAAGTTGTTCTGACTGACTAACCCCCAGCCAGAAGGGCTCGGATGATGGGGGACAAGCTTACTGAGGAGAAACAGGAAGTAAGAGAAATTCAGGCAAAGAAAAAAAAACATTTAGAAGGGAAATGGAATGAAAAGAGTAAGTGAACCAACAATGCACTAGCTTAACCACTTAAGGACCTTAGGTGTTCTTCAGATTTGGTGTTTGCAAGACTAAAACATTTTTTTCTGCTAGAAAATTACTTAAAACCCCCAAACATTATATATATATTTTTCTAACACCCTAGAGAATAAAATAGTGGTCATTGCAATACTTTTTGTTACACCGTATTTGCGCAGCAGTCTTACAAGCGCACTTTTTTTGGAAAAAAGTCACTTTTTTGAATTCAAAAATAAGACAACAATAAATTTGGCCCAATTTTTTTATATATTGTGAAAGATAATGTTACGCCGAGTAAAATGATACCCAACATGTCACGCTTAAAAATTGTGCCCGCTCATGGCATGGCGTCAAACTTTTACCCTTAAAAATCTCGATAGGCGACGTTTAAAAAATTCTATAGGTTGCATCTTTTGAGTTACAGAGGAGGTCTAGGGCTAGAATTATTGCTCTTGCTCTAACGATCGCGGCAATACCTCACTTGTGTGGTTTGAACACCGTTTTCATATGCGGGCGCTACTCGCGTATGCGTTCGCTTCTGCGCGCGAGATCGTCGGGACGGGGCGCTTTAAAAAAAATATGTTGTTTTCTTATTTATTTTTATTTATTTTATTATTTTTTACACTGAAAAAAAAATTATCACTTTTATTCCTATTACAAGGAATGTAAACATCCCTTGTAATAGAAAAAAGCATGACAGGTCCCCTTAAATATGAGATCTGGGGTCAAAAAGACCTCAGATCTCATATTCAGGCTTAAAAAAAAAAAAAAAATTGAAACTGTCATTTTTTCAAATGACAAAAAAAAAAAATGTTTCTTTAAGACGCTGGGCGGGACTGACGTTTTGACGTCACTTCCGCCCAGCAGAGCTATGGGGACGGATGAGGGACATTTTTCCCTCACTCGCATCCCCAGTCAGCTGCCGAATGGACCCGATCGCCTCCGCCGCTACCGACGGCAACAGGAGAGCGGCGGGAGGGGGGCCCCTCTCCCGCCACCAATAACGCCGATCTCGCAGCGAATCCGTCGCGGACACCGTCATTATCGTTTAAAGGACCCTGCACACTAAAGATGCATACCTCAGTTTTGCAGCAGCTGCTGTCGTTACCGAGATATCCATCTTTAAAGTTAGGAAGTATATATACAGTGCAGGGTCCTTAAGTGGTTAAAGGAACCTATTTAGAAAATAAAAAACTAACCTTTACAACCCCTTTATTGTTCTTTCTATACCATCAACTTAAAACAGCCAACATGTTTCTGGGGAAACAAAACTTGCCCTTCATCATGGCTTAGAAAAATAGAATAAGGGCTTAAATGGACTCAAAGAAAACTACAAGTGTCTCATCCTCATTTTGGATTAGAATTTTAACAATTGTGCCAATGTAATAAGCTGCACTTGTCTCCATTTATTATAATTCACATCCAAAAGGAGGTTTTGCATCAGATCAGGCATAGATCAGATTGTAACGCAAAGTATACAAACGGGCTCCAAATCTCAAAGTGGAAGAGTCCAAAGTGCCTTTAATTGTTCGTAATGCCGTCCCATAAAAAAAATGTTTCTTGGTCGTGTGTACGAGGCCCGAGACCTAAACAGAAATTTTCTTGAAAACTTTTTTTTCTTTTATTCCAAAACTAACACAGGATAGCATTTTCTATCCCACTACATATATGTCCCGGGTAACAAAAGATTTATTTAACATCCTTAAGCCATGATTTGGCAGTATTTCGTATTCAAGCTCTCAAGAATCCCACATGGGATTATGGAAGAGGTTACACAGGAAAATGAGAAGGAGTTTCTGAGCTCCCCTTAGCGCAGGAAGGGTTATCTCACTCTACAGGTTGTTTCAGTGAGACACCTCACGGCTCTGGACATAAATCAAAGTCTGAGTTGAGCATAACATCTCAATTTCTCCTCTTCAGAGCATCACATTCTTCTGTTATCTGATTTATAGATTTATAGAGGCCTGTGAGGAAACTTTGCGGATATCCTATAACCAGGAGTTCTGAATGCACCTACTGACAGGGGCCATTAATAAAATGTCATAGAACTCTCCTCCTTGCTGGGCAGACCACACAGCAATTAACTGTTGGACTTCCATGCTTTATACAATGTTTTAAAGGTTTTTATAGGTCAAACATACACTCTATAATATATATATATGTATAAAATCTAAAAAACACTAAATAGCATAGCAATACAGAAAACATCAATACATTATGAGTCACTGACCTGAAACAGGGATGCAGCAGTTGATATCGGAGTAGTATGTCAGAAATGCATACTTGTTTTTCAGGTTAGTGAGTCAAAAGTGGTTGATTTACTAATGGTAACTGGAGCTTAGCAGATAAGCAAGGCAAAGCTGTGTTCACTTCAAACATCCAATCACCATGCACACGTAAAAAAATGTTGTAGAGTTAAACCCTGGTTTGAGAGTAACTTGGTTTGAGATCGTTTTGCCAGATAAGCAAAATGTTTAAATAAATTTTGACTTAAAGGGGTGTTCCAGCCAAATTTAGTGTTTATTAAAAGTCAGCAGCTACAAAAAGTGCTGGCTTTTAATAAACACACACTCACCTGCTCCACGATCCAGAGACGCGTCGGCCGGGGCTCCGCTCCTCTCCCCCCTCCCCGGCCGGCGTCTTCATCCTAAGTGTGGGCACCCAACCGTGACAGCCTTCGGCTTCACGGCCGGGCACCCACTGCGCATGCGCGAGCGGCGCTGCGCTCTTCTATTGGACAGGCGATTGCATGGGACCTGTCATGTGTCCCAATGCGATCGACTACAGGGAGGGGCTGCTGTAGGTGATTAAGCTTTATCGCCTAACCAGCCCCTCTGCGGAAGGAGGAAGTGGGACAGGAAGTCCCAATCCTCCTGAAGCCCCCCCCCCAAAAAAAAATTACATGCCAAATGTGGCATGTAAGGGGGTGAGGAGTGGGATTAGCGGAAGTTCCAATTTTGGGTGGAACTCCGCTTTAATATACAAGCAATGTCTTGATATAAGAGTAGCGTCATGTCACAACTGAGTATAAAAGAGAAGAGAGGCACCTCTAAGTGTAGCAATATGGTTACATTTAATGAAAGTACAACATTTAGAACTCACGTGGTTGATGATTAAAACAGGCACATCTAAGTATACAGGGATCCGGGGTAAAGCTGTCCCCTTGTGGAGGCTTCCATTTTTGGATGGATATTTTATGGTTACACAACCACATTACACATTGCTATAATCTTTTTATATGGACTATAAACTGAAGGACTTATGAATAAATGGTTGTGGAACGAATCAATTGAGTTTCCATTATTTCTTATGGTAAATTTTGCTTTGATATACAAGTGCTTTGGATTACAAGCATGCTTCCAGAACAAATTATGCTCACCAACCAAAGTTTTACTGTATTTTCCTTGCACATGGTGGGGTAGGCTGGCCATGCACACAGATTTTTTTTTCCATTCGACCTGTAGGCTAAAGGAAATCTAAGGCCGCGTACACACGATCGGTTCAAACCGATGAAAACGGACTGAAGTTCGTTTTCATCGGTCCAAACCAATCATGTGTAGGCCTCATTGGTCCTTTAACCTTCGGTCAAAAAACAGAGGGCTTGCTTTAAAATTAAACCGATGGACGGCTAACCGATATGTCAAAACCGATCGTTAGTACGCACGCCCATCGGTTTGAAACCCACGCATGCTCAGAATCAAGTCGACGCATGCTTAGAAGCATTGAACTTCATTTTTCTCAGCACGTCGTTGTGTTTTACATCACCGCGTTCTAACACGATCGTTTTTTTAACCGATGGGGTGTAGGCACATCAGTCAGCTATTGTATTTTCACAAAGGCCAGAACCAATTGGATGCAGGCACTGTTTTCTGCCTGACACCATCACTTTTAACTCAAAGAATGCTACACAGGAGTATGTAGAGAGGACCATCCATGAACTGGATTTTAGATGGTTCACAAGGAACTGGCCAAAATTCCGTAAGCATATGGCCAATTGTATTCAATGTCAACACAATATCATCTTATTAACAAAGCTCAGTAATTAAAAAAATTCTAAATGAACAGTTAGTACTTCTTTAGCAAATCAACCAAAGAATTGAATTGACTGTCACACAAATAACATATTGGAAAAGTGGTCAACAAAGACCTTTTTCTGTTGGTTTTTCTTGGCTGTGCTGCATGCTTGGTTTAGGAAATGTGGTCATATGGCAGATTTTCTTTAAAACAATGCTTATGCTTCAGTTTGCTATATTGTAGGATTTACACTTTATTTACACCATTAACATATTCACATATGCTATTTGCTTGTGGAAAAATACATGCAAGTCTATTCCTGGCAAAAAAAATCATTTTAATCTGTGGTCTACTAATTAGAAGGAATCCAGATTTGAAGAGAGCGTGAAACCACCATCCAGATTATAATTAAATCAAGACTTAGTTTCAACGCCCTCATTCTTGACATTTTAACTCTTTTCATGAGACTGACTACTTTTGAAATAGACTTTTCTTAGATTTGATAAATATGTACTCTTGAGCGATTTCATGCGAAATCTTGACAAACTAGTTCACCGATAGCTTGGCCCCTCACTAAAATCATGTGTTGTTTCATGGTTGCTCACTAAAATATTGTGTTATTTCAATCAATTGGCTGTGAACGTCAAGTGGACATGTCTTGATGGTTGGTATTTGGGTTCTAAAACATGATATTATTGATAAACTAACATTGCGGTTATTTTTGATGGTTGGTATTTGGGTTCTAAAACATGATATTATTGATAAATTAACATTGCGGTTATTTTTGGTAATCAGTTATCTAAATTTCTTTTAATAACTTGAGTTCAGTGTACTAAAACTTTTAACTTGACCTTTTTAACTATTCAGTAATAATTCATTATGGTTGCTGCATTTGCATAATTGCTATATTTCTAGGTCTGGAACCACAGAAACCACTCTGGGGGAGCCTTGAGAATTTTTTTTCAAGGTTACAAATGCATGAGAAGAAAGGCCATTTATTCGAATCAACACAGGATTGGTTAGATGTTACCCTAGTTGTTCGGTAATAAAAAAAAAAGACAAACATGAGAGATGCTGTATCTGTTGTTGCGTCAACCCCAAAAAAATCGTCCAACCAATAACTATCTGATGTTGGCCACTGACCTGAGAATGTGGACAGCAGATGTAGGCACAATCCAATGAGTAGATTTACTAAGGCTGGGTTCTCACTGTTAAAAATTAGATGTGGGTTCCCCGCATCCATTTCGCAATAGCAGGAGATTTTTATCGGCTCTCTATGGAGCCGGTGCACATATCTCTGCTTCGGCTCCAGGTAGAATTTGCACAGGAGCCCTGTGTGTGTTTTGGTCCATTTCAGGTCCAAATTCAACCAAAAATTGGGGCTGAAATTGGACCTGAAACCGTGAACCAGGACACACAGGACCCCTTCTGGGAGCCACATCAGTATTGGCTGTATCAGCCTAAAGGCAAATAGGGTTCACTTTGCAAGGAATGTTCTCTAAGCTTAGAAAATGTGGTGAAAATTTACTTTGCTATGAATACCCAATTATTGAGATCATGGAAAGAAAATACCCCCCAAAAATTTTATTTTTGCTTGCTCATGATTGGATGGTGAAAGTCAAGAGAACTTCACCTCATTCATTAAACAAAGGGAAAATTCCCGTGCACAAATTCCTCGTAAAGTGCCTTTAGTAAATCAACTGCAACTGTCTTTGGGGAAAGCTGTTTACACATAGGCCTCATACACACGACCAAGGAACTCGTCGTAAAACATCATTTTCCTCGACGAGTTCCTTGTCAGGCTTGTCAAGACAAAATCTCGTTGTTCTCAAACGTGGTGACGTACAACACGTACGACGGCACTATAAAGGGGAAGTTTGATTCCACTGGGGCCACCCTTGGGGCTGCTTTTACTAATCTCATGTTACTGCGTGTTAAGTAAAAGTTTGGTGAGAGACGATTCATGCTTCTCAGTCTGTTAAAGCGTGACAAATGTGCTATCTCCATTACGAACGCTACTTTTACTGAAGGTGCGGTCCCGTCTCATACTTTATTCTGAGCATGCGCGGGTTTCTAAGCATACACACAAATGTGTTTCTCGTCGTAAACCAGCCTGACGAGAAACAGGACAAGGAAATTGAGACTTCCGACGAGGAAAAATAGAACTTGTTCTCTTTTTATCTCGTCGAGATCCACGACAGTTTTCTCGACGAAAAACATACACACGACCGTTTTTCTCTGCAAAAAAAGCTCTGCCACCAATTTTCTTGATGGATTTTGTCGAGGAAAGCGGTCGCGTGTACGAGGCCATACACTTGTAAAATTCACCTCGGCAGATTGAAAGGTTTATTTGAATGGAGAGAAGTTAATCAGGTAATGAAAAATAATTGGCTATAAGGAAAGGTTACTGTTCATGCATGTTAATGTTTTTAAACACTTTTTGCTTTTATATTAGAAATGTATTTATATGTATGCATGGGGACAAATTTGCTCATTACATACCGTATATTGGAAATGCAGAGTTTCTTGCTTGGCAATGCTATACTGTGGTTTTGTTTCCCCTTCTTAGTACAAAGCTGTGAATATGTTTGGACTGGCTGAAAGTAATACAATGGCTTGGTAAAGTATCTTGCTACCTCAGCAGTTGTCCAAGTAAAGGTCTTTCCGCACTGTGTTTCACTACCCATAGACACAGTTAAATATTTAGTTATTTAGGTTAGGTTGGAAAAAAAAACACATATAAATCTACGTCAATCTTAGAAAAAAACATCTTACAAAATATCTGAATTCAGTTCTTTGTTTTTCTTGCCCTTGGGAATTGTTCACGTTTAGTTTATTTTCACCTGGCAATCCTGTGAATCACACACTCCCTGTCCATAGGTGGCTAGGCACAACCATCCACTGGAAGCAGCCACCCAGAGTAGACTTCAAACATGTCTGCTATTGTTAATCTCCATTGCATTGGGGAGGATTGGATTAGCAGTTTGTACAAGAAAGGTAACATTCTTTTTTGCTTCTTGTTCATCTCAAGAAAAATGACAAGAGCTCTACATTTCTGGCAAGATCAACAGGTAGTGTCTTGCTAAAAATGTTATTTGCTTGAAAAAGTAAAACTAATGTAGCCACTACATCTAAGAACCGATAAACTGCAATTTATTACATTTTTTGTTATTGGATTTAGTTATAATTTAAAGAGGAAGTAAACCCTGATGGGTTTTACTTACTCTTTTTTCCCCTGCTTTCTCCTGCAAAGTAAAATGATAATGGGCTAATATGCATCGCATACTAGCCCATTATGTGGTAGCACAGTGGTGTAGTGGTTAGCACTTTCACCTAGCAGCAAAAGGGTTGCAGGTTCAAATCTCGACTACGACACCATCTGCCTGGAGTTTGCATGTTCTCCCTGTGTCTGCATGGGTTTCCTCCGTGTGCTCCGGTTTCTTCCACACACCAAAGACATGTTTGTAGGTTAATTGGATCGTGCCGGATCCACAAAGGCCGGGGTAACTTTTTTCCGGCGTAGCGTATCTTCTTTACGCTACGCCGCCGTAAGTTAGGAACGCAAGTGCCGTATCCACAAGGCACTTGCGTCCTAAGTTACAGCGGCATAGCGTAATTGGGTCGGCGTACGCACGTCTAATTCAAATGGGGAAGAGTTGGGCGTGTTTTATTTAAATTATTCGTGACCCAACGTAAATTATGTTTTTTTTTAACTGCGCATGCGCCGTCCGTTGAGGTATCCCACTGCGCATGCACAAAATCACGTTGCAAATAGTCAATGCTTTCGACGTGAACGTAACTTACGCAAAGCCCTATTCGCAAATGTTTTACGCAAACAACGTAAACGATGGAAAATTCGACGCTGTCCCGACTTCCATACTTAACATTGCGTACGCCTCTATAGAGCAGGGGTAACTTTACGCCGGACATACGCTTACGCAAACGACGTAAAAAGAATGCGCCGGGCGTATTTACGTATCTATCTCATTTGCATATTTTACGCTGAACATCTACGGAAGCGCCGCTAACGGCCAGCGTAAATATGCAACTAAGATACGACGGCGTAATAGACTTACGCCAGTCGTATCTTAGCGTAATTCCGGTGTATCTTGTTTTGTGGATACAAAACAAAGATACGCCGGCGCAAATTTGAAATTATGGCGGCGTATCTAGAGATACGCCGTCGAAATGCTTTGTGGATCCGGCCTATCCTGTCCAAGTTGGCCCTGTATATATGTGTGTACGACTGTGTGTCCCAAGCGTGTCGAGATTCTACGGGGTAACCACACCAGCCACTGGCTGCAAAAAGCGCCTATATTCAGTTTGCATGTGTAGCGCTATACAAGTCACTCATTCATTCATTCCCTTACCTGACAAATGAAGCCTGCGTGGTGGCCGCATCCATCTTTGCCCCTCTTCCTTCCGGGGCTCTGGCTCTGTGATTGGCTGGAGTCTTGTGACGTGATGGCACTTGCGAGTAAAGCATAGGCTCGGAGGACCGTTTCTTCACAGCGCATGCGCCGATGATGTCAGGGCAAGTGTTTATGGTAAATATCTCCTAAACTGTGCAGGTTTAGGAGATATTTACAGTACCTAAAGGTAAGCCTTATTATAAGCTTACCTGTAGGTACAAGTGGTGTAACTAGGTTTACAACCACTTTAACAACTTGCTGGCAGTATTTTTTGTAGCTCAATTGTGCAACTAATCACTGTGTAGTGATCAATTGTTACTCCCGGCAATTAGTCACTAGAGATTTTGGTAGCACAATTGACTACCACTTGAACACTCATGCCGCGTACACACGGTCGTTTTTTGCGATGAAAAAAAACGTCGTTTTTTAAAACGTCATTTAAATTGATCGTGTGTGGGCAAAACGTCGTTTTTTGTCTTAAAAAAAACGACCAAAAAAAAATTCCAACATGCTTGAATTTTTTGTGTCGTTTTTCAAAACGTCGTTTTTTGTTCCACAAAAAGTCACCGTGTGTAGCAAAAACGTCGTTTAAAACGACGTTTTTCAACCCGCGCATGCCCAGAAGCTAGTTATGAAGCGAGCTTCAATGGAAAAGTGTGGTGAACGTAACCTCGTTTTTTGTGAAAAAAACGATGGTGTGTATGCAACATCGTCTTTGAAAGTGACGTTTTAAAAACGTTGTTTTTTACTTCACAGAAAACGTCGTTTTTTTTCATCACAAAAAATGATCGTGTGTACGTGGCATTATACATGATTGATGCTGGCAGGTATAATCACCCATCAACTTCTCAAACACTTGTGAATCCTGAATGGTGATGTTCTCCAACTTTTTCACCTTACTTTCGACACATCTCACTCAGCCTGAACTACACAGGTGATTTACAACAGTCACATAGGCGATTAATCATTGGATAATTGTTTGTTTATAATGAATCAGCTCTGTTGCAGTATTTGACACTTGTATTAACTATAAAATCAAAGATACGATTTTTTTAAGTAAAATTAAATCAGTTGCACACAATTTTTTGTAATATGACTGACACAACAAAAAATTGCCAATGTAACTTTATAGCAGACTAGTACTGTACATGTCAGGCAAGTCATGGGTTCATTTGATTATAGGCACCACAAGCAGGCTGTACTTACACCCCTCACTCTCCCACCACTCCAACCCATAAACAGTGCAATTCCATATTCCTGTGCAAGTTTTGGCTTTCTTAAAGTCAAGTTTCTCCCATGTGTGGCTTTGCTTGGAACTGGCAATTGGCCATTCAGTGATGCACAATGGAGAATTGAGCTAATAAGCTGGCCATACATCAGTCAAATATTGTTTCAAAATGTTTGTATTTGGAACATTCGATTGATTTTCCAGTGGGGTCAAATCAGCATTTATTTTTGACCACAGCGAAAAGAAAATTTGAATGAGCAGGATGAAAGATTTTTCTTGAATAAACAATATTTTTTTGTTAATGTGGACACAGAATATACCTAAATAGATGCCTAAATAGCAGATTTCCTGGTGTGTTCAGTCAAATCTCACAAAAGCAGTAGGAGGGTATTAAAGAGGCATTAAATACTTGGATTGCATTACCTACAGAGTGCAGAGCTGTCACTTGTAAACACAGAAACCAGACTTTTGTGTTTACAAGTAATTGTGGTGAGCAGGCACCAAAGGGTCTGAGGCAGAGGTGGTGGAACTGAGTTCCCCCAAGTTCCACCTGAAAAAAAGCCCTGGATATATACCTGGGGATATGTTATTTAAAAAGGAATAATAATGTGCTTATTCAAAAATAAAAATAAGGACACGTTAATATGAATGAGTGAAGATTGAATAAAGTGAAAGATAATTAAATAAAGTAATATATATATATATATATATATATATATATATATACAAATAAATTGTATAAGTTTATATATAAAAACCTGTGCAGAAGAAAAAAACGGTAAAAAAAAGTGCAAAAATATATAAATATATGGATGACAAATTAGTCCATTTGATAGGAGAGAAAGGAACTCCAATGGTGGGGAGATCAGACATAAAGAGCCACCACCAATAAGTGTATAGATTGGTAGAAGAGATAGGAGTAGTGACACACTTGCCTCCTCACCACACACTGTTTACGCTGGACACTGGAAGTGGCATCACAAGGCTCCTCCCAACGCGTTGTGTCACTGGTTACATGACTTTATGGATCCCCCACTACAATGACCAAACCATCCACCAAATATGACCAAACCACTCTTAATTAAAGAACCACTATAATATGCAAAAAATGGGAAGGGTAGTTAGTTGAGGCCATATTTCAGGACCAAAAATAACACAGTACAAAAATTCTGAAAAATTATTTATTAAATCAACATTGACCAAAAAGTGTATGGTCTTATAACCCTTAGCTGGAAGTACTGAGAATTTCTCGGGGCTATATTTGCAGATAGAGGGAGGTTGAGGAGCATAGGGAAGGTGAGTATAGCCAGGCTAGGATGTCTCCTATAATGTGACCTATTAAGCCGCGTACACACGGTCAGTCCATCCGATGAGAACGGTCTGATGATCCGTTTCCATCGGTTAACCAATGAAGCTGACTGATGGTCCATCGTGCCTATACACCATCGGTTAAAAAAACGATTGGGTCAGAACGCGGTGACATAAAACACAACGACGTGCTGAAAAAAATTAAGTTCAATGCTTCCAAGCATGCGTCAACTTGATGCTGAGCATGCCTGGATTTTTTACCGATTATGGTGCCTACAAACGATCGGTTTTGACCTATTGGTTAGGAATCCATTGGTTAAATTTAAAACAAGTTGGCTTTTTTTTTAACCGATGGATAACTAACCGATGGTGCCTACACACGATCGGTTTGGTCCGATGTAACCGGTCCATCAGAACGTTCTCATCGGTTTAACCTATCGTGTGTACGTGGCCTTACTTTTCCTACTATTGACAAAGAACAGGTTGTTGTTTGCGTATATGGGTGAACTCTTGGAATTTCTCTTTTAAATAATTAAATGATTTATTCTCCCATGATTTTATTAATTTAAACATATTTAATAAATTGTATGTATAATGCTTTTTTTTAATATTTTACATGTTTATACATCTTTTATACATACCACATCAATAGACATCATTCCTTTTTGCATGTTCACATATTCCTCCATCAGTTTACAGAATGCTATTTTTCACCAGTACTCCATTCAATGATCCTATGTCATTCTCAGGCTCTTTAGCCCACTGTGTTTATTTGCTAATTAAGTTGAATTATTTGTCTGGCAGCTGGGGGGTACCAGTGTGGTTATAAACTTCACCAGTATGAACACACCACTAATTAATGCGGAAGACATCAATACCCTCTCAAGCTCAAGCTTAAAATCTTTAAAACTATTAATCCCCTAAATGCAATGTGATATATCTTGATTCCTAATGTTCTTGTGTATTATTTTAAAATAACATATCCCGGAATATGCAATAAAGAGAAATTGCAATTGCTTAACCTGCAACCATTAAAAATGCCTGTTTTAACAATTTGACTTGAGTAAACTGAAATCTGATTGGTGGCTGTTCTAGGTAACAACATTTCTCTTCAAATTATTGAATAAGCTCAGTTGCGTTTTGGTTAAGCTGATAAATCAGCCAGTCTTTCCATTATTAATTCTGGTCCAGAGCAGATTTTTATTAAAGAGGATAGCGTGGATTTCCTAAAGTAATATAGACTGTGCATGTTGCAGGTGCAGTTGCACTCATTTTCCCCAGAGCTTAATGTAATAAAGCTCTGCTGATTTCCATCATTCAAAAATGTGTTTTTATTTATTTATTTATTTTCCTTTCCAGCTGATTGCGTATCCTTTATAAAGTGAAGTTTTGCCTCATTTAATGAAAATTAGTGCAATTACGGTACATTTGCAACATGCAAGTTTATTTGTCTTTTGTAAATCCACCCCATTATGTCAGATGTGATGTATGATGCTAATACTGCAACATATTTTAAAATATGTTTTGGGAAATGGCCTTGTACATGTCTATGGGGGCTTATTGTACCGGTAAATTTAGCAGTGAAGAACCTTTGAGACAGAAAAGGTTACCATCAGGTAAGCCAGCAGCTGGTCTACTAAGATCAATAAGCAGCTGTGGGGAGGGGGTGTTAGTTTAGGTCGGGGTTATAAATAGGTGCCCCTGTAATGCAGGGTGAATGGGCGCTACCCCCCTTATCCATGCACCCATCCTTCTAATCTACATGCATGATAATCATCTGACTGATTGACAGGGGGGGGTGTGGATGACCAGGCCGACTGGACTGGAGGGGGGGGGGTTGGTGACCCGACATTTGCTGCCCCCCCAATTTTTTTTCACCACCAGCCCCAACTGGGTATAATCATGGTAGATTAGTGTACATTGTGTGAAGGTACACTTAGGCCTTGTACACACGACCGAGAAATTAATTGTAAAAGAAACATAATTTTCCTCAACTAATTTCTTGTCAGGATGGTTGAAAATCTTGTCAAGCTTTCTTTGCATATAGACTGTCAATACAACATCTTGTTGTTCTCAAACGTGGTGACGTACAACAACACATACGACAGCACTATAAAGGGGAAGTTTGATTCCACTGGCACAACTCTTGGGGCTGCTTTTGATAATCTCATGTTACTGCGTGTTAAGTAAAAGTTTGGTGAGAGACGGTTCGCGCTTTTCAGTCTGTTACAGCGTGACGAATGTGCGATCTCCATTACGAACGTTACTTTTACCGAAGGTGCGCTTCCGTCTCATACCTTATTCTGAGCATGTGCAGGTTTCTAAGCATACACACGAACGTGTTTCTCGTCGTAAACCAGCCTCACAAGAAACACGACTAGGAAATTGAGACTCCCGATGAGAAAAAAGAGAACTTGTTCTCTTTTTTTTCTCGTCGAGATCCACGACAGTTTTCTTGACGAAAAACATACACACAACCGTTTTCCTTGTCAAAAAAGCTCTGCCACCAAGTTTCTTGATGGAATTTGTCGAGGAAAACGTTTGTGTGTACGAGGCCTTACACTTAAGCTATAAATATAAAAACTATACTCACTATCTTCAAAGTTAAGTTACTTTATACCTCAAATTTCATGATGTTTTAGGACTGTTTTAACGTAGTAGTTGTGGCAAAATATTTTGTGCTTCTTGTAGCTTTCTATTGACTCTTGTCTCAGTATATGATGGCATTGGAGGTGTGTGCATAAAGCTCCAGTAAATTGGTTTGTGTTATGTAAAGCACAATAAAATCTAAAAACTAAAAAACCTACTTTATTGCAGCTTAGAAGTGATGGCTGCATTGTTTTTCATTCCTGATGCATTGTACACACGATTGGTTTTCCGGCGGTAAAAAGGGGAAAACCAAGAACCTGCTCGGTTGTTTTTTCCCCCTACAAATGGGTGGGTTTGCCGACAGGAAAACTGCCATGAGAGCTTTGTTTAGGAAACCTGGCTGTGTGTATGCTCCACTGCAGGTTTCCCCATAGGTAAACTGCTGGCTTAAAAACCGATGGAAATCCTGCGACGGAGCATACAAGCGGCCGGGATTCCCGGCCAAAAGCCCTCATGGCAGTTTTCCTCCCAGGAAAAAATGGTTGTGTGTACGAGGCATTAGTCTTTTTTCCCTTTAATTTCACCTGGCTATCAAACTCAAATGCATGATCATCATGTTACATTGCTGGGGCGACAGCTGTGTAGTTGCATACAGATGGCGGCTCAGTAGGGGAGGTCTCTGTTTCATGTTGGGGCCTTCCTCATCCTGAACTGCCATTCTCTGTCCACCACCATCAACTGCTGACACTGACCAACTGACTTCTGAACTCTGTGTTACTCCTGACCCATACCTTCCTTGTTACTTACTTCTAACCTCTACCTGCTGTGTCACTTACTTTTGACCCTTGCACTCAATGTTACTTTTTATTGACCCCTGAACTCTGTATTGCTTACTTCTGATCAATACACTGTGAATGCCAAGTTTGTCACTTAAAATTAAAATGGTAGAGAAAATATATATTTTTACAATGACATTTGTTTTATTATATATTTTTTCTATGTTTTTTTTCTTGCTTCCATATTGTTCAGCTATATCTCTATCTCGCAATGCTTTACTACCTGTACTTAGAGGGTGCCCTGATGCAGCCGTTAGTGATATACAGAGTGGCAGTGATGTGCTGGGGTCTGTAAAATTCTCACAGGATATCTTGGACCCCTTAATGCTTGGTTAAACACCCCTTTTGTAGAAACCTCTACCTCTGGTGTATATGCTGTGCTGATGTTAACCCGAAAGATTTTGCTGCTCAATAAACAGGCCATTTTTTGCGATTACAACACTTTATCGCTTTAACTGACAATTGCACGGTCATGCGATGTTGTATCCAAACAAAATTGACATCCTTTTTTTCCCACAAATAGAGCTTTTCTTTTAGTGGCATTTGATCATCTCTGCGGTATTTATTTTTTGCGCTATATATAAGAAAAGAGCGACAATTTAAAAAAGTATATATATTTTGTACTTTTTTCTGTAATAAATAGCCCCATTTTAAGTGACACCCTTTATTGGCTTAAAGTGATTGTAAAGTCGTTTTTTTCCCTGGAAAAATTACAAACATGTTATACTTACCTGCTCTGTTGCAGTGGATTTGCACAGAGCAGCCTGGATCCTCCTCTTCTCAGGTCCTTTTCCTCTGTGATCCTGCCCCCCCCCCCATACTGTTCAGTTTACATGTGCATTCGTTTTCGTTAGAATGCATTTTCGTCCGAAATCTGTTTTTTTCGTTATCGTTTTAACAAACGATAACGAAAGCGCAAGAAACGAAAACCGAAAGATCCGACATAAGAAATGCTTTATTTTCGTTTTCGTTGCGATAAAAATTTGATATAGAGAGATTCAACATGACGCTGACTGAATACAGAATAGCAATCTGTCAATCGAACCTGATATATACACACATATACTTTTTGACATTATAGAGAAAAGATTTGATATCATAGAGAAAAGATTCGACACTCTAGAAATAATAGATTCGACATTCGACGGAGAAGATATACTGCACACGTACATTTTAATGTTCCGCCCATAGGCTATAGAAACATTCTAATGTTGGTTGACTATGACTAGTAATAATAATATAATTATTTATTATTATTATTACTAGTCATACAACATTAGAATTCTTGTAGGCGGAATATTCGACCGGAAATGTACGATTCTACGTAAATTTTTGAAGTTCCGTCGAATATTCTTTGACCATTCGTCAGAAACCAAGTATTTTTGGATTTTCGGACGAAAGCTATTCCCCAACAAAAAACAAAATAAATCAAAACGATTTTCGGGAGTAACAAAATAAATTTATTTTCCAGACGAAAACGAAAAAAACGAAACAAAATATTTCAGTCTGCACATGTCTACTGTTCAGTGCCCCCACAGCAAGCAGCTTGCTATGGGGGCACCTGAGCCGAGTCACAGCTCCCAGACAAGGAGCCCCAACCCGCCCCCCTCTCCCCTGATTGGCTAGCTGACTTTGATTGACTGCTTCGGGAGCCAATGGAGTGACTGCTGTGTCTCCGCCAATCAGGAAGGAGAATCTCAGATGGCTGAGACACTCGTGAAAATCGTTGGATAAAGAGGGACCTCAGGTAAGTGTTGGGGGGGATAAGGGGGGGTTTACTGCACACCAAAAGCTTTTTATCTTAATGCATTAAGAGAAAAAAACCTTTTGACTTTACAACCCCTTTAAATTAACTTATTATAGACACAAGACTTACAGATAACTTGGATCCCATAGTCAGTCTCTTTACATTTCTGAGAAATGGCTGTGAAATACACAGAGTTACAATACTCTACTACTGCTCCTCCTCTTTAGGAATGAAATAATTTTTTCCTAATCAAGAACGTATTCTTGTAAACATCTCATAAAATACAAATGTTCTTAGCTGTTATAGACACTCTGTAAATTTCAAACACAGAAAAGAGAAACCAAGATGAAAAATCCAAAACCACAAAACGCAGTTTGGAACTAGCGAGGTCTCAGCCCACCAATACTGGAATTATAGCTTGGTTGTGACAAAATTCTTCAGAAGGTTTTTCTGTAATGACTAGTGGTGGCATCTGCAAGCCACACCACATGACCGCAAAGAAATAAAAGGCACCCACTTTTCAAACAAAACAAAAACGAACTCAGGATCTCTGCGGGTATGATGATCAGCGTCTTTTAAAATGATCATTTAGGACTAAATATAATTCTACACTTTATTTTAGGAAATTAAATAAAATGTTTCACTGCAAATGTTGTTGTCTATGTTGATGCATATAAATAGTTACTTCTATTTTATTATCATAGATGATAATGTCGCATTTTACTATAGCATCACTGCTACCAAATCCAGGCAACAAGCAAAACCAAAGAATGCTAATTTATTTTAACAGCTTCAGCCCCGGACCATTTTGGTGGTTAAAGACCAGGCCATTTTTTGCGATTTCGGCACTGCATCGCTTTAACTGACAATTGTGCGACGTGGCTCCTAAACAAAATTTACGTCATTTTTTTCCCACAAATAGAGCTTTCTTTTGGTGGTATTTAAATTTTTGGCGCTGTAAACAAAAAAAGAGTGACAATTTTGAAAAAAAAAACAATATTTTTTACTTTTTCCTATAATAAACTTGATGAAGGAGAAGTGTAAGCCACCCAAACACGTTGGCTTTTGATGCAGAATAAAATCTTTTATGGACTGTGGCACTATTTTTTTTTTTTTTAGCACCCCTGAGAATCCTGCAGGGCACCACAAGGCTTATTGCTCCTTAGGGTTGCCACCGTGTTTTGAATCATGTGCCCGGGTTTCAGTCCACCTGAGACACAGACATAATACCCAAACAGGAATGCGGCTTAGAACAAGGCCTGGCCGGAGAATGAGGGGGCACTATGCAGGCCACATTGCTATTCTCTTTGGAGCGCCCAGGTCTGGTACAATCCTATGGTGTGTGCCCAAAAAAATTAAAAATGTTTGCTGTGTGCCACTAAACTGTTTGGGTTTGGCATGAAGAAAAAGTGGCAACCCTAGTGCTCCTATACCACAGAAAGACCATGCATTATTGATAATGGACTTCCAAGGTGAAGAAGAAGAAATGATGTATAGCAAAGAGTATCGTATTTATCTTCCTATAGTGCGCACCGGCGTATAGTGCGCACCCCCAACCTAGAAGGGAAATTTCAGGAAAAAAAAAGAAAATACTTACAGTTTGAATGCCCCTCTTCGGTGTCTTGCCCGGCGTCCATCGGCGGCCTTGTCTGGTCCAGCGTCCATCTGCGGCCCTGGTGGTGTCCTCCCCGTTTTTTCCCCCACGCTGTTTTTGAGCCGAACCCCGCTTCCCGCGCTGTGTTTGAACGCCGCCGCCGACATATACCGAGCGCAGTACACTTGGCCACGCTCTGCTCCTTTCACATAAGGGCTAGGAGGCGGCACAGGGCGTGACCGCGAAAGGAGCCGAGCCTGGCCGAATGTACTGCGCTCAGTATATGTCGGCGGCGGCGTTTAAACACAGCGCGGGAATCGGGGATCGGCGTGTAACGCGCACCTACGATTTTCCTCAAATTTTAAGGGGAAAAAAGTGTGCGTTATACGTTGATAAATACGGTATCTTTTGCTTATGTGATGTTTAACATGGTTGATGATTTTCAACAGCATTGCTTGTAGATTGCTATAAATAAAGGATTCTAAAGCTCAAAAAGTATAAGCATAAACATGTGTTACTGGTTTTAAATGAAGATGCAATAAAGGTGACCTTTTATTCAAACAGGAGTGCTGGCAACTTTCATGTTTTATTCACTACTATGGGCTCAATATGATGTTGCCATACCTCGGTGTAATCTGTGATCACAGATGTTACTACATTGTGATCTCCCTTTTTTTTTTGTAAAAATCATTCTCTCTCATTTCCTAATTTTTCTCATTTTAGAAGTAACATGTAAGGGTAGCAGATTTTTTTTTTGCAGGAATCCTATATTATTAGTATTATTTTTGAAGATGTTTCTTTTTTTTTCATCTTTTATCTACAACCTGACCATGACCTTTCATCCTACAATCCTGTTTCATATTCTTTAGTTTATAACGTTTTCACCCTTAAACTAGCATTTTATTCGCATAAAAAAAAAAATCTGTTCTTGGAATAGTTAAAAATATCACATTTATTAGCCTCAAAATCCCAAACTGCAACATTGCTGGACAGTCTTGGCTAATTACTATGGGGTTGAGCTGGGTTTTCAAAAGGATTATTTATTATTATTTTTTTTTTTAATAATTCTCTGCGCCCTCGTGTACTCTCCCCTCTCCGGGGAGGGAACCATGCTTAGCAGGCTGCCTGTGAAAAAGGACCTCAGGGTTCGGAGTATCTGCCTCAGCTCAAAGATTTCATTATTAGCTCTGCTTCCAGGAGTAAGCTCTTATCCCTCCCCTGAGAGGCTGTGAAAAATTAACAGCGGTCTATGGTGGCAGTGCAAACCTTAAACTTTAATTACAGCATTGATATTCCACACACAATAGCGCTGTCATCGGTTATTTACATAAAGTTTCAGAGTGTGGAGAGAAGAGCAGTCTCCGTAATTGTGTTGGGTACTGCCATTGCATGCATAATGTATAAGAACTCAAATGCCACGCTTGTCCAATGAACACATTTCAGATTCCATGACCTTGTTATACTTATTTTATGTGTGATGATGCAAAAAAATTAAATACACATAAAATTAGTTTCAAGGTACATTGTGGCTGATTGCTGACAACATAGAAGAGAACAATGACTGCAGGATATCGGGGATATTTCAATCATAAGATATCAGTCAGGAATTTTATAGCATAAAAATAAAATACATTAAATTGCAACAAACTTTCTTCCCTCTCTTTCTCTCTCTTTCTTTCTTTCTTTCCTCTCCTTCCCCTCTCTCTCTTTCTTTCCTCTCCTTCCTCTCTCTCTCTTACTTTCCTCACCTTCCTCTCTCTCTCTCTCTTTTTCCCTTCTCTCCCTCTTTCTTTCCTCTCCTTCCTCTCTCTTTCTTTCCTCCCTCTCATTCTTTCCTCTACTTCCTCTCTCTCTTTCTTTCCTCTCCTTCCTTTGTCTCTCTATTTCTTTCCTCTGCTTTCTCTGTCTCTCTCTTTCTTTCCTCTCCTTCCTCTCTCTCTCTTTACTCTCCTTCCTCTCTCTTTCTTTCCTCTATTTCCTCTCTCTCTCTTTCTTTCCTCTCCTTTCTCTCTCTCTCGTTAATTCCTATCCCTTCTCTCTCTCTTTCTTTCCTCTCCTTCCTCTCTCTCTCTCTCTCCCTCTCTTTCCACTACTTCCGCTCTTTTTCTTCACCCTCTCTTTCTTTTCTTTCTCTCCTCCCTCTCTCTCTTCATTTCCTCTCCTTTTTATCTTTCTTTCTTTCCTCTCCTTTCTCTCTCTCTTTCATTCCTCTCCTTCCTCTCTCTCTCTTTCTTTCCTCTCCTTCCTCTCTCTCTCTCTCTCTCTTTCATTCCTCTCCTTCCTTCCTCTCTCTCTTCCTTTCCCCTCCTTCCTCTCTCTCTCTCTCTTTCATCCCTCTCCTTCCTTCCTCTCTCTCTTTCTTACCTCTCCTTCCCCTCTCTCTTTCTTGCTTTCTTCTCCTTCCCCTCTCTCTTTCTATTCCTTTCCTTTCCTTCCTCTCTCTCTCTTTCCTCTCATTTCTCTCTCTTTCCTCCTCTTTTCTCTCTCTCTCTCTCTCTCTCTCTCTCTCTCTCTCCCCTCTCCTTACCCTCTCTCTTTCTTGCTTTTCTCTCCTTCCCCTCTCTCTTTCTCTTTCTTTCCTTTCCTTCCTCTCTCTCTCTCTCTCTCTCTCTCTCTCTCTCTCTCTCTTTCCTCTCTGTTTCTTTCATCTCCTTCCTCTCTCTCTGTTTATTTGCTCTCTTTTCCCTCTCTCTTTCTTTCTATACTCTACTTCCTTTCTCTCTTTCCTCTCCTTCTCCTCTCTCTTTCTTTCTTTCCTCTCCTCCCCCTCTCTCTTTCTTTCCTTTCCTTCCCTTCCTTTCTCTCTTTTTCCTTTCCTTTCTTCCTCTCTCTCTCTTTCCTCTCTCTTTCTTTCCTCTCCTTCCCCTCTCTCTCTTGCTCTCACGCTATCTCTAATTCCTCTAAAATTATACTCTTCCTATTACTAACCCGAGATGTGGTAAGAGCTTTACACTTTACAGTAAAAGCTGTGAAAATTGAGGAATAGTCTTATTAGAGTATTTCTTTTTTGCATTCCTCTGATATAGCTGTGATTAGGGGTTCTGAGGATGCAAGGTGTTTTTATTTTATACATTTTGGGCCAGATTCAGAGAGCCGTAACTCCTGTCTAACTGGTGTTAGACTGGAGTAATTTCAAATTACGCGCGTTTTTTAGCTAGTCGGAAACCTCAAACCATGAATAGACGGCTGAGGGCTTCAATTCGACTGGATTACGTGTCCGTACACCTTCGGATCTACGCTGCAATAAAATTGCGGCCACTGGGTGGACTTCCCGTCGTTTTCCGCGTCGGGGTATGCTAATGAGCTTTTGCCGGCGATCCCAGAAATTACGATGTTCAATCGCAATCTCTTACGGCATCTTTAGTCATCTTTTTTTTGCGTAACACTATACCAGCTTTTTGCTGCTCTAATATTAGACAGCCCATGTTAAGTATGGCCGTCGTTCCCGCGTCGAATTTCAACGTTTGTTTTTATTTTTAACGTAAGTCGTCCGGAAATAGGAATGTTCGTAAACGACGCTACTCAAAAACAAAATGACGTAACGACGTGATTTCCCGCAATGCACGGCGGGAAATTTCTGAACGGAGCATGCGCAGTTCGATCGCCGCGGGGACGCGCTTAATTTAAATGCTTCACGCCCCCAATCGCGTATTTCGATTACGCGGCGAGAAATAGACTACGCCGCCGAAGCGTACGGGCAAAAATCTACCAGAATTCGATGTAGAGCCTGGTAAAATACGGCAGCGTAGAGTATTTAGATTACGCAGAACAAAATTAAGTGTATCTGAATCTGGCCCTTTGTCTTTTGGTTGAATTCAATGGAGATGCGTATTTTTTTCATCCTACGTAATCATGGAGTGGAAGCCAATTCAAACAAGTTGAACAAAGCTTCAATGGTTATCCAGTATATATTTGGGAAATTTAGGCTTTTAAATTTGTTTTGTAGATTTTTGTAGATGTTTTTTTAGCCTACATGGAAACCTAGAAGAATGATGGCAGAAAAGATTGAAAGTGATCCATTGAGTCTGATCATTGTTTTTTTTTTTTTTTACGTAAACAACATATTTATATATTACTGCAATCTACAACAGGTACATGGAGAAGCACAAATTCATTATGTTAGATAGGGCAAGTGTTTTAGCGCTTGTGGGACGTTAGGAAAAGTCCTGCAAGCAGCATCTTTGGGGCAGCTTGGGAGGGCTGTTCACAGCGCTCCCAAAATTCCCTGCCTATTGAAATGAATGGCCAGTGCTTTGGAAGCCCTGCAACATGGGCACTTTTAACCCCTTTTCGGCCACTAGTGGGGGTTAAAAGCGCACCGCTAGCGTCAAAAATCGCAGCTTAAACAGCAGGTTAAGCACTGCTAAAATGAGTGACGCTTTACCGCTAATGCTCAGCGGCCCCAGCATGAAAGGGGTAATAAAGACAATGAGGTTGACGTACTAAAGGTAAATTGTTTGCTCACTTTGCAGGGGAATTTTTTACTTTGCAATGAAATTTTCCCTAGTGCTAGTGAATGAGATGAAACTCTGCTGACTTCCATCATCCAATCATGTGCAAGCAAAATTTTTTGTTTTTGTTTTATAGATTCTTGGATTTTTGCCACAAGTGCAGGGAAAAGCACAACCCCTAGAGGTTGGATGGGGCAGGAGGAGAAGAAATCGGGGCTTGTGTAGATGACATCAGAAGCCTTAAAATGGTTGTTAACCTCAGACATAAAATATAAACAAAGCATGTGCCTCTATAGTGTGTACTTGTCTCAATTCATAGCACTAAGTGTCATTTCTGTTTGCTGCCTCCTTCTGCTATAAGCATGAGTCACAACTGGAAGCTGATTGGTTTCTATTCATAGCTGCACAAGATTGCGCATGTTTCTGTTTTAGCACATTAATCCCAATGCTTTCAAAGACTACAATACTAACCACTTGCCGACCAGCCGCCGTCATTATACGGCGGCATGTCAGCTCATTCCGGCGAATCGCCGTAGCTGTATGATGGTCCCTTTAAGCTACAGCAGCCCTGCATGCTACCGGCACAGTGGGGCAGCCGAAGCGCATGGCCGGCGGCCGCGATGTCCGCCGGCCACCTGCGAACGCTCCACAGTGAGCCAGAACAGGGATCCTTCAATGTAAACAAACAGATCCCCGTTCTGTCAAGGGAGTTCAGAGTGATCGTCATTTTCTAGTGATCAGGAACAGCAATCTCTCTCTACTCCCTGTCACTACACTTCCCTCATAGTTAGAAACTCCTCCCTAGGGAACAATTCGCCCCTTGATAGCCCCCTAATGTTAACCCCTTCCCTGCCAGTGTCATTTATGCAGTAATCAGTGCATTTTTTATAGCACTGATCACTGTATAAATGTCAATGTCCCAAAATAGTGTCAAAAGTGTCAGATCTGTCCGCCGCAATGTCGCAATCCCACTAAAAATGGCTGATCACTGCCATTACTAGTAAAAAAAAATAAAAAAAAATGCCATAAACCTACCAATCAATATATTACGCTTATAGTGATTTTTTATTTTTTTTTAACAAAAAATATGTAGCAAAATACATATTGACCTAAACTAATGAAAAAAATGTTTTAGATATATTTTTTGGGGGGATATTTATTATATATATATTAAAACTGAAATGAATGGGAGGTGCTGCTCCAGGTGTATGATGATAACCTGAGGTGGAATATCTCGCAGAGTGCCAACCCCGGCCCGCCTCCGTGGTAAACTTGTAAGAAAAGAAATGGCTGCACATCCAGGAATTCCCGATTGCCTTTTATTGTTCAAGTGATAAAGCCAAAGACACCAACACGAGGTCACGTAGACGCGTTTCACACAAACATTTTGCGCTTAAAATGAATTTATTTTCTTACTTGAATTGGAACACTTGTAAGTGTCCTAGAATCTGGGTGTATCTACATTCTTCTATTTATTTCCTGCACCTTCGCTATTCATCTTGCATTCATCATCCGATATCCTTTATTCCTTCTGTGCTTCCTCTCAACCTATTTTTCTCTCTTCCTCTCTCTCTCTCTTCCTCTCTTGTTTCTCCATTTCATCTCACACTGTCATTCCAGGCTGAGAAAAGCCTCAGGGAGTCACGTCAGTCTTATCTATCAGCGAATATTCTGCGCCGTGCTCCAGGAAGGAGCGTGGAGAAGGCAGAGCAGCGGCCTATAGTCAAATTTCACGCGCTGAATATTTAATGAGGGCAGTGCTGTTTATTTGGTTACCCTGTTGATTTCCCTCGCTCTGTCAATAGCTTCTCATATCTGGCTGCTCGATGATCTTTACAATTGTGTCTCCTAGGAGCAGAGACATTAAAAGCAATTATGGATTTTATACAGGAAGCGCTCTGATATTTCCAGCTAATCTAATTTGCAGTCTGCTAGTTTATTGTCTGCGATTTCAGGGGCGTTTGAGCGTTATGGAAAATCCGATTTGCCTTTATAATTTTACATAACGTCATTAACGCTGCCTGCGTTGCGCCGGGGATATTGTTCGGGAGATGGGAACAACTTATGGAAGATTCTTGGGTTGTCAACATAAACTTCATTAATGTCCTCCTCCTAAATATCCAGCGGAATCCGTCACATTTCATTAAACATTTAAACACGTTTGGGACGCATTGAAGTCACAAATTGAGAGATGGCATAGGCATACACTCATAAAATTATTTTTAAGTATGTAGATAAGAATTACACACTGTGTAAACAGACAACAAATAACCATATCGGAGTGTGGTAGGGGTTGGATATTCTCCACGCAGGTCGCTTATGAATTCGGACACACACTACCTTGATCTTGTATCGTCAGCTCCCCCTCCCCATGTATTTCATGTGTTACAACCGGTGGTTACTAAATCACTGTACCTTTTGGGGTCAAAATTTATCTTTTTTTTGTTATAAATAAAATCATTGCTCTTGAGCAGCCAAGGCTAAGACTGCACGGTCTCGGGCTCCCAGTGGCATTATGGGTGTTTTATGCTATTAAAGTTTACAGCGAGTATATTTTTACAGCATGGCTTTGTGTGGATGACTTGCAGTGAGATAAAAATATTAACAGAGCTTACGGTATATGTAAACCCTCACCTTGTAAAACCATCTATTCAATTTAAAATAGGAATGAAAGGCAAAACATTTGTGTTATTTTTTTAATAAAAATAATGATCACATACCCTCTGTTCTCAGCTGCATAAGAAGTTCAGAGAGATGGGAGGAGAAACAGCAGTACACAGATCTTTCCAGTCAATTGCTTTGCAGAGGGGGGGGGGTGTCAGGACAGATATGCCCATTGGTAGACAGGCAGTTCTACCAGTATGACCAGAAAACTGACCATGCTGGGAAGGATGTGTTTCTTCACCTCCTGTGCGTGGGGATTTGCTCCTATCTTGTAAGCCATGAACAGGCGGGTGGAAAGCCTCCCTTGGCACACCAGTCGATTGGGGGATCTTCTGCGGGATCATGTGAAGACCTTCTAGAAGATCTCTGGTCATGAGACTCCTGTCAATACAGTGTGACTGGTAATTATGCACTAGAATTTTTATTAAAGGGGTTGTAATTTTTATTTTTTTCACCTTAATGCACCCTAAAAAAAAAAAAACTGGCGATAATGCCCCCCCCCAGACCCCTCGTTTTATTAACCTGAGCCTGTAACCTGCTGCACTCGCCCCTGATGTCTCCACTCAGTCTGGCCGTTGATTGGATAGATTGGATGGATTCATAGCAGTGCAGCTGTTGGCTTACACTGCTGTCAATCACATACAATGATGTGTAAGGTCCAATGATGAGTAAGGTCTATTATATTAACCCTGCCATATAAACACTTTGCCATGTTAATGTTTACAAAGCATTTTTTTGCAACAGCTAAAGTAGGACATTAATGCCGCATACACACAATCGTTTTTAACGACAACAAATGTTCTATGTGAGCTTTTGGTCACTGTGTGTAGGCTCCATCGGACATTTGCTGTTGGAATTTCCCACACCAAATGTTTGAGAGCTGGTTCTCATTTTTTTCCGACAACAAAAGTTCTTGTTTGAAATTCTGATCGTCTGTATGCACTTCTGAAGCACAAAAATCCTACGCATGCTCGGAATCAATTTGACACATGCTTGGAATCATTGAACTTAATTTTTCTCGGCTCGTCGTAGTGTTGTACGTGACCGCATTCTTGACGTTTGGAATTTCCGACAACATTTGTGTGTCAGTCTTCTTTTTCTGCTGCATCCATAGCCAGGTTGTAAAGCAGGAAGCTCAAACCCTTCAGGATACTGAGCTGGGGAGAGCTTCTTTTGCCATTCCCTGCTGGCATAATTCACTGACAGCCCTGCAATACCATAAAAGTACACCTTTGGTTATGGGAAATACTGAATGTCTAACTTTAGCACAGTTCACATCTATTAATTTTAAGATTTCTTTTTGTAAAAAAGATGGTGCATTTTTGGTGCAGTTCCCATCTACAAGTGCATTTTTAAGAATAAATCATAAGGCATATGAAATGCATCAAAAATGTACTGCAAGAAATTAAAATGAACTGCTGTAAATAGGTATTATTGCTAATATTTGGTTATGCAAGTACATTTTAGCAGAAGGCATAGGAAGAATCTGTAGGCCAACATTTTAAACCATGGTTTCTTCAGCAGTTTATTAAGTCCTGAACACACAACGGGATTCCCGGCGGTATAAAATCTGCCGGGAATCCGGACGGGAAAACCAAGAACCTGCTCGGTAACTTTCTCTGGGAAAACTGCGGGAGAAAATTTAAGAACCAGCTGTCAAATTTTTGCTGTCGAAAATTCCAACAGAAAAAGTCCGATGGGGCCTACACACGGTCAGAATTTCCGGCCAAAAGCTCACATCAATCTTTTCTTGTCGGAATTTCCGACCGTGTGTACGCGGCATTAGAAGACACAGCAGTGTGCTTTAAAATTGTGAATTGCTCTCTGCTGGCTTTGGGAATCTGAAGCCAGGAAAGTGCAATAGGCTGTGATTTTTTTCCGGTAGGAGAGCCTAGTCATGTGACCTGTCAAAGTTGTGTTAGAGATAACTTGATTGGCCAATGAAGGCTATTCACCGTGGCCTGTATTTGACAAATGGGCCATAAAATGTTGGCTTCATTGTGTGTGCTCATGTGGAGTATAATGAAGAATAAATAGCAGTATCTACTTTGCATTTTAAATGAGCACTTTAGTGTTTATGAGTGATATATGAGAAAAAGTAAGTCTTCTCCTTAAAATCACAGCTTCATTATTTGAGTTCCTGATCGGGTACAAGTATGCAGATAAGGTATATATTCTGAATTTCCTTGTCTGCATCTTTGGTCCAGATCAGCGACCCAAAATAATTAAGCCAGTGGGTCAGTATAACAGCGCAACTAGCATGTTAAAAGGAAGCCAGCAATGACAACAGGGTTTGATAATATAATTTCCTGATATACTGATGAACACTCTAATTAGCAATCGTAAATCTATAAGAAATTGCACATTTACTAAGCATTGTGGGAGGTGACCCTCCTTCCCCCAGTCTGAGCTCCAATGTACAATGGGTTAAAAAAAATCAAGTACTTATGCTTGCATTTAAAAAAATTGCACTAAAGTGGATGTAAACCTAATTCATGAAATTTGAGCTGCAGTGTTTTGTTATCTCTCTGCAAAGCACTATGTCCCGTAGCTGTCTCCTGCTTCATTCTTCTGTTATCAACCTGATAACTCCTGACAAGTTCTCCTTCACATATGATAAAAGCAGCCAGAGTTATGTGTTGGGGAGGATGCTTTAAATAAATTGGAAGCGTGCTGTATGATTCAACGGTCAGCTCCAAAAGTCTCTACCTATAAGGAGAGGGGGTGTGTGCCTTTCCTCCAATCAGCTGTTTTGACTGTATGCCCAGACTTCACCGAAGTGTTGAACAGGAAGAGAAAATGTGCTAACACGATCTGAACTTTCTAAACAGTATATAAAGCTGAAGAGAGCAGATATCTATGTAAAACTTATGTAGGGAGATTTGTTTTATCTCTGTGTATCATCTGAGGCTGTTCACTTCATATGTGAGGGTTTACATCCACTTTAAGGATCTTTTGATGACTACAAATCTACATTAATTTGTGTCTTTTATATCTGCTTAGAATTTAGCTTTAAAGCCCATCTCTGGAGTAAGTACAAATTCTTCCTTGCAGTGAGGTTGCCCCCTGATCCTTGCTCCCCCTGCAACTGGCACTCCTATATACTCTTGACAATGGGTTGTCTCTTGGTTCCTCCATGTCCAACACAGGGCTATGGACCTTGCATTGTTATTGGTGAAGTCATAGGACCTCCAACCACTGAACACAGTGGCACAGGGGGAGTCTGTGGGGGTGGAAAATCAGGTAGATAAAATAGATTTTTCTTGTCCCCTAGACCTAAATGAGCCAGGGCAGTACCAATGGAGATACTTTACTTTCCCTGAATTTCAGCATTGATAATAGTCAGGCACCCTTGATGTTGCCTTTTTTGTACATAATATGCAAATATAACAATGCTATCAATGGTTACATAAACCTAAAAACATGATAGAAAACCACACTTTATCTTAAATAGGCTAAACCAGTGTAGGCTCATATTTCCAATGGCAAACTACCCTTCGTAGTAAATCCCATGCATATATGGTGTAGTCTGGGCACACATTATTGATGAGTTGGAGTAAGTACATGTCTTCATAAATCTGCATCTTCCCGTTCTTTATCCTTATCCAGGTTCTGTTGATGTTTAGGTAATGTCATTCATGCAGGTTGAGTTCTACATCTCCTGCTATTGTCCAGCCTCTCTGAGTGAAAGTGTTCTCAATGTCAGGGGCACTCAGGGTTAAGATTTCTGCATAGCTTCCATCACACTGAAGAGTCCTACAGGTTGTAAAATGAGCTGCTCTCTGACTTGCAGGCTCCTTTAGGGAGTGATGGATGAGGGCTCTTGTCACCCAGCAAGGTTATTTTCCTAAATATCTGTCATGGGGTTCTAGGGGCACAATCACCAGCCGTAATTTGACCTTGTGAGATCTTGTGTTCCACTTAGACAAGGAAACAAAACAGATTAGGAAAAAGGCACAAGTGTTTGCTCTGTGAAGTGGGTCTTTAACAACTAATATGGATGATGAAGTGTCTCTCACTTGGGACATTCCTGTAAAAAAGATCAATGTGTAGAGAGGATTCAATACTATCAACTTTCTTTTTCACATTTCTTTGTCCACAACAAATCCACATAGAAAAATGGCATTTAATACAATTGGTTTAAAAAAAATTAAAGGACTAAAATGTGTTAAATGTAAACTGATTTATGTAAAAGGGTTTAACAATATGGATTGATGGACAAGTTCATTTTAAGATGAAGGTTTAAAATGAGGGTTCATGTTGGGTTACAGAATAGTCAGACCTAAATTTATTTCCCTATACATTAGTTTGAAATGACCAAGTTGGTGCCCATGGTTCAAAAAACGGCATCTAAAGTTGACCAACAATCTACAACACAAATGTTAATATAAATGTTCTGGTTTCATAGACGAAGGCGCAATGCATATGAATTATATAAATATTATAAGCTATATTGTAGATTTTCTTTAGAGGTACTGATTACAAATTTTTTCCTTGTTGTTTCTAAATATTCTTTATCTTTGCTAACATAATATTCTTGGAAAGACCTGACTTCAAGTACAGTAAAACTTTGGTATGCAAGCATAATTTGTTCCAGAAACATCCCTGTAATCCAAAGCACTTGTATATCAAAGCATTTTTTTACAGTGTATATAAGAGAAGAGAGGCACCTCTAAGGCCGCGTACACACGATCAGTCCACCCGATGAGAACGGTCCGAGGGACCGTTTTCATCAGTTAATCGTTGAAGCTGACTGATGGTCTGATGTGCCTACACACCATTGGTTAAATAACCAATCGTGTCAGAACGCCGTGATGTAAAACACAACGACGTGCTGAAAAAAATTAAGTTCAAAGCTTCCAAGCATGCGTCGACTTGATTCTGAGCATGCGTGGATTTTTAACCGATGGTCGTGCCTACTAGGGATCGGTTTTGACCTATTGGTTAGGCGTTCATCGGTTAAATTTTAAAGCAAGTTCTATTTTTTTTTTGACCAAAGGATACCTGACCATTGGGGCCCACACACGATCGGTTTGGACCGATGAAACGGACCTTCAGCTTGTTTTCATTGGTTTTGACCGATCGTGTGTACGCGGCCTAAGTGTAGCAATAAGTTGCTAAATGTTGTACCTTTATTAAATGTAACCATATTGCTACACTTAGAGGCTCCTCTCTTCTTTTTTATACTCAGTTGTGACATGACGCTACTCTTATATCAAGACATCACTTGTATATCAAGGCAAAATTTATTAAAACATTTTGCTTGTCTTGCAAAACGCTCTTAAACCAAGTTACTCTCAAACCAAGGTTTTACTGTACATCTAGCTAAAAAGTGCAGGTACTTAAAGTTACTTGGATATACCTTCAGTGGAGCATTAGAACTTAAATTGCTCTGATTTGCAATATTTTACATTTCCTGGTCTTGAAGGCTACCTTACACGTATATTGATTGGACAGTGTGTCCACCCATAATGAAGAGAGCAAAATAAGATATCTATGGTTGTGCCTCTCTTAAATGTTACGGGTCAATAGTGTGCACTTTAAATTATGGTAATTAATGTTGGGTGCACCATAACAGTTGGTCAGTGGTTTTCCCCTCATAACGTTAGTGGTCAATGAAACAACTATTCAAAATATCTATGAGAGTATTCAATCTTTCCACCATTGAAGCAATACATTTTGTTGTGAAGCCGTTAAAATGTCATCTAAACCTGCTACTTGAATAGGATACCAAATGTAATTTTTTTTTGTGCCTAGAACATGAACATTACAATATGTTAAACTTTTTCTAAATGGAAAGCAAATTCACTGTTATGCCTCGTACACGCGATCGGAATTTCCGATGGAAAAAGTCAGACGCACTTTTTCCATCGGAAATTCCGACCGTGTGTATGCCCATCAGAATTTTTCCATCGGATATTCCGAGGAATTCCGTCAGAGTTTACATAGAGAACATGTTCTCTTTTCCTCTGATGGAATTCCTTCAGAATTGTGATGTGAGTTTGGTTGGGCTAAAGCCTGATTGTGTGTACAGGGCATTAGGAATTGTGTTTGTTCAAATAAAAAATTAAAATTTTCCACCCTGCTCCTTTGAATGTTTTCAATGCTACAGTTGAAAACAATCATTGAGTTGACCCCAATAACCTTTAGAGAATTAAATAAATGTTCTGAAAACAAAAACATTCAAACAAAGGTTTATTGGTACATGGCCAGTGTAAGGCCGCGTACACACGACCGTTTTCCTCGGCAGAATCCATCAAAAAACTTGGTGGGAGAGCTTTTTTGCCGAGGAAAACGGTCGTGTGTATGCTTTTCATTGAGTAAACTGTCGAGGAACTCGACGAGGAAAAAAGAGACAGCAAGTTCTCTTTTTCCTCGACGGGAGTCGTGTTCCTCGTCGGGCTGGTTTTCCACGAGAAACGCGTTGGTATGTATGCTTAGAAACCTGCGCACCTTCGGTAAAAGTTGTATTTGTAATGGAAATAGCACATTTGTCACTTTGTAACAGACTGAAAAGTGCAAATGTCTCTTACCAAACTTTTACCTAACACACAGTAACATGAGATTAGCAAAAGCAGCCCCTGCCGTTGTATGTGTTGAAGTCACCGAGTTTGAGAACGAGGAGATTTGGTCTTGACAGTGTGTACGCAAAGACAGTTTGTCAAGTTTCTCGACAAGCCTGGGGCCGCGTACACACGGAGGGACATGTCCGCTGAAACATGTCCGACGGACCGTTTCCAGCGGACATGTCTCCTCAGGATTTTCGTCCGACGGTGTGTACACACCATCGGATGAAAATCCCCTCGGCCAGGAAACGCGGTGACGTGGCGGTGACGTTGACGCCGCCACGTCACCAAACCCGGAAATAAAATCCTTCCGCGCATGCGTCAAATCCATTCGACGCATGCACGGACAGTTCTGTCCGCTGGTTAGTGTACTAACCAGCGGACAGATTCGACGGACAGGTTTGTAGCGGACAAATTTCAAAGAATGCTTTGAAATTTGTCAGATGGACAAACCTGTCTGCTCGCCCGTACACACGATCGGATTTGTCCGCTGAAACGGTCCGTCGGACTGGTTTCAGCAGATAAATTCGATCGTGTGTACGCGGCCTAACAAGGAACTCGTTGAGGAAAACGATGTGTCTTTTCCGACAATTTCCTCGGTCGTGTGTACGAGGCCTAAGACCTAAGCTGGCCATACATTGATCCAAATCTGACCGGTTCGGCAAAGACCAGCAGAATTTCTATCCATGTATGGTTGTACAGGAGTTGATCTACCGATTGACTTCTGTACAACCACCCTTCGAGATTTTTCCTGAACAATCAGTGTCGCCAGCTATAGCCATCGGCACTTGTCGGTGTATTTCCCACTGTAAGGGCAGAACTGTGTAGATATGGGAATCAGAATTGTTTTTTATTTATTTTTTAAACCCGCTGGTTGAACAAAAAAAATATTTAATGCATGGTCAGCCTTACACTTTAACTTAAACTGTTTAAACTAATAACATAATTTCTAAAAAGCAATTAGCCGTGCTCGGCAACCTCAGCATTGTGTAGTTGAGCCCCTTCTCCATCCCACACTTTTGTGATGAGCAGCGAGCAAAAAATAAATATTTACATTTCCATGTCAATTGCCAAGTAATTATCCTCCCAGATAAAAAGAGGTGTAATGCTCAGCAAAAGTGAAGACAAGCACTATGATAACATTATCTTAAACCACCCATGTCAAAATATTTAGGTTGCCTGCACCGAAAGACATGTGAACTAGTACTTCACAACCAGATTCGAGCAATTCTGTGGACACATTTCTTGCATAGATTATTTATACAGGTATTTTGTATTGCTAATCATTTTTGCAACCCCTTACATATTTTACATTCACATTAAAGGGGTTCCTAAAAGTTTGTTTTTTATTTTCTAAAAAGATTCCTTTAAGCTAGTACATTGTTGGTTCACTTACCTTTCCCTTCGATTTCCCTTCTAAATGTTTTTTTTCCTTTGTCTGAATTTCTCACTTCCTCAGTAAGCTTGCCCCCATCATCCGAACCTTTACAACCCCTTTAATCTCTGACCTTAAGCTTACAATCTGAGCACATACTAGGGACAATTTAAGCAAAGCCAATTAATCTACCAAAGAATTTTTGGACCAAAGGGAGCCAGGGCCGTCATCAGGGGGTACAGGCATTACACATGTAAGGGCCTGATGGTCCCCCTCCCGTTTTTTTCTTTGCATTACACCTGTAAGGGGCCCGATGGTCACCGCCCTTACAGGCCCGGCTGGCCCCCTCCCGTTTTATTTTTGCATTACACCTTTAAGGGGCCCAATGGTCCACAGGGCCCTTTACAGGCCCGGCCACCCCCCCCCCCCCTATTTTTTTGCATTACACCTGTAAGGGGCCCGAAGCTCCCCAGGGCCCGATGGTTCACAGGCCCCCCTGCTTATTTTCTCACATCGGAAGAGAAGAGATTACACCTTTTCTTTTCTGTTAACACCCCCCCCACATCTCTCCTCCAGGGGGGCCCTGCCTAAAGCTGTGTAAGGGGCCCCAAAATCTGTGATGGCTGCCCTGAAGAGAGGAAAGCAATGCAAGCACAGCTTGAACATGCAAACTCTATATAAATAGTGTCTTGGTCGGGGGTTCCATGTCCCGAGTAGTGTCTTGGTCATGGGTTCCATGATGCAAGTAGTGTCTTGGTCGGGGGTTCCATAATGCAAGTAGTGTCTTGGTCGGGGGTTCCATGATGCAATTAGTGTCTTGGACGGGGTTTAATGATCCAAGTAGTGTCTTGGTCGGGGGTTCCATGATGCAAGTAGTGTCTTGGTCGGGGGTTCCATGATGCAAGTAGTGTCTTGGTCGGGGATTCCATGATGCAAGTAGTGTCTTGGTCGGGGGTTCCATGATGCAACTAGTGTCTTGGACGGGGGTTCCATGATGCAAGTAGTGTCTTGGACGGGGTTCCATGATACAAGTAGTGTCTTGGTCGGGGGTTCCATAACGGAAGTAGTGTCTTGGACGGGGGTTCCATGATGCAAGTAGTGTCTTGGACGGGGTTCCATGAAACAAGTAGTGTCTTGGTTGGGGGTTCCATGATGCAAGTAGTGTCTTGGTCGGGGGTTCCATGATGCAAGTAGTGTCTTGGATGGGGGTTCCATGATGCAAGTAGTGTCTTGGACGGGGTTCCATGATACAGGTAGTGTCTTGGTCGGGGGTTCCATGATGCAAGTAGTGTCTTGGTCGGGGGTTCCATAATGCAAGTAGTGTCTTGGTCGGGGGTTCCATGATGCAAGTAGTGTCTTGGACGGGGTTCAATGATACAAGTAGTGTCTTGGTCGGGGGTTCCATGATGCAAGTAGTGTCTTAGACGGGGGTTCAATGATACAAGTAGTGCCTTGGTCGGGGGTTCCATGATGCAAGTAGTGTCTTGGTCGGGGGTTCCATGATGCAAGTAGTGTCTTGGACGGGGGTTCCATGATGCAAGTAGTGTCTTGGACGGGGGTTCCATGATGCAAGTAGTGTCTTGGATGGGGTTCCATGATACAAGTAGTGTCTTGGACGGGGGTTCCATGATGCAAGTAGTGTCTTGGACGGGGTTCCATGATACAAGTAGTGTCTTGTTTGGGGTTTGACATATATAGACGTTATACACATTATTCTTCCATTATACACACTGTGTTCATGTACATCAGGGGTGTCAAACACAAGGCCCGTGGGCCGAATCCGGCCCTCCAAGCCATTTCATGTGGCCCTCGCCCTCCTCTGGTCCACAAAACCCTTACTTTCAAGCAATGCATCCAGCTTCTTCCCAGCAGCAGCTTAAGGAAAGGGGGTACACTGTGATGTAAGGGAGAGTGGGGGACTCAACGTCTGATAGTGGGGTGGCATTCAACATCTAATGTAAGGGGAGGGGATGCGCTGGACATCTAGCCTTACAGATATAACCGGCCCTTTTGAGGGCAATCGTAATGCTGATGCAGCCCTCAATAAAATTGAGTTTGACACCCCTGATGTACAGTATTGCTATGTTAGATGAGCAGGTGTTGGTCTGGAATGTGCTAAGTACCTTATAATTGTTTGGGTTTTATAAGATAGGAGTATCAGCACTAAATCTGCAGACCGGTGTGATCTGGTGAATAAATAGGATGTGGAGGGAAACGTCAGCACCGGGAAGGTAAACACAGCTCAGCGAAATAGAAATAGAGGAGGTTCACAAAGTATTGTTAAAAGGAAAATTAATTAGCTGTGGAGTAGAAAGTAATTTTCCTGCAATGTTGATGCAGCATTTATTTTTGTACACTAGGTCAGCCCTAATCCACGTCTGTTCCGCAAGTACAAGTTGTTTATTTAGATCAGGTATAGATTAGTGATACTCAAAGTAAATTGCCATGCATACTCAAAGCTAAACTCCAGGCAAACCACTTAATATACAGATTTGCATTACGGTCCATGCAGTTGTGAGATTTACACAGCCCTGACACAAAGCACAGCCCTGTGTGGTAGAGCATTAGACTTCCTTTGTTCTGGCTGGGGGTTAGTCAGCATGCTCGCCCCCTCCCTTGGGACTACATCTCTGTGGGGAGACGCTGTGATCGCTCACATCCCCCGCAGGGATGTAGTCCCAAGGAGCATGTTGACTAACCCCCAGCCAGAACGGTTCAGATGATGGGGCAAGCTTACTGAGGAGGAACAGGAAGTGAGAAATTCAGACGAAGCCCCCGAAGTCCGCCTTGGTCCCATCCACCGCCGCTGCCATGTCCCCTGGAGCTTCTTCCTTGTTTTTTGCCGCTCCGGCACTGTGATGACGTCACTCCCGTGAATGCACGAAGTTAATGGCATTTACAAAAATGGCACCGCTCAATGCGCCTGCGCCGTAGACAGCGGTGCCCGCTTCTGTGAAAATATCTCCTTAACCGTGTAGGTTAAGGAGATATTTCTTGAGCTTTCAGGTACGCCTTAATCTAGGCTTACCTGTAGGTGCAAGTTGTAAGAGTGGGTTTACAGCCACTTTAAAGATGGCAGTAGAAGAAATGAGACGTGGAGCCTGTTGCCTGAGTGCCAGAGCACAGCAAAAAGGCACTGGCTGAGATATTTGCTCGGCTCTGTATTACACTGCCTAATGCACAACCTGCATTAAAACATAGTAATGAGCGCAGGTACCCCCCCACCGCATTACCAGTCAAGGTGGCATCCTATTTTAATTAGAAGAGTTACTGCCTATAGAAGGTTCCCAAAAAAAAGCTATGGAACATTTTCTGTTCATAGCTACTTGCCATATGGCACAGTTTTGGCAACCCTTCCAAAAATTCTGTCTAATACGAATATCCTGTACAATAAATATTAAGGGCTAGATTCAGTCCTAATCTAAGCCCTCGCAAATTTAAGCGTATGCTCATAATGAGATACGCTTAAATGTTGCTAAGATACGAGCGGCGTAAGTCACTTACGCCATCGTATCTTAGTTGCATATTTACGCTGGCCGCTAGGTGGCGTTCCCATCGTAAAATATGCAAATTAGCTAATACGCCGATTTCACGAACGTGCGCACCGGCAGGCGTATCTGTTTACTTCGTTTGCGTAACTTACTCCTGGCGTAAAGTTACCCCTGCTATAGTGAGGCACAGCCAATGTTAAAGGGTCACTAAAGGAAAAAAATGTTTTGCTGAAATGACTGTTTACAGGGTATAGAGACATAAAAGTTAACGGATTCCTTTTCAAAATGATTAAAAATAGATAAAAATCAATCATATAATGTGCCTCTAGTTTCACTTTCGTTTTTAAACTAGTTTCATGTTTCTGTGAAGTACAGAAGACACACAGAACAAAAACAAACAAATCCAGGGCAGTGTTTTGTTTTTAAAATGAATCTGATTGGTTCTGAGGAGTTTTAGACACACAGTAATGACAGCTTAGACCACAGTGAAAATCTGCCATGAGATTTTATATAAGGAGCCAGACAAGCAGGAAGTGTGGAGATCAGAGCAGAATTCCAGCAACTTCGAAGCAAAAACGAACAATGAGAACATGAAAACAGCACCGCATTAAGCTAAAGGAAGCTATTTAGCTAAAAAAAAAATCCTTTAGTGACCCTTTAAGTATGGATGTCGGGACCTTGTCGTATTGGACGCCGTTTGCGTAAGTCGATTCAGAATGGGGCTGGGCATAAATTACGTTTACGTCACTTTCATTGACAATTTGCGACGTGATTTGGAGCATGCGCACCGGGACAAAATAACGGCCGGCGCATGCGCAGTACGTTCGGCGCGGGATCGCGCGTAATTTAAATAATACACGCCCCCTACCCGCCCAATATGACTTACGACGGGCCATTTACGCTACACCGCCGCAACTTTACAGGCAAGTGCTTTGTGAATACAGCACTTGCATATCTCCCAACTTTTTGAGATGGGAATGAGGGACACCTTGTTGAGGGGGGGTGGGGTTCCGCGGATCGGAGTTGTTGAGCGGGGGGTTCGCAGATCAAAGTTGTTGGGCGGGGGGGTTCGTTCTGAGTTGTTGAGCGGGGGGGTTTGCAGATCAAAGTTGTTGAGCAGGGGGGTTCGTTTAGAGTTGTTGAGCAGGGGAAGGTTGGCAGATCAAAGCTGTTGAGCAGGTTGGCAGATCAAAGTTGTCAAAGTTGTTGAGCGGGGTGTTTCGCAGGACCGCTGGATTTACCGCGGATCGCGATAATCGCGGGGGGGTGCCACGAAACGCGGTAATTGCGGGGGGGGTGCCGCGATTCGCGGGACATTCCCGCGAAATCCGGGACGGTTGGGAGGTATGCTGACTTGCCTGAAAAAGTTGCGGCGGCGTAGTGTAAATAGCTTACGCTACGCCATTTTAAAATGACGCGCTCCTACCTGAATCTAGCCCTAAGTGTACAAGTCACTTGCTGTTGTGTAAATGTTCCTATATGTAGCAAGGCTGAATAACTATTTCTTTGGCCATGATGGGTTAAGTGTAACCTAACCAATCAAGGAAAAAATAAGCGCAACCCTTTCATCACTTCTCCAAAGGCACTTTAACAAGATTATCTCCAGATAAGATAACAATCCTTCAGTCTCAAGTGGAGAATCCTGTCCCCCTATTAGTGTGTGACAAGACCCACTTTAGTCTGAGGCTTGGTATCCATCATTAGGTGAGGCGCAGGCCTAATTATCCTGTAATTGCAGCCTGCAGCTCTCTGCCATCCTCTATTCACACAAGATTAGGTTCTTTCAAAATAAGAAGCTTAGAAGCCGAAAGGTGTCAGGATAATAAATTAATGACGGAGTAACTTTAGCCTTTAGGCCCCTATCTTTTCTTTTAAAGGGTCTGCCACAATGACATGTTTGCTTGTATTTTGTACACAGTTTATAAACAAATGCTAGGCCTGAAACCTATATGGTATTGATGGATAACTCACTAGCTGGGTATAGATGTTCTGACTAATGCCGCGTACACGTAAATTCCAACAAGAAAACCATGGATTTTTTTTCCGACGGAAAAAATAAGTTCAATGATTCCGAGCATGCATCGAATTGACTCCGAGCATGCGTGTTCCACTATACTCACCTTTTATGTTTCAAGTCTAAAACGAATGCCCTGTACACGCGATCGGTTCGTCTGATGAAAACGGACCGATGGATTTTTGCATCAGATATGCGATGAAGCTGACTTTCATTAGTCTTGCCTGCACGCCATCGGTTAAAAATCCGATTACGCGGTGACGTAAAACACAACGACGTGCTGAGAAAAATGAAGTTCAATGCTTCCGAGCATGCGTCGACTTGATTCTGAACATGTGTGGATTTTTGACCGATGGATTTCCCCACAGACGATCGTTTTTTTAACCATACGAAATTGTATTTTTTTCACCGATGGAAAACAAACCGATGGGGCCCACACACGATCGGTTCAGCCGATGAAAACGGCCTGATCGTGTGTACACGGCATCCGACTGCCTTGATATGGGTTGAAATTCTGCCAGTCCAGCAGGGACTGGTCGTAATTTAATCCTTCTCTGGCCAAAGTGCGGCAGCGCTGAAAACTTAAAATTGGCCTGGGCAGGAATGCATTGAAGTCAATAAGTTAATGACACCTCAAACGCAAGTCGAAAACGCAGTGCATTCGCCCACGCCGGATCATATATTACAGAAGTACAGGCAGGGCCGGTGCTACCACTAGGCAAACTAGGCAGCCGCCTAGGGCTCACTGCTGCCTAAGGTGCTTGGTCGCTGGTGTTCCTGCTAAGTCTCAGCATCAGCAGGTAGCAGAACTGTGTCTGTATCCCAACTCTCAACCAAATAAAGGGAAGCAAGAAAACATTAATTTATTAATGGGCACTGGTAGGCTGCATTGATGGGTGCTGGTAGGCTGCGTTGATGGGCACTAGTAAGCTGCATTGATGGGCGCTGGTGAGGCTGCATTTGATGGGCGCTGGTAATCTGCATTGACGGGCACTGGTAGGCTGCATTGATGGGCGCCTTTAGGCTGAATTGATGGGTACTGCTGAGGCTGCATTGATGGGCATTGCTGAGGCTGCATTGACGGGCACTGGTAGGCTGCATTGATGGGCACTGCATTGATGTGCACTTATAGGCTGTACTGATGGGCACTGGTAGGCTGCATTGATGGGCGCTGGTGAGGCTGCATTGATGGGCGCTGCTGAGGCTGCATTTGATGGGTGCTGGTAGGCTGCATTGATGGGCACTGCTGAGGCTGCATTGATGGGCACTGGTAGGCTGCATTTGATGGGCGCTGGTGAGGCTGCATTTGATGGGCGCTGGTAGGCTGCATTGATGGGCACTGCTGAGGCTGCATTGATGGGCACTGGTGAGGCTGCATTTGATGGGCACTTTTAGGCTGAATTGATGGGCACTGCTGAGGCTGCATTAATGGGCACTGGTAGGCGGCATTGATGGACGCTTTTAGGCTGATTTGATGAGCACTGCTGAGGCTGCATTAATGGGCTCTGGTAGGCTGAATTGATGGGCACTGCAGAGGCTGCATTTGATGGGTGCTTCATTAAAAAGGTGGCGTATACATGTGCTGGGCAAAGGGGGTGGAGTCAGGGGTGGGGCCAGGGGGCAGCAAAATGAGGTTTTGACTAGGGTGTCAAAAATCCTTGCACCAGCCCAGAGTAAAGGGGGGGGGCAAGACCAGTCACCCTGCACAAGGAGAGCGAAGCTCCTGCAGAGGAAGCGCCTGCACAGAGGCAAAGTATCACACTGGATTACTGCACAGATCTGGAAAAAATTCAAAGCACACCAAGATTCAAGGAAGCATGTACATGACTCTTGTATTTAGAGAATATTCACTAATCCAGGAGTTCTGCCTTAAGAATCCGTGCCATGCATTGCAACACACAGCAGGCAAAGAGGTAACATAAATACCATAATACAAGGAATAGGTAAAAAGCAGATAAATAGGGCGCAGTCCACGCATGTGTTTTCTATACATATATCTACACGTAAATATTTCATGTATTTCAATTTTGGCATCACCGCGGTGGAATTATTTGCTATGCAGTACGCCCAGCATTACTATTGTGAAAGGGCCGCTGTAATGAAGTGATTTTCTATCTGACTCTTGGCATCCCGTTCCTTTTATTAAATCTCTTCCTGGCTCCAATTTCTGCACTTCTTTAGCAGAGCGAGAATATTAAAGCAGATAATGTGTATATATCTTTGCCGTTGTAGCTTTTTGAGATATTGGTTGTTGTGTGTATTATTTTCTGTTATAAATATTCATCATAGATAACAATTATTCCACAATAAGGCAGCTTTGTCTTTTTTCAGGGTAAAGACAGCAATGTCAAAATGCAATATATATTCAAATTCTATTGAGTGAAAAGAAGGCTACCATGTTTCCCTGAAAATAAGCCCGGGTCTTATATTAATTTTGGCAACCAAAGACACAGTAGGGCTTATTTTCGGGGTAGGTCTTACCGTGTAATGTGCGGTCTTCTCTCCCCCTCTCCCTCCCTGCCTGTCAGGAATCCCCAGTGTGAACTGAGTTAAAAATGCTTGTAAAATCCTATAATCCACTCTATTACAGTATTATATAATAATGTGTGTTTTTTTGTAATATAAATGTGCCAAATACATTTGTTATAGCGCCGCGCTTCTGTTACCCGCCGGAGCTCTCTTCCCCGCATTTATATTACAGAAACACACACGTTGTACATTATATACTACTGTAATAGAGTGGATTATAGGATTTTACAAGCATTTTTACCTAGGGCTTATATTGCAGCCCTCCTTGAAAATAACGCTAGGTCTTATTTTCAGGGTTGGTCTTATTTTTTGGGAAACAGGGTGGTTAGTGCTTGATTTTACAATTTGGTCCAAAGAAGAGAGCAGTGACCCACAGGGGTGGGTATACTAAAGGCAACGAGGTTGTACACTGTGGGATAGCAGTTTTCCTTTACTTTAGAATGCATTCACACCTAGGCGTATTTACGCCGTACGCCCGACGCCGTAGCAGCCTGAAATACACTGGAGGGGCGAATTAACATTGTCGGCTATGGAGATGGTTCACATCTCCACGCCGAACGCCGAAACGCTGTACGTCTGAAGCTCTAAACAAGTCCCGGACCCTTTTTTTCAGGCGTCTTCGGCGTTCGGCAATAGCCGACAATGTAAAATCACCCCTCTACAGGCTAAAAACGCCGCGATTTGTAGCGGCAAATCACGGCACAAAACGCCGCAATTTGTCGCGGCAAATCACGTTACAATATGCTGCGTACAAGTGTGAATGCAGCCTTACTTTGCAAAATTTACACAATCGCATGTAAGGAAAATTAAAACAAAAAAAAATCTATTTTTGCTTGCACGTGATTGGATGACGGAAGTCAGCAGAGCCTGACCTCAGTTGTAAAAGAATATGTCACCCCAATGTGTCCTATTACTGGTATGTGTCTGTTGTACTATGTACTTGTATTCAAAGTATCCTGTTCTCTTTGTATTTCTTCCTTTCATGTACAATGTCCGGTGATGCTGCTGTTTTCTTATTTTGAACTGACCACACTATGCATGGGAGCATTTCCAACTCAGCATGGTCAGTTTTATGGCTGTGCTGAGATTATAGCCTGCCTGTCCTCCAATGACAAAGACTTGTGCTGACACACCCCACCTGCATAGCCTTGTACTCTAAAGATTAGTGTGCTGCTGTTTCTCCACCCCTAGCTCTCTAAGCAGCCGAGAACAGAGTTCATGTGATCACTTATTAAAAAAAAGAAGATATTTATAATGTTTTTTTCTTTATTTTATTTATATACATAAATATTTTGGCTTTCATTTTTATTTTAAACTGAATGGGTGTTTCACATATACTTTAAGCTAAGAAAAATGCCCTTGCAAAGTGAATAGCCGATTTCCCTTTAGTATATCAACCCCTGTGGGTCACTGAGCTGTTTTTTGGGATTTTTTTTATATCGGTTGAACTAGATGGACTTGTGTCTTTTTCAACCTATTTAAATACAGTGTTTAACCACTTAAGGACCGCCTCCTGCACATATACGTCGGCAGAATGGCACAATCATGTAAAGCTAAGTCCTCTTTTAGTGCCCAGCCGTGGGTCGCGGGACCGATGCTCCGTGACCGCGGACCCGATTGCCGCTGGAGTCCCGTGATCGGTCCCCGGAGCTGAAGAACAGGGAGAGCTGTGTGTAAACACAGCTTCCCCGTTCTTTACTGTGGCGCCGTGATCGTGTGTTCCCTTTTATAAGGAAACGCAATCAATGACATCACACCTACAGCCACACCTCTCTACAGTTAGAAAAACATATGATGTCACACATAATCCCTTCAGCACCCCCTTGTGGTTAACTCCCAAACTGCAATTGGCATTTTAACAGTAAACAATGCATTTTTAATACATTTTTTGCTGTGAAAATGACAGTGGTCCCAAAAATGTGTCAAAATTGTCAAAAGTGTCCGCCATAATGTCGCAGTTACGAAAAAATCGCTGAGAACCGCCATTAGTAGTAAAAAAAATAATAATAAAAATGCAATAAAACTAGCCGCTATTTTGTAAACGCTATAATTTTTTGCGATTTTTTTTTATACCAAAAATAGGTAGAAGATCAGGTATCGGCCTAAACTGAGGAAAAAATATGATTTTATATATTTTTAGGAGATATTTTTATAGCAAACATTAAAAAATATTGAATTTTTTTTCAAAATTGTCGCTCTATTTTTGTTTATAGCGCAAAAAAAAAAAAACGCAGAGGTGATCAAATACCACCAAAAGAAAGCTCTATTTGTGGGGAAAAAAAAGGATGCCAATTTTGTTTGGGAGCCACGTCGCACAACCGCGCAATTGTCTGTTAAAGCGACGCAGTGCCGAAACGCAAAACCTGGCCGGGTCCTTAAGCTGCCTAAAGGTCCGGGTCTTAAGTGGTTAAAACATGTTACACAGCAACTTTCACTGGTATGCTTGTGTTAATGTGTTAAACTGATTTATGACTGGTTTGATTTTGGTTATAGAACATTGTTGCCTTCTTGAATAGAACATAGGAATGAATAGGGAGTGCTCTGTGCTAAACGGCTTCCTGTTTATTCACAAACTAAAGCATAGTTAACACAGTTTACTATGTTGCAGTTATGAATGAACACAGTGAGTGAGTGTGTTTACTGTATTCATTTAGAAAAGGAAGGGGCTGGTAAATTGCATATTTACTAGCCCCTTTAGTCAAAACATAACCAGGGTTTGGTAACTGACAATTAACCGACAGCTGAGCACAGAGCTCCGAGAAGGAAGGGTTGAGCCCAGCCCCGACAAGAATGAACTGCACTCCTGTGATCCACAAGAGAAGTACAGCCAAACGAGCTTTGGCAAATTGGTTGTATTTTTCCTTTAACTATTACACAATTGTATTGTAATATATTGTATTGGTATACTGCCTGAGGAAGAAACCTAACAGGTTTTCAAATTAATCAATGGCTAACACAGTACAAGACTTTACTACTGCTTGGATGGATCAGTAAAGGATTACAATTAAAATGCTCTACTTTCCTAGAAAGAACGCAATCTTCCCTTTAGTAGACATCATCATGTCCACATACCTAGACAATGAGTTTTACGTCCAGTAGCAATGCCCATGCCCTTTGACAATCCCTTGCCTATTAGTAGTGTTGCTCACGAATATTCGCATTGCGAATATTCGCTACGAATATTGCATATTCGATTATTTGCGAATAACGCGAATATCGCGGCGAATATTCGCTATTTCGAATATTCGAATGTTTTAAATTTTTTTTTAGAACAGATCACATCCTAGAGATCCCCATCGACGTCTAAAAGCATTGCTGGTATGATTAGAGACCTTGGGCCGAGTAGCTGCAGCGCTCATTTTATATTGCCGAAAAATCGCAATGCGATTATTCGGCAATAGCGATATCGCGCGATTATTTTATATTGTAATATATCACGAATATTCTGAGCCAATCAGAGTACTCCATTCCGCATTTCTCGAAATTTCGAAATTATTTTGTATTGTAATATATCACGAATATTCTGAGCCAATCAGAGTGCTCCATTCCGCATTTCTCGAATATTCGCAATTATTTTATATTGTAATATATCACGAATATTCTGAGCCAATCAGAGTGCTCCTTCCGCATTTCTCGAATATTCGCAATTATTGTGTATTGTAATATATCACGAATATTCTGAGCCAATCAGAGTGCTCCTTCCGCATTTGCCGAATATTCGCAATTATTGTGTATTGTAATATATCACGAATATTCTGAGCCAATCAGAGTGCTCCTTCCGCATTTCTCGAATATTCGCAATTATTGTGTATTGTAATATATCACGAATATTCTGAGCCAATCAGAGTGCTCCTTCCGCATTTCTCGAATATTCGCAATTATTGTGTATTGTAATAAATCACGAATATTCTGAGCCAATCAGAGTGCTCCTTCCGCATTTCTCGAATATTCGCAATTATTTTATATTGTAATATATCACGAATATTCTGTGCCAATCAGAGTGCTCCATTCCGCATTTCTCGAATATTCGCAATTATTTTATATTGTAATATATCACGAATATTCTGAGCCAATCAGAGTGCTCCTTCCGCATTTCTCGAATATTCGCAATTATTGTGTATTGTAATATATCACGAATATTCTGAGCCAATCAGAGTGCTCCTTCCGCATTTGCCGAATATTCGCAATTATTGTGTATTGTAATATATCACGAATATTCTGAGCCAATCAGAGTGCTCCTTCCGCATTTCTCGAATATTCGCAATTATTGTGTATTGTAATATATCACGAATATTCTGAGCCAATCAGAGTGCTCCTTCCGCATTTCTCGAATATTCGCAATTATTGTGTATTGTAATAAATCACGAATATTCTGAGCCAATCAGAGTGCTCCTTCCGCATTTCTCGAATATTCGCAATTATTTTATATTGTAATATATCACGAATATTCTGTGCCAATCAGAGTGCTCCATTCCGCATTTCTCGAATATTCGCATTCGCAATTCGCAATTCGCATTCGCATTCGCGATAGCGAAAATTCGCAATGATTTCATTTCCAAAAAATATCACGAATATTCGTATTTAGCGAATATATGTAGAATATTCGACTATATATTCGAGATATATCGCGAATTCGAATATGGCATATTCTGCTCAACACTACCTATTAGCCTTGAAAATGGAGAGAATAGATTTTTCAGATTCACCGCTCATTGAATTCAAGCAAATCTTGCACTGATGTTTAATACGCACAGTGCAGTCCTAGGGGTTGATTTACTCAAACTGGTTCAGCTTTACACAGAAACCAATCACCTTCCATTTTCTTTTTCATTAAAGCTTAAAGGGTCACTAAAGGAAACATTTTTTTTAGCTAAATAGCTTCCTTTACCTTAATGCAGTCCTGGTTTCATATCCTCATTGTTCATTTTTGCTTTGAAGTTGCTGTAATTCTGCTCTGATCTCCACATTTCTTCTGGCAGTCTGGCTCCTTATGAAAAATCTCATGGCAGCTTTTCACGGTGGTCCAAGCTGTCATTACTGTGTGTCTAAAACTCCTCAGAACCAATTAGATTCATTTTAAAAACAAAACACTGCCCTGGATTTGTTTGTTTTTGTTCTGTGTGTCTCTCTACTTCACAGAAACATGAAACCAGTTTAAAAACGAAAGTGAAACTAGAGGCACATTATATAATTGATTTGTATCTATTTTTAATCATTTTTAAAAGGAATCAGTTAACTTTTATGTCTCTATACCCTGTAAATAGTCATTTCAGCAAAAAAAAAAATTTTCCTTTAGTGATCCTTTAATTGAGCTGAAGTTAGAAGGTGATTGGCTACCATGCACAGCTGCAGATTTTGCACTCTCCAGTTCTAGTACAAGGGGTTGTAAAGGGAGAAGGTTTTTTATCTTAAAGCATTCTAAAAAAAAATCTGTGTGTCGAAGCCCCTCCAGCACCCCCTACTTACTTACCCGAGCCCCATCTCTCTCCAGCTATGTCCACAAGTGTCTTATGCCACATACACACAACCTTTTTCATGATGATAAAAAAAAAAAATTCAAATTGGTCTGTGGGCTCTAGAGCAGTTTTCTCAACGAGAAAAATGGGCATTAAAAATTTAGAACCGGCTCTATTTTTTTTTGTCATTTTTCTCTTCGTGAAAAATGGTCGTGTGTAGGCTTTAACGATGGGGAAAAAAAGTGCATGCTCAGAAGCAAGTTATGAGAAGGGAAATGTGCATAATCAGCCCAAAGGGTGGCGCCATTCGAATGGTACTTCCCCTTTATAGTGCCGTCGTACGTGTTGTGCGTCACCACGCTTTCCTCAAGCATTTTTTATCACGATCGTGCATATGCAAGGCAGGCTTGAAAGGAATCACATCGAGAAAAACGTTGTTTTTTTCCATGACATGAAAAACGGTTGTGTGTACGCTGCATTAGCCATCTGGGACTCTTCTCCTGATTGGCTGAGACACAGCAGCTGCACCATTGGCTCCCATGGCTGCCAATCAAAGTCAGTTAGCCAATCAGGGAAGAGACAGGGCAGGGCCGGGTTGGGGCTCCATGTCTAAATGGACACATGGAGCTGTGACTCAGCTTCGGTGCCCCCATAGCAAGCTCCTTGTTGTGGGGGCACTCAACAGGAGGGAAGGGTCAGGAGCAGCAAAGAGGGACCCGATAAGGAGGAGGACCCAGTTGGTTTTGCACAGAGCAGGTAAGTATAAAATGTTTGTAATAAAAAAAAAAACAAGACTTTTTAATCACTTTAACCACATGCCGACCGCCGCACGCAGTTATACATCAGCAGAATGGCACAGTAAGGGCAAAAGGACGTATATATACGTCCCCTTTAAGAAGCGGCATTGTGGATGCACGCGCCCGCCGCAAGCTCCGTAAATCCGACCACAATTCCAGGGTGCATTGCTGCTTTGGTGCATACTGCTTTGAGAAGGTGCACTATAGAATAGGCATGTCAACATTTTACCTAGAAATAAAAAAAAAAAGAAAATGATGTGACCAACTAGTTAGATATCAACAGGTCAAAAAATTCAATTATATTCGCCATGCTGTCCAGTATACTGTACCTTCAGACTCTCAAGTCTAAACTCAACTATAGTAGACTATGCCTATTGTAAATTCACAACATGTATGCTGTGCACATCCGCAAATACATGCATAAATACTGTGAAGATACAATCTTCCTGTCCGCGGATGATTGATGTACCGGAGCATGCACCAAATCTTTAGTAACTCAGTTTCTTTGTATGTAAATCTTTATTTTTGCTCTATAGAAAAAAGTAAGATGTTGTCAGGTCAGCGACAATCTTTATACCCTGTTACAGACCTAAATTACTGGGGCCTGTTAACACTGCGCTGTTGCAAGGCAAGCATTGTAATTCACTATACCGCACACATGTGGCCATTTTGCTCTATTTGCCGTATTTATCTAAACCATCACCAAAATCACTGCCTACATAGTCTCTTCATCCAAAACCACACTTTGATGACGCATTTCACCAATCCTGACTTGTTCACAGGGTCCCTGTGAACAAGCCAGTTGCGGCGGCGTAGCGTAAATGGCCCGGCGTAAGCCCGGGTTATTCAAATGTGGATGAGGTGGGCGTGTTTCATGTAATTCAATCATGAGCCCACATTTTGAAATTTTGTTTGAACTGCGCAAGCGCCGTCCGTGGGCGTATCCCAGTGCGCATGCTCCAAATTACGCCGCAAATACATTGGTTTCAACGTGAACGTAAGTTACGCAAACGACGGAAAAAAACGACGCTGTCCAGACTTCCATACCTAACATTGCATACGCCGGACCTACGCAACGTTACTCCTCATATAGCAGGGGTAAGTTTATGCTTACGCAAACAACGTAAACTACAACGAGCGGGCGCAAATACGTTCGGGAATAGGCGTTTGTAGCTCATTTGCATATTCGACGCGGAAATCGAAGGAAACGCCACCTAGCGGCCAGCGTAAATATGCAACTTAGATACGATGGGGTAAGCGACTTACGCCAGTCGGATCTAAGGCAAATATATGCGTAACTGATTCTAAGAATCAGGCGCATAGATCCGATGCCGCGAAAACAGAGATATGACGGCGTATCTGGAGATACGCCATCATATCTCCTTTGAGAATCTGGCCCACTGTCTGTAAATGACAAGAGAAGCAGGTCTTGAGTGGTGTTGTGTATTTGGGTATATTTTTATACATATTCTTAATGTCATAAATAAAGTATGTGGTGTTAAAATAGGACCCGTTGGATATTTTTTCCATTATAAAGCATTGTAAAGGCCTATGGAATATGTATAGTATTACAGCATGCATGATTGAGAGTCACAGCTGATTTAAAGATGCTTTGGTGGGAATGGGCCCTTAAAGATATATTATTATTGCTTTGTTGATTCAAAATGGTACAAAAAATAAAGGTAAAATATTTTATACATTATAACCGATTTTGGAAGTTTTGGTCAGAATACAACGTACTACCGCCAACATTTTTGCATATATTTTTTTGCTCTTTTCAAAAATATTTAATTCTTCCAACATTTGTATTCAGCCATTAACTGTCAAAAGAAAATGTTGAAAGGAAAGTGCATTCCAAGCTACCCTTTCTTCAAATGGAAAACCTCATTATTTAGTTTGTGGTAGAGAGGACAATAGAGAGAATCGCATAAATAAAACCTTGGTGCAGCCAAACTGTCAGCCTCTCAATTTGATCAGGGATCCCCCTAATTAAATCTAATTCATTAGCAGCCAAAAATTAGATCTTGTACCCACAGCCGCCTCTTCAAACGAGGTTACTCTCTCACTCATCCATCATGGCTTTAAGTAACCCATTTAAAGTCAGCCATATGCGTGGAGCAGTGAAATTAGCTTGTCATAACAAGTTAGGTGGTAAGTGCCTGGGAGACACGGGCAATAGAAATGGTTCTTAGCACATTACAGCCGGACATGTTGTCAGACGGTTTGCTTAAGATAAATGCGGCCATATTAACATGATTATAGAAGGAGAACAAAATCTATGATTATCTTGTTTGCAATTAAAAAAACAAAAGTTTTTTTTTTGATGGAACACATTTTATGTAAAATAAAGGGCGCTTGTGAAATATTATGCTTTAACGACATCTTCCAAGCTTAGGCAAAGTTTTAGGTTAATATGTTGTATGTTATATTGCAAACTCAATACTAGTGATATATGTATATCTAAAATGAATAATATGCCTTTTCCAGTCCAAATGAAAGCTTGAGAGGGATACAAGATGGATACAAGGACCACAGCCTACCACTGAGTTGTACAGTTGGTCTATTGCAGGGGTGGCCAACCAGTGGCCCGGGGGGCCACATGTGGCCCGCTGAGCCCTCTGATGTGGCCCGTGACCTCCTGCTCTGGAATGGTGGGTTGGCAAGCCCTGATCGCAGGTTGCCAACCCACCATACCACAGCATCAGTGTTGTGAATGAAGCTGGTGGTAGAGGAAGAAAGCGGCTGCGGAGTATAGCCCCATAAGCTGATGCTTCCTCTACAGAGCCGGCTTTTGCCATAGGTGGAGTTTATGGCAAAGTTCAGCTAATTCGCAGCATAGACACAGATGCACTACGCTGCACCCACGGTGTGGGTAAACCGCAGTACATCAGTGTAAAAGCAGTCTTGGGCCATTTTCACATGATCAGCCCAACCAAATGGGACCCTCATTTCACCTCTATAGAGCGACAGATGTCTGTTTAGGCCTGCCTACCTCCAATCTGAAAAACAGAAGGGAATTCGCCCCCTTTCATCTGGGAGGATCTAGGGGCCTATAGAGTAGCCGTGGCCTGTCATCTGCCCGCTCTGCTCATTGTGGCCCTCGACTGGTTACCAAGTTACTTAAGTGGCCCTCGCTCTTCGTAAGGTTGGGCACCCCTGGTCTATTGGGTCTACTGTACCGGTTAACCAAATATGATCTAATGGTCCTTCCTGGTCCTGGAATGCAGCTGCTGATGCTGGAATGTTTTCCTTCTTGGCTTCCATACACAGAAAGTCTGACATGAAGAACAAATAAAATGAAAAATGTTTCTTGCATCCACCAGTCAAATTTAAAGGGGTTGTAAAGGTAAAAAAAATCCCTAAATAGCTTCCTTTACCTTAGTGCAGTCCTCCTTCACTTACCTCATCCTTCCATTTTGCTTTTAAATGTCCTTATTTCTTCTGAGAAATCCTAATTTCCTGTTCTTCTGTCTGTAACTCCACACAGTAATGAAAGGCTTTCTCCCTGGTGTGGAGAAAGCCTCTTGAGGGGGCAAGCAGGAGAGTCAGAATGCCCACTAACACACAGATCCTTTCTCTATCTGCAAAGAAGAGAGCGTCCTGACTCTTCTGCTCACCCCCTCCCCCCTCAAGAGGCTTTCTCCACACCAGGGAGAAAGCCTTTCATTACTGTGTGGAGTTACAGACAGAAGAACAGGAAGTGAGGATTTCTCAGAGGAAATAAGGACATTTAAAAGCAAAATGGAAGGATGAGGTAAGTGAAGGAGGACTGCACTAAGGTAAAGGAAGCTATTTAGGGAAAACATTTTTTACCTTTACAACCCCTTTTAAATCTGCCTTGGAAATTTAAAAGTGTACGGTAACAAGGGAAACTGAGAAAGAGAGTAAAGCCCTGTACGATCGGTTTGTCTGATGAAAACGTGTGTGGGCCCCACCTTTTTTTTTTTTCATCTGTGAAAAAAATCTATAGAACATGTTTTAAAATTTTCCTATGGATAAGAAAACGATAGAAAAAAACGACCGTCTGTGTGGAAGTCCACCGGTCAAATCAAAGTTGACGCATGCTTGGAAGCATTGAACTTCATTTTTCCCAGCACGTTGTAATGTTTTACGTCACCGCGTTGGACTGATGGTGTGTAGGCAGGACTGATGAAGGTCAGCTTCATCGGATATCTGACGAAAAAATCCATCGGATTAGATTCCATCAGATATACGATCATGTGTACAGGGCTGTAGTTACTGTACATAGCATAGGCATCTGCCTACCAATGCTTGTTCTGCAGGTGATTACATAGGCTGGCCAAGCAAGGTGAATTGGACTGTTTAGTCGATCAGTATATCAACTGATCCAGAGGATCAATAATTGAAAGATTGACTTCAATTATCCAATCAAGGGAAAGCACATTTCTATTTATTTATTCAATCTGCACATGATTGGATTATTAATATTATATAGGATTTATATAGGGCCAACAGTTTACGCAGCGCTCTACAACTTTAGGGTAGACAGTACAAATACAATACACTTTAAGACCCCTTCCACACTGAAACGTTTTTACAGCGTTTTAGCGTTAACAATAGCGCTATTAAAAAGCTCATAAAACGCTCTCCATGCATCTCAATGGACCTTTCACACTGAGTCCTGCAAGCAACATCTTTGGAGCAGCTTTTGGTCGCTGGAAAAAAAAAAGCTCCAAAAACGCCCCTCTCCATTGAAATTAATTGAAAAGCGCTGTAAAAACGCCTTACCCTTTCACACTGAGGCACTGCAAAAACGCCCTAAAACGTCAGTGTATTAGCGGTGCTTTATCATGTTTTTTTGGGCGCTGGCAGTGTAAAAGGGTTCTTAAAGCACTCAAGCCCCATACACACTATCAGTTTTCCTGATGGTTTTCTCTTCAGGTTTACCAAAACCATGTAGTACAAGGGCCGGCCTGATTGCATACAAATTGAAATTCTTGAGGTTTGACCTTATATTAGATGGTTTTGGTAAACCTGAAGAGAAAACCATCAGGAAAACTAATGCCGCGTACACACGATCATTTTTTGTGATGAAAAAAAACGCTTTCCGTGAAGTAAAAAACGACGTTTTTGAAACGTCACTTTTCAAAGACGATGTTGCATACACACCATCGTTTTTTTCACAAAAAGCGAGGTTACGTTCACCACTCTTTTCCATTGAAGCTCGCTTCATAACTTGCTTCTGGGCATGCGCGGGTTGAAAAACGTCGTTTTAAACGACGTTTTTGCTACACACGGTGACTTTTTGTGAAACAAAAAACGATGTTTTGAAAAACGACACAAAAAATTCAAGCATGTCGGAATTTTTTTTTGGTCGTTTTTTTTAAGACAAAAAACGAAGTTTTGCCCACACAAGATCAATTTAAATGACGTTTTAAAAAACAATGTTTTTTTTCATCGCAAAAAACGACCGTGTGTACGCGGCATTATAGTGTGTATGGGGCTTCAGGCTTTCACATTGGGATTGCAGATGAGGCTTCGCTCGAATAACGCCCCAGTGTGGAAGGGGCCTAATACAGTAGGATGATTGAAGTTAGTCTACACGCCTTTTTTTGGGGTGAACCTTCTAAAGTCAGCTTATCTCCATAAGATCAGACCTTTGCATTGGAATCTCTCCTACTTTGGGACAATTTGAATTTTTTCAATTTGGTTTTTCATTGTGAATCTGTCATTTTTTTTCTTCTTTTTTTTTTCGTGATTGATCCAGTTGCAAAAGTAAGGCAGTGTACATAACAGAATTGTAATAATAATCATTAATTCAGTAGCCTGGCGCTCATGTACATTAATGACAGCTACGTATACCTGCCAATTCCCCCCCCCCCCCCCAATAACATAAGGGCATCCTATGACATGACATACTGCTTTCATCTAGGCAATTACTGGGAGAACAAAAGGTGGATATTTCCAGCCTAGTCAGTATCCATTTCATGACACAGAGGTGTATTCTGACTTTCCTTTGAGGTTATAGGGGGGCTTTATAAACAATAGATTTTTTTTTTTATAAAAGAGCAAAGTTTAATCTTAGATTAGGAAGAGTATGATAGGCAGGAACATATCTACTAGTCCTCACATGACTCTCAGAGGCCACCACTATCCATGATGAGGATGACCTTATGTTTGATTGCAAACCCTTTTACTTAGAAGGGCTGGGACATGCCTAGGGTTCCCACCTCATCCCCTTAAATCCAAACACATATGAATTACAAAGGTTCTGAGGCAGATAAGGCACCAAGTGAGTTTAATGACCACCTTAATTAGCCAATTAGTGTAATTAAAATGTGTCTGTGTTTAACCACTTCTATACCAGGCACTTACGCACCTTCCTGCCCAAGCCAATTTTCAGCTTTCAGCGCTGTCGCACTTTCAATGACAATTGCACGGTCATGCTACACTGTACCCAAACAATTTTTTTATAATTTTGTTCCCACAAATAGAGCTTTCTTTTGGTGCTATTTGATCACCTCCGCGATTTTTATTTTTTTGCGCAACAACTAAAAAAAGACCGAAAATGTTGAAAAAATTAAAATTGTATTTTGTTGTTGTTATTTTTTTGTAAATAAGTAAGTTTTCTTCTTCAATTATGGGCACTGATAGGCACTGATATGGCGGCACTGATGAGGTGGCACTGATGGGCACCGATAGATGGCACTGATGAGCACTAATAGGTGGCGCTGGTATGCGGCACTGATGGGCACTCATAGGCAGCACTGATGGATGACACTGATGGGTACTTATGGGTGGGCACTGATAGGTGGACACTGGGCATTGATGGGCACTGAGAAGTGGCACTGATGGACACTGAGGGGTGGCACTGATGGACATTAAGGGGTGGCACTGATGGCATTGCCGGGCATCACTTAAGTCAGTGCCCATGTTGCCAGTCAGTGCCCATTTGTGGGCACTGATTGGCATCTATTGTGCTAATTTTTTGTATTCTTGCCTATTATCGCTTTATTGTTGTTTTATTGGGTCCTGGCGGCTTCCCTGGTGGTACAGCGTGGGCATCCGAGGGGGGGCTGTGCTGATAAACAATCAGCGCGAACCCCCCTTGTCAGGAGAGCTGCCGACCGGCTCTCCTCTACTCGCGTCTGACAGACGCGAGTGAGGAAGAGCCGATCAGTGGCTTTTCCTGTGTACATCGTGATCAGCCGTGATTGGACACGGCTGATCACGTGGTAAAGAGCCTCCACCAGAGACTCTTTACCAAGATCGGAGATGCAGGGTATCAGACTGACACCCCACATCAACGATCGCCATGCTGCGCGCCCCCAAGGGCGCACGCCGGCATGTTATCCTGCTGAACGTCAATAGACGTCCATTCAGGATAACACAACCACTTCCCGGATGTCAATATACAATGGACCGGGCGGGAAGTGGTTAAAGGATGATGTGGTAACTATAGACATGCCAGTAATGAAATTTTCCAACAAGGAGTTAGGATTGCCTCCATAGAGAGCCAGTCACATTCTCCTGCTATCCGAATTGAATGTGGGGAAACACGCATTCAATTCACATAGGTGTGAACCCGGTCTAAAACCGAACACATATGAATTACACAGGTTCTGTGGCTGATTAAGGTGGTAATTAAACTCACTTGGTGCATTAAATTAGCCTTAGAACCTGTGTAATTCATATGTGTCCAGGTTTTAGACCGGGTTCACACCCATGTGAATTGAATGCGTGTTGCCCCACATTCAATTTGGATAGCAGGAGAATGTGACTGGCTCTCTATGGAGGTGGTTCACATATCTCCGCAACGGGTCTGGCGCGTTGTGTCGGGAAAAACGCATGTCCTTTTTTAGTGTGTTTCAGGTTTGATTTCAGCACAAAATTCAGGCTGAAATCGGACCTGAACTGGTCAACCAGCACGCACCAGACCCCTGCTGTGAGCCGCATGCAGCGGCGGCGTGAACCTGGCCTTAAGGGATGAGGTGGCAGCCCTATAAGGAGTACCTCCGACTGTACTAGTTATAACTATTTTACAGTCCAGAAAGGGCCCAATAATGGCAATTTATGCTCAAAATTGAGAACATTACCTGCTTTTATTGAGTTGATCATGGTCTACTATAGTGAAGTAAACCTATGTTTGCCAAGAGCAAAAGAAGTTCCCAATTTATTTATTTTTAATTTGCCTGAAGATCACTGGGTTTCTTCTATTTTCCAGCACTAATATTCATTTGGACAAACATACTTTTTTTTTTATTCAACTTATATATGTTTGCTTACAGAGAACATTTTCTTTATGCCTTCACATTCTGAATTGCCTGGAGGACAGTGAAGCAGTAATTGCTGCAATTGCAATAAGTGATGATACAGGACACTAGCACAGCGTGTACACAGAAACATTTTATGGGACCATTTATGACTGATGTAAAATGCCTATTTATGAGGGTTAAACTGACTATTAGGTGAAGGTGGAAATATTTGAGCATAATAATATAAAACATTTCTTTCCAATTTTAATTGCGATGTAATTAACATTGTCTCCTGATCTAACTGATGTAAACTGCTCCTATTATACCAAGCAAGCTAGAAAATAACACCATTATAAAACATACTGTACATATAATTAAATGTGTGTATTCATCTTTACTCAACTGTTATTTATTTAATGATGGCCAGTGCAAACTATTTAAGAAAAAAAACTGTGGGGCAGATTCACAGAGAAATGGATTATCGTAGCGTATCAGAAATACACTACGCCGCCGTTTTTTACCTTGCTCTACGTGGAATTCAGGTAGATTTTCTACGGTAAACGACAGCGGCGTAGTGTATTTCTCCCGTCGCAATCCATCTGCGCGAGTAGGGGGCGTGAAACATTTAAATTAGGCGCGTTCCCGCGGCGATCGATCTGCGCATGCTCCGTTCGCAAATTTCCCGCCGTGCATTGCGCGAAATCACGTCGTGACGTCATTCGTTGTTTATGTAGCGTACTTTACGGCCGATCCACGTCCCGACGAGTTACGTAAACAAAATAAAATTTTAAATAAATTCGAAGCGGGAACGACGGCCATACTTAACATGGGCTACGTAAAGTTAGAGCAGCAAAAAGCTGCTCTAACATTACGTATAAAAAAATAGACGAAAACGATTGCGACGCCCGCTCGTATGTTCGTGAATCCCCGTAAAAACACATTTGCATATCCCGACGCACCAAAACTACGCAAACTCCTCCCAGCGGCCGCAAATAGATGGCAGCGTAGATCCGAAGGCTTACGAAGACGTAAGCCTCTCGGATCGAAGCCCGAAGCCGGCGTATCATGGTTTGAGGTTTGAGGATTCAAACTAGTGATGCGCCGCGCGAAATTTGAAATTACTCCTGTCTAACCCCAGTTATAGATATATAGATATATATATATTTATATATTTTCATATAAAGATATATATATATATATATATATATATATATATATAGACATATATATATCTATATATATATCTATATATATATATATATATATATATATAGATAGATAGATAGATAGATAGATAGATAGATAGATAGATAGATAGATAGATAGATAGATATAATATATATATATTAAAGTTTGAAAATAATTTTTTGTAAGAATCCCCAAAAATATAATAATAATAATAATAAATGTAGTAAAAATATAATTATATATATATAAATATATATATATTTATAGATATAGATATATATATTATATAGAATATTCTATATAGAATATTATATAATTCTATAATATAGATTATATATAGAATATTCTATATAATATATATATACATATATATATATATATATATATATATATAAATCTATATAGAACATATATATATATATAATATTCTATATATTATATATGTAATATATATATATATATATATATATATATATATATATATATATATATATATATCATATTTACATAGATATGTGTGTGAACTATTTAGGCAAAATACAAGAGAATGCAATTTACAAAAATGTTTCTTAATTAGCTTCTACCTTTTTTATGGCTGTACAGAAGACTATATTCTAATAATAATTACAATATTATATATATACACACACACACACACATATATATATATATATATATATATATATATATATATATATATATAATTAGATTTTTATTATTATTATATTCTTGGGGAATCTTACAAAAAATGCATTTCAAACTTTAAACCAAAATTTTCGCTCATAGGCAGGCAGCTACCATCATATACATTCCTGGCCAACTTTAAATGTATAAACTGTACATTCACTTACACTGGATTTGCATGTGATATGCAGGTTGCTTACTTAATCCAGTAGCAAATATTAATGTATTATTAGACAGATGTGCTATAACTGGCAAGGTAATGGTTTGAGTTTAATTATGTCTTCTTTTCCGTACCCTTTAAATGATCAATAAACACCATATTCTACCAAAAAGTAGGCATTCCCCAATATGCATAAGAACAATAGAGTGTATCTGTGGTGGGGTTTAGAGGCAACCTTTCAACTTTAAATTGAAATTTCATGCCTCTGTAGACTAGATTACAAGCGGACACAGGCAGCGTATGGTTGACTGAATTGTAAAATTCAATTTACAGGTCAAAAATTAAAAAAGTCCCAAAAGGAAGAACTAAAATTTCTTAAAAAAAAGAAAAAAAAAAGATAAAGTAAAATGTCTATTTAAAAAACAGTTAGAATTGAGTACTGTCCGTGATATTTTTTTTATTTGCACTAACATATCATTTTTCAGGACAAGCTTTTGGGGTATGTCCCCTTCTTTAAGGTCCAAGCAGTACTCCTTGGACCATGAAGAAGGAGACACACCCCGAATACTTGTCCCGAAAAAAGTGTATGTTAGTGCAAATAAAAAAAAGTATCACAGACAGTTTCTCTGTCACAATTGCACTAATGCCTCGTACACACAACCATTTTTCAGGGAAAAAAAAATGATTTTCCCGACGTGATTCCTCTCCAGCCTGACTTGTATACACACGTTCATGCAAAAAACATCCGATCAAAGCGCAGTGATGTACACCACGTACAACAACACTATAAAGGGGAAGTTCCTTTCCAATTGCTTTTGCTAATCCCCATGTTAGTAAAAGTTTTCTGAGAGACGATTCGCGCTTTTCAGTTTTCGTGATTTTCAGTTCGTTACAGCGTGACGAATGTGCTATCTCCATTCCAAACGCTAGTTTTACCAGAACGAGCGCTCCCGTCTCATACTTTCTGAGCATGCGCATTTTTTCCCCATCGGAAAAGCATACACACAACCGTTTTTCGTGACGAGAAAAAGACTGACGAGAAACACGACGAGAAAAAAGAGAGCTGGTTTCAATTTTTTTGCGGGCAGTTTTTTCGTCGAGAAAACTGCTAGGGAACATACACACGACCGGTTTTGACGACCAATATAATTCTCGTCATTAAAAAACGGTCGTGTGTACAAGGCATAATACGGCTACAATCACGTCAAGTAAAAAACAGTTATAAAGTTTTAACATATCAACATATTTGGAGCCATGGACTTCTGTAGGGCATATGGAGAAGGACACATAAAGCATTATATAAAAATATAAAATGTATTATACAAAAAAAAAGGGAAATTATATATGCCATGACCATTATTTTATTTATTTTTTTATGTATTTTTATATAATGATTTATGTATTGTCATGCTCTACATTCCCATGGCTCCAACTTTGTTGATACTGTATATTTAAAATTATAGGATGTGGCCATATAGAATACAGTACCCCTATCTATAATAATTTGTTTAGTTCTAAGCTATACAGGCATATAACTAAAAGTGAAAGGCATATAATTAAAAGTGAAAAACATGTCTATTAAAAAAAAAAAAAAAAGGATAGTTATAATTTTGTTTTTTTTTTAAATCGAAAATTTGGGTATCATTTAAGTAATTTAATTAATGAGTAATTTAAATAGATAGATCTATATACATCTATCCATCTATTTACATTTTAATCCTAACGTCTACATCATTGCTAAATTATAAGAAAATTATGGGTTTAACGTATTTAACCATTCTCTCTAATTTCTAACAACTGTTTTAAATAATCAATTTAAGAATGTTAGCATTTTTTTTTTTTTTTTTTTTACTATTATTTGATTTTATTTATCCTGTAAGAAAATTATGGGTTTAACGTATTTAACCATTCCCTTTAATTTCGAACACTTGTTTTAAATATTCAATTTAAGAATGGTTAGCATGTTTTTTTTTATTTTATTTTTTTATTTATTATTATTTTTTTTATTTTTTTAATCCTGTATGATCTTTTGGTTGATTATAAATACAGTGTACTGCTAACGGGTATTTCTATTTATTGTGTTAACCTCGATTGACACAACAGGAATGATATACCAACTGTGATATTCTAATCACTCACGCTCATAAAAGAGAAACCTTAAGGTAACATATTGAGTTTGAACGTCTTTACCAATTTAATATCCTTGTTTGATGACAGAATTCTCAGTGGGCCCATCACTGTTTCCAGGAAAGCAGAGAATTTGTTCCGCTAGATTATGCCTAATAATTGTTGTTTAGGTCCTGGTATTTAGCTGCTGGTTGTATCTGCTAAAGGGTGAGGCATGACCTGGGGGGATGCAGTTGGGGCTCACACTGAGCGACTGGATGATTGAGTAAGGCACCTGGTGGTGGGAGGGCCGCGCCGCGTTCTACCAGCAGTAGCTCCAGGGCACGTCAATGAAGAAGGTGTCACAAGTGGCGAAGGCGTTTTTTTCTCTCCGACTGATAATAATACGGGGTCTTTATGTTGAGAACGGTCCAATAGAGAGGAGGGCAGGAGGGACTGGAGAGGAGCTGGATGGGAAGGTGACACTGGTTTTGCTGGTCCTGTTTTTGTATCGTTTAAGTATCATGTCGACCTTTCATTCACCATGAGCTTGGAACAGCTGGTGTCGAAGTGAAAATGAGGCAATAAATCAGCGGAATCTCTTCAAAGGCGTGAAAATGTCTTATAAATTGATGTGTTCCTGGAGGTGGCTTGCAGGAGCTTTCTCATGCAAACGGCAGGTCCTTCTACTGTATAATTCAGGGAGGCGATATTCCTCCCAGCAAAAGACAATGAAATAATTGCCAACATTGATCTGCTGTCGAAGAGATTACTGCTTACTGCATGCAATCCTTTACCAGTTACTGTCCTTGCATGTTATCCTACGGGATTGATGATAGCGTAGTCATATTACAGGACCAGTATTCCCTAAAGCACATGAAAACCCAAACTCAATGGCGTTTAGAGTCGTTTGCTAAAGCGCTGTGTTTCAGAAACGATAGCAATTTTTTTTTTAAATAACATTTTGTATTCACCTTTTTTTTCTGCATATCAACAATGCTGATCCACTGCATCCATTTCCTGTCTATATGCATGCATTACAGCCATGGGCATCCGCTGACATTTTTTCAGGGGTGGTGGGGCACTTCAACAGCGGCGATACACAGTCACATTTAACCCTTTCTTCAAACGAACAGCGCACCTAAAACGATGGTAAAGCTGGCAGTGTGAAATAGCTCTTGAGATAATTCAGCCTGGAGGATGTACAGACCCCTATTTGGCACAGATGGACCCCTCCATTCAGCACAGATGGACCCCCCCTTCAGCACAGACTCCCCCATTCTGCACTGACCCCTCCATTCACCATAGATGGACCCCCCCTTCAGCACAGACCCCTCTATTCAGCACAGATGGACCCCCCCTTTAGCACAGACCCCTCCATTCAGCACAGATGGACCCCCCCTTCAGCACAGACTCCCCCATTCTGCACAGACCCCTCCATTTACCACAGATGGACCCCCCTTTAGCACAGACCCCTCCATTCACCAGAGATGGACCCCCCCTTCAGCACAGACTCCCCCATTCTGCACAGACTCCTCCATTCACCACAGATGGACACCCCCTTCAGCACAGACCCCTCCATTCAGCACAGATGGACCCCCACTTCAGCACAGACTCCCCCATTCTGCACAGACCCCTCCATTCACCACAGATGGACCCCCCTTCAGCACAGACCACTCCATTCAGCACAGATGGACCCTCCCCTTCAGCACAAACTCCCCCATTCTGCACAGACCCCTCCATTCACCACAGATGGACCCCCCTTCAGCACAGACCACTCCATTCAGCACAGATGGACCCCCCCTTCAGCACAGACTCCCCCATTCTGCACAGACCCCTCCATTTACCACAGATGGACCCACCTTCAGCACAGACCCCCCCCTTTATCACAGACGGACCCCTATTCAGTACAACCCCCCCTTTAGCACAGACGAACCCCCCATTCCATTTATTACCTCCGATCAGCCATCAGCGTGGCACAGGCAGCAGGTCCCCTCCCTGTGTACACATAAACACTGGAGGGGGAGGTGGCTTCAATCTGCTCACTGCGCTTGTGTGACATTCGGCCCATGACTGCTCAGACAGCCCGCGGCCACACGACTCTTCAACACCTCCTCGATTTTCCGGGGGGGGGGGGGTCAATTGACCTATGGAGCGGATGCCCATGAATACAGCTACTGCAGCATTTATCAGCTCTGGTTTACACTGACTGTGGGAAGGAAATCGCACGAGTTCAGCTGAATTTGCACGATTTCATTCCAGTAGCATGTCGGGGGCGATTTCAGAGACACCTGTGCGAGTTTCTGCCCAGATTTCAATGGAAGTCGCATCCTGCAATCGCCAAAAGTAGTACAGAAACTACTTTTGGGAATCAGTATGGTGCCGCAAATGCCGCGTCGCACCGGTTCGGCTGCTGCACATTGCCTAGGCTAAACCTAGGTTCACATTGGAGTGATTTGTCATGTGATTTCATTCCAGCATGTCAGTCCCGACTTCAGGGGGTGATTTCAGAGACACCCGTGCGAGTTTCTGCACAGAATTCAATAGAAATCCCATCCTGCAATCGCCAAAAGTAGTACAGAAACTACTTTTGGAAATCAGAGTGGTGCCCCAAATGTGGAGTTGCACCGATTCAAATGCTGCACATTGCTTAGGCTGAGCCTAGGTTCACATTGGAGTGATTTGTCATGCGATTTCATTCCAGCATGTCAGTCCCGACTTCGGAGGCGAATTTAGAGACATCCGTGTGGGTTTCTGCACAGATTTCAATGGAAATCGCAAATCACAATCGCCAAAAGTAGTACGGAAACCAGGGTTGCCAACCTCCTGCAGCATTTTTTACTGACGAAACATGGAAATGTGACTTTTTGGGCCTTTTTATGCGCATTTTGGTACAGATTTTTAATGCACATTTTAGCATGTTTGTTAAAAAGCATTTTAGCTATTTTATGTGTGTATTTTGCATTTTTTTTGCATGTATTGTTGTGATTTTTTTACCTGCATTTTTGTCTGTATTCTGAAAAACACATGAAAAATGCACGTTATGCTTACAATGCCCTTAATTGTTAATGGCACCCCAAAAGTGGCTAGTAAATGTGCTGTTTGCCAAAATACGCATAAAAAACAACTCTAAATGCACATTAAAAAAGTGTCGGAAAAAACAATAAAAGAAACGCTGAAATGTGTGTTACAAACCACACCAAATCGCGCTTTAAAAGAACCTGTTCCAAAATGTTTGCTTAGAAAAGCGCCAAAATGCACAATAAAAAAAAAACACTGGCAGAGGTGAGTTAAAAAAATATGGCATGTTAAAAAACTGCAAAATAAATAAATGCCAATATGCGCAATAAAAAGGGGCCAAAATACACATTTATAGAATTTGCCAAAATGTGTGTAAAAAAAAAAAACGAGTTAAAAAAGAGCGCCAGTGTTTATTATTTTCATGTGATTACACGCTCTTTTTAACTTTGATTTCACTTTTTTAACTCAGCTGCTCTGTAATCACACTGGTCACTAACGAGATCACAGGCAGCCCCTCCCCCTTCTACTCAGATATCAGCTGTTCTCAGAGGAAACACTTCTCCTCTCTTCTCCTTCTGACAACAAATATATTGAGAGCGCTTTTTATATAAACTGGATATTTTCACTTGGATGGACATTCATTGTACACTTTAGATCGCTTTATTTTAATTTTTTGTGGTTTAAATATTGCATATCAATATATTTACACATTATCAATATCATGTTTTGGCAGCGCTACGCCACACAATATTTTTTCAATATTTTATTCTGGCTACTGAAAAAAATTAACGCTCAAGCGTTTACATGCACCAAGCGTTTTTGCTGCCAAAAAGCCGCTTTTTGCCTCTAAACATGCGTGTGCGTGGAAACATAGGCTAGCATGCAGGGGTGTTTGGATGCAGAAAAAAAATATGCCACTCGCCCCAAATGACCAAATTAATGAGGCCTTAACCGCTTAAGGACCGCCGCACGATCATTTACGTCGACAGAATGGCACGGCTGGGCAAATGGGTGTACAGGTACCTCCCCTTTAATTTGCTGCCATGTGGTCGCGGGCTCCGTGACCGTGCCCACAGGACCCACGGACTCGATGTCTGCCGGTGTCCCATGATCGGGTCACAGAACAGAAGAACGGGGAGATGTCAGTTTAAACACAACGGGCCAGATTCAGAAAGCATTTACGCCAGTGTATCTCGAGATACGCTGCGTAAATACTAAGAATAGCCGGCGTGTCTTTTTGCTATTCAGAAAAGAAGATACGCCGGCTTTCTTCTAAGTTACGACGGCTTACACCGTTGCACCTTAAGTTGCATATTTACGCTGGCCACTAGGTGGCGCTTCGCGTACATTATGCAAATTAGCTACTTACGCAGATTCACAAGCGTACTTGCGACGGCGCGTCGTAGTTTATGTCGTTTGCGTTAGCGTTATAGCGGCGTAAGGTTACCCCTGCTATAGCAGGCGCAGTCAATGTTAAGTATGGACGTCGGGACCGCGTAAAATTGAACAACGGTTACGTCGTTTACGTAAATCGTTCGGGAATGGGGCTCGACGTTAGTCACGATCACGTCGTTTACATTGAGAAAAAAGCGACGTGATTTTGCGCATGCGCACTGGGAACGTCCACGGGCGGCGCATGCGCCGTCCAAAAAAATGTCACTTACGTGGGGTCATGATTCATTTGCATGAATCACGCCCCCATCTTCCAAATTTGAATTGCGCGGCCTTCCGCCGCCACAGATACACTACGCCGCCGTAACTTTCGGCGTAAATAGTTTCTGAATAAGGAACCTGCCACTGAAAGTTACGGCGGCGTAGTTTATCTGAGATACGCTATGCCTGCCTATAGATAGGCAGAGCTTTCTGAATCTGGCCCAACATCTCCCCGTTCTTCCTAGTGACATGTCACTGAGCGTCTGTTCCCTGTCATCGGGAGCAGCGATCAGTGAGGTGTCACTCGTAGCCATGCCTCCTAACAGTTATAATCACTACCTAGGACACACTTAACCCCTTCAGCTCTCCCTACAGGTTAACCCTTTCACTGCCCGTGTAATTTTTACAGTAATTGGTGCATTTTTATAGCACTGATCGCTGTAAAAAAAACAATGGTCCCAAAATGGTGTCAAAAGTTTCCGATGTGGCCGCTATTACTAGTAAAAAAATAAAAAATAATAATAAAAATGCCATAAAACCATCCCCTATTTTGTAGACGCTATTACTTTTCTGTAAACCAATCAATAAACGCTTATTGCTATTTCTTTTTTTGTTACCAAAAATATGTAATAAATTTATTAAGAGATTGTAAATATATTTTTTTTTAAATAACAAACATGTTATACTTACCTCCACTGTGCAGCTCGTTTTGCACAGAGTGTCCCCGAACCTGGTCTTTTGAGGTTTCTCTATCAGCTGTCTTGGCTCCTCCCCACAGGAACTAACCACCTTAATGCGAGCAAGCTCGCGTTGTGGTTAGTTTTTGCCAGCGTGCTCCTGTGATAAAAGCCGACGGCTATAGCCACTCACTGTTTAACTTGGCCCGGCCCCCCCAGCGCACCACGTCATTGGATGTGATTGACAGCAGTGCGAGCCAATGGCTGCGCTGCTTTCAATCAACAATGAATGAGCCAAGAAGCCCGGCCCAGAAGCCAGCACGTTTACGGTGAGGGACTTTCAAGGGGTCAGGTAAATAAACGGGGGGGCGGGAATGCATTAAGGTGAAAAAACATAAACCTTTACAACCCCTTTAAATATATTAAACTACATTTAAATTAAATTAATAGGCTCTAGTGCTAGGGGATGGGCTAACACAGATAAACATTTACTTGTTTACATAGGCAGACCGTCTTTCTTTCTCTCCAGTGTGCGATCGAGGGTACCTTTCTGATGTGCTGTGCAACTTTCTTGCCTCACCAAGTCAGGTTTTGGATCTGAAAGCTTTCTGTAAGTCGGAGAAAGGAATGATCCTGTAGTGGTGTGTTTGGGAATTATTTTTCTTAAGCCTCAAACACACGATTGGACTGCCATTGGACTTTTTGTTCAACTTCCATCGGACTTTCAACTTTTTGTTCAACAGGAGTTGTCTGTGAACTTGTTCTGCATACAGACGGCAGAACATTTTCAGCCAACATACACCAAATCACATGTTTTTTCAGCTCTTTACCACCACCCTTTGGGCAACTTCTGCTATTGTTGCCTGATGTTTAGCATTGGTTCGGAGCATGCGTGTTTGTATGTTGGATTTTAATCGGATGGATTTGTGTACACATGATCGGATGATCCGGCGGAACACATTTGTTGTCGGACTATTTGTGTGGGGTGGATCGGAGGTATAGGTAAGTATATCTCTGTTCTCCAATCCTCTAGACAAAAACTAGCAGTTAACCTGTGCAGTGTAGTGTGGGCACAGCCCCACTGAACGGGAAAACTTTTTTTTTTCTAGAGTTAAGCTATAATCAATGGCAAGGTGGTATTGGATCTGGGGTAGGGCTCCTGGAAGCTGGAAGAGGCTGTTGCTGCCCCTCTGCCGCTCCACCTGCTGCTCCCCGCTGCACATGGCCCGCAGCTTGCCGAGGGAAGAGCGGGGCAGTTGCTTTTCACGAACAGAAAGTGTGTCTTGAGACCCGATTCGGGTCGGGTCTCAGGACCCGCTTCCTGATTGGCCAGGAGGAGAAGCAGGAAGAAATTTGCGGATATTAATTTGCTAATGACACAAAACTGGGTGGGCTTGGGGTGACATACTGATGGCAGATCTCCTTGTCTATGGGCTTATATAGAGTTCAGTTTTAATCAATAAATGCTTTTGTCATCCCATTACAAAAAATCTAATTAAGTTGTGTTAGGTTTGAGTGACTATAAGAGATCCTGTACTGCATCTCTCATGAAAACTGATGGCCAATGGTCTATGATCATCAATATTTTGGTGGGTCGGATTGGAAGGTGGCGATCCGAGGCCTTACCTTAGGAGGCAGATGGCGAGGTGGTACTGGATACGGGGTAGGGCTCCTGGAAGTTGGAAGAGGCTGTTGCTGCCCCTCCACCTGCTGCTCCTCGCTGCACATGGCCGCAGCTTGCCGAGGGAAGAGCGGGGCAGTTGCTTCTCCTGAACAGGAAGTGTGTCTTGAGACCCGATTGGCCAGGGAGTCCTAAGACTCCCTGGCCAATCTGGTCTCACGACCCGCTTCCTGATTGGCCAGGAGGAGAAGAAGGAAAAAAATTGCGGATATTAATTTGCTAATGACACAAACTGGGTGGGCTTGGGGTGACATGATGATGGCAGACCTCCTTGCCTATGGGATTGTCTAGAGTTCAGCTTTAATCAATAAATGCTTTTGTCATACCATTACAAAAAATCAAATAAAGTTGTGCTAGGTTTGAGTGCCTATAAGAGATCCTGCACTGCATTTCTCGTGAAAACTGATGGCCAGTGGGGGATGGTCATAAATATTTTCGTGGGTCGGGTGGGCAGAATCGATCCAAGGCTTTACCTTAGGAGGCCGATGGTGAGGTGGTGCAGAGAGAAGAATCCGGGGCAGTTGCTTCTCCCTGAACAGGAAGTGGGTCCTGTGACCCGATTGGCCAGGGAGTCCTAAGACTTCCTTGGCCAATAGGATCTCAGGACCCACTTCCTGATTGGCCAAGAGGAGAAGCAGGAAGACATTAGCAAATATAAATTTGCTAATGTCACACAACTTGGTGGGCTTGAGGTGCCATTCTGATGGCAGATCTCCCTGCCTTTGGGCTTACACTTATACCATTTTTTGGCAATATTGGACAATATCTTGTATCCGGGATTTAAATGGCTATTTTCCATGGTAAAATCTACTTTACCTGCAGCTGTGATTGCGGTAGTTAGTAGCATGCAGAGATGGCTTACTCGTCTACAGGTTTTGACCATCTATGGCCAGCTTTAGAAAATTTAGGCTGTAGTCAAGGAAGGAGAGGATTAACCCATTTCTCGCTCGTTAGAATAGCACTGTAGCAGTTTAGCTCACAAAGTTGATTCAGTTTCCATGGAGAACTATGACCTTGTTGCTCAAAGCAAAAGTCACCCCCCTTCTTTCGACATGCAACTTTGCGGTACAAAAGAGCCTTGCCTCCTCTCTCCTTTTGTTATCTTGTGCCTTTTTTCCCCCACTTTTACAAAATCTTGCTAATCCCCTTCAAAAACCCTGTTCGCAAATTCAAATGCATTTTATTCTCGCATCCTAATCTTGCCATTTAATCCTTTTGAAAAAAAATAAAAATAAAAGAATAAAAAATAAATCCGATTCTGCTGTTGAATTTACACTTGTGTCCGGAAAAAGGCAAACAGATCTACGCAACGCATTATCTCCCCGACTATAGACATTCGTATGAAGTTTTCTGGACATTTGTTTATGCAGTAAGTATAGATTTAGGCAGATATCTGGTTTAATCAGGGATATTGTGACACCCCCCTCCAAAAAATAAAAAATAAAATAATCTACAGCACAATTTTTACAACAGTCAGAAGACATATAATAGTTTTTGTAATAGACGTGAGCAGAGCTTTTTTTCTCAAAAAATAGGTGCAGGAACTCAACCACGACCCCATTCAAATTTCAAAAACAGTAGAAGGGTCTTAAAGGGGCATTAAATTCCAGGATTGCATTTCACACAGAGTGCAGAGTTCAGGGGGTTACACACAGAGTGCAGAGCTGTCACTTGTAAACACAGAAACCAGACCAGGGGCGGACTGACCATTGAGTCACTCGGGCACTGCCCGAGGGCACCATGCCACTAGGGGGCCCCATCAGGTTTGCCAGGCTCAGTAATACCAGGGACAGTATGTAAAAATCAGTGTTTTTTTTGTCCCTGATATGTCCAAAACCAACATGCTTTTGATGTGAAAATCCCGAGATTTTAGCTGTTCCGCCTCTGTACTGCCTCCTGGCTTGGTGGCCATCTGTAAGCCCAGGGGCCCCATAATCTTCTATTGCCCGGGGGCCCCATGAGTTGTCAGTCCGCCCCTGAACCAGACTTCTGTGTTTACAAGTGATTTTGGTGAGCAGGCACCAAAGGGTCTGAGCCAGAGGTGGTGGAACTGAGTTCCCCCAAGTTCCCCCTGAAAAAAAAGCCCTGGACGTGAGTAATCTGGCTAAAATGACTGCTTAAACGATCACTAAAGTTATATTTTCTTTTTAAAAAACAAACATGTTATACTTACCTCCACTGTGCAGCTCGTTTTTCACAGAGTGGCCCCGAACCTGGTCTTCTGGGGTCCCTCGGCGGCTGTCTCGGCTCCCCCCTGCAAGGACTCAACACCTTCATGCAAGCGAGCTTGCATGGTGTTGAGTTCTTGCTGGCGCGCTCCCGTGATCACTCATGCCGACTGTATCACTCGGCACCGCCCCCCGACGCGCTGCATCATTGGATGTGATTGACAGCAGCGCGAGCCAATGGCTGCGCTGCTTTCAATCAACCAATGAATGAGCAGCATTGTGTAAATCTGGGGTTAGAATGCATTCTCTGCCTTAAGCCGGGTACACACAGGCCGAATGTCAGGAGACATTTGCCAGTTAAGAAAAAAAAGTCAGACATTCGGCCCATGTGTGTGTCGATCTGTCTGACAGAAGCTGTACGAGCATGCTGAAAAACCAGCAGCTGGCCAACTCCCGACTAACGCTCTTAGCCAATGGCAGAGAGTGCTAATCAGAGTTGTTCTGGGGGGGGGGGGTTGCTGTACTAATTTCAGATAGTTAGTATGGCGGCTCTGACCGGAGCTGTAGCCACATTTTTAAAAAGTGTTTATGGGCGTTTTTTCGTTTATTTTTTTGCATTTCCTGGCATTTGTGCAGTAAAAACACTCCATATAATGTAAAAACGACAAAAAATGGCAAACGCTGCTAAACGCGGCCGAACCCCTATTACAGCGTATAGCGGCGTTTTTTGTTTTTACAGCTCAACAGCCTCTGCTCCTGGCTGTTGTTTTTTTTCTACGGCCCCTAAAGGCTTATGCCTCCAAACGCCTCTGAAAGTTTATGTGTGCATGGACGCATAGGCTAACATGGAGGGGCATTTATAGGCAGTTAGAAAAAAAAACGTCAGCTGTAATAATGTCCTGTGTGCATGAGCCCTTAGGCTTTGTTGAGAACAGCTGGAATCATTGACAAACAAGCAGAGAACGCGGGGGGAGGGGGGGGGTTTGGTGCGAGTCACACAATAGACGCACACAGCCTGATTCAGGATCAATGTCTGCCCCCATAGCAAGCAGGTTTCTATAGTGGCAGACACAGATGAAGGAGGAGCCAAGATCGCCGACTGGGGATCCCAGAAGAGAAGGTTTGGGGGTTTTCTGTGCAATTGCAGGTTTTAAATAATTAGACTTTATAATCGATTAATTAAAGCCAAACTCCATCTTTTTTAGTCGTTACACCAACAGTTTATTTTTCTTTTGGGATAAAAGTTTTACAAAAAAGAATAAAAGTTGACCATTGTAAGCACCCCTGTCATTGTTATCTGTCACTGTTTCTGGACAGCTTGTTCTATTAAAGGGGGTTGGAAAATAACATTCTAACTGGCAGGATCACTAAAGCCGCGTACACACGATCGGTTCAAACTGATGAAAACGGACTGGAGTTCGTTTTCATCGGTCCAAACCGATCATGTGTAGGCCCCATCGGTCCGTTATCCTTCGGTCCAAAAACAGACGGCTTGCTTTAAAATTGAACCGATGGGTCAAAACCGACCGTTAGTACGCACGAGCATCGGTTAAAAATCCACGCATGCTCAGAATCAAGTCGACGCATGCTTGGAAGCATTCAACTTAGTTTTTTTCATCATGTCGTTGTGTTTTACGTCACTGCATTCTGACACGATCCGTTCATGAAGCGATGGTGTGTAGGCACATAAGTCAGCTTCATCGGTGAACCGATGAAAACAGTCCGCCGGACCGTTCTCATTGGATGGACCGATCGTGTGTACAGGGCTTAAGTGAAAATAAAGAAAAAATGCCTAAAAAAAGAGAAAACTAATACAACCATCTCACCGGAGAACTAGAAAACTGCCTTTTTTTTTTTTGGGGGGGGGGGGTTTGGATACACTTTGGATATTTTTGACATTTATTCATTTACTTATTCAGTATCTGGAGCCATTGTATCTTTTCTATGGCATAAAGTCTTGTACCCATCATTTAAGTGCATTTGTGTAGTAGTAAAATCCCCTTTGTATACACATTACATGCTCATGAAATACAAGACTTTGTAAATATTGGTGCTTAAAAAATGTTTTATATAATATATATATATATATATATATATATATATATATATATATATATATTTATATAAACATATTTACATATACTGCATACTCGAGTATAAGCTGAGTTTTTCAGCAAATTTTTTTGTGCTGAAAATGCCCCCCTCGGCTTATACTCGAGTCACCTTTTTGCGCCTGATCTCCCGGAATTTAGGAACCCGGTACTGGCCAGCCGTAGGTCCCCTGGACCCCAAACTTGGCTCACATATAGCCCCACTCTTCCTCTACAAGTGTGCAAAGTTTGTTAGGCAGGGAGCACCCCTTCCATAGACTACCATGTTAAACGGTCATTTCTCCGGTAACTTTGGGGACCCGGTAGCGGCCCTTCTATAGACTCCCATGTTAAAACATAAGTCTAGTCATGGGCACAGTGAGGCATGCACATGGACACAGTGAGGCAAGTACACAGTGAAGCATGGGCACAGTGAGGCATGGGCACAGTGAGGCATGCACATGGACACAGTGAGGCAAGTACACAGTGAGGCATGGGCACAGTGAGGCATGGGCACAGTGAGGCATGCACATGGACACAGTGAAGAATGGGCACAGTGAGGCATGGGTACAGTGAGGCATGGGTACAGTGAGGCATGCACATGGACACAGTGAGGCACAGTGAGGCATGCAGATGGGCACCCTAGATTTCTACTCGAGTCAATACGTTTTCCCAGTTTTTTGTGGTAAAATTAGGTGCCTCGGCTTATATTCGGGTCGGCCTATACTTGAGTATATATATATATATATATATATATATATATATATATATATATATATATATATATATATATATATATATATATAAAAATGTGCGTATGTTTGTGTATCTATATATATATATATATATATATACGTACTGTGAAATCTTTGTATACACATTACATGCAGAAAATGCTCATAAAATACAACTTTGGAATTATTGGTGCTAAAAAAAAACCGTTATATATATATATATATATATATATATATATATATATATATATATAAATGTGCGTATGTTTGTGTATCTATACATATATATATATATATATATATATATATATATATATATATATATATATAAAACATTTTTTTTTAGCACCAATAATTCCAAAGTTGTATTTTATGAGCATTTTCTGCATGTAATGTGTATACAACGATTTCACAGTACGTTACTATATGTTACTATAAGAATGTTACATTTTATTTCACCATTTGATTTTCTGAAATGCTCTATCTAAACTATACTGACAAGCGCAATCTGTGCAGGAGGAGAGCAACAGTCTATATTTGCTTCTTTATCCTACTAAGTCCTCCTATTATTCCCCAGAAACGGTGTCAGGGTATCAGCCATTGTTGTCAGAATTTTACAGACTTGTTCCTTTAGGTCAGGATGTCCTTTGGAAGTAACGCCATCTGTAAATAACAACCAGTGTTCACAGATCTCCATGGAATCTCCTAGCAGCACGGCACTGGCTGAAGCCACAGTTACTGCTGTCCGGCGCTGTCACCGCGCTGTCAGGAAGTGCTTCTGTTGACTCTGAGATACAACTGCAATTATAGGAACTGCTATGATATAGCAAGTGACAGTTGGCAAAGCAAAGTCTGCAGTCCAAATCAACACAGGGTGCATAGTATGTCAGAATCCAAAATGAGGACATAAGGATCAACTGTAAAGATATATATATATATATATATATATATATATATATATATATATATATATATATATATATATATATATGTATGTATTATTATTAATAATATTATTAGAATGTATATATATATGCCTTGAAAATTATTCATACCCCTTAAATCTTTCTACATTTTGTCATGTTACCACCAAAAAACGTAAATGTATTTTATTGAGATTTTATGTGATAGACCAACACAAAGTGGTCCATAATTGTGAAGTGGAAGGAAAATTATAAATGGTTTTCAATATTTTTTACAAATAAATATCTGAAAAGTGTGGTGTACATTTGTATTAAGCCCCCTTTACTCCGATACCCCTAATGGCCCATACACACGATCCGAATATAGGACGAAAACGATCGTCCGATGATGGATCGTACGATTTTCGGATCGTGTGTACACTACTTTCGACAGCCGATCACGACCGTTCATCCGATTAAATTCGATCGGACAAGCGCGAAATTTTTTCTCGTCCGATGTCCGATCGTCCGATTTTCGTTTAGTCAGTACAGCCGTCGCCCGACAATACAATACAAATACATTACAACACGTGACATCACTTCCGATAGTTTTTTTCTATCGTACGAGAATTTTCGTGAGTTTAAAAACCTATTTTATTTTACTCGCGATTATTAAGCGAAAAAAGTCGTACGATCCGTCGGCCGATATTCGGATCGTGTGTATGGGCCATAACTAAAATCTATTTGAACCAATTGACTTCATAAGTCGCCTAATTAGTAAATAGAGTTCACCTATGTGTAACTTAATCTCAGTATAAATACAGCTGTTCTGTAAAGCCCTCAAAGGTCTGTTAGAGGACCTTAGTGAAGAAACAGCATCAAGAAGGCCAAGGAACACACCTGGACCTTTTGGCCCAGGCGAAAATTTCAGCTTCCGGCATTGCGTCGCTTTAACTGACAATTGTGCGGTCGTGCGATGTGGCTCCCAAACAAAATTTCCGTCCTTTTTTTCCCACAAATAGAGCTTTCTTTTGGTGGTATTTGATCACCTCTGCAGTTTTTGTTTTTTGCGCTATAAACAAAAAAAGAGCGTAAATTTTGTAAAAAAACACAATAATTTTTACTTTTTGCTATAATAATTATGCCATTTAAAAAAAAAGAAAATTCTCAGTTTAGGCCGATACGTATTCTTCTACATATTTTTGGTAAAAAAAAAAAAGATTGCAATAACCGTATAGTGACTGGTTTGTGCAAAAGTTATAACGCCTACAAAATAGGGGACATAATAATGATTTTCTTTTTATTATTTTTTTTTACTAGGAATGGCGGCGATCTGCGATTTTTATTGGGATTGCGACATTATAGCAGACACATCGGACACTTTTGACACATTTTTGGGACCATTCACATTTATACAGTGAACAGTGCTATAAACATGCACTGATAACTGTATAAATGTGACTGGCAGGGAAGGGGTTAACACTAGGGGGCAAGGAAGGGGTTAAATGTTTAGCCTAGTGAGTGTTCTAACTGTAGGGGGAGGGGGGTGACAGGGGGAGGTGACCGATCTGTGTCCCTATGTACAAGGGACACAGCATCAGTCTCCTCTCCCTGACAGGTAGTGTATCTCTGTGTTTACACACAGAGATACACAGTCCTGCTCAGTTACTGGGCAATCGCGGGTGCCCAGGGGCCATCACAGCCGCCGGGCACGCGCATCTTGTTCCCAGTAACGCAATGGGTACACGCGCGCCTGGTAGTATAGAGGTTAAAGGGGTTGTAAAGCTTTGTGTTTTTTTTACTTTAATGCATCCTATGAATTAAAGGGGAGTTCCAGCCTTGTTTTATGTTTATTAAAAGTCAGCAGCTACAAAAAGTGTAGCTGCTGGCTTTTAATAAACATACACTTACCTGTTCCATGGTCCAGCGAAGCACCGCCCGGAGCTTTGCTCCTCTCCCCCCCTTCTCCGCCGGCGCCTCCATTGTAACTGTGGGCACCCGCTTGTGACAGCTTTAGGCTTCACGGCCGGGGACTCACTGCGCATGCGCGAATGATGTAGCGCTCCCTTATTGGACAGGCGATCGCCTGGGATCTGTCACATGTCCCAGGTGATCACCTACAGGGAGGGGCCACTAAAAGGCGATATGACTTATCACCTTAGCGGTCCTGGGCTGAAGGAGGAAGTGGGACAGGAAGTCCCACTCCTACATATGCTCCCACTCCCCCCCTAAAAAAATGACATGCCAAATGTGGCATGTAAGGGCGCGAGAAGTGGATTAAGCAGAAGTTCCACTTTTGGGAACACCTTGCAGTCATTGCCCCCCCCCCAGCCCCCGTTTTACTTACCTGAGCCCCGAATCTCTGTGGGCATTATCCCGTGTTGCTTTCCCCCAGCTCTAGTCGGTTCTTCATTGGATGATTGTTCGCAGCGGGCACCCCTGATCTAGACTCACCGCTGCAACTTTGCTCTTGCTAGAGTCTTGCTACAAATTGGAAAAGTGTCAACTTGCCAGTGAAAATGTGCAGCCATTTAACAGACTTACAATACAACACTGGCACAAATGTGTGGCAAGTTATCCTTGCTATCTGGGTACCAGGCATTTTTGAACTCGTGGTGCCACCTACCCTTGCACTATCTATATTTTCGATCACATGAACACTCAAAAAATGATGCCATCTTGTATACATCAATATATTAGTTCTATAAGTGAAGAAAAACAAAAGTTGCTTGCCTCTACCTAGGTTTAACCTCCTCAATATTTGTGCTGCCTTTGTAGGTATAAATAATGTATACACATGAAGTTAATTAAATGTATAACTTCTGAGGCCATAATATCTCTATTCTAGAATACTTCTGGAACATACTTCATAAGATCCTGTCCCCAGCTGAATTGTGACATCTTTAGCACACATGCTGAGCCTTCTTATACATTGGTGCATTCCAGAGACGTCCTGTGTACTCCCAATAACTAACTAGTTTGGCTCATTGAGTCTGTCCCATCCAAGTCAATTTAAATGAAGTTTAACAGGTACAGAATATAAAGTGTTTTATACATGCATTTTTTTCCCATTTTTATTAGTCTTTCTTTGGAAGAAAAAAAAAATCAAATAACTTTTCTTAATCACTATCAGATGTTACAAGATATGTTTGCTGTGCCCCTTCTTCTTTACAATACCATCTCAAAGTCTAAGGCTACTCATAACCATTCTATGACCATTACATATGGCGGTGATCAGGGCGTCCACCTTGTGACCTCAAAAACACTCTTGGCAAATAATCTCAAAGGAGCCATTGACTTTCCAAGTAAAGTTTTACTGTTTCTATGGTTCCTCCAAGGCAATGCTGAATCTTGCTCTCCTTATATCAGTTGATAAAACCTTGAGACACTGCATTTCAGGTTTCTTACATATACTGTATATATAAGCTGAGTTTTTCAGCACATTTTTTTGTGCTGAAAATGCCCCCCTCGGCTTATACTCAAGTCACAATTTGGGGGACTTTGGGGACTCAGTACCTGCCAATCTTGGCACACATGTAGCCCCACTCTTTCTCTACAAGTGTGCAAAGTTTGTTGTCCAGGGGACCTACAGCCGGAGAGCACCGATTTTTCAAACCCGGACATCCCTTCCATAGACTCCCATGTTAAATGGTAATTTCTCTGGTGACTTTGGGGACCTGGTACTGGCCGGTCGTAGGTCCCCTGGACCCGGATCTTGACACACATGTAACCCCATTTTTACTCTATAAGTGTGCAACGTTTATTATCTGGGTGACCTATGGCTGGGGAGCACCAATTTTTCAAAGCCGCGAAGTACAGATTGAAACCCTCTTTTTGCTCCTCTCAGATTCAGACAGACTTTTTCCATCGTATTTTTCAATCATGTGTAGACCCATCAGGCCGTGTACACGCGATCCGTGCAAACCGATGAAAATGGACTTAAGTCCAGTTTCATTGGTCCAAACCGACTGTGTGTACGGCCCATCGGTCCGTCGGACCAAAGTTTTAACATTTGCTTTAAAATCGGACCGATGGACGCCTGACCATCAGTCCAAACCGATCGTTAGTATGCAAAAGCATCGGTCCAAAAACCCGTGCATGCTCAGAAAAAGTCGACGCATGCTTGGAAGCATTGGACTTAATTTTTTTCCGCACGTCATTGTGTTTTACGTCACAGCGTACTGACACGGTCGGTTTTGAACTGATGGTGTGTACGCACCATCAGACAATCAGTCTGTGAACCGATGAAAACGGTCCGTCGGACCATTCTCATCGGGTTGGACCGATTGTGTGTACGCGGCCTCAGTGTTTTTTCATTCAATATTCCGATGAATTCCACAGGAGTTTAGAAATAGAACATGTTCTATTTTACTCCAATGGCATTCCATCGGAATTCTGATGTGATTTGGCCAGGCCAAAGCCGATCATGTGTACAAGGCATAAAGGAAATGTGCTCTCAGACAAAGTGCAGTTACTGTACCTTACCCAACCAAAAGTGCTCATCCCCCCGATGCAAACTTACCTCTATCATGCAGCCGTATGTCCCTTTTGCTGATTTTTGTATTTTGGCTGCACTAAGACTTTATTTCACAGAAACAGTGAGATGACATCATCATTCTATGACCTCATTAATGTCACTGATGATGTCCCAGTAGTCGGTCAGCTAAATATTTTGACTTCGCTGTCAGCTTTTTGCAGTTATAGCAGTGTTCCATGATACCTGTTACAGTCATCAGTGCCCTGGAGCCTCACCAACTATAATCCATTTCTTTCAAAATAGTGAACATTAAGAATCCAATGCCTATAGGTTTCATAATACAGAAACATTCTGTGTGCTTCATAAACACTCCCTCCTTACAAATACCAATTTTATTTTTGCTTTCCCTAGAAATACCAAATCTTGGTGAATAGTAAAGCTCAGAATAAAAGATTTTGGCTTGTGAAGAATGGATTGTTAAAAAAAAAAAAAAATCAGAAACCAACGACGAGGAAACTCTGTAAAAGCAGTTAAAGGGGTTTGAAAAATGTGTTTTAAATTATACATGTCATACTTGTAATAGCGGTGGTTAGGCAGAAGATTTGAAAACCTAGATTTAAACTCACAGTAGCTCAAAATACTGTATGTGCTTGTAGTAATTTTACCATTGCATAAATCAGAAACGTATTTTTACTGCACGAGTCCAACATTTGTGGGTGTTAAAGGTTTATACATACACATGTCCTTTAAATCACACTGCACAAGACCTGTTAAATCACTTAGGAGAGCCGTTTCTGACTTTTAAAAGGGGAATCCTTGTTTAAGGAAGGGATAATGCTTCTATAAAAGTCATTGGGGGAAATTCAGGATTTTGAAACAGATAAGCTGAATAATTTGATTATGTATTCTTTTGTTTTGTTCTTCCACATGCTTCTATTACATAGATAAATGGGTCTGAAGATAAAATGTGTATTCTTTCTTTGGATGGCAACACATTCCAATAAAAACACTAAGGCTAGAAATGAACTAAGGTTGGGACTTATGTAATCTGCTTCTGACGAGTAGTATGTAACAACGAAACGCGTAGAGTTCCTATACGATGATATGTCACAGTTCTTATGTTTAATATTTTTTTTGTTTAATATATTTTTATTGAAAGAAATAGACAGTACAGTATAAGAGCAAATCAACACTTTAAAGAAGCATCGTCACGGAATAGTAAATTGGGAAATACAACAAATGATGCATCATGGAGAACACAAGTGTTTCAGTTTTTTTTTTTATAGAAATAATAAAAAAGAAAAAGAAAAGGGAGACAGAGAGATTAGAGAAAAGGGAGAAGGAAAGAGTTAGGAAAGAAGTAAGAAGAGAAAAAAAAAAGGGGGGGGGGTGTAGAGAAAGAAATTAGAGGGATAATGGGTGGACAAGTAGGGAAGGGTAGGGAAGGGGGAGAGCCGGGATACATGGCCGCAGTATCGAGCACATCGCTAAACGAACACATTTAGTAAGATATCAGAAATAAAGAGGAACCATACCATGAAGTAGAAACAAGGGCCACAATTATGTTTAATATTTGTATTTTACCATTTTATTGTAATGAACCAATTTACCACTGTTATTCTGTTTACATGACACCATTACAAATTTCTGTTTGCATACCCAAGGTCTGCTACTATGTATTACGTTGAGACAATTGTGTACCCCATATATTGTTTAGACTTTTTTTTACTAGGACCTATTATTATTATAAAATTCTACTATTTTACATGTGTATGTATGCCCTTTTTTGTATTAATAAAATAATGGATATATTAATTAGCTCTTTCAATTAGCAGAGTGCTTCATACAAAGTCCCACCCTTTAGCCCATTCTGTTTAACCACTTTACTATCAGCCGTCATCAATTGACGGCGGCACGATAGCTCTTTTGTTCTCAGAGGACGTCATATGACGTCCTTGTCTTGCAGAGCCACTAGGGGGGGCGCGCACCCACGCGTTACTGGGAACCCGATGGCCGCTAGGGACCGGCAATTGCCCAGTAACTGAGCAGGACCGTGGATCTCTGTGTGTAAACACAGAGATCCACGTCCTGTCAGGGAGAGGAGACCAATGCTGTGTCCCTTGTACATAGGGACACAGATCGGTCATCTCCCTCAGTCATTCCCTCCCCTTACAGTTAGAATCACTCACTAGGGTACACATTTAACCCCTTGATGGCCCCCTAGTGTTAACCCCTTCCCTGCCAGTCACATTTATACAGTAATCAGTGCATATTTATAGCACTGTTCGCTGTATAAATGTGAATGGTCCCAAAATAGTGTCAAAAGTGTCCGGTGTGTCCGCCGCAATATCGCAGTCCCAAGAAAAATCGCAGATCGCCGCCATTACTAGTAAAAAAAAAAAAAAATGCTATAAATCTATCCCCTATATTGTAGCCACTATAACTTTTGCGAAAAACCAATCAATATACGCTTATTGCGATTTTTTTACAAAAAAATATGTAGAAGAATACGTATCCGCCAAAACTGAGGAAAAAAAATCGTTTTTTTTAATACATTTTTGGGGATATTTACTATAGCAAAAAGTAAAAAAAAGTATATATATTTTTTTAAATTGTCGTTCTTCTTTTGTTTATAAAGAAAAAAATAAAAACCGCAGAGGTGATCAAATACCACCAATAGAAAGCTCTATTTGTGGGGGAAAAAATATAAAAATTTAATTTGGGTAAAGTGTAGCATGACTGCGTAATTGTCATTGAAATTGTGACAGCGCTGAAAGCTGAAAAATGTCTTGCGCAGGAAGGGGGTGAAAGTGCCTGGTATTGAGGTGGTTAAACATTCCAATAAAAGGCAGCTGAGTAAGAAATATGAATATTTCTTGCCTCAAATAGGCCCTATAGGGTTTGAGGTAAGTCAGAACTTTGCTAGATTGCAAAACAGGCAACCAGATGGGTCTTAAGGTGACTTTACATACCTTCACAAGCATCATTATGATGAGTTGCCTTAGTGGCCAGTAGGGAGATACACGGGAAGCTGGAGGATGCAGACCAAGCGCTGCAGTTGCTATTTTCATGAATTTTACATGCTTTGTAGCAGTTGATTTATTTTCTTTAGGGGACAGTTCTCTCCATTATTTTTTCAATGAAAAAATGAATAAATATCATGGATACTTTGCATCCATTTCTTGGATGAGCTGTGTAGACGACCACAGCTGATTTTGAAGTTGCCTAGTTTCCAGCAAGGATGAACACATCTCTTGCCTCATCTACATATATGTACCTTGTGCCCATTTAACAAACTAGGTGACATTTTAGTTACTGTTGGCCTGGTGAATTCAATCACAGCAAGGATAGAATGGAATGTAAACACTATTTTATTTTTGTATTTATTTTTGCTGTCACAATGTAGAGTATAAGATTTTCTATCATCTGTGCCCCGTCTTGCCACAAAGAGTTAATCCAGCTCTGAGCAATCCTCTTTTCAGTGAGATAAACGGACAAACAGGAGAAAACGTTTGTCCGTTCTTCACCCGTGCTGTGAATGACAGGCTATTTACATATCTCACGCAGCTAGCATGAGACAGGCATTATTTTTTAATTCCCACCCCCACATCTTTTCTGAAGTCATGTGGTTACTTTTCTGAATTTTGACTGGATGTTAGTGATCATAGCATCATTTAGTGTAAGGAATACACAGGAGAAATGCATGTTGACAAGGGAAGTGTAGAGGTGGGCGGGGAGTTTACTGACATCACAACTCCACCCACCGAGCTCCAGACAACAGATCCACCCACAGAATCTGCAGTTTTTCAGTTCTTATAACAGACAGAGGGGAGACATTGACAGGTAAGGATACATGCAGGAGGCATCCATATCATTATAGATCAGCACTATGGCAGTAGTTTAGAAAGGATGAGACTTTAAAGCAATGCTAGATTTTACCTATATAAACTTGGCACTGGAACTATACAGTCACTATCTATGTTGTCTGTAAAGTACCACCATGGGTATAAGGAATTGATAGTTTTCTATGAAAAGGGCTGTCCTCCAGCACGCTGTCTGTGTCCGGAACTAAAGAGGAGGCACTGCAGAATCTCCCAGAACTGTTAGCGGATTGCAAGCTGGCATGGAGTGAGATTTAGCCCAAAAGGGGGTACTCACAGATTTCCTGCTAGAGGTTAATACAGCAAAACCTTGGTTTGAGAGTAACTTTGTTTGAGAGCATTTTCAAAGACAAGCAACATTTTTAAATACACTTTGACTTGGTTAACAAGCAATGTCTTGATATACAAGTAGTGTCAGGTCACAGCTGAGTATAAAAGAGAAGAGAGGAGCCTCTAAGTGTAGCAATACGGTTACATTTAATGAAGGTACAACATTTAGCAACTGGCACGGTTGATGATTAAAACAGACACATCTAAGTATGCAGGGATCCGGGGTAAACATAGACCATTCTCCTCTCTTCTATTTTATACTCTGTAGTTCCTGCTGGATTTTTCTTCTAATCCCCTTAAGGAGGCTGCCATAAGGACATGTTATGGTTACACAACTTATCACATTGCTAGAATCTTTCTATACAGACTATAAACTGAAAAACCTTTAAATATATGGTTGTGGAACGAATCATCTGAGTTTCCATTATTTCTTATAGGAAAATTTGCTTTGATATACAAGTGCTTTGCATTACAAGCATGTTTCTGGAACGAATTATGCTTGCAAACCAAGGTTTTACCGTACCACCTTTGACCAGGTCACTAGCAAGATAGCAGGTAGCCAAGCATTGTGTTTTGTTTGTGGCATGAATGCAGGTGTAGGAGATGATGGTAAGTGTGGAGCTGGGTCGTGTGTGCCCGTGAAGATGGTGTGAACATGATCAGTGTGATCATCTGAGCTGAGCAGTTTGATTAGGGTACCCAGTTCATGATGCAGGAAAAATGGCACCACATAGAGGGTGACATCAGGGGGGATCCAGGGGACACTCCCCATCCACACATTCTTTACCCTCCTGGTGGTCTTTATGGACAAGGTTCCATTAGAAATGTGAACCATGGCTCTGGACCTCTAAGGACATAATACAAACAATGTATATTCTCTCATGATCAATGATGATGATGGATGTTCCATTTTGCTGGAAAATGGCCAATGAAAAATATCTGTTCACATACCATCTAGTCACTGTTGCCCAGTGTCTCAGTTCATAGCTTGGACGGATTGATTCACTGTCCGAGAGTGACTGTATAGCAGGGGCAGACTGACAACTCATGGGGCCCCCGGGCAATAGGAGATTACGGAGCCCCTGGGCAAAAGGAGATTATGGGGCTCCCCAAGCAATAGATTATGGGGCCACACAGTGTACACACACACACATACAGTATACATAAACAGTATAGACACACAATACACACACACACACACACACACAGTATACATACACACAGAATACACATACACACACTGAAAAGCTACTGGAGAGGTGGGGCAGCTATGATCTTGGGATTTAAAAAAAAAAGATTTTAACATACTGTCCCTGTTTTTTACTGAGGCTGGCAACTCTGATGGGGCCCCCTAGTGGCATGGGGCCCCCGGGCAGTGCCCGAATGGTCAGTCCGCCCCTGCTGTATAGTGTCCTGTCTTTAAATGGAATGATATAAGTGCCCACTCACACTGTTGCCCAGTGTCTCAGTTCATAGCTTGGACGGATTGATTCACTGTCCAAGAGTGACTGTATAGCAGGGGCAGACTGACAACTCATGGGGCCCCAGGGCAATAGGAGATTATGGAGCCCCCCAGGCAATAGATTATGTATACACACACATACAGTATACATACACAGTATACACACACGCAATATACTCACGCAGTATAAATATACACACACTGAAAAGGTACTGGAGAGGTGGGGCAGCTATAATCTTGGGATTTTTTTAAAAACACAGATTTTTACATACTGTCCCTGGATTTTACTGAGGCTGGCAACCCTGATGGGGCCCCATAGTGGCACGGGGCAACCGGGCAGTGCCTAAGTGCCCAAATGGTCAGTCTGCCCCTGCTGTATAGTGTCCTGTCTTTAAATGGAATGATGTAAGTGCCCACTCACACTGGTGGCCAGTGACTGGTGCCAGCCAGGGCTGGTGCAAGGATTTTTGACACCCTAGGAGAAACCTAATTTTGCCGCCCCCTTGGCTCCACCCCTGACTCCCCCCTCTTTGCCCTGCCCATGTATACGACACCTTTTTAATGAAACGCCCATCAAATTCAGCTCACAAGCACCCATCAATGCAGCCTACCAGCGCCCATCAATGAATGTTTGCTTGCTTTCATTCATTTGGGAGTCGGGACAAAGACACAGTCCTCCGCCTCCACTGTGCCTCGGATGCAATGTGCGAATAGAGCGGCAGCTGCCTGCCTAGTTTGCCTAGTGGTAGCACCGGCCCTGGTGCCAGCAACTACTTACCTGATCACTGAGCACTTAAACAGTGAAGAATTCATTGATATCATGGACAGTATAGTTTCATCACAAGAAAGTTCTTTTTTTTTTTTCTTTTTTAAGTATGTACATATATTTTACACATGGTCACATAAGTAATTTAAAATGTAGAACCTTACCAAATAACCTCGCAAGAGAAATTATAGAATCCAATCACATAGTAGGATCAGATACATTTTACAATTAAATAATAATCCAGAGGAAACAGCAGTTCCAAATCAAACAACATTTTATTTGCTCTTTCATGTAATAGCATTGACAAATATACAGTATTTATGTAGATTTAGAACATTTATATTGTACTCATGTTGTTCTATAAAATGTAGCTGTTGTCTCTGACAGCCCTCGGATTGCCAGTCAAAGTACTGTGCAAATATTAAACCACCTTGTCCCAGAACACATAATTGAGGAGAGGCGCCAGGACATTGTGACGCCACATATATATATTCTTTTTCACAGATGTTCCTTGTTGAGTGAGGCTGCCAGGGAGCCGTCTTCTATACCTGGAAGACCTGGAGAGGTTACCAAGACATTGTGTTCTGAAATCACCTAAGGGTGCATCAGGAAAGAATGAGGATAGTGTTTTTACCTTGATGACTCTGCGTAAATGAATTTATCTTTAAATAGACATAACCAGGTAGAAAACCTACATAGTCAAGTCTTAAAAAAAACATTTTCTGGAGATTATGAGGAAAAAAATGAATAAAGAAAAAAAAGAAAACCCTGGTGGTAAATGATGTACAATATAACAAAATGGAATCTAATTAAATTAAACTGAAAGTTGCCCCCTCGTTAAAGCCGGGTTCACACTTGTCCGACAAACGCTCCAACATTGGGAGTTCATGTTGCATGACGTGTGAAAATCAATGTTTCCCTATGAGAGCCGTCTGAACTGGTCCAACACAAGTCGGTCCGACTCTGAAAATACTCCCTGTACTACTTTGGTTTGACTTTGATCCTACTTCAGCCCATTGAATATCATTGAAGTCGGATCAAAGTGAGATCCTTGTCCTAAGCATCCGACTTTTGACATCCGACATCGTGATTACAGCAGCAGTAAAAGGAATTTTTCTCACTCTGGGATTGTTTTGATTGGTCAAAGAACAAGTCAGATTATCACAAAGTCGGATCAAAGTAGTATCCTGTTCATGAAAATCGGATGGATGTCGAGCCGATGTAGGACCGATGTCGCAGAGCAAAGTAGGATGAGGCCGGGTTCACACTGGTCCGACAAACGCTCCGACATTGGGAGTTCATGTCGCATGACGTGTCAAAATCAATGTTTCCCTATGAGAGCCGTCTTAACTGGTCCAACACAAGTCGGTCCGACTCTGAAAATACTCCCTGTACTACTTTGGTATGACTTTGATCCTACTTCAGCCCATTGAATATCATTGAAGTCGGATCAAAGTAAGATCCTTGTCCTAACCATCCGACTTTTGACATCCGAAATCGTGATTACAGCAGCAGTAAAAGGAATTTTTCTCACTCTGGGATTGTTTTGATTGGTCAAAGAACAAGTCAGACTATCACAAAGTCAGATCAAAGTAGTATCCTGTTCATAAAAGTCAGATGGATGTAGGATCAATGTAGGACCAATGTAAGACCGATGTCGCAGAGCAAAGTAGGATGAAAGTCGTACTACTGTCGTGTAGTATAGTGTGAACCCAGCCTGAAAGTTGTATGACTGTTCTATCATACCAGTGTGAACCCAGCCTAAGGCTCCTTTCAGACTGGGGCGGGAGCCAGGGTTTCCCATTGTTTTCAATGGGAAGGAGCAGTGAAGGAGCGGTATACCTGCCGCTTCTCTCACCGCTCCAAAGATGCTGCTGACAGGAGATTTTTTATTCCCCCACCAGCGCATCCCCTTAGTGTGAAAGCCCTCGGGTTTTCACATTGAGTATGCAGTGAAGGAGTTTTTCAGGCGGTATAGCAGCGCTATTTTTAGTGCTGTACTGCCTGAAAAACTCCTCAGTGTGAAAGGGGTCTAAGACATCAGAATGCAGCAACTTAAGCACACAGATGTAGAATGACTAGTCTCCACAGGTGACTATGCATTTACACCTATAGAAATGCTTTGGTTGGTTAGACTGTGCCTACATGGCTCACCACCCTACTATACATTTTTCATAATGTGCAAGTGAAAAATGGCTTGGTAGTTAAATATGCATTGATGGGGCATAGTGGAATAACCCATATAGTGGATAAACAGAAGCCATAGTATAAAAATATGGAAAGTAATCAGTGCGCCTTTAACCACTTAAGGACCGCCTACTGTACATTTACGTCGGCAGAATGGCACGGCTGGGCATATCAACGTATATATACGTTGATTTTAGTACCCAGCCGTGGGTCGCGGGCGCGCGCGCCCGCGACCCGGTCCGAAGCTCCGGGACCGGGACCGCGGGATTCGCGGACCAGATCGCCGCTGCAGTGCGGCGATCCGTCCCTGGAGCGGAAGAACGGGGAGAGCCGTGTGTACACACGGCTTCCCCGTGCTTCTCTGTGGCTGTAGCATCGATCGCGTCATCCCTGTAATAGGGGGACGCGATCGATGACGTCACACCTACAGCCACACCCCCCTACAGTAGTAAACAAAACACATAGGTCACACATCCCCTACAGCGCCACCTGTGGTTAACTCCCAAACTGCTACTGTCATTTCCACAGTAAACAATGCAAATTTAAATGCATTTGTTGCTGTGAAAATGACAATTGTCCCAAAAATGTGTCAAAATTGTCCGAAGTGTCCGCCATATTGTCACAGTCACAAAAAAAATCGCTGATCGCCGCTATTAGTAGTAAAAAATTTTTTTTTTATAAAAATGCAATAAAACTATTCCTTATTTTGTAAACGCTATAAATTTTGCGAAAACCAACCGATAAACGCTTATTGCGATTTTTTTTACCAAAAATACGTAGAAGAATACGTATCGGCCTAAACTGAGGAAAAAAAATGTTTTTTTATATATTTTTGGGGGATTTTTATTATAGCAAAAAGTAAAAAATATTGAATTTTTTTTAAAATTGTCGCTCTATTTTTGTTTATAGCGCAAGAAATAAAAACCGCAGAGGTGATCAAATAACACCAAAAGAAAGCTCTATTTGTGGGGAAAAAAGGACGTCAATTTTGTTTGGGAGTCACGTCGCACGACTGCGCAATTGTCAGTTAAAACGACACAGTGCCGAATCGCAAAAAGGGGCAAGGTCCTTTACCTGCATTTTGGTCCGGGTCTTAAGTGGTTAATGGAAGAACTCAGCTATGAGGAAAGATTAGAGGAACTGAATTTATTCTCGCTTGAGAAGAGGAGAATAAGGGGGATATGATAAACGTGTTCAAATACATAAGGGGTCCATATAGTGAGCTTGGTGTTGAGTTATTCACTTTACGGTCAACACAAAAGACAAGGGGGCACTGTTTACGTCTAGAGGAAAAGAGATTTTATCTCCAAATACGGAAAGGTTTCTTCACAGTAAGAGCTGTGAAAATGTGGAACAGACTCCCTGAGGTGGTTCTGGCCAGCTCAGTAGATTGCTTTAAGAAAGGCCTGGATACTTTCCTAGATGTACATAATATAACTGAGTACTAAGATGTGTAGGTAAGTTGATCCAGGGTAAATCCGATTGCCTTAGGGGATCAGGAAGGAATGGGATAATGTTTATTGTAAAGCTCCCATGCATTACACAAACACTAGGTTAAAATTTCAGCCGACATAGCTAACAAAAACAGTTAACTTTAAACAGTTAAAAAAAAATTAATAAAAATGCCATAAAACTATCTCCTATTTTGTAAACGTTATAACTTTTGTGCAAAATGTATTGGCCTAAACTGAGGAAAAAATGTTTTTATATATATTTTTTGAGGATATTTATTAACCACTAGCCGACCAGCCGCCATCGTTCTACGGCGGCAGGTCGGCTCTCCTGGGCGAGAGCCCGTAGCTCTACGTCGGGATATTCGCGGCCACTAGGGGGCGCGTGCGCACTGCCGGCGGCCCGTGCGCGCACCCCCCGCTCGCCCCCGAGTCGCGCGCTCTTTCCCTGGCGGGCGCGATCGCCGCCGGGCACGCGCGCTCGTTCGTTACAGAGCGGGGAAGGGGAGGTATGTGTGTAAACACATTCCTCTCATTCCTGTCAGCGGGGGAAACGCTGATCCTCCGTTCATACAATGTATGAACAGAAGATCAGTGATTCCCCCTAGTGAGTCCACCCCACCATACAGTTAGAACACAAATAGGAACACACTTAACCCCTTCCCCGCCCCCTAGTGTTAACCCCTTCACTGCCAATGGCATTATTATAGTAATCCAATGCATTTTTATAGCATTGATCGCTATAAAAATGCCAATGGTCCCAAAAATGTGTCAAAAGTGTCCGATGTGTCCGCCATAATATCGCAGTACCGAAAAAAAACGCTGATCGCTGCCATTACTAGTAAAAAAAAAATATTAATAAAAATGCCATAAAACTACCTACTTTTTTGTAAACGCTATAAATTTTGCGCAAACCAATCAATAAACGCTAATTGCGATTTTTTTTTAACGAAAAATATGTAGAAGAATACGTATCGGCCTAAACTGAGGAAAAAAAATGTTTTTTTATATCTTTTTTGGGGATATTTATTATAGCAAAATGTAAAAAATATTGCATTTTTTTCAAAATAGTCGCTCTATTTTTGTTTATAGCGCAAAAAATAAAAACCGCAGAGATGATAAAATACCACCAAAAGAAAGCTCTATTTGTGGGAAAAAAAGGACGCCAATTTGGTTTGGGAGCCACGTCGCACGACCGCGCAATTGTCAGTTAAAGCGACGCAGTGCCGAATCACAAAAAGTGCTCTGGTCTTTGGATAGCAATATGGTCCGGGGCTAAAGTGGTTAAGTAAAAAATATTGATTTTTTTTTTATTGTCGCTCTATTTTTGTTTAAATTGAAAAAAAAAAAAAAACGCAGAGGTGATCAAATACCACCAAAAGAAAGCTCTATTTGTGGGGAAAAAAAGGACGGCAATTTTGTTTGGGAGCCACGTCGCACAACCGCTCAATTGTCAGTTAAAGCGATGCAGTGCCGAATAGTAAAAAGGTGCCAGGTCCATTATCTACATAATGGTCGGGGTCTTAAGTGGTTAAATATCCCCATTCCCTTTTCTGTGTTTTTCTGCACATTCACTTGGAAACCAATTACCGTGGGTTTAATAGCAGGAAGAATTGTAAAGCATTGATTTTATTTTACGTTTATTTTTTACTGTATTTTCACATTATGATGTATATTGTGTCCTAATTTAGCATATACAATAGGAGGAGGTTCCACCGTTATTCATAAACAGGTTGGAAGGGTAGCATTGCACTTTTGTTTGTTATATAAGTTTTAGTTTATTAAAAGATTTTTCGAGCAGTTGGGTTCCTTTCGCTACTACTAAATACATTGCATCTGGCTTTGCCTAGTTATTGTTAATGTACGTCCTTCTGTTTAAAGAATTTTTACTTAACTCCTTGACTGCCAAACCTCCCTATATGGTGTAACAAGGACTTCCACTGCCAACTCAAAGAACAGAATTGACTGGAAAGGGATTACTCCCTTGTGGTTTTATGCTCTTGGATCCTAAAGTGTTTGAGCCCTTTCCAAGATTTCATTCCTATAGTTAGGTCACAGATTTTATGATGTGCAGTTTCAAATGTCAAACAGATTGGGAGCAGTGGTTAATGGCTATCAGGATTTTTTAAAGCATTATTAATCATTTCAGAAAGAAAAATTTAAGTGGTAGTGCAGGCTAGATGATTCTCGATATTCATTTGTCCAAGTCAGAACCATGACTGCAAATGCAATAGTTTGAAGCTCTTTTCTAAATTAAAATCTTACTAAATCTTGATCTATTGTTATAGAACTTAGGTTATCCTTTTAAAATGTAAGGACACAGAAAACAAACAGTATTTTCAGTTTCAACTAATCAGTTTTATAAGAAAATGGTTACTGTTCATAGCAATAAAGACACAGGGTCCAATTTTTCTTTCAACCATCATTATTTAGCAAACGTATTTAAAAATGGCCAAAGGGACTATTTTTTAAATTGTATTTTTTTTCAGGGCGGGTGCAGGGATGTTATTTGCAGTGACCCAGATACACAAAAACTATTTCTGTACTTAGGTCTTACTTTCTGGCACAGGAAGACCATGTAGAATTGGCCGGGAATAGCTAATCTAGGAGGAAAATAACTAGTACTTCCAACCCTGGAAGAGCTCATTACTGAATACAGTCATTTTTTAACTTTCTATGGGACCAATTGTGAAGAAGGGAGTTAGTACTTCACTAGATGTGTGCCTCCTTAGCTCATTTTCCAAATCAGGAGAATCACTGTAAAATATCTGCGATGGCTGTGATATACTCCCAGGTTTTGTTGGATCGGTATTGTGTATCTATGCACAAGTTGAAACCCCTGAGCATCTGGTGAGCTTGCACCGATTACTTATAGCGTATGTTTTGTATTAGTCCCTCCATTTTCAGGTGTATTAAATGACGAGCTAATGTTTTTGACAACGGTGTCCTTTCTCTCGGATCCTTCCCTTCCTCACCCAATTCATTGCTGATCCTGGGCAGGTGCACGGGGTGCAGTGCACCCAGGCGCCACAGAGGTGGGGGCGCTGAAGCACCAGAGTGCTCTCCTTCCGCTTCCTCCTCCCTTTTCTGAGTGAGTGAGGAACTTATATAGCGCAGCACATGCAAACTAAATCTTGTCTGTGTCCAGGGGCAGCTCTCTCCGTCGGCAACTGACAGGAGCGGATCAGAGGAGGAGCCGCCGCAACTGTGTTTCCTGCCCAAGTCCATCCTCCTTCCCTCCCTTCTCCTGCCAGAGGAGGAGAGCGAGGCAGCCGGAGACCATAGCAGCAGTCTCTGAGCATCTCCTGCTTTATATCTGCAGTCTCTGAGCATCTCTTGTATTATATCTGCAGTCTCTGAGCATCCCCTGTAGTATGTATGCAGTCTCTGACCACATCCTGTAATATATCTGCAGTCTCTGACCATCTCCTGTATTATATATGCAGTCTCTAAACCATCTCCTGTAGTATGTCTGCAGTCACTGACCATCTCCTGTACTATGTCTGCAGTCTCTGACAATCTCCTGTACTATGTCTGCAGTCTCTGACTATGTGGGCGCCAGAAATATTTCTGCACCCAGGTGTCTGTGACCCTAGGATCGGCCCTGACCCAACTCACTGCCATAAGTCTATTCCCCACAAACCACATCTTATTTTTACACCCCATTACCCCTCTTTCTACTATATTTCCCTGACCTCCCTACTAATCTCACTAGGAAAACACTTTCCCCTATAGCCCCCTTATCAAGAAAATTGCCCCTGCTTCTTGCATATGCAATTTAAAGGAGTTGCAAACTATTTTTTTTTTTTTTTTTTTAAATAACAAACATGTTATACTTACCTCCACTGTGCAGCTCCTTTTGCACAGAGTGGCCCCCGATCCACGTCTTCTGGGGTCCCTCGGCGGCTGTCTCTGGTCCTCCCCGCACAAATGACACACTTTCATGTGAAAGAGCTTGCATTGTGTGTAGTCCTTGTGGGCGTGATCCTGTGATACCCCTGCTATCACTCGGCCCGCCTCTCAGCTAGCTGCATCACTGGATGTGATTGACAGCAGCGCCAGCCAATGGCTGCGCTGTTTTTAATCCATCCGCTCTAGCCAATCAACGGCCAGGCTGTGCGGCGAAGAGGATGTCGGGGCCGAGCGCGAGACTTTCGAGGCGTCAGGTAAGTATAACGGGGGGCCAGGGGCACTATTTTCGGAAGTTTTTTCACCTTAATGCATAGATTGCATTAAGGTGAAAAAAGTTTTCCTTTACAACCCCTTTAATGGCAAGCTGTGCCAACCAGTGCCAACATAAATTTTACCCTGCATTCTCTTCTGCTTTTGCCAATAGACCTCTACTCAAAGGAGCAAGTTATTTGCATTATGTACTCGGGAAACCAAAACTGCTATGTTGTCAGGACCCAGGTCTAAACTTGGGAACTGTGTTGTGTTTAGCAATGTCTCTTTTTGCCAAGCCACCTGGGATGCTGGAGAGCTCCCTGGATAATTCATTGAATGATCTTGACTTGAACCCTTTTTTTTCTTTATACTCTTTGCTCCTCCCATGAACTTTCTAATTTAAGTCATGTCTTTGTACTTCATGTTAGCAATATTATTATGCACTCTCCAGTCATTTTCCTTCTCTCGTCACACCCTGCTGTCATCAGTATTTTTGCTACCACTTGTTGCCGACCTTTGGCTTGTTTCTTGACTATGCTTTTGCTTGATCCCAACCTGCAACCACTCATTATTGACCTTTGGCTAGTTTACTGACTACGCTTCTGCTTGATCCCTACTTGCTGTATCTGCTACTGACCGCAACCTTGGAACTAACAAGCAGAAAAACCCATCTCTACCATCAGGAGCTCTGGTGAACACTGGTTAGTACTTACAGTGCGCAACTCAGGTAAGCCCATGTCAACCTTCTCTACTTATCTAGTTGGACAGTGTGTGCCTCGCTACTTCTATAGCTATTGGCCTCCAAGCCAGACTCCAGACCGTAACATGTGTTTGTGTTGATACTGCTTTACAGTATGATATGGTCTTATCCAGAATAATATTGTAGATTTTTCTGCAAGTTTTCAAGCACTTTATAGAAAAATAGTTTACAAAAAAATAACTTTGGCCTGTTGCTGGATGTGTGTGCTCCAAAAGACCAAATATAAACAATTATCTTATTCCGCTACTCTTCATGTTCGGAGATGTGCTGGCCTCCACAGATCCCTTAAGGAAGTTGGGCATGTCCATTTGTTATAGTATCTATCACTATGTCACCAACATATTATTTTTTTACCTATGATCTACTGTCTCCTCTTGTACCTGAGTGACCTATCCAATCTAGTCAAATTGAAACAAATCCAAACCCAAACCCAAAAGCAAAGAATTCATATGTTGCAGCTTATGAATTGTAAATTTGGTGGCTGCAATTTGTTTTCTTTTGTTTAGGCTTTTTAAATTTAATTTCACCTGGTGATCTGGCCAATAAGTATAATATTTTTAAAAATCCTTTAACAGATAAAGCAAAAGTGGCAGCTAGAGGATTAAGATAAACAATTTACAGTTGAACTAAAGTCTAAATTTAATAATTGCAAGCAGGCAGGCTCTTTATGGCAGAATGGACATACTGTATTTCTTTTGCAATAGTAATAATAATAATAATAATAAAAAAAAACCTGTGTGCTCACAGTTCTCTTAAAAATGTTTACTGAGCTGCTACATTTAGGCACAGTGCCCATGTGCCAGGATGCTATCCCCCGATGGCACCCATAAAAAGCAGGGAAGAAAATGCTGGCAATAGCAAGGAGCCTTGTGGGCATCAGACATGCGAAGGGCAAAAATAAATATAAATAAATATATACTGTATATATATATATATATATATATATATATATATATATATATATATATATATATATATATACATACACACACACTATATTGTCAAAAGTATTGGTATGCCTGCCTTTACAGATACATGACCTTTAATGGCATCCCAGTCTTAGTCCGTATGGCTTAATATTGAGTTGGCCCACCCTTTGCATCTATAACAGCTTCAACTCTTAGGGGAAGGCTGTCCACAAGGTTTAGGGTCTATGGGAATGTTTGACAATTGTGAGGTCAAGCACTAATGCACAGTCATGTTGGAGCAGGAAGGGGCCATCACCAAACTTTTTCCACAAAGTTGGGAGAATGAAATTGTCCAAATGTCTTTGGCCAAGCCCAACCCTTGAAAAACAACCCTACACCATAATCCCCCTCTACCAAACGATCTGGACCAAAATACAAAGCAAGGACCATAAAGACATGGATGACATGGATGAGCGAATGGTCAAATATTCCCATAGATACACTCCTAATACACTCCTAAACCTTGTAGACAACCTTACAAGAAGAGTGGAAGCTAGTTTATAGCTGCAAAGGGTGGGCCAACTCAATATCACACCCTATGGACTAGGTTTGGGATGCCATTAAAGTTTATGTGCGTGTAAAGGCTGGGACCTGAAGGGATGTAGTCCCAAGGGAGGGGCGAGCACTCTGACTAACCCCCAGCCAGAACGGCTCAGATGATGGGGGCAAGCTTACTGAGGAGGAACATGAAGTGAGAAATTCAGGCAAAGAAAAACATTTTTTAGAAGGGAAATCTAAGGAAAAAGTAAGTGAACCAACAATACACTAACTGAAAGAAAATAAAAAACAAACTTTTACAACCCCTTTTAAAGGTCTATGTAAAGTAGCCCTTCAACCTGAATGATTCAGAAGAAAACCAGCCTCTATGTATTACATTTCTTTTAAATACACACATTTTCCTTTTTCTGAATGCAGAAATCTAGAATAAAGTAAAGGATTGGCTGTTTGGCAGGCTGGAACACAAGGGAGGCCAGTCCTCGCAGGCGACAGGGCTGTGTGACAGGGTTGTGCTGCGGACATGGCAGCAATAAATGTTTGTCTGCCTCCCTGCATGTTAAGTAAAACATGGTTAGTATCAGGGGCAGCAGCAGCTGTCATCACGTCCATGTTTTATGGCATATATGCAGAGTTGGTGATGGGGGGACAGGGATGTCTCTCTACACCATACTCTTCACGGCTGGTAAACTTATTACTTCTCTGGACAAAGAGTCAGGGCTGTTTAATTATTTGCTGCATAACAAATTAACCCTTTTACTAAGCTATTCACTTTCTGACAATGTTACGGGCTTTTAATGAGCTTATTTATAGCTGTACAATTCTAGATATATTTTGATGTGCGGATAATCTCTGTGATAATGTGGAGAGTCGATACATCAGCTATAATGTAAATGAGATAATTTATGTCATAAATAAATGTATACTTTATATCATAAATTAATAATGGTATGAGTGATGCCACGTACACACGATCGGACATTCCGACAACAAAACCGTCGATTTTTTTCCGACGGAATGTTGGCTCAAACTTTTGTTGCGTACACACGGTCACATAAATGTTGTTGGAAATTCCGATCACCAAGAACGCGGTGACGTACAACACTACAATGAGCTAGGAAAGATTAAGTTCAATGATTCCGAGCATGTGTCAAATTGATTCCGAGCATGTAAAATTTTTGTGCATCGGAATTGCATACGGACAATTGGAATTTCCGACGAGCACTCATCGAAAAAATGAGAACCAGCTCTCAAAAATTTGTTGTCGAAATTTCCGACAGCAAATGTGTGATGGAGCCTAAACGCGATCTGATTTTACGACAACAAGCTCACATCGAACATTTGGTGACGGAAATTCTGGCCATGTGTACGAAATAAAAAAAAAACATCAAAACGTATAGATTTTCAATGGCAGCATTTGAAAAGTAAACAACTATTTTGTCTGGTTAAAGTGATACTAAAGTTTTGTTTTTATTTATTTTTTCATTTAAAAATAACAAACATGCTATACTTACCTCCTCTGTGTAGTGGTTTTGCACAAAGCAGCCCTGATCCTTCTCTTCTTGGGTCCCTCGCTGACTCTCCTGGCCCCTCCCTCCTGCCGAGTGCCCCCACAGCAATTAGCTTCCTATGGGGGCACCCAAGTTGACCTTCTGCTCTGTGTGTCCGTTCAGATATAGAGCCGTGGCTTGGCCCCCGCGCCATCTCTCTCTCTTTGGCTCACTGATGTTGATTGACAGCAACATAAGCCAATGGCACCCCCGCTGCTGTCTCAGCCAATGTGGAGGGAGAGTCCCGGGCAGTTAAAACTCTTGTGCAACATCACTGGATCGAGATGGGGCTCAGCCACGCTCATCGGATCCCCCCCGCTGTGCTTTTAGGCTGCATTCACACCTGAGCGTTTTGTCGCCTAAAGCGCAACGCTCAAAAACGCTAGAGGGGAAAAATAACATTATTCTCTATGGAGATGGTTCACATCTCCACTGCAAAACGCCGAACGCCAAACGAACGCCTGAAGCTCAAACAAGTCCTGGACCCTTTTTTGTTGTGTGAATATGGCGGCTTGGGCATTTTCCATTGGTGCCAATGACCTGTAAAAAACGCTGCGTTTTGTCACGGCAAATCACGGTAAAAAACGCCGCAATTTGTAGCGGCAAATCGCGGTAAAAAACGCCGCAAAACGCCTACGCTTAGGTGTGAATGCAGCCTTAAAGGAATCGCCATACAGCGGGGAGATTTGCGAGAATGAACTGACCTGCGGCCGTATAATGACAGTGGCTGTCGGTTTATATGTGCGATTATTGCTGTTATAACCACTAGTAATAATCACTGTGTGTCCCCCCCCCCCCACCTAGAGAACAGGAGGGATTCCCCCATCAACACAGACTGTGGTTGCAAGTAAGAAAATTGCCCCGTCTATTAGGAAAGCAGGAATCTCTGTCATTTATTGCTTCGTTAAAAGTTGATGTTTAGCTTACTTTTTATATAGTAAAATCTGGTCCAGAGTAAAGACAACCGACTCTGACACATGCATTGTCAAAGCACACTGTCAAAACAGGTAGATAAACAGATCTAATGATGTATTCACTCAGTTCTGTACACACAGCCACCTAGTATAGACACAGCTGGGAACTGTGGCCATTGTAGATCAGAAAGAATACAATGGGCCGTGATGTAGAAAATGTCCTTTTAGTAGTATCATAGCACATAAACAGCACATTTATGCATGACACGTGAAGCGCGACTGTTTGATACTGTCCTCTGTAGTTTCATATGCCACTGGGACATAATGCAGGTGATGAAACACGGGATAAAATTATCTGAATTTGGATTGTCCCCGTTTTTTTTTCTCTTTTTGGAAGATTCAACAAACACATCAGAGACTCTCAGCTATCCAATATTTAAACAGCTGGAGTGAGGAGTTAATAGCTGATGGTTTAGTGACAAAGGCTGTAGTAACATACAGAAAAATGAATGAAAGGTACAGTTCAGTTTGTAATTGTTACCTAAATTGGAGAGGTTAAATAAAATACAACACGAGTATCACCATATTAATTATAGCCGAGCGCTAAAGCTGGCTGGTTTGTGATGTTTCTTGTGCCCGTTGAAAAAAAACAATGGTTTTCCCAACAGGATTCTGCTCAAGCTTGTCATGCGTACACTCGGTCACTCCAAATTCCGACAGTTAAAAACGTGGTGACGTACAACACTACGAAGAGCCGAGAAAAATTAAGTTCAATGCTTCCGAGCATGCGTCGCACAGTCGAACGGAATCCCGCTAGGATTTTTTTCCTGATGGGAAAAAATAGATCCTGCTCTCTTTTTTTCCCCAGCAGTTTTCCTGTGGGAAAAAGTCCGATGAGCATACACATGGTCAGGATTTCCGATGAAAAGCTCTCATCTGAGTTTTTCCGACAGGAAAACCGGTCGAGTGTATGGGGCATTAGTGATTGGTCATATCGGCTTCATCTCGTTCAACATTCTTCTATTGAAAAATTGAAGGAGCTCGGCAGAAAATTATTGGCTGAGCAACAGCCACGTCCAATCAGATGGTATTCTGACAACCAGTGCCAGCGGCTGTCTATGCACGCTGAAAAGTGTGGATGGGGAGACCTGTTGTCCTGTTTCAAAGTCTATCAATGTATAACCTTAATGCCTCAAAGGCATATGTGACCTGAATAAAGCGATGTGTGTGACGCTCAGGCTTGGCAGAAAGGGGGAAACGCAGTGCATCCACAGGTGCTGACAGGGGATGGAGCCCATTCTGGCTCCTGCAAGGGTATGAAAGAGAAAAGAGTGGCCCCTAGGAGCCCCACATCCAAGATGTCCTAGGGAGGTGAAGAGAGCGGCAACCCGAGCCTGGACTCCAACCAGGCCACACTGTCAATGCGTTTTTACTCCGCCTCAGGGGAGCTTAGTCCACATGCTCAGCATTGCCAGTCAATGGGGGATAAAATGCCCCAGTGGAGGAAAAGAGGGGTGCCTTTGCTTAGAGGGGGGGGGGGGCATTGATGCTTAGTGGGGAAATAAACTGTTTCTCTGTGGGGGGGAGCCAGAAAAAAAATGGTAGGTGTCAGTGGTTAATAGGAGGAAAAATGGCCAGTATCGGTCATTAGCAAAAGAAGAAAAGGCCTGGTGTTGTTGATGGTCTGAGGGAAGAAAAATGTCTGCCATTAGTGGTTAGGGGGAAAAAATGCCTAATGCTGGTGATCAGGGGAGGAAAAATACCTGGTATTGATATCAGCATTGGTGGTCGGTAGGAGGAGAAAATGCCTGGTTTTTGTTTGGGTCAACAGGAAGGAGAAAATGTTTGGCATCAATGGGGGGGAAATGCCTCGATAGAGGGAAAGAGGGGTACATTTGCTCCTCTTTTACACCAATGGAGGAGAGGGGGGGGCATTGGTGTTCTGTGGGGAGAAAGGGGGTGGTACTCTGTATTGATAGAGAGACGTACTGGTGCTCTGTGGGAGAAGACTAGGAGCATTGATGCACTGTGGAGGAGAAAGGAGCACCAAGGCGTTGTGGAGGAGAGGATGACACTAGTGCTCTGTGGAGGAGGGGGGACACTGGTGCTCTTTTAAGAAGATGGGGACACTGGTGCTCTGTTAAGGAGATGGGGACACGGGTGCTCTGTGGAGGAGGGGGGACACTGGTGCTCTGTGGAGGAGGGGGGACACTGGTGCTCTGTGGAGGAGGGGGGACACTGGTGCTCTGTTAAGGAGATGGGGACACTGGTGCACTGTGAAAGAGCAGGGGACACTGGTGCTCTGTGAAGGACAGGTGGAAACTGGTGCTCTGTGAAGGAGAGGGGAACACGAGTGCTATGTGAAGGAGAAGGGGCAATGGTGCTCAGTGGAGGAGTTTCACATTATCGCAAATATCAATGTGAATCCACAGAGCAGGACATTCTAGCAATGACTTCCTGTTATGGCACTACATAAAACTATTCAATTTGGCAGAGTGAATAGACTGAATATACATTGCAATAATAATGCAGACATTGACCCACTTGGCAGATATATAATATTTTTGTTACTTAACGAACTACTGCATGTCCAAGCATGGTTTCCTTGGTAGGAGAATCCTGTTTACACTATTGATGTAGCAAAACTCCTGGGGTTTGCTGCATTAAAACATGTCTAGCAGAATTCTTTTTCTGTTCTATATGGCTTTTTTTTTTTTTAGCTCATTCACATCTACACATGCATTACCGTGTTGCGTGCACACAGAAGAGTGTAAATCCAGGCTCGAGAAATAAAATGAAAAATTCTTGTGATGATTTTTGTTATGTAGCTTGTATTAATTGATTTTTTTGTAGATCAGATTATTATCTAAAAGAAGGTTTTTTAATCCCCTATAACAGTGCTCTCCAAACTGAGGCCCGAGGGCCGGATGCAGCCCTTTTCTGGCCTTCATTCGGCCCTTGGAGCACTATCCCTCCCAATGATACGAGACACTATTCTGCAATCTGACACCAACAATGGAGCACCATTCCTCCCACTGACACCACTAATAGGGCACTAATACTCCCTATAATACCAACAATGGGGCACTATTCCTCCCCCTAATACCTGATGTTTACTCTCACTGATGTCAGGAAAATTTTCACTCCCGCTGGCCAAAGTCCGGCTCTCCAAAAGTCTGAAGGACAATAAACCGGCCTTTTGTTTAGAATGTTTAGAGACCCCTGCCCTATAACAATTATAATAATTCCATTCCAACTTTTTTACTAACGCAAGAATAACAAGAGCTGGAATTTTACTGACTGCTACAAGTAACATTGACACTTTTGCTTCCCGTCACTTTTTTACAATGCTCTTCTCAGTATACGTAACTTGTTTTAACTGTCAGTGTTACAAAACCACACCGGCTGCTGGTGCCAGCAAAATAACATGGCCAAGAATGCAAATAAAGCGGAATATGACATGATGATATATGACAGGAATGTGTTATGAAATATAAAATAAAAATAATTAGAAAACATTAAAAAAAATATATATTTACTTGATACGTCTAGCAGTTGTTTTCTACATACACATTTAGAGTTAGATTCTTTGGTGTAGCAAATCTTACTCAACAATCTTAAAGGGTCAATCCACCAAAAAGTGGAGCCTTGAGAACTAATGGCGCGTACACACGATCACTTTTTGGGTTGTAAAAAACAACGTTTTTCAGGCTCTAGAAAAAAACGATGTTTTTTTCAACTTCATCATTAAAACGACATTGCCCACACACGATCGTGAAAAAAAATGCGCGGTGACGTACAACACGTACGATGGCACTATAAAGGGGAAGTCCCATGCGGATGACGTCACCCTTTGGGCTGCTTTAGCTGATTTTGTGTTAGTAAAAGACGATTCACGCTTTTCTGTCTTTTACAGCGTGATGAATGTGCTTACTCCATTACGAACGGTAGTTTTACCAGAACGAGCGCTCCCGTATCATAACTTGTTTCTGAGCATGCGTGGGTTTTTCACATCGTTAAAGCCCACACATGACCATTGTTTACAACCCGAAAAATAACATCGTTTAAAACTTGGGGACAAATAGAGCATGTTCGAAAAAATATTTGTCGTTTTTCAGAACCCGAAGCCCCCATTTGAAGCCCACACACGATCGTTTTAAAAGACATTTTTAAAAAATGTTGTTTTTTTATAACCCAAAAAATGATCGTGTGAATGCGGCATTAGTCGTTGAAGGTGTTAAGATCTTCCTACCATCATTTCCAACTGTTTTCATGTTCCTGTTGAGTTTTCCGTGTTCCTTAGTACCTTTGAGTTTTCCTATTCCTCCACTTTTTATCATATGAAATACACAGGAAAAATACAACATGGAGAGTGTGAACCTCCGGAACCTCTCATAATGGACATATCAGTTGTGCAGATAGGACGTTAAGATTTTGCACCAATAGAATCCATGAGAATAAATGTGCTGAATTTGATATTTCTCATTGTAACACCGTGATTTTATGTCTTGTATTATTTTGTATCTTACTGTTTACCTAAATACTTGGAAAATAATCCACGAGAATACATAAAACTGGTTTAATCCCTAAACATCTACAAAACACACAATAGATTGTTCTGGGCCCTTTAATTCAGTTTAATTCCTAGAAATATAATTTGAAGGTGGCCATAGATATGCAATGATAGTGCCCTGGTGTACTTAGAACCCAACAGAGGGAGTGAGAGCAAGGAATCCCCTTAAAGGGCCAGATTCAGGTAGGAGAGCGGATCTTTATTTTGGAGTAACGTTTGTCATTTACGTTACTCCGCCGAAACTTTATGAGCAAGTACTGTTATTCACATAGCACTTGCTCCTAAAGTTGCGGCGGCGTAGCGAAAATGAGCCGGCGGAATTCAAATTGGGCGGGTAGGGGGCGTGTATTATTTAAACTAGGCGCAATCCCGCGGCGAACGTACTTCGCATGCGTCGACTGTCAGTGCGCATGCTCCAAATTCTGTCAGTGAACGTCGATGACGTCAATCCCCATTCACGGACGTTTTACGCAAACGACGCTAAACTTTTTAAATTCGACGCGATGACGACGGCCATACTTAACATAGGATACTCCACCTAGGGGGCATGTTTTTCTTTACGCCGCGTATCGCTTACGGAAACGTCGGAAAGTCACCGCGTCTGGCCCGCGTACGATCGTGAATTGCCGTGTCTCGCTGATTTACATATTCTCGGCGTAAATCAGCGGGAACGCCCCGAGCGCCCATTTTAAAATTGCAGTTCCGATACGACGGCAAAATACAATTACGCCGCTCGTATCTGAACTCAATCCCGGCGTATCTTGTTTTCTGCATACAGAAAAAAGATAAGCCGACTCAAAGTGAGAGTTATGCTGGCGTATCACTGATACTCCAGCGTAACTCTACCTGAATCTGGCCCAAAGAGTCTGCTACCCTTTTTACTCTGGGCTTATTCTGAATTAATTTAGAAAAATGGGACTGTTTTAAAAAAATATTTAATATTATTATAATATATTTTTGACCACAAAAACTTATATTAGACTTTAAAGGGTTTGTAAAGGTTTGTTTTTTATTTTCTAAATAGGTTCCTTTAATCTAGTGCATTGTTGGTTCGCTTACATTGTCCTTCGTTTTCTCTTCAAATTCCCTGAATTTCTCACTTCCTGTTCCTGCTCAGTAAGCTTGCCCCCATCATCTGAGCCGTTCTGGCTGGGGGTTAGTCAGCATTCCCCCCCACCTCCCTTGGGACTACATCCTTGTGTTCACAGTGTCAGGAATGTAGTCCCAAGGGTTGGGGCGAGCACGCTAACTAACCCCCAGCCAGAACGGCTCGGATGATGGGGGCACGCTTCACGAGGAGAAACAGGAAGTGAGAAATTCAGACAAAGAAAAGAAAACGTTTAGAAGAGAAATTGAAGGAAAAGGTAAGTGAACCAACAATGCACTAGCTTAAAGGAACCTATTTAGAAAATAAAAAACTAACCTTTACAACCCCTTTAATTAACAGGCTAGATGACCATATCTGCAATCCACTGATACTATTTACATTATACAGACAATGACATAGACTGCCTGCATTTTTAAAAGACAGTTATAGACTACCTGTGTGTGACAAAAGGCAGTTATGGACTGCTTGCATGTAACAAAACTCTATCAAAGACTGCTTGCATGTAATAAAAGACTGCTGGAGAGTTCTCATATGGTAATGTACATCATTGTTCTCCTTGTGAACCACAAGCTGTTCTGTAAATAGTCCACGGCACATTAACTTACCAACACCATAACAGAGCACCCCATCCCAAAGTTACAGTTTGGTTGCTTATTAGGTGAGGGCCAGCTCCCCTTGCTAGATACTAAACTGTAAAAAAAAAAAAGCTTCCATACTACAGGAGGAAAGATGTAACCCCCCTTTCAACGAGATCAAGGTATTGCCGAGCAGCCCAAATCTTACAAGGTGGCACTCTAGCACACCATAGGATCATCATTCTCTTGGGCTTTTCGGCCCTCCCCAGGAACTCGTTGGAAAGATAGGGATATCACCTGTGCCTAGGTGAAGTGGGCAAAAGAAAGATATGTTTAATGTATCATTTTAGCAAGGGGAAGGGGACCATCACAAAATAAGCAGATCTTGACATTTTAGTGTAAAATTAAGTACAGGCGGTCCCCTACTTTTACAAACATCTGACTTACAAACGACTCCTACTTACAAACGGAAGGAGACAACAGGAAGTGAGAGGAAATTTACCCCTAGGGAGGGAAATTCTCTCCTGTCAAGCCTCGTACACAAAGCTCAGTTTTCTCGGCAAGAACCAGCAAGAAAACTGCTGGCAGAGCTTTCTTGCCAAGTAAACCAAACGTGTGTACGAGGCTTTCAGGTTTCTTGCCGAGAAATCTGGCCAGAATCTCAACGAGAAAAATAGAGATCCTGTGCTCTCTTTTCTCGTCTGGATTTTTGTCGGCCTGTTTCCCAGCGAGAAACCTGAAAGTGTGTATACTTACCTATCGTTGTGAATACCCACATATGCTCGAAATGACTTTGACGCATGCGCGATAGCTTCCACGGCATAGGTAGGGTGAAACAAGATGGTAGCGACAGCATCGAATGTGACGAGTGCATGCTCAGCGTACGCGATGACGTCACTGCGTTCTTGCCTTTCAAAACCTTTCATAACCCTTCCCTATGCTATCCAAAAAGCTTAAAAATAGATTTTTTGGCTTTAGCTACGCTTACAAAATGTACCTGTTCCGACTTACAAACAGATTCAACTTAAGAGCAAGCCTACAGTCCTTGTCTTGTTTGTAACCCGGGGACTGCCTGTAAATTCATAACCAAAAATAACTAGCAATGTAAAACACTAAGGCCGCGTACACACGACTAAATAAATCCGATCAAATCGGTCTGACAGACCGTTTTGATCGGATTTGTCTCCTGGGATATGTTGGTTTGATCGTGTACACAAAATCCCCGCCGACAGACAGCGCGGTGACGTGGTGGTGACGTTGACGCCGCTACCGTCACCGAACCAGGAAGTAAAATACTTCCACTCATGCGTCGAATCCATTCGACGCATGTGCGGACAGATATGTCCGCTGGTCAGTGTACTAACCAGCGGACATGCCGGACGGACGGGTTTCCAGCAGACAGATTTTAAAGCATGCTTTAAAATTTGTCTGCTGGAAAAACCTGTCTGCTTGCCCGTACACACGATCGGATTTGTCTCCTGAAACGATCCGTCGGACCGGTTTCGATCGTGTGTACGCGGCCTAAAAGAAAAATGCATCAAGACATATATTTAGCAGAATCCCTTAATTGTGTCCCAAAATGCCCCTCTGATGTCACTTGCTGTTTTGTGAAACTACAAGACATGAGGAAACACTTTCTCATCAACATAGAGGCCCCATGGCTGTCTACAGAGGGACTTAGATGTTCCACTGATTCATCAATGTATGTCACAAAAGAAAATGAATCACCACACTTTGGGCTGCAGCAACTTTCCCTTTTATTAAATTGCAACAGGGGTCACCTCTGACATGTTTTGCACTGAAAAGCACAAATATGTCAGAGGTGACCCCTGCTGCTAGAAAATTTGCTGGGGAAAAAAAGACAAAAATAGCTGCAACCTGGAGTGCAATGATTCATTTTCTTTTCTGAGTGATACATGGGAGTGCAATAAGCGCAATAAGCCATGCCAGCACTCCTGGATTTTACAGTGGAGCCTGTGATTAGACCTTTACATATACATATCTCGTTAACACTATTGTACAAAGGCATTACTAGCAGTGACCTAGGGTAATCTTGGTTACTATGTTGAGAGAAAACTTAGACATGGAACTGGATTGTCCCATCATTCTGGACACTAGGCAAGGGATAAAAGGCATAATTCAACAGTGAGTCAATTCAATGTACACACTGCATACATTTGTCACAGTACTGGTAGTCACATAATATGCCTATTACTTTGACACAGGTGAAGGTCTCACAGACACACATAAACTTCAGAACATAGGATTATTTTTTTAATTAAATCTCTAATACATGTGCTTTTCTGTAAACATAATAGAGGGCTTTAAACCTTTAGGATGAACTTTATTAATTTAGTAATTATTAAAAACATGAAGTAATTAACAACTGTTGTAAAATGTGGTCAGAAGTGATGCATAGCCTGGCTCACAAAGTGTAGTGGTCAGGTGTATGTAATGTAGTTTATAATCTTTATTTTATAAATTTTCCATTTTTCACAAAACAATACAAGTATTACAGTATCTGTCATAGCCCATTACCCAACCAGCTGTTGGGTGCTGCTGACCCCTGAGCCATGTAGCAGTGGTTCTCAATTATAATGAGACCGGGACCCCGTACATTCTTTAATGTCACAAGAATGTCTGAATTTGCATTAAAATATCTGGTTGGTTCCATCATCCTTTCTGTAAATGTGTGTACAGGCATACCCCACTTGTACATTTCTTCTAATACAATGCAGTATGATTGTCACTAATCCAGAATGAACATGTAGCATGAAAAGTCAAAGTGAAGTCTGAATTCCTATTCTCAGTATCCGTGACAAAAATAAAAGCTCTTGTAACAGCGTGGTGACCAGGTAACCAGCATTTTCAGAAGTTCATCAGTAGTGGCATTGCCACATAATTCTTTAACCCCTTGCCGACTGCCCACCGTAGTTTTGCGGCAGCAGGTCGGCTCGGCTGCGTAAAATCACGTAATATAACATGATTTCACATTTCAGCCACTAGGGGCATGCGCCCCCGCTCGGCCCTGGTGCAGATGCGCATTCCTGGCGGGCGCGATCACCACTGGGCACCTGTGATCGCTCGTTACAAAGCGAGAACTGGGAGCTGTGTGTGTAAACACACAGCTCCCGGTCCTTTTAGTGGGAGAAATCACTGATCGTATGTTCATGCAATGTATGAACAGCGATCTGTCATTTTCCCAAGCCAGTCCCACCCCCCCTTCAATTAGAACACAATGAGGGAACATAACCCCTTCCTCGCCCCCCCAGTGTTAACCCCTTCCCTGCCAGTGACATTTTTACAGTAATCAATGCATTTTTTTAGCACTGATCGCTATAAAAATGACAATGGTCCCAAAAATGTGTCAAAAGTGTCCAAAGTGCCCGCCATAAGGTCGCAGTACCGATAAAAAATCGCAGATCGCCGCCATTACTAGTAAAAAAAATATTAATACAAATGCCATAAATCTATCCCCTATTTTGTAGATGCTATACCTTTTGCGCAAACCAATCATTAAATGCTTATTGCGATTTTTTTTGTTAACAAAAATATGTAGAAGAATATGTATCGGCCTAAACTATTTATTACAGCAAAATGTAAAAAATATTATTATTTTTTTCAAAATTGTCGCTCTATTTTTATTTATAGCCCAAAAAATAAAAACCACAGAGGTGATCAACTACTACCAAAAGAAAGCTCTATTTGTGGGAAAAAAAGGGCGCCAATTTTGTTTGGGAGCCACGTCGCACGACTGCGCAATTGTCAGTTAAAGCGACACAGTGCCGAATCGAAAACGTGGCCTGGTCATTGACCAGCAAAATGGCTGAAGTGGCAAACTGGCTTTTAAAAAAAAAATGGTTTCTAGATTATAAAATATAATAAAAATATTCAAAATGTTAACATATGTAATAGGTATTTTTTTTACTATACTATGCTCTTTTTGTGTGATATTTAAATATGTTTCTCCAAATAAAAATGCCTTAACAAACATTAATTGGAATATCAGCCTGGGTGGTCGCTAATATTTATTTGTTCTTCCAGCAAGGAAACAGTTAACACAGAAGTGTTACTGATGAGAAAAAGCAGACAAAACCATTTTTCCCTCAACCGTTCTCCCCCCTCTTCCCCTTCCCCTTGCCTCTCCTTCCCCACGTTTAAAGAGAATTTTTATTTCCTGGTTCATTAAATCATTCATTCGGCAATTACAAGTCATTTTTTGAATGGATACACATGTATTTGGAAAACAAATAAGTCAAATATATCAGAGAACTGGAGTCTGTTTGTGTCTCTACTTATTTATTTTTCGCAGTGTATCTATGACACAGAAATGGTTCCATCTGTTCATATTTAACACATGAGCTGATTCAGCAGAAAGGAAGCAGAAATAGTTGTATTTTTTTTCTTTTATTTTATTTATATGTGAAATAGCTTCTGGATTTTATACAATAAAATAATATAATTTGATATAGTGAAAGAATGTGGTTCGGCGATTTAAATAGTTCAGACTCTTCTTATGTTCTTATGGTGACACAGAACATTTACTAGAACATTTAAGGTACTAGGGCAGAATTGATTTGTTTAAAATCCCCATCATACTCTATTATCCCAATGTTTAAAGTCACACAACCAAATCAGGGATGGAACTTGGTCTGCATGCATGGGTGTCCGCAGAACTTTTTTCAGGGGAGGGGGGGGGGCATCATTTTAAGGTCACCCATGCTCTGACGCTTTTGAACAATGTCATTATCACATTTTCACTGTCAGAGACTGCAGACGTAGTACAGGAGATGATCAGAGACTGCAGACGTAGTACAGGAGATGATCAGAGACTGCAGACATAGTACAGGAGATGGTAAGAGACTGCAGACGTAGTACAGGAGATGGTAAGAGACTGCAGACGTAGTACAGGAGATGGTCAGAGACTGCAGATGTAGTACAGGAGATGGTCAGAGACTGCAGACGTAGTACAGGCGATTATCAGAGACTGCAGATGTAGTACAGGAGATGGTCAGAGACTGCAGACATAGTACAGGAGATGAGCAGAGACTGTAGACATAGTACAGAAGATGAGCAGAGACTGCAGACGTAGTACAGGAGATAATCAGAGACTGCAGACGTAGTACAGGAGATGGTCAGACACTGCAGACATAGTACAGGAGATGATCAGAGACTGCAGACATTGTACAGGAGATGATAAGATACTCCAGACATAGTACAGGAGATGATCAGAGACTGCAGACATTGTACAGGAGATGATCAGAGACTGCAGACGTAGTACAGGAGATGGTCAGAGACTGCAGACGTAGTACAGGAGATGATCAGAGACTGCAGACATAGTACAGGAGATGATCAGAGACTGCAGACGTAGTACAGGAGATGATCAGAGACTGCAGACATTGTACAGGAGATAATAAGATACTGCATACATAGTACAGGAGATGATCAGAGACTGCAGACATAGTACAGGAGATGATCAGAGACTGCAGACATTGTACAGGAGATGATAAGATACTCCAGACATAGTACAGGAAATGATCAGAGACTGCAGACATAGTACAGGAGATGATCAGAGACTGCAGACGTAGTACAGGAGATGGTCAGAGACTGCAGACGTAGTACAGGAGATGATCAGAGACTGCAGACATAGTACAGGAGATGATCAGAGACTGCAGACGTAGTACAGGAGATGATCAGCGACTGCAGACATTGTACAGGAGATGATAAGATACTGCATACATAGTACAGGAGATGATCAGAGACTGCAGACATAGTACAGGAGATGGTCAGAGATTGCAGACATAGTACAGGAGATGGTCAGAGACTGCAGACATAGTACATGAGATGGTCAGAGACTGCAGACATAGTACAGGAAGATGGTCAGAGACTGCAGACGTAGAGCAGGAGACGGTCAGAAACGGCATACATATGGGGGTGGGAAAGACAGAGAGAGAGAGAGAAGGGGGTAACAGAGAGAGAAAAGGGGTGACAGACAAGGATGATGGGGGTCAGAGAGAGAGAGAGACAGCTGGCAAGACCTATTTTCATTCTGGGTGAGGACAGGAGGTGCTCTGTTCCTTCCATCGGATCTATGATGTGACGTTGGCAGATGACAGGTCATTTTTGCTCCACTAATGCAGAGTGGACACAAACACAGCCCGCTTTTCTCTATGGGCGGTCAGTTGTAAACGGACTATCTGTCCATTTACATCCAACTATCATGCGATCCCGCATCCGTCTGTTATTGGCGGGTAGGATCCGATCAGGTGTCGGCGGTGTCAATCTCTGTTTACATTCTTCGCTCCATAAAGGCCATTGGTCTGATCGTGTCCACCTAAAAAACTGACAGGCGGAGAGGGGCTCTAAATCAAAACTAAATAAAACATTTTTAGCTGGAGATACATTTGAAGAAAAACAAGCAAAAATTGTTTTGTTTTTTTGATAGATGGATGGATAGATACATTGATGGATCGATGGTTAGATAGATAAATGGATGGATGAGCAGATACATTGATGGATCGATGGTTAGATAGATAAATGGATGGATGAGCAGATACATTGATGGATCGATGGTTAGATAGATAAATGGATGGATGAGCAGATACATCGATAGATCGATGGTTAGGTAGATAAATGGATGGATGGATAGATTGTTCAGAAACTTCATATAAACTATACTGTACATTAGCTTTCACGACTCTGCATTGTTTGGCATCGGTTTGTATTGTGGGTGGTTTCAGCACAGGGTTTTCTTGGTTTCTCATGCAGAGAGCACATCTGAGTAACACATTCCCAAAGCTAAAAGCCCTGACATTACCCTGGAATGATTTGGAACCTTTTGTGTGTTGCTTAGAGAGAAAGGTATTAGCAGTTAATAATCGAGGTTGCCTCATTTGTTGCCAAATTCTCAGCAACTTACAATATGTTTTTATTTTATATTTACTGAAGTCCAAGTTGACAGATATGTGTCGTGTGGAACACATGTGGCATTACCTTTGTCTGAACCTGAGACTTATTCACATATCTATTTGGATATCAAAGGCTTGAGATGGAAATTCCTGTTGTACAATAGCTGTATCTGTCTCAATGTATTCACGGTACAAAGCATTTTTATAGCCTTTTGTGCTGTTGAGATGGTTGTATTTGGCACTCTGAGATATAACTATCTAATCCTTTATTCAAGAAGCTAAATTTTGGCGTACAGTAAAGCTGGCCATATAATGAGAGAATTTCAACCAGTTCCTGATAAACCAGTCTGAAATAAATCAGCGGGTAGCCCTGTCTGTACCATTCACCCAATGTCCCTCTTTCAAAAAATCCAAGAAGCCAAGTGGAAAATTGTTGGCTGAACCGCACCTGCATTTAACCGGATACGGGCAAATTGTCGGCTGAACAGCACCTGCATTTAACCGGATATGGGCACTGTTCTGGTATTCTGAAAGCCAGTGGCACAGGCTGTCAGAGTTCGATAGCCCACAATGGGAGATTTGTCCATTTGTGCTGTTTGGTATACATAGATAAATCTGCTATGCCGCGAACACACGCTCGGACTTTCCGACAAATGTTCAATGTGAGCTTGTTGTCGGAAAATCCGACTGTGTGTATGCTCCATCGGAATCTACAATGTGTGTCCAAACTTTTGGTCTGTACTGTATATATATATATATATATATACTCACCATTTCCTATCTCTTCTGCATAATATGATCATATAGGTGATTAGGGATGAGCTCAGGCATTAAATCTACTGTAATTTAGTAAATTACTGTCCGATTAGTAAATTTAGTAAATCAACCCCACAGTGAGTAGCCCCCTGTATGTTGGTGCAAGACATGGCCATAAAAAAAAGAATAGTGAACCAGCAAATTTTCCTTTACATTTGTTTGCTATACATTGATTATACTGAATAGTCAGAGTTACATAGTTTGTATGTTCAAAAAAGTGCATCTAGTACAACCAATCGAAAAAATAAATAAAATAGAAAGCCTCAATATCCAATCCAATCCTATATCCACAGTTGATCCAGAGGAAGGCAAAAAACAAACAAAAAACATATGACCCCCCCCCCCCTTAAACAAATTTATCCATACACAATCCAGGTATTGACAGATTTGGTCCACCTATCCTGGCATCTAACCCACCCATGTACAGGCACCAAAAGACACCTGAAGGCATTGCAGGGGTTACACCGTAGATAGCAGAAAAGCGACTCACAATAGTCTTCAATAACCTGTTTCGTACATTTATATATTTATTCATTCTGTAACCTGCTGGGAGCTTAATTAAAAATCGAGGAGGCTCCATTTAAAGCTCATTACTATGGTAATTTTATAACGGGGCGGTGATTAAGGAGCATTTAAAAGTAGACTTTTACATGGCTCCTGGGAGATGGGCACGGGTGTTTTTTTATGAGGCCGCTCCAATTATTTATACACTAAATTGGAAATGGGGATATTAAAGAGCAATGAAAAAGAGGAGGAAAAAAACACACACACACAAACACATTGAACCGCGGGTAGAGTTGGGAATCTCTCCATGTAGATTTTAATTTAAAATTTATGTTTCCCTGATAATGGCTTGATTGTTATGAGACGTGAGGTTGTTAGTGATGAGACGAGAGACAACAATGTGTGCCTAAATAGTAATAATGCTGACTTCAAAAAAAAAGTTTTTAAAAGACTTATAGTTTTCAGTAGGGTATATATATACTATAAAGCATTCCTGAGCATTTATTAAATTTCCATCATGTGATCTGCCACCCTAGACTCATTTTATTGTACCTCTTTCCAATCAGCACTGGCTTGTGTAGCCACATACTTCCCAAGTAATATACAACAATATTCTACATTTAGCTAAATGGTAATTTGCCATTACTTTACCCTTTTTACCTGCATAGGAAACACAGTAAGGAATTATGAAATATGAAAATGTTGGCCTCTATAACCCAACCACATCAGGCCCAAACCATTCCATCTTTCCACTTACCCAGGCCTGCAGGAATCAAAGTACTGTATAGTATTTAAAAATAGTTTCATCCTATTGCTACTTTTGGAAAAACACTTTTGCCAAATTCCAGAGAAATGGGTAGCAGTCATTTGGTTCACTGCAGTCAAAGGGTTTATCAAGGGAAAATTACCAAACATTTTGGTAAAAAAACAAATTTTACATAATTGGCGAGGTTGAAAAAAAGACACCAGTTCATCCAGTTCAACCTATGGTGTGTGTGTGTATATGTCAACAGTACATCGTATACCCCTGTAAGTTGTGGTCGTTAAGGTGCCCATCTAATATTTTTTTTAAAACTATCAACGCTCCCTGTTGTTACCACTGCTTGTGGAAGAGAATTCCACATCCTTACTGCTCTGATAGTAAAGAACCCTCTACGTCAGTGGTCATCAACCCTGTCCTCAGGGCCCACTAACAGGCCAGGTTTGCACGATAAGTGAAATACATCACAGATGATATAATTTGCTGCTCAGTGATTGCAGCATTCCAGTCTGTCTCTCCCCAAGGTAATACTTAAAACATGGCCTGTTAGTGGGCCCTGAGGACAGGGTTGATGACCACTGCTCTACAGTTTAAGGTTAAATGGCTTCTATTCCAATTTTGGTAAATTAGCACTTGTCTTTTTAAATTCCCTTTTACGGGAATGTTTTTTCCCTATGCTAGGATCACCAGTACGGTATTTGTACATTGATATCATATCCCCTCTCAAGCGTCTCCTCTCCAGAGAGAATAAATTCAATGCTTGTTGTCTTTTCCCATAGCTGAGGTCCTCCAGTCCTTTTATTAGCTTTGTTGCCCTTCTCTGGACTCTCTCCAGTTCCAGCACATCTTTCCTGAGGACTGGAGCCCAAAAGTGGACAGCATACTCAAGATATAGCCAGACCAGAGTCTTATATAGTGGAAGAATTTTCATTTTATCTCTGGGGTGAATCCAGTTTTTAATGCATGCCGATATTCTGTTGGCTTTGCTTGTAGCAGCTTAGCATTGCATTCCATTGCTGAGCCTGTCATCTACTAGGACCCCCAGGTCCTTTTTCATCCTAGATTCCCCCAGAGGTTCTCCTCCTAGCGAGTAACTTGCGTTACCAAACATTTTTTGACATTAGACCTCTTTTACCATGTAGTTGCCCACCCCATTATTGTTTTAAGTCTTCTTGTAATGTTTTCACATCCTGTGTAGAAGTTATTGCCCTGCTTGGCTTTGTATCATCCCCAAATACTGAGATTGAACTGTGTATCTCATTCTCTATATCGTTTATGAATAAATTAAACAGGATGGTCTCAAGACAGATCCTTGGGGGACCCCACATGCCACACCAGACCATTCTGAGTACTCCTCATTTATCACCAGCCTTTGGACTCGCCCCTGTAGCCAGTTTTCAGTCCAGGTACTCACCTTATGGTCCATGCCTACATACCTTAGTTTGTACATTAAATGTTTGTGGGGAACTGTATCAAATGTCTTTGCAAAATCCAGATACACCACGTCTACAGGCCTTCCTTTATCTAGATGGAAGATTAACAGATTGGTTTGGCAAGAAGGATTCCTCATGAATCCATGCCAATTACTATTAACGATACAGTTTTCATGACTAAAATCTTGTATATAATTCTTTATCATTCCCAATAGCTTGCAGACTAGTGATGTTAGGCTTACTGGCCTGAAGTTCCAGGGATATATCTCTGCCTTCTGTTAAATATTTGTGCCACGTTGGTTTTTCTCCAATCAGCTAGTATCATCATGAAACTCATTGACCTGTGGTCACTGTTTTCTAAGTTTCCCTGTATTTATACATCCACGTTCAGGTCCATATTGTTAGTAATCAGTAGGTCTAGTAACCCATTGTTTCTCGTTGGTGCATTCACCATCTGATCCACGAAATTGTCCTGCAAGTTATTTAGGAAATGGCAAGCCTTAGGCAAAGGTACGGTTCCTACTGCCCAGTCTATATCTGGATAATTAAAATCTCCCATTATAATTACATTTCCCATCCTTGCCACCATTTAAAGCTGTGATAGGTGGTCTGCCACCCCTTCTCCCTCTGGTTAGAAATCTGTTCAATTTTTCTTTCTTTCTTGGTTCAACCCATTGGCATTCGTTAAAAAAAATGAATAGTGTATGGCTGGCTTTAGAGGAAATCACAGGCAGTCATAAAGTGAGCAGGTGCTCTTGATCTCTCCAAGCAGGAAGCTCTGCATCCTCTGCTGGATGATGAGTTTTTCAATAGGTAGTAAATATTAAAAAAAAAAAAGATATTAAATATTCCTAAAATAAAGATTTTAACTAAGTAATAAACAAAGACAATAATGGAGCATTGCATTTTTTTTTTTTTCAAAAGCTTGTTTAAAAGAATGTCATGATACACCTGAGTCTAGAGCAGCATGATCATGACATACAATTTTTGCAGACATATGTTCATCCAGACCAATCCAATGCAATACACCCAAACCAAATAATTCAATGTAGGAACTAAAAAGAGTATATTGTATACTTATAGTCTGTTGTGGTGCATTGTCCCATGCATGCTAATTTGCATGGAGGCTTTTCATTTAGAATGGGCTGCCAACATGCAAACACAAGGGTATTAACACAAACAGAAAACAGACCAAGTATGTCAAACTTAGATGTAAATTTGGAGTACAGATTACAAAAGACTGCTCCATTTGTAAGACTCAAGGAAAGGATTACAAGTGAAAACAAATAAAGAGCATTTGTCCCTGTTACTTATGACACTGTGGAAACTGGAACCGTTGCAGTCCATGTGTGCCCTATATTTCACCTGAAACATCATATCAATTATATATATATATATATTGGTAGCATCCTTTTATACAATGGTAAAAATCAAAGATACTGTATATTTGTGCATATATTAAATTATTTTGTGAGTACGTGGAGCCAAATTTACAGTATACATATGCCTATAGGTGGCAAAAGCAAAGTGGTGGCTTTTGTCTGTATAATTATTGATCAAATACTTTGTTTCCATCACTAATAAGAATTGGCATCCCTTACAAAAGGATTTATGCCACGTACACCCGATCGGAAAAGTCTGATGTGAGCTTTTGGTTGGAAATTAGACCGTAGAATCAGCTCCATCGGAATTTTTTCTGTTGGAATTTCCATCAAAAAAAATTTGAAAGCTTGTTTTTGTCGGAAATTCCAATCATCTGTATGCAATTCCGATGAGCAAAAAAAAACATGCATGCTCCGAATTAATTTGACGCATGCTCAAAATCATTGAACTTAATTTTTCTTGGCTCGTTGTAGTGTTGTAAGTCACTGCGTTCTTGACGGTCCTGGTGTGACTGTGTGTATGCAAGTAAAGTTTGAGCCAAGATTCCGTCGGAAAAAAATTAATGGTTTTCTTGTCGAAATTACTCACGGCATTACTCATTAGAATATTCTATACCAGATTATGATCAGAAAAACAGAAAAATTACCTGAGTAGACAAAAGGTGGTTATAGTAAAATCCAAAAGTTGGGTGCCCAAAGGCTTCATTAGTGAAAATCAAGTCCTGTGAGTATTGTAATGTACTAATCACTGTCTGTGACACCTCTCTGCAATATAGGATGTTTGAAGTATTCAAAATCTGGTGAGACACCAAAACTATGGTTTTGGTTTGACAAACTATCACTTTTAAGACAACAACATGCTCTGGAGCTACCCAAATCTTAAAGTTTTAGTTTAATAGAGTACATTTTATTTTTTACAGCTATCTACTCTTGTAGTCGTTTCAAAAAAGAGGCATTTTAAGGTTTTGAGAATGATTGTTTTCTTATAAATTTAGACTAATAGGGACATTTACTCAATAATGACTTGCAGTAAAAGGGTTGCATTGATGTTGAAAAGGTGAGCATGTTTGTGGTGTATATTTTTCCTGTGACTCCTGTGCGTTATTTGAATGGGGCTGTTTTGTGCTTTACAGATTCTGACTGCTTCCTCTGTGTATTTTGTCTCATGTCCTTTCTCTATGTCCTAAGGATAACCCTGTGATACACAAGAAAGCAAACACAGTTTCCTTGCCACATCCTTAGTTGAGTATCAAAATATTTAACTTTATGGCACCGTGTTGTTTGAACAGATCTTGCGGCATCTCCATGGCTGGACGTTGTCCCCTTTCCTTAGCAGTTCCTGATATCGATGACATATCTCCTTATTTTCTGTTGCATGGTTGATTTTAAATATAACTTAAATGGATTTTAAGATCTAAAAACAATCTACGTAACTGATGGAATGTTGTATACCACCATAATAATTTAAATAACATTTTAATCTAGTTTAAAAAACCCTTACTTAATTATCCATCCCATTAAAAGCCCCCAAATTTTGTGAAAAAAACATACATATTTGCCATTGCTACATGACAATCGAGGTTCTATGCTGTATAAGTGGGAAGAATGCCATTCTATACAACATACTCCTAGTGGTCAGGGCCGCGTACACACGCTTGGAAATTCCGACAACAAAACCTTGGATTTTTTGTTGGCTCAAACTTGTGTTGCATACACATGGGCGCACAAATGTTGTCAGAAATTCCAAAGTCAAGAACGAACAACAACACTACGACGAGTGATACCAAATATGTGTAGGATTTTTTGTGCGTCTGAATTGCGGTGACGTACAAGACGTACAACAGCACTATTAGACTATTTGCGCTCTTTAGTCCGTTACAGCGTGACAAATGTGCTATCTCCATTATGAATGCTAATTTTACGCTTCTGCCTCGTACTTGTTTCAGAGCATACGTGGAATTTTGTGCGCCTAAATTGTCCACACACGATCGGAATTCACGAGAAAGGATTTTGTTGTCAGAAAATTAGAGAACCAGCTCTCAAATTTTTGTTGTCGGAAATTCCAACAGCAAATGTCCAATAGAGCCTATCCACAGTCGGAATTTACGACAAAAAGCTCCCATCGAACATTTGTTGTCGGGAATTCCAAGCGTGCGTATGCGGCATAAGGAGTGTGTAAATTGTAGTTTGGGCTCACAAAAAAGTTGCTTGAAGGACACTTGGCTCATTCTATCCAACCAGTGGAGGAGAAGCACTGGTGAATAGAGAGGGTGAAAAATGCTGCCAACCTTTTAAAGTTTGTATAAGGGTAATGTGAACAACAAGTTTTGACAAAGAATTTGCAGAGCTTTCAGCAAGCTTTGTTGGAGCTTTTAGGCCGCGTACACACGATCAAATCTGTCTGCTGGAAACGGTCTGCCAGACCATCCCAGCAGACAGATTCGATCGTGTGTACGGGCGAGCCGACGGATTTGGCCAGCCGACAGATTTGAAAGCATGCTTTCAAATCTGTCGGCTGGGAACCCGTCCGCCCGACATGTCTGCTGGTTAGTACGCTAACCAGCAGACATGTCTTCTCGCACACGCGTCAAATGGTTTTGACGCATGCGCGGAAGTGTTTTACTTCCTGGTGCGGTGACGTGGCGGCGTCAACGTCACCGCCACATCAGCGAGCCGTCTGCCGGCGGGGATTTTGGTTTGATCGTGTGTACACGATCAAACCAATACGTCCCCAGCAGACAGATTTGTTCAAATCGGTCTGTCCGACCGATTTGAACAAACCTGTCTGCTCGTGTGTATGGGGCCTTAAAGTACCATTCAGCTCCAGTCCCTAAATGCTAAATACAGATCCTAACGGGAGTGTTGATTGCCACTTTAAGCAAGCTGCTAGCAGGCTTCATCACTTCTTGAAGCTTGTTGAAAGCCTGCTAAAGCCTGCTAGCAGGTTTATAAAAGTGGCAATCAACACTCCCATTAGGATCTGCATTTACAAACTGGGGCTGAATGGTACTTTAAAAGCTTCAACAAAACTTGCTGAAAGCTCTGCAAATCTCCCTCTACAATCTACAGAGGGTTACAAGAGGTGCCACAAAGTAAAATTCAGGTACAGATTACAATTTTTTAAATACAATTAATAATTTTTAATAATTATGTTATTGCTTTCATTGGTGATTTTATATCCGCCTGGAGTTTATCTCTAACCTATTAAGATGAATGGACTTTGTTTAACATAAAGGCATTGTTGAAGTGCTGAAAGAAAAATGGATGGCTTCCCAAGGTACATTGTGATCATGTGACCAAACTGTAATGGCTGTGGGTAGATTCCATTTCTATTTAATATTGTTGCTTTGTTAAATAGTAGAACTGTTTATATAGAAATATATTTATATTACCATAGTAATAATGGGCAGTCATTTTCATAAAGTCAATTGTAATTCATTCACTGATAACCTGCATTGACATTTGAGAAGATGTGTCTATTCACTGGCTTCTTACTGACACTTTAATCCAGGTTTATTAGTATTTATTTCCCATGTGTGTAAAGCTTTGTTATCCAGGAACATCGAACCCTTCACACCAGTTCCTTCCCTAGTGAATCTAATGTCTCTACTATAGTCATACACATTCTCGTTTTACCAGTTTAATTCTCTTATTTATGGAAATGTTCCTGGAATATTTGGTAGCATTCAGAGCATCCTTGCATCAGTCACTGCAGAAATTTCCTAGTCTGCACCACTGGTGACATGAAATGTGGTATAAAAATGTGTTTTTAAATATATTAACAAAAATCAGTATGTGCTAATGTGGCCACAAAAATGTAAACAGTTAGTAATTTAAATTTACAATTATATTTAGGATGAAACCCAGAAATATATAATTTCATTAGTGAATTAGTAATGAAGGAAAGGTCTTTGTTTAAAAAAATATTTGTCCTAAACATGCAAATACATGCTGGATTTCATAATTGTGTACATCTTTGCAAATCAAATAGATCTGCTTGCAAATTTTATTGCAAATAAAAAAATAATGATTATTAGACATGTGCATTTGTTTTTGTCTGAATGCATTTTCATCTGAATTTCAGGTATTTTCGTTATCGTTTTAACAAACGAAAACGAACGCACAGAATACGAAAACCAAAAGATCCGACATAAACAATTGCTTTATTTTCGTTTTCGTTGGTCGAATGTGCCTAACCTTAACTCTATTAGTCCAAGATTATTCTACATAAAGAGAAAAGATTCAACATTATAGAGAGAAAAGATCGCTACTGGATATGATTGGGGGAAGTAAAATAAAAATAATGATGATGATGAATGTTATTGGCTGATTGGAACCAAAGAGGAGGAGCAGTAAAATAACTAGAACTAACTTGACAAATCAACATGAACGACGAAGATTCGACAAAGCATTCAACAAATGTTGAATCTGTCATTGCAGGCTTATGGTGTCTGTTGATAGTTCTAGGAAGATTCGACGGAGCAGCTAAACTGTACGACGCCGCAATCGTACATTTCTCATCAAATACTCGGCCCGTAGGCAATAGAAAAATCCTAATGTTGGTTGACTAGTAATAATAATTATTAAATATAATTATAAGTAATTAAATGGAAATTGCATTTGCCCGAAAATCCAAACAAATTAAGGTCGAATCTGTCATTGCAGGCTTATGGTGTCTGTTGATAGTTCTAGGAAGATTCGATGGAACAGCTAAACTGTACGATGCCGCAATCGTACATTTCTGATCAAATGCTCGGCCCGTAGGCAATAGAAAAATCCTAATGTTGGTTGACTAGTAATAATAATTATTAAATATAATTATAATTAATTAATTGAAAATTGCATTCGCCCGAAAATCCGAACAAATTAAGGTCGAATCTGTCATTGAAGGCTTATGGTGTCTGTTGAATGTTCAAAGAAGATTCGACGGAGCAGCTAAACTGTACGATGCAGCAATCGTACATTTCCGATCAAATGCTCGGCCCGTAGGCAATAGAAAAATCCTAATGTTGGTTGACTAGTAATAATAATTATTAAATAAAATTATTACTAGTGTCACACAACATTAGAATTCTTCTATAGCATGTAGGAGGAACATTCGACCGGAAAAGTATGATTGTCGTACAGTTTCGCTGCTCCGTCGAATCTTCTTTGAACATTCGCCAGACACCATAAGCCTTCAATGACAGATTCGACCTTAATTTGTTCGGATTTTCGGGCGAATGCAAATTCCAACGAAAAAAAAAATTAAAACGAATTTCGGGAGTAACTAAATAAATGTATTTTTCGGAAGTAAACGAAATTCCGAAACAAAATATTTCAGTGTGCACATGTCTACTGATTGTAAAGTGTGTGACCAGTTTTGATCTCATTTACCGGTATATTATTCCAGCTCATACAACCTCAGTCACATTTCTATAAAAAAATTATCTTACATGGACTCCCACACCGTTATCTTAAATGAATAGATTTTACAATCAAACCGTGTAAGGTGACCACTGAGCTGTTCGATAAATTGCAATATTGCTTAAGGTTCACCACATAGTGTGTCATTATTTTATGCTAAAAAAAAAGGCTTGATTTTAAGATATCTTACAAATTGAGTACAGAACGTGATATGGGAAGACGGATGGGGTTAAACATGAAATATCTGGGTAATAAAGTAAAATAAAGTATTAAAACCAAAGACCCGAAATCTTGTTTGGTGTAGAAAGGGGAATTTATGTATGTCTGTGAAGATAATCTGGAAATATCTTTCACCGAGACACAGGGACCAGCAAATTAGCTGCTGATTGGCAAGGAGAGATGCGTAAATACCCTGTGTTAATGTCCTCTCTACAGGAGTCCGATTGCTTTCCACTACAAACTCATCAACGCTGTAAATTATTAATACTCAAAAGGGAAGAGGGGAGCCAGCTTTGAGCACTGTCTCCTCCCTCTGTCATTGTTACATTTTTATAGCCAAAATGACATTAAACAGAAGGCTTAGGACAGGTTTAATATATACTCCGTTGGGGACAATTGCTACCAGCAGATGCTTTTGTCCCTGCTGCAGTGTATTGAGTTAATGGGGAGGGTCCTTCAGTGGATTATCATTTAAATCTCCGCTTAGGAAGGAAAGTGGCCAAATGATGGTGAATCGGTGACATGTTTAATAGGTGAAAGGGTCAACCCCACGTTAGCACAAAATGACCAATGTGTTTAATGGGTCAGAAGCACGAAAGGCCGAACTGACCAAGCTAATTGCTGCTATGATTAACAGGGTAATAGGTCAGTCCCACTAGAAGTACACTAATGCATTAAAGAAGCAGTGGCTCGTGAAACCGAGGGTTCCTAATGACAGGACAGGTTTCACGGGGTTAAGAGTCAGCCCCACTGGGAGCGATGTTAACTAATAACTACTGCGTGCTCATTTAAGTATACAGTCACATTGACTTATATGAAACATGGGTCTTGTCTGCGCTTGCAGACTCAGCATAGATTCAAAAAGGCTTAAAGAAATCAAAATGTCTGTTCTGCCTTCAGCAGCCAATCAAATTCCAGCTGTCATTTTTAGTTCACATTGTTCAAAATAAGGTAATTGCTGTGAACGCTTTGGTATGAACAATACTCATACTGAATATTCACACTTTTATAATAGATAACAACAATTTGCAATGTGTCATGTACTTTGGTTAAAGCGGAGTTCCCCCCTGGAAAAAAAAATTCTTCCAAAAAAAATAAAAAAAATAATGGAATTTTTTTTTTTACTTACCCTAAATAGCTGTTGCTATGTGGAAGTCCCGATTCTGCCCCTTATCTTCCGCGGTGGATTCTCTTCCTCCTCCTACTCGGTGTCTTCTTGTGAATGGGGCGCGCTGCATTCTGGGAACTTTGTGTATCCCAGAAAGCAGCCGGACCATTCACAAAGCGCCGCGCTGCTCGCATATGCGCAGTAGGAAACGGGCAGTGAAGCTGCACGGCTTCACTGCCTGTTTCCCTTACTGTGGATGACGGCGCCTGGAGCTGCCAGGATCGATTGCTCGCAACCCCGCACATTGGGTTATTTCATATATATTCATATTTTTTTCATTTTGAATGTTATTATTGTGATTACAGAGTAACACTTTTTACTGGCCCAAGTTGGTAAACTTGTGGTTCCGGTTCACATTATATGCATATTTATGATTACGTATATGTTCACATTTTTGTGGTTAGGGTGATTATCACCACTTATTGTGATATATATATATATATATATATATATACATTTTCTATTTTCATTTCATGTTCTTTTAGACACTTGAATAAGGGAGACCTTCTATTTTCAGTGGGAAGTGGGACTTTTAGTCCCTGCCCCCAACACTCACTTCACAAGTGGAGTGATTTCATTTCTGGCGCTACACCTATATATCTCCTACCAACTGTATTGCTAAGAAGTGGATAGGTCTAATCAAAGGCAGAAGTATAGGAGGAACATTCATGGTCTCCTCCTAACTTTCAGCCTACTTACTAGACTACAAATGAGCATCATGCAACTGATGAGGTCATCCTTATGCTCCTCCCAACTGCATTATCCTCTATAAAACTGCATATTGTGCAATGGCATAGAGAATGTATGGCTCACGGTCTGACTTCTGGTGTATGTGGCAATTTAAAGAACAGGCAGCATCAGTTCTTATGCCGCGTACACACAACCGTTTTTTATGATGAGAAAAATGCAATTTTTTAATTGGTCATAAAAAATGGTCGTGTGTAGGCTCCAGAGCATTTTTCTCGATGAGAAAAATGGGCATTAAAAATTTGGAACCTGCTCTATTTGTTCTCGTCGTTTTTCACGCCGTGAAAAACGGTCATGTGTACGCTTTAACGACGAGAAAAAAAAACGTGCATGCTCAGAAGCAAGTTATGAAAAGTGAAAATTGCATGATCAGCCCAAAGGGTGGCGCCATTCAAATGGAACTTCCCCTTTATAGTGCTGTTGTACATGTTGTACGTCACCGCACTTTTTTTTCCACGATCGTTTGTATGCAAGGCAGGCTTGAGAGGAATCACGTTGAGAAAAACGTTTTTTTTTTCATGACATGAATAACGCGGCAATACAGCTGAAAAATGGTCTGACTGTTTATAGCCAACTTTATGTTCTCCTAACCAGGATCCTGAAGCTGCACTTCAGTTAAAACCTTTAAATGCATATTACTTTAGTTTCTCATCCAGACAAGGCTGCAGTGCTTTTGCACATTTTTTTTAAAGTATATGTAAAGTATATGTAAAGCCAACATTTATTTTTAGTTTTGGATAAAGAAGGTAATGCCCAAGAACCATAACTGGTTTTCCTGCCTGTGTCCTGTTGAGAAATGTTTTCTTAATTTCCTGTCCCAGAGAAAGAGAAAGTAGTAAGAAATAATTTGTCAAAAAAAAGGGATATCCCCTTAAAAGGGTTGTAAAGGTTTGTTTTTTTATTTTCTAAATAGGTTCCTGCATTGTTTGTTCACTCACTTTTGCCTTCAATTTCCCTTCTAAATGTTATTCTTTGTCTGAATTTCTCACTTCCTGTTCCCCCTCAGTAAGCTTGCCCCCATCATCCGAGACATTGTGGCTGGGGGTTAGTCAGTGTTCTCGCCCCCTCCCCACAGGCATGTAGTCCCAAGGGAGGGGGCAAGCCCACTGACTAACCCCCAGCCAGAACGGCTTGGATGATGAGGGCAAGCTTACTGAAGAGAAACAGGAAGCGAGAAATTCAGACAAACATTTAGAAGGGAAACCGAAGGAAAAGGTAAGTGAACCAACAATGTACTAGCTTAAAGGAACCTATTTAGAAAATAAAAAAACAAACCTTTACAACACCTTTAAGGTGTCACCAGTAAGGATGAGCTTGCATGTGTTTGGAACGAGGTTCAGATCAGAACCTGAAAGTCAGCTGTCGTTCCTGGTTAAAAAAATTAGTTAAAATCATGGGATTCCCTCCTATGTGGCCATATTATGTCAATAATATTATGAGGAGTCTATTGGACTGGGGACGGTGGTTATCCTCTAGGTTTTGACCTGAAACTGGTTCCGAACAAATGCAAGCTCATTACTAGTCACCAGACCAGCTTTTTCCCAACACTTTCTATGCCAAAGAAAAGGTCACCAGAACCAGTAGAGGGAAATTAACTCTTCAACGAGGATACCGATCTCAATAAAAACAGACTGCTGCAAATATTGCATAATGCCCAGCCGCCCTTCTACTGCCAAGTGCCAACCAGTTTTACTGTATGTCACATTTTATGTTAACACTCTGAGTGAACAAAAACGTTGCTGTATCTTAATACAAAGCCGCTGACTAAATTAAAAAAAAGTTGGCAACTGTGTTTTTTAACCCTTTTTCATCTCAATGGCTCACTCCCTCTTTTTGTCCCTCGTCTTTAATCCATTGCTTATTTTTTCCGGCTAAGGCTCAGAAGGATTTTTTTTTGTGCATTCCAATGCATGACTCAATGCTATAGCAACCTTAAAAAATATTTCAAGGGTGGGGGGTGGTGGTGGGGTGGGGAAGATTAGAGATGTGGGGGTCTGGTCCCCTCTGTGTTGTGCATTCAATCTGCTGTTTACTATCAAACAAGAGCAAGGAATTCAAATAGCTTTCAGTGACACGGGAACTTGAAGGATTAAATCCAAGTAAAAGGTTTAATCTCACTTAGCAACCTTCCACACACAAAGTGTGAAATAGCATCCTAGAATACAGCAGCGGTGAAGATATATAGAGCTGTGAGGCTCAGAATTGATCTATGGAGAGTCAGTGCAACATCTGCTTTACAATCATTGTCTTTGGTTGCAGAAGCACATTTCTATATAATTGCAAAGGAAGAATTGTTTGCTTATACCATATAATAAATATAATATGATTTATCCTTCTCTGCCTCCATGGTTTCCTGCAGTTCCTGCCTCCATTGGCAAGTGTGAATGGGGCGTTATCCAGATATATCCAAGAAAAAATCATTTTTTTTAATCAACCTTACACGTTTGGCATCCATACATAGAAAACATAGCTATCTCTTAATTAAAAAAAAAAATGTGAATGTAGACTTTGCAAAGTGAACAACCTTTACTCTTTTAGTAAATCAGCCCCAACAAATAAATTTGCATTAGGAAAGTTCTATATAATTAACCATATATTTCTTCATACTCATGTGTCTTTAGACTTATTCATTCTATATATTTTTTTCATTTAGGCAGTGCAGTCTCCCCTTCTCTTCAATCAGGTGTAAGGGGTTGTTTGGTGCATGAAAAGCTAATTTCCATAAGAATTTTTAGGCTTTAAACCTACATAAGTGCATAGAGTTATATGATAATAATAATGTAGTTTTGCTTTATTTAGAGACCAAACTCAGTTTTCAGAATCCTTATGACCCCAAGTCACCTAAATATTTATACCTCTCCCATCAGCAAACGTTATTAGGGTAATTATACTCTCTTGTAAATCTTTCTATGGAGCCAAACTTTTGCAATATTTGATAGTGCAAGGTGTATAAGTTATCAATTATTAAACATTTTGGAACCAAGAGTATAAATCTTAGGGTATATTAGGGAATAACTAAAACTCCTACTACATATACTGATGTGTTCAATTACCTTTATTCACTTATGGGCCTAATGTAGCCCAACGTATATGAATATTGAACTGTCCTCATCAATCTGTGACTTAGAGCTTAGAAACAAACATTCTTACCACATTCACATATTGGGGCTGATCTTGTGTGGAAACCAGTTTTATCTGATGTTTATGGCTGTGCAGAGGAAATCCACCAAAGTACACCAAAGTGCACTGCGTGTCCAAGTCCTAACTTAAAGCTGAAGTCTAGGTATGATCTTTATTGCATAGGTACATTGGTCTACATTGGACCAATGAAGTATGTATATCTCATACCTGAGGGACAATTGTGGACATCGACAATCATTATAGTAGTCGCCACTACTACCGAGATTCCCTCAATCCTCCAGGTCCTGTGCTAAGCAGCTTCCCTTCTGCAAAATGATCACAAGGGGTTGCTTGGCCAAGCTGGACCAATGTATCTAAGGCAATAAGAATCATACCTAGATTTCAGCTTTAAAGCGGGGGTTCACCCTCAGGCCGCGTACACACGATCAGACCGGTCCGATGAAACTGGCCTGAAGACCAGCTTCATTGGACCAAATTGATCATGTGTATGGCCCATCGGACCATTGCCCATCGGACCAAAGTTTTAAAACTTGCTTTAAAATCTGTCCGATGGACACCTGTCCGTCGGACCAAAACGATGGTTAGTACACAAAAGCATCGGACCAAAAACCTGGGCATGCTCAGAATCAAGTCGACGCATGCTTGGAAGCATTGAACTTTGTTTTTTCAGCACGTCGTTGTGTTCTACGTCACCGCGTTCTGGCCCGATGGGATTTTGGACTGATGGGGTGTACGCACATCAGACCATCAGACCACTTCAGCGGTGGTCCGATGAAAACGGTCCATCGGACCAGTCTCATCGGTTTGGTCTGATCATGTGTACGTGGCCTTAAATTCAACTTTGTATTTATCATTATAGCTGCCATAATAAGTGCCTAAACCACTGTGTTTTTTTCCAGGTCTCTAAGCTTACCTTTATTCTAAACAATTCAGCCTCACTTCCAGGTCTTGTTCCACGCGGGAGTGGGCGTATCGCTCCTTTTCCCCGACGCCTTAAGGCTGTGTGCAATGTCTCCTGGGAGTGACGTTGCAACACTCACAGGAGACCATCCGAAATAGCCAGGCGTGTATTCTCACACTAGCTCGAGTGTCACGTGACGCGGAAAGTGGGCGGATCACCACATCCAGGAAGGATTTGCTTGTGGACTTTAGAGTGCCCACAAGCAAGATGGAAACGTCCATCTCAGATTTTTATAAAACATATTTTCTTGCTGAATGACAATGCTGGCGGCTCGAACATTAGGACACGCGAGTACCGGATTAACAAAGGTAACAGCGCCAAAAGCATGTTTAAAAAAACAAACAAATACCCGCCATTGCAGTGCCCTATTGGGTTCATTCACACATCTACTTAGGGCAGTATACCATCCAGATCAGTGTAGTTCTGCAAAGAGTACAGACAGGTATTGCAATCAGCTGCAGAAGCATGTGCAAATCAATGACTTTGTCCATTGCTGTTCGGACATCATCATACAAAGAGTGATTTACATTCGGTTAGCAGCAGATAAGAGGTCCTGTAAACAGACAATTTGAAACAAATAACACTCATATGTCCCCAACTGAAGGTGTTTTCTACATGTGCGATTACATGAGAACAGATGTGGAGCCCATCAGCCTGTCAATGATTTGTGCAGACTGAGTGGTAGTATGGCCCTGAATGATCATGTGAATGAGCCCTTCGTATGTGGGTAATTTTTTTTCCTAAGCAGTTTGTTAACTTTTATTATCCTTTCCCTACCCCAGCTTCAATACAAGGCTGCTATGGCTACTCTTATATTAAAAAGGCTCGCCTACCCAAAAACCTCAATAACGGCCCTTTTAAATTTGCAAGGACCACAAATTTTGACTGATACAAAGAGCCGTGCCACTCCAGGTGGGAATGATTTCTCCCTTTAACCTTGTGGTGCAGGTCCAGTCCGCAGCCTGGATAAGAGCCAATAGTTCAAGAAAAGTTGACCACACTCCCAGGTTTAAAGTAGTGATGATTACTTTATTGAAGATAAAAATCCATCAAGATACATTATAAGACATCAAGAGACAGCACAAATTTTGAACCCATAGTAGAAGTGAATCCAAAACATCATCCCTACTTATGAGCTGCTTTAAGCCAGTTCTGAGATACTGCATGTTACGTTGGTATTCACATTGACTTGGATAGAAGGATACCAATTCAGGAACAGACAACTGCCTATATACACAAGCTTTTAAACAGCCAAAAAATTACCATTTATTTCACGGTTTTAAAAAATCCACGATTCTGAGAGACTTATTTTTTTTTGCAAGTTATAAAATGTAAAGTCTCGCTGCTGTCAGGGCACATCAGTGAGACATTATCCAGGCGGTCTCTATGGTTGCCAATGTATAAAAGCCAAGAAATGTTTTAACCTTTCCTGGGCTTTAGTAGGAGACTTCTAAATAGGAAAGATAAGTAGGAGAGAAAAGAGAGGGACAGAGTTGGAGTGAAAGGCAGAGAAGTGCTCTGCAAACAGTAACATGTGATAAGGTGCTTTATCTGCATCTGTGTTTGGGATAAGGATCAGAAGCACCTGTACACACACAACGAATATCAGATCCCCCGGATTACTGTCACTTTATTTTCGGGATCTGTGTGTGCCAGCAGGATGCTTCTTTTATTTTCCCCTCCGAGAGATCTTGTTGAATATGTAACCCTATTTGTACAATATTTCTATGTGTACCTTGTTGGTGACATTGCCCCAAAGAATTCAGTAGATGTTTGTATTTAATGTTCAGTGCCTCCTAATAATGAAGTCTGTACACAGATTAAGGGGTTCTCACACAGACAATGTGGATAATCGCCTCTGCACTTATAACTCTAATGCCGCGTACACACGATCATTTTTCAGCCTCTAGAAAAAAACGTTTTTCCAACTTCATCATTAAAACGACGTTGCCCACACACGATTGTTACAAAAAAATGCTCTAGCAAACCCTGATGGGTTTTACTTCCTCTTTGTTCCCTGCAAAGTAAAGGCATAATGGGCTACTATGCATCGCACAGTAGCCCATTATGTGCCACTTACCTGCATAAGAAGCGATGTCAGCGATGTCCCCTCTTTCTCATCACGTCCATCTTCAACCCCTCTTCCTTCTGGGGCCGTGGACTCTGGATCTGCTATTGGTCGGAGTCGTGTGACGTCTCTCCCGCACATGTGCGTGGGAGACGCCGGTCACAGCACGGGCACTATAGAAATGACATAGATCGTGCCCGTTCTTTAGTGTGCATGCGCCGATCATGTCAGCGACAGCTTCTAAGGCAAATATCTCCTAAACCGTGGAGGTTTGGGAGATATTTCGAGCACCTACAGGTAAGCCTTAATCTAGGCTTACCTGTAGGTAAAAGTGGTTGTAACAGGTTTATCTCTATCCAAAATGAAAAAAAAAGTTATTTCTTCAGTTCCACTTTAAAAGTTTGTCACCTGAATATGCATTTTTGTTTCTAAGGAAGTTGACATAAGACCTAAGCATCTTGCCAAGCTGCCTGAGTAGGCAACAATGATCTAATGCTGACAGGTACCTTTAGGGTCCTTTTTTTACACAAGCTGTTCAATCAAATCCACATGCCAGTTTGTGTGGCTAATCTGAACGGAAGGTTAATCTATGAGCAGGTAGATGTTAATAATATAACGATTAAAAATAAGATAAATTATACAATATTTAAAAACTGTATGGGCTCTTTCACACTGCTGGTAATGCTTACTGCTTTTGTTTTTGTTTCTTTTTTTTAAATTGGTGAATGCTAATTTTACATTGTGAGTCTGCTCTACAGCTGCAAGCCACACGCTTGGCTCATTGCCGTTCATTGATCTCAATGAGTGAATTTGACAGGCAGTGCTGCCTATCAAACTCTGCAGCTAGAGTTAAAATTGCTGTGGATGCGAAGCAAAGCACCACAGCTGTAGTTAGGCTGTAATGATCAAATTACCGTGGGGTGCCAGGGATGTGGTAAGACCACAATTCAGTCGCCTGGGAAGAGCCCTACCATGCATTGAATGTATCATCTCCATATCTCAAAGAAGTTTCAGGCCACTCAGAAGAAGACTGGTGGTCTTGCTTTGGGTGCCAGGGTCTAGCACTGCCCCTGGTGCTAATGCGTATAACATGCACCATGGCGAAAAATTGTGGTTTAACCCAAAATATTTCTATGTTCTTTTAGTTGATCCTAAACCTTACGTTCTCTGACAACACCCTATACAAGAATACATAGTATGGTATAGCATAGGTTCCAGCCAGCTACATATCTTTGTACATGGCACTTAAATTCGGTCATTCACAGCCTTTTCTTCACTTCCACTGCAGAAGTTTTCTTCTTATTATTAAACAGAGCTGTAATTGCCATTAAAGCTCCCTACTTTTCATGCCTATTCTGAGAATATTACACACGAAGTCTTTAGGGTGTCATTGAGCATTGATACGAAGCCGAGTAGGGGGCAGGAGAGAGCCGTTAGCAACAGCAGCACGCAAGACTTTTGGAAATGAAAAATTGTTTTAATTCAAAAGCTTGGAGCTATAACAAGAGGGGTTCTCGTAAATTTCTCAGCCCGGTGATAGATATCGGTCATAAAGGAGAATCCACAGGAAGTATTTTATTAGGCATAGAGGAGGAACGGATATCACTTGTGCTCTTTATAGCTTTGAATGTGCTTATCAGAAAACACAGAATGTTTAACTCGTTCTCTCTTTAAAGGGGTTAATGAGAGGTCTAACCTTATTTGGTGGTAACCCAACAACCACTATTGACACTTATTCTGTAGAGATTTACAGGGAACATTGGGCCATTCAACATCAGTCCTTGCCCCTAAAAAAGCTTTAGCCATTTATGTGCCCACACTGGGGCCAATTTGGATGGAACCCCATGTATCTAGCAATATGTTTTAAGATTATACAAGGGAAATTAATCAAACCCGTGGAAATCATATAAATATGCTAACATTTTATTTGTTGTATATATTAGGAATCAAGCTCCAGTCAGTCAAGACTGGTGCTCTGCCAAAGGGAAATCAACACAAAGGTTGCTTTACTAAAGGCAAATATACTGTGAACTGCAAGTGCATTTACTCTAGAACTGAGGGGAATCTCTGCTGATTTCTATCGTCCTTTTCTAAAGAGATAAGGAACATTTCAATAGTGATGATAACCACAGAGATTTTCCAATATTCTGGAAAAGGGAAAAGGATAAGATACAGATTTTGACTATGTGCATTTTAATTTCCCATGCACACTTTTGTTTTATTCAAAGTACAATGTACAGCACATGAGAAAATAGCAGTCAATGAGCTATGTTTACATTTTTTAATTATCATTAAGGTTTACACATGCTAAAGGCTCTAGCAATGTGATCCTTGATTTGTAACAGACTTGATTTATTTCAGGAATATATCTAGTGCCAACAAATTACACAGTGTTTTACATATTGTAAGTTCACATTAGTCCCAGCCAGGGGTCAAGTCCTGGGGAAAAAAGTGTGGGAACTCCCACCCAAGATCCACTCCCCCACCAAAAAAAATAAAAAAATGATACGCTCATATGCATAATTACTAAACCGCATGTTTTTTTTTTTTCCTATACACTGTTCTTTCTAAATCCCGCGATAACTCACTGCAGACCTCCGCAATGTCTCCAGGGAACAATGACAAAAGCTCCCAGGAGACATAGCGAAATCGAGAATATCCGCACACTACCCGATGAATCCATATACAGGAAGCAGCCAGTAACATAAAGGATTACTAAGGTTCGCCTGCCCCTGACAGTGACTCGAGCTGGGCATCGCCGCCTAGTGAAGGATTGGCTCGGGAGGCTCGGCTGCTCTCGGTTGCTCGACTAGAACTGAGTTCCTGCTGTGAAAATAGTGCAGGGACTCCGTTCCCACACGTTCCCGCAGGACTTGAGCCCTGGTCCCAGCCCTCAAAGAGCTTACAACCTAAAGCCTCTAGCTCACTATCATACATACACATACTTGGCCTCCAAGATTCTACTCTATCCTGGTTCTCCTCCTACATATCACAGCGCTCCTTCAGTATTACCTACAACTTTGTCTCCTCCTCTCCTTTGCCCCCTTCTATGGGGGTTCCCCAAGGCTCTATTCTTGTACCCCTTCTCTTCTCTATCTACACCTCCTCCCTTGGTCACTTGATAACTGCCCATGACTTCCAATACCACTTATACTCTAATGACACCCAAATCTATCTATCTACACCTCACCTCACTCCTTCAGTCTTCTCTCGCATTACTAACTTACTGACATATCAGCATGGATGTTGCACCACTTCCTTAAACAAAATATCTCTAAAACTAAGCTGGTAATATAGCCCCCGCCGTGCCCCCCTTTATGACTTTTCCATCAAAATCAATAATGCAACCATCAATCTCTCCCCTCGTGCCAGGGTACTAGGTGTAATCCTAGACTCTGATCTGTCCATTCAGCCCCAAATCCAATCCAAACTTGTAGACTACACCTCCGTAACATCTCTAAAATATGCCCCTTTTTAACAAACAAAACTACCAAGTTACTTATTCACTCCCTTGTTATCTCTTGCCTTGACTATTGAAACTCCCTTCTCATTGGCCTACCTCTACATAGGCTATCCCCTCTTCAATCTATCATGTATGCTGCTGCCAGACTTATCCACCTTACCAACAGATCAGTGTCTGCTATTCCTCTCCGCCAATTCCTACACTGGTTCCCAATCACCCAGCGAATTAAATTCAAAATACTAAACCACAACATACAAAGCCATCCACAACTATGAGCTACATCTCCCAATTTTACAAAAAACGTCTTCTCCACTCCTCTCAAGACCTCCTACTCTCAAGCTTCCTTGCCTCCTCCTTCCATGCTCGTCTCCAGGATTTATCCAGAGCCTCACCCATCCTCTGGAACTCTGTACCTCAACCTGTCTTGCTATCTCCTAATCTAACTGCCTTCAGGTGATCCCTGAAAACGAATTTCTTCAGGGAAGCCTATCACGCCTCCAATTAATCTTTTACCACTTCCATCAGCTCATTCCCTACAGTTACAACCTTTTGTACCACCTGTCCCACCCTATTAGATTGTAAACTCTTCTGAGCAGGGCCCTCCTAATCCTCTTATATTTTATTGTATTGCAACAGTATTGTCTGTATTAAGCACTGTGTAAACTGCGCTATATGAATCCTGAATAATAATAGTAAAAATAATAGAGTCCAATTAACTGATCAGCATGTCTTGGGAACACAGAATGAAACTGGATTACCTGGAGGAAACCATTGAAAGTACAGGGAGAACATGCAAACTCCATACAGCTAGAATCCTGACCAAGATTCGAACCAGGCAGAAGGCAGAAGCACTAACCACTAGGTCAGATATGGTAAAGAGTGACTAGGTATCCCAAGAGATTGTCATTCACTATCATGCTGAAGGTCGTGACTTGGGGCTTGGATAAGTGTAATGGGGGGATGCTGAACACATAAGGTTGGATTTAAATAAAATCTTAAGCCTTTACAACCACTTTAACTGTAGTACAATTTTCAGGACTGTTCAATACCTGGCTGTGCGATCTAAAAAATAATTGGTGTATATGCATTCAGCTCTAAACTGTTCTGGGTGCGGAATATCTATTCACATAAAAATAGCCACCTTACACCAATAAAGCTCTGTATGAAATATGATTTTCCACATATATCACCGCATGTAGAACATGAAAAAAAAAAAATATATGTTCTGGTAGAATTACCATTTTAATAATGAAAACATATTGCAAATATATAACAGTTTTGTTCCAATAAAAGAGCAAATATTGCACGTGGGTGCTTGCAGTAGAGTTCTACAGTAGTGACAATATTGCATGTGCTATATATATATATATATAATAAAGCCTTTGTCCTAATTCTGTGGAAGTTTCCTGCCAGGGAAAAAGGTCGTTTGACTATACCAGGGTGACATCTATATAAAATGTTTTTTGAAGCACACGTTTATGTGCACCTATCTTTGTGCTCATAATAAATGCTGTACTAAAACAATTAAACCCATGTGTGGATAAACAGAAGAAAATTACTGCTGGGGAAGAGGCGGCGGAGAGGCACAGAGCAGAATATTGAAAGAGTAAACATTTGATTGAAATTACTAAGGAAAAGAGAAGGACCAAATTTAACGCTAGAGGTGAGCTGCATAGATAAAGAATTAGTCATTCATCAAACAGATGGTGTAGAGCGGCTTAGTGTCTTTTAAGTGTATACTCATGAATCATCAACTTCAGCTGGGATAATAATATGGAAATAATAGGTGTGGACTTAAAGCTGAGATCTAGGTTTGTAAAACGTATTATATAAATCTAGAACACATCTAAGATTCTTTGCACATAAATTCTGCAAAAAAAAAAAAACATATTTTGTCAACACCATTGCTTTAATACAGTTGTAGTTTATAATAAGCCACATGGTTTTTCATATTTTTGATATGTAATTTTGAAAGATGAATCAAAACAATTTGTTCATGATACTCCCACATATTTAAAGATTAACTCCACGTTTATTGAGTAAAAGAACAATCCCCACTGGGTAGTGGTGGCTGGTGCTCCATCAATCAGGGGGGCGTCAGACAGACCTAACCCCAGACACCCCCCTTCCCTGTCGCTCCAGCCCTCCAGCCCGCCACGTCACAATAACACTCCCCCCATTGCCACAGCCCATCACCACACACCATGCCCACTTCCCACACTCCTGGTCACCGACTGGCTCGCTCACCCTCTGGCCCACCAGGCCCCCTGTCAGCACGGCACTTACCTCACAAAGGTCAAGGCTGCGGCTTCTGTCCTCCATCTCCTCCGTGTGCTGGCCATCGATTCTCCTCCCAGCTAATGGGGTCTTCAGACTCCTCCTGGCCAAAGGGATCTTAGGACTTCCGGCCAATAGGGTTTTAGGATTCACTTCCTGATTGGCTGGGAGGAGAAACAGGAAGATATTAGTGAGAATGTATTTGCTAATGTCATACAGTGCTCTGTGCCCCAAGCCCACCCTTTTTTAAAGCAAGTTTAAGCCTCTGGACCTAGAACACAAGGCCTGCTTTTAAATGTGTCCCTATTGAAGTGTAAAGGGTTAAAATATTATCACCAGCAGGTTTTATTTTTTAGATAATATACCTATTTTTTCCCTCTGGGTTTTTCCTGCAGTGTCTAGGCAAAGGTTGCAATCAACCCTGCTCCAACAAGGGGATGTAGCATAGGCGTGCGCACAGGGTGTGCCAGGTGTGCCCAGGCACACCCTAATCACCCTGTGCAGCACAGATTTTCCCTATGGCCTTGCCCCCCTTCCCCCTACAGTGCTGCTGGCTTTTCTCCTCCTCCGCCAGTTGTTGCTGCCGGGTTGTTTAAGGGTGAATGGAGGAAGGGGCCAATAAATATGTAATTTACCGGTCCCTTCCCTTTCTGAATGAACATTGAGAGGGATCAGTAGGATGTGTTCGAGCTTTGGGGTGCACACCCTAATGCAATAGGCTGCGCACACCTATGGGATGTAGAGTAGCCCAAGTCCCACAGACTTGAGGTACTCACTGTTCCCCCCCTGCAATGCGGAAGCCAAAAGAATGGTGGGTATTATATCTACATTTTTTCCACTTACAAGCAATTTTTTACATTTGTACACAGTGGGCCAGATTCTCAAAGGAGATACGATGGCATATCTCCAGATACGCCGTCGTATCTCTGTTTGTGAGGCCTCCTATCTATGCGACTGATTCTTAGAATCAGTTACGCCTAGATTTGCCGTAGGTTCGGCGTAAGCCATGTTAAGTAGTTTTTTTCCGTCGTTTACATCATTTGCGTAACTCGTTCACGAAGAGGCGTATATTACGTTCACGTCGAAAGCAATGTATTTGCGGCGTAATTTGGAGCATGCGCACTGGCATACGTCCACGGACGGCCCATGCGCAGTTCTAAAAATGTCAAAAACGTGGGGTCATGATTGATTTGCATGACACACGCCCACCTCATCCACATTTGATTTACGCGGGCTTACGCCAGCCCATTTACACTACGCCGCCGCAAATTACGGAGCAAGTGCTTGGAGAATACGGCACTTGCGTCTCTAAGTTGCGGCGGCGTAGTGGAAATGGGATACGCTACGCCCCGCCGCCAGGTACGTGAATCTGGCCCAGTGTTTTTAGCACAGGGCAGGGTGGATACACGGATCTTACATGAAATGCAAGATCAATTTTAATGTTAAACTTCAAGTGCCGAGTAAGTTACTGAATTAGAAGATTTCATTCACAACAACACAATGCTACAACAAAACGTGCATCCAGCCCTGGCTATATATAGATATTTGTAGCACATCAGAGTTTTAAAAAAAACGGATGTGAATTTTTGGCAACAAGGCAACCACATATGAGCCTCAGATATTGTTTGTTTTGCTATTTAGACAAGTCACATTCTTTTCGGCATTAGTAATATTAGGACAAAAACCCCCAATACAAAATACACTGCTTGACACCACAGACTATAAGAAGACATTTACTGAAATATAAATGTATAAACTGACCAAGTAAACCAATCTTAAGGGTTAGAAAGTCAATTTAAAGAGCTTAAGCTTCCATTAAAAACAAAAAGCAACACAAAGAAATAGACTGGAATGAACATTATGTTAAGTTCATTGACCAGAGTAGATCATTACTAAAAACATTTAATTAACCTTTGAGTGACTGAGAGCTCATTTACTTGGAATTGGGGGCAGTAAAAACAGATGGTTGAACCTCACTTTAACCCTCCCTTAGCTCTTGTTCACACTGAATGCGGGTTTTAAATTGCAGCTGAACTCACACAATTTCAAACATTTCTATGTAAGTTTGGGGGCAATTTGAATGACAAATGCAAGGGTTCAAGCGTGGGTTCAAGCACAAGTTTCTATTGAAATACAGGAACTACTTTCGGAAATCAGTGCGGCGCCGCAAAGTCGGCGTCGCACCAATTGAGATGGTTCCATCGTGCCACTTTGCTGCGATTTGGCATGTGATTTGACATGTCAAATCACATGCCAAGAAGAAGTGGGAAGTCTATTATTAGATCGGCTTCTCATAGACAAAAGTGGTCATAGATGGATCAAAATTCAGCCCTGTTGAACTGGCTGAATTTCAATACATCTATGGCCAACTTTAGGCCGTGTACACACGGCAGGGAACCTCGACGGGCAGAACACATCGTTCCGCCCGTCGAGGTTCCCTGCCGGCCGTCGAAATCGGCGATCCGCCCGTCGGGAATGGCAACCAGCCATTCTTCCAGGCGGGCCGTCGAGCAAATAGAGAGCGTGCTCTCTATTTCTGCTCGACGGGCTTCCCAACGGGAAGCTCGCTGAGAGTGTACACACGGCCGAGGTCCTCGCTGGAATGCAGCTTCCAGCGAGGTTCTCGTTGGTTTCCAGCGAGAACCTCGGTCGTGTGTACGCCGCCTCAGAGTTCATTAACTTTTAAGCACACTTAGCCTAGTCCTGAAAGCTAATGGGGTAGATTCATGTAGATCAGCGGATCTTTTGATCCGCGTGATCTATCTTTTTTACGATCCGCCTGCGCCAGTTTTTGAGGCAAGTGCTGTATTCAGAAAGCACTTGCTTCGTAATTAGCCCTGGCGGATCGTAAATCCCTCGGCGGAATGCAAATTCCGCGGCTAGGGGGAGTTTACTATTTAAATCACGCGCGTCCCCGCGCCGATCGTACTGCGCATGCGCCGCCGGCAAAATTTCCCAGCGTGCATTGCTTTAAATGACGTCGCAAGGACGTCATTGTTTTCGATGTTAACGCAATTAACGTATGGCCGTATTCCCGGACGACTTACGTAAACGACGTAAAAAATTCAAAACTCGACGCGGGAACGACGGCCATACTTAACATAGGATCCGCCGCACTTACCCCGCATATAGCAGGGGTAACGATCCGCCGGAAAAAGCCAAACGCAAACGACGTAAAAAAAAAGCGACGGCCGGGCGTTCGGTTCTGAATCGGCGGTTCTCCTCATTTGCATATTCTTTGCGTAGAAAAAAAGAAGCGCCGCCTAGCGGACGGCGGGAGAATGCAGCCTAAGAACCGACAGTGTAACTCACTTACACCAGTCGGCTCTAAGGGAGATCTATGCGGAACCTGATTCGAGGAATCAGCCGCATAGATCCGAGCGTCGGATCTCACAGATACGACGGTGTATCTACTGATCTGATCTGTACATGAATCTACCCCAGTATCTTTATTTTTGTTGTTTTATTTATTTTATTTACTAAATTAAATATGATAGTGATAGTATTTGGTCCCAGTAAGGATCTCCAAGTTGTTACCTGGTTATGCCCCTGTGTGTTTTTGTGCTTGTGATCATGCATGTCTGTGGGACTTGTCCTGTTGTGCAGCAATTCTGGGAATGGCCTCCACTATGATCAGCACCACGTTGGATCCCGATCCATCCCTCACGCTGCTGAACCATTATACCCTGGACTGTACCAGAGCTCAGTTTCGCCTTAAACTACAAGTCGTGACAGCGGCCAAACAAACCATAGTACGTGCTTGAAAGTCCCCTACACTCCGTACCATAGAAACCAAGCATAGGGTAACCCAGGCTATGATACTGTACATAGTAAAATTTAAGCAACTATTCAGGATAAAATTCCTAAAAATCCTAAAATCTGGCAACATTAAGTGGATCATTTTCTCCCACATTGTTTCGATGAGTTCCTCCTGGCACCCTGAGCCCTTGCCTTTGACAATTTTTATGGTTTGAGTCCTGGACCTGCATGGAGTAGTTGACTTGCCCCTTTTTTCTACCTCTTTCCTCTTCTTTTTTTTCTACTTTTCCTTACAACTCTTTACCTTAAACCACTGGAATATGATTTTATGAGTTTTTGTATGCCTCTTGTCTGCCAGTGTTGGATATTTTTGTAATTGTTTTAATGTTGGTTCTACTACCATTAATTTCTTTATGTTTTGAAGGCCTTGCGCCTTCTTCTTCATTATGTATGTTGCATACCCTTTGAGGCTCTGAACTGACAACTTCTGGAGCTCCTAATTTCTATGTATACTTTATGTTCCTTTTATATTGGAGTATACTCTGTGTTCATTTTTACAACAATAAAAATGATTTAACAGGAGAAACAATTTTACAAAAACAAGGTTTACAAAAACAAAGCACACTCGAAATGGTTCCCTTTTGATTGGACCACACACATTGCAATCTGATTGAACAATCCCACATATTACAAACTGATTGCATAATCATTTTTAGATTTACCAACTAATAAACATGAAGGGCAACCAATTAAATGGGTTGTTCAGGTAGGCCCTTTGAAATAAATAGTTGTTGGCAAATTACAGATTGTACAATCACTAGACTTGTGCAAAATGTTAGTTTAGTTTAGTATTCATTCGTAAAATACATAATTTAGTTCTGTTATATTCGTTATGTTACGTTATTCATTTTCGGAGAATTCATTATTTCTGTAGAGTGTCAATATTCGTTATACCGAATTGATTCGTTTTGTATGTATATCGATTCCATTTTTATGTATGTACAAATATTTGTGATAACGATTTGTAGTTTGGAAAGTCGTTTGCTTATTGAATCCATTAACAGGCAAAATGATAATATCTCTTCTCCTATGCTCAAATACAATACAACACCCTTCTCACTCAGTTCTTAGGAATGCACTTTGCCAGTAATCCAACTTCCAGCACAAAATGAATCAGCTGATTGGACTGTAAGTGCCGGTTCACAGAGGGGCGGATTCAAAGTCGTCTCACTTTGAAGCCGCCGGTACAGTGCAACTTTAGTGCAGCTTGCAAAAACAACTTCTTTATAGAATGCAAGCCGCTCCGAAGTCGTCCCAAAGTGGTACAGGAACCCTTTTCTAAGTCGGAGCGACTTGAGTCATTCCTATTACAATGGTTCCATTTCAATGCATGGAGCGCGTCTTGCCATCCGAATGTCCAAAGAAAAAATAACGGACAATTTTGATTCGTTATGAAACTAATTGCACATGTCTAGTCAAGATTACTACTCACTAGTTACTTATATTTACCAATGTAAAAGTGAATCCTTTCATAAATATTTTGTCTTGGTTTGTCAAGTCACTACAATGACATGAAAGTAGCGTGTAGGAAAAACACAAAAACACACACATGCTCAAAGCATTTGTTTATTGTGACTCATGTCACCGTACTTACCTTTGCATTGATTCAATAGAAAAAAATAATGCTCAAACAATGCCAGCCTGGTCACTTGACTTCTGTGGTGAACCTGTTATCCTTACTGGAAGGACAGGTTTGCTCTTAATCAGGCTGCAACTGAGGCATTCTTAGGGACCCTCTCATAATTATTAAATTTCATAAGATTTGTGTAGCATTACTTAAATGGCATTGCACCGTGATGAATCAGGACCTCTGAAACAACAGGTAGTTATTGTAATACGATGCTTGTAGCAGTTTGTGTACTGCATAGGATGCCTTTAAAAAACTATGTTGAATTGATATAAATGTTAAACTTTGTTGTAACCGTTGTGTATGTTCCTTTTAGGTTATTTGCAGCAAAATGTAGTGGGTGCATGGAGAAGATTGCTCCAACAGAATTTGTAATGCGTGCCCTGGAATGTGTATATCACCTAAGCTGCTTCTGCTGTTGTGTATGTGAGCGACAACTACGAAAAGGAGATGAATTTGTGTTGAAGGAAGGACAACTTTTATGTAAGAGCGACTATGAAAAGGAAAAAGACCTTCTAAGCTCTGGAAGTCCAGATGACTCAGATTCTGGTGAGTTCTGAGTTAATTGTACAACTTGAAGAATAACTAGAATAATAATTAGTAGTTGTATGTAAAATTGTTCATAACTGCTGTTTTTGTCAGTATTGATGAATGCAGTGATTTTGTCGAAATTTCACTAAAATCAACCTTTCATCATACGTCACTGCTTAGGAAAAAAAATACTTGAAAGAAACACTCTACAAACTTCCTTTAAGAAAACCCTCCTATGTTCGTTTCCAATTTACAAGCAACAAATGGGCAGTTGTTACAATGCACAGGCAACAAACAGGCAAGTGTTACAATATCTAACTTTTTGTCCCCAGGGGCAATTTTTTGGCAAAATAAAATGTCCAGGATCATTTAAAAGAGCATCCCTAACCTCAAGCCTTATTTAAAGCGCCCTTAAAAACCACCATAACATCTTTAAGCCTTCCTCACCGACTTAAAAAAACAACAACCCCCTTTTCACTCATAATCGTGCTTCATAAGATTTGTGTAGCATAACTTAAATGACAGCAGTACTTAAAGCAGAACTATAGGCATAGCTTGTATGTTTTCATTTTAGATCCCGGGTGATGCCATTGACCAAACATGGTCTGGATTCTAGTAAATCCAGATAGCACTACAGCCACAAAATTACAGACCAGTTTTTTTTAAACAAACGAGCCTGTGATCTGTCATTTAGAGGCACTACAATTATGCTACCAGTGGGTCAGGCAGCAGGTCATTGTAATTGACGAGGGCCTATAACATTGGCCAATGTGATTGTCATTGGAGCTACACTGGGGATATTTTTCCTTTTTTTTTTTTTAAGGGGTTGTAAAGGTTCGTCTTTTATTTTCTAAATAGGTTCCTTTAATCTAGTGTCTAATTGTTTGTTCACTTACCTTTTCCTTCCATTTCCCTTCTAAATGTTTTTTTCTTTGTTTGAATTTCTCACTTCCTGTTTCTCCTCAGTAAGCTTTCCGCCATCATTCGAGCGGTGGAAAGTCATTTAGAACAGCTTACTGAATACCTTACTGAGGAGGAACAGAAAGTGAGAAATCCAGATGAAGAAAACAAAGAAAAAAACATTTAGAAGGGAAATGGAAGAAAAGGGTAAGTGAACCAACAATGCGCTAGCTTAAAGGAACCTATTTAGGAAATAAAAAACAAACCTTTACAACCCTTTTAAGGACTTTTCCATGTTGTGTTGTGTTTTTTTTGTTAATTAGTAACAAGGGGTGTGAATGTACCCATACTCACTCCCCTGGGGGTTGCTAGATTACAGTAAGTCCCCCTGATGATGTTGAAGACATGTGGCTTTGTTTTGTTTGGGGGTATTGGGCAGATGCTTGCTGCCTTCCCTTTCCTAGCCTCCCAAGCTGCATGTCTGTATAAGGGTCTTGTATAAAATAATTTTTATTTTGGGGGTGGGGCAGCAAATTTTTTTTTTGGAAGAGACAGTATACATTTAAAAAAAAGGAAACAGTGTGGGATGTCCCCTGGATTTTAAAACAGATTTTTATCTAGGCATGTAGCCTAAGTAGTCAGGAAATAGAAGGCAGCCGGTGTGTGCCCCCCCCCCCCTTCTTCTCAACTATACAAGGCCGCATCTCTTCAACATTAGGGGGTTCTTTACAAGGAGGGTAGTAAATATTCACCCTTTGCAGGACAACATGTCCCCATGTCAAAGAGGCAAAGGCCCAGCTGTATCCACCCTCAAAAGTGGACTTGTAAGGGAACTTATCAGAATCTGAAAGCTCGCTTTATAGTAAGAAGGTCTCAAAATATCCTTTAAGTTTTTTTTTTAAATACAAAACAATGTAAAAAGTCCCCCAATCTAAATCTAATGCAAGTCATGATGACCTACCCCCAATTATGTCTCCATGCGATCATGATGACCTGCCACCCAAGGATGCTGACCTACTGCTACACCCATTGCAAATGACAGAACTATTCCTGCTCTTGTTTAAAAATACATTAATCCTGGTTGATGTCATAGAAATATACAGCATAGTGATGACCATTTTTGGGATCCCCGGACAGTTTATATGCAAACAAAAGCCAACTGAGGAAGTATACTATAATTTAGCAGCAGTATATTTACAGCTGCTAAATGACCGATCCCTGCAGTTTTGTTTACAAATCTGAAAACTGTCTGGACATTTGTCATTTAGCATTGGTAGTGCTACTACTGCTAAATGACTGTTTGTTTGTAAACAAATCAGTATTTTTTAAAGGGTTAAATCGTACTCCTCCATAACTTTGCATGCAGCTTTTAGACATTACCAAATCATGTTTTTTTAAAGAATTTGTGTATTTTTAATTGTGCCATTTTAACCACATTGAACGACCTTCAATCGATTTGATTTGTATTTGTCTCCCATTGATTTCAATGGGATTAGGTATAAAATCAGGCTTCACAAATTCTGTTGAATGTCCAGCAACCTGAACTTTGCCCAGTTCATTTATAACTAGTCATTATCAGTGACAGCAGCATGGAATATGTGAAGCAGCTGTCAGACAAGTAACATGGTACGGGAGATTATTGACACTGAACACCAATATTGTCACCAATGAACTCCGACACCGATTATATTTACCAATGAGCACTAATGCAAATACATTTTTGTTACTAAGTATCTTTTTTTAGTGAATGCAATGAATCTTTGCCTCTAAATGCCAATGCAAATATTTTTTTTGCCATTAAACACCAATGCAAAGTATTGTTGACACTGAATGCTAATGCAAATATATTGTATTAGTTAATTCAGAATCAGGAGTATTGCAGACCCCACAGTGCCTTAAGTGCTCTATATTCCTGCAGTTAGGTAAGCCTGTTCCAAAAAAAGTTTTGGCCTTTTAAAGCTCTTATCTCATCAAATATAATAAATTTAATATTTAATATTGGTAGAATAGAAAAGCATTAGAATATCTGTTATGCCGCGTACACACGACCATTTTTAATGGTCTAGAAAAAACAACGTTTTGTTCAACCCGATTATCGTTAAGACTGCCTTGCCTACACACGATCATTAAAAAAAAAAGCTCTAGCAAAGCGTGGTGACGTACAACACGTACGACGGCACTATAAAGGGGAAGTTTCATTCGGATAGCGCCACCCTTGGGGCTGATTTTTCTGATTCGCGATTTTCAGTCTTCGTGTTTTTCAGTCTGTTACAGCGTGATGAATGTGCTATCTCCATTACGAACGCTAGTTTTACCAGAACGAGTGCTCCCATCTTATAACTTGCTTCTGAGCATGCACGTTATTTTCACGTCGTTAAAAACGATAACATGAAAAATGCTCTGGACCCCACTCACGATCGCTTTTAATGACATTAAAAAAATATGTAATTTTTAACATCGCGAAAAACGGTCGTGTGTACGCAGCATTAGGCTTTCATTGCTGTTATATGTCCCTATTTGAGAAGATTTCCCCTCACTTCCTGCTGAACTCTTGTTACCTGAACAGGAAGAGAGGAAAATGGTTAACAATGAACACATGCATTGCAAAAAAAAAAAGTGCACCTGAAAGGGGGTGTAGGCTGTGTTTTGTGACTGGCCAACAGGGCCGCCATCAGGGGGGTACACCTGTAAGGGGCCCGATGGTCCCCAGGGGCCCAGCCAGAACCCCCCTTTTTTTAACGTTATTTTTATTTATTTTTTAGAAAAGCCCCCCCAACTCAATTTGCGGCGGCAGCAATACCCCCCCCCCCCCCCCGCGGACCATTTGGTGTATCCCCCCTTCTAGATTCGCGACCCCCCCTTCTCAATTGGAGGCCCCCCTCTTCTCAATTTGCGCCCCATTCTCAATTTGCGGCACACCCCCCCTCATTCTCTGCTCCAGGGGGCCAATGCCAGAGAGAAAGACTGAGACACAGTTCTGGTGTCTATGAGCTTATGTCTTAAGCTTTCTAGAAATAGAGCAGCAGTTGTACTATCCTGCAGAAAATAATCCATGTTTTAACAGCATTATGAACAACACCAGAAAGCCAATACAACCCTAACAAGATTTTTTTTTTAAATGTGGAGATCATAAATATAAAAATCTTGGTGGACAGAGTTGATATTAAAATAAATATCCAAATTGCAGTTTATTTACTCAAGTAGCAGGTTGCTTTTCCCTTTGCAAGGTGAATGTTCACTTAGCCTAAAGAATAAGTTAAAAAACAAACAAAACAAAAAAAACAATAAAAAAAAAAAATCACATGCAGGCAAAAATCCTGTTTTTTTTTTTTATTATTTCCTCTGCGTGTGATAAAACATTCAAAAGAGCACAGCTTAACTATTTTCATTAGGTTAACATACACTTCAACCCCAGAATGTGTAGCTAAATAGGTATTTAAAAACTGAAGTCATCGTGTAATTTTACTGATCCATTTGTGTATTTTAAACGCATTCTGCAACTTCCAGAGTTCTTGTAATTTTCTGTCTATACTCTATCCTCTTTGAGCATATGTGTCTGATTGATATATATCTGTACCCTCTTGTTCTCAGTGTGTGACTGTACATCTCTGCAGGTTCTTATAACTGTAGCGTTTTATTTTATGGCTAGCAGCATTACAATATTGCTGTGCAGGTCATTATATCACTGCATGTTATTACGTTACTGTTCAGGTTATTTTATGGCTTTGCCACATTTTTTTACAGAAAACTCTGCTAGTTGAGAACATAAGAGCCTGTCTATATGATATATTTACCTTTGTAAAATGAAACCACAAGCTCTCTGAGGGCTCGTTCATACGGATGACTCAAAATTGCATACTAAGTGTAGGTGAAGCTCTTTTTTGCCATTTTCTATGTTTTCGCCACAGTCAACTTTATAATGGTTTAATGCCTTATATTTTCTTTGAGTCATTCTATATCGCTAGCATGGGCTATTATTTTTAATATTGTTACAGAATTTTTATATAATGTTTTATATATATCTCAATCATATATATCAATCATATACAGTGCCTTAAAATAGTGTTCATATCCCTTGAAATTTTGCACAATTTGTCATGTAACAACCAAAAGCGTAAATGTATTATATTGATAGACCCACACAAAGTGGCACATAATTGTGAAGTGAAAGAAAAATAATAAATGGGTTTATTTTTTTTTTACAAATAAATATGTGAAAAGCGGGGCATGCATTTCTATTTATCCCCCCAAGTCAATACTTTGTAGAACCACCTTTGCTGCAATTACAGCCTTAAGTCTTTTTGGGGATGTCTCTACCTGCTTTGCACATCTAGAGAGTGACATTTTTGCCCATTCTTCTTTGCAAAATAGCTCAAGCTCAGATTGGATGGAGAGCATCTGAGAACAGCAATTTTCAAGTCTTTCCACAGATTCTCAATTGGATTTAGGTCTGGACTGTGACTGGGCCATTCTAACACATGAATATGCTTTGATCTAAACTATTCCATTGTATCTCTGGCTGTATGTGTCGTTGTCTTGCTGGAAGGTGAACTTCCGCCCCAGTCTCAAGTCTTTTGTAGTCTCTAACAGGTTTTTATCTAAGAATTTGGTCTCATCCATCTTCCAATCAACTACAACCAGCTTCCCTGTCCCTGCTGAAGGTGCGTTCAGGGTGCAGTGTTAGTTTTACCTTATTTTACAAAAAAAAACACTTTTATTCCTATTTCAATTAATGTAAACATCCCTTGTATTAGGAATAGTGAGTGACAGGTCCTCTTTATGGGGAGAGGTGGGGTTAATAAGACCCCATATCTCTCCTTCAGGCTGGAAATGCTGAGATATATAAAAAAAAAACTCTCTGCCTTTCCAGCCATGTCCTCGGCTTTGTTTACTTCTGCTGGCCCGGGTTTGATGTCATAACATCACACCCAGGCCTCCGAGGGTCATAGAGATGACTTGGGATCATGGGGTCACCAGAAATCTCTATGGTAAACTTCTGGCGGTGACCAATTCATTTTCCGGCTCGCCGATCGCAGGGGCGAGATGGGAGAAGCACTGGAGATGAACTGCCGCTATGATTGTTCTGGCTGAAAAAGATGATATCTAGATGATGCCAGTAGCTGCAGGAAACATTCGGATATCCCCTCTCAAAGTCCAGGATGTCATATGACGGTCTATGGGTGGGAAGTGGTTAAATTACACACAGCTGGAGTCAATTTACTAATTAGGTGACTACTGAAGGCAGTTGGTTCACTAGATTTTAGTTAGGGGTATCAGAGTAAATGGGGCTGAATACAAATGCATGCCACACTTTTCAAATTTTTTTTTTATAAAATGTTGAAAACCATTTATCATTTTCCTTCCACTTCACAATCATGTGCCACTTTGTGTTGGTCTATCACATAAAATCCCAATAAAATACATTTACGTTTTTGGTTGTAACATAACAACATGTGGAAAATTTCAAGGGGTATGAATACGTTTTCAAGGCACTTTATATCATCATTTACCTTTTACAGCCGTCTAAAGCCACACATGTTCTTATTCCTTTTTTTTTCTTTATTATAGTGAAAAGTGATGACGATGAAGGTGACGTGAAGCCAGGAAAGGGTCATGGAAACCAAGGAAAGGGTAGCGATGACAGTAAAGACCCAAGGAGGCCGAAGCGACCACGCACAATCCTTACAACACAGCAAAGAAGGGCCTTTAAAGCATCTTTTGAGGTGTCTTCAAAGCCTTGTAGAAAGGTGGGTTTAAAAGAAGTATCAAAGATAGTACTCAGCACTGTGTCTGTAGTAACAAGGCTTACTACAGACACAGTGTTGAGTAAAATCTGTGATACTTCTTTTATTTTATTTTCAATAAAAGTTAAAGTTTCAGAACAAGCTTTTGGGTATACCCATTTCTTCTAAGAACAAAGCAGTACATGTACACAAGGTTACAATCACCTTATACCTTCTTAAAAAGCTTTAGAAAAATATATATATATTTTTTACTTTTTTCTATAATAAATATCCCCCCCAAAAATAAAAATAAATTATTTCTTTGTCAGTTTAGGCCAATATGTATTCGTGTACATATTTTTGATAAAAAGAAAATTACAATAAGCATATATTGATTGGTTTGTGCGATTTTTAGCGTGACTGCGACATTGCAGCGGAAAGATCAGACACTTTTTTTGGGACCATTGCCATTTATACGGCGATCACTTCTATAAGAATACACTGATTACTTTGTAAATGTCACTGGCGGGGAAGGGGTTAACACTAGGGGGCGTTAAGTGTGTTCCCTAGGTGTGTTTCTAATTGACTAGAGGAGGAGCCAGATCGCTGTCCCTACTTAGTAGGTACGGACGATCTTTCTCTCCTCCCCTGTCAGAACAGGAATTTGTGTGTTTGCACACACAAAACCCCATCCTGGCTCTCGTGCCCGTGATCGCGGGTGGCCGGCAGCGATCGCGCCCACCAGCCACGCTCGTCGAGTCCCCCGCCATGCGCCTACTATGGCTCTTAACAGAACCGCCATACATATACACCAAATCACATAAAAGAGTACCTGATGCCATATATGTATGGGAGCTGGTTGGGAAGTGGTTAATAAAGTATAAAAGACAATAAAAATGCACTCATTAGATAAAAGTGGATCAAGGCTTGTCATAGACCCATATAGACCTCTATAGGATTACCATGAAGCTGCAAAGCTTAGCAGGCATGTGGCTAGTTAAAGCAGAGTTCTTAAAAGGAAGTGCAGCTTTCAGGCTGAAACATAAGCAACAGCTGCTTCCAGAAGTGGTTCCTATGATGGTACATGGAGATTAGAAGACAAGGAGCCCAGAGCACCATCAGGGGACCCCAGAAGAAGAGGATCAGGGCTGCTCTGTGCAAAACTATTGCAAAGAGCAGGTAAGCATAACATGTTTGTTATTTAACAAAATAAATAAACCTTTACTATCACTTTAAGCTGTAGACACAAAATAACACATGTTGCTGCCAGTTCGGCCCTGACATCTCAATAAATTAGCATAGGCGAAGTAAGAACAACTTCCATTAAAAAGATAAAAATGCAGAATATGATGTAAAATAAAATGAAAATTCTGGCTCTTTGTTGCCCCTTCTTTAACTTTGTGTTTTGGGTGCTTTGTAGTTGATATTCTTTTGTTTTACTCCTACATTTTTATTGTTCCTTTTTTAAATGATGTTAAATAAGATTAAATGTTGATGCATCTTCCTTCAGAAAAATAGTAATAAATATTTAGAGAAAATATCTGCTTCAAATGGTTTATGGTGTTACTTATAGAAAATAGGCAAAATTAAAGTGGTCTATCTAAAGGCAAATCTTGTTTGTTTTTGTTGTTTTGGATAGTGTTGAAGGCTAATAACCCCTTTTAGGTTTTTATTCTATCTGTGTCACTGCTATGGATGTTTATTCTCTTTATCAGTGCTAGCAACCACTATCACTGGGACAGAACATAAGAGAAAATCCAGAATTTTGAGTGTTTCCCAGAACAGGAACAGAGTGAAAATCTTCCAACATGGATCCTTGTCCTGCTGATAATTGTCTAAGAAGGAGTTTTTTTCTTACTTTGGAGAGGTTTCCTTCCACTTCATATTGTGTCTACATGACAGGAAGTGACTGGAAGTATTCTTCATTAGACACAGGTTGCCAAAAACCGAACAGAGATTTTAACTACCACTAATGCTGGCCATACACGGGTCGAATTTCCAAAGAACCTTCTTTCGAAAATCTTATCTAAGAATTTTCGTTCTTATTTCGCACCATTAGTGGGCTGCAACAACAGCCAATTTTTGGGCGGCCATCGAATTTTAATAATTCAACATGTTGGATATTTTTTTTTTTAAACGAACGATTTTCTAATCAATGATAGGACAATCAGGAGAGAAATGTAACCAAAAAAATAAATGCGCATGTACAAGAAAAGAAAATTCCCAGAAAGAAACAAAGATTCCCGTAACGAAAAGAAGGTTCCCAGACACAAAAATTCTTTTCTGTAGGAACATGAAGTGAAATTAAAGGTTTGGTCGGTCGAATTTCGAAATCGATGGTGGCACCATCGGATCACGAAACGCACAAGTTTTCTGATTTTCAAAAGAAAGTTCTTTCAAAATTCGACCTGTGTATGGCCAGCATTACACTATCCAAAATGAAACAAACAAAAAAAAAGTTTTGCTTTAGAAACTTTGGCTTTAAAAGGCGTATAAACAACCAATATATATGATGTGTATAACTGCCAGAAAATGTGGCCTGAACTAATTTTAAATAAATATTGAATTTCGAATGGCTTATCTTAATGTTTTTTCTTGTAGCTATTTCCTTTTATAGGGACCAGTTAATGCAGCTGTTCTCATAAGTTCCAAGTGATCATTATCTACATGCATTCAGATAGTTCAGATCAGTCAGGGCTTCCCTCCAGGACCAAACCTAGCATGTCTGATGTGGGAGTGCAGTAAAAAATGTCAGGGGACAGAAGATGAGAGGTCAGCAGGGCATTGTACAGGGGGTCAGCGCATCAGAGGACAGGGTTTAGCAGTTTGTAGGGCAGTCTACAGGGGGTTAGCAAAGCAGAGGACAGGGTCAGCAGGTTGTAGGGCACTGTACAAGGGGTCAGTAGCTGGAGGGCAGTGAATAGGGGGTCAGTAGGACAGAGGATAAGGTCAGCAGTATGTAGGGCAGTGAACAGGGTGTCAGCAAAGCAGAGGCTATCCTCAGCCCTGCTGACCCCCTATGATCAGCAGTTTGTAGTGCAGTGTACAGGGGTCAGCAGGGTAAAGGATGATAGGTCAGCAGGGGATTGTACAGGAATCGGTAGGGCCGTGTACAGGGGTCAGCTTTGCAGAGGACAGGGTCACTGCTGGCAGGCCACAGGACATGGATCGTCAGTGGAAAGACAGAGGAAAAGAGGATCACCAGTGACAAGACAGAGAATTGGGGGATCACCCGTGGAGAGGCGGAGGACAGGTGGACCACCCGTGTAGAGGCAAAGGATAGGCAAATCGCCAGTGGAGAGGTGGAGGACAGGCGGATCACCAGTGGAGAGGCGGAGGACAGGCGGATCGCCAGTAGAGAGGTGGAGGACAGGTGGATTGCCAGTGAAGAGGCAGGGTACAGACGGATTGCCAGTGGTGAGGCAGAAGACAGGGGGATTGTCATTTGAGGGGCGGAGGACAGGGGGTTTGCCAGTGGAGAGGCGGAGGACAGACTGATTGCCAGTGGAGAGGCAGAGGACAGGGGGATTGCCAGTGGAAAGTCATTGGGCAGAGGGATTGCCAGTGAAAAGGCAGAGGACAAACGGATTGCCAGTGGAGAGGCGGAGGACAGACGGATTGCCAACGGAGAGGCAGAGGACAGGGGGATTCCCAGTGGAAAGGCAGAGGGCAGGGGGATTGCCAGTGAAAAGGCAGAGGCCAGGGGGGTTCGCTAGTGGCAGGGCTCTTGGCAGAGCTCATTTTCCCTACCTGTACTGCACATACTGTATCTGAGATTACATTCCTTCACACACAGCCATTATCTGCACAGTGTGTAACTGGCTGCTATGTTACAGTGCTGACCTGTGATTTTGCCTGGTCAGAACAGTAGCACAGCTCCGGTAGCCACCTAAACACTGCGCAGTTTGTGGCTGTGTGTAAAGGAATGTGATCTCAGCTATGTGCAGTGAAGGGAGGAGGAGCTGTATGCAGTGCAGGGAAGGTTACTCAGCAGCTGGCAAAGTATCCAGCGTGGAGGGGGGTGATCAAAGGGCTTTGGGGGACACAACTGAAATATGGGGGGGGCACAGCCCTCCTCAGCACCCACCTTAATTCTGCTATGCTTCCTTCACTAAATGTAAGACCGTGGTAATGATGGAGATGTAGTCCTCTCTATTCTTCCCATCCACTTTACACACAACACACCTTATTAATGAACAATCTTCTCCTCTTCATCAGGTCAGAGAAACATTGGCAGCAGAAACAGGCCTTAGTGTACGAGTCGTCCAAGTATGGTTCCAGAACCAAAGAGCAAAGGTACCTTACATACTTTTCTGCTTTGTTTTACACAATCTGGTCTTTTTTTTGTTCTGTTCATGTACAGTTAGAGAACTTTGTCTTCGAATACATGTCTAATCAATTCATAATTACTTAAGTCATTCAGAGTCACTTAAAAGTGTTTTATTCAACAGATGAAGAAATTAGCACGGAGGCATCAACAACAACAAGAACAACAAAATTCTCAGAGACTTGGTCAAGGTAGCTAAACTGTTAATGTTTATATCACAGTACATTACAATGTAATACTTTAAGGGAAAAAAAGTGTGCGGTATACTTAGATAAATACAGTAATTTATAAAGCCTTTGCACAGGCATTTCCCCAGTGAGAGTGCACACACATTCATTCAGTGTGAGTGGGGCAAAAATCGAATGTAAATAGGCTATATCCTGTGCTGTTTGGATCATTGATTTTAAAATGGAGAATACTGCATTTGTCCACTAGATGTAGCTAGGGATTATAGAAAACCCCTTTAATCCTTATAATTTATACAATCCTATCATCTAATGGCCAAATGTGCCATTTACCATTTAAAATCAATGGTGTACATTTGAACAACGCAGAAAATATTCTCATATTTTTTATTTATTTTTATCCAAGAACATTTTATTGAAACTCACATGTTTTTCGCCCAATGCATCTGCATTTCTTCTGGGCAAATGGATTTGCAAATTATTTTTTAAACCAAACCCCTAATTCTCCCATTTCTATTCTCCCATGCTTTTTTTTCTATTAAAAACCTTTTGCAACACAATCCTTATCACTTAATGCAGTATGTTTTCATATAATATTGGTGAATATTTGGGATCATAGGTATACACTTTTCATGCTACCATTATCCCACTTTTCATATACTTGAAATTGATGAACACTAAACCACCTTACATTTAACCCATATTATTACACACATTATTACACAAGGAAATCGAAGGAAAGGTTAAGTGAACCAACAATGCACTAGTTTAAAGGAACCAATTTAGAAAATAAAAAACAAAAATTTACAACCCCTTTAAAAAGTGGGTGATACATTGGGCAACGTTAAACATACAGTAAATAGTTGACAAGCATAACAAGGCAATTGGGCATATTTATGAAATCTGGGACAAATCAAAATCAACTTTTCCAATAGCATTTAATCAAAAATAATGTTCTCTCGCTCATTTGAATGAAATAGGTGTGAGGTGAGTGGAAATAGTTTGCTCAATCCCTAACTCATTTCAACCCAGGGGTTTAATAAAACCTCACAAACCCAAGTTTAAATACTTGAGTTAGCAATCATGAGCATGTAATATTGATCCTAAACCTTAGTATTGAATCATGCTTAATGTAGAGAATATTCAAACTGTTAACAGGTGCATCCATTGAGAGAGAACTTTACAGCTTAAACTGAAGTTGGCTGCAGTATTATAGGTATATGAAAATGCTTCTGGTATGGTATATCAAAGGCCACTAACCACGAGCAGATAGTGTCAACACCTGTGTCAAGATGCATGCACATTGCTAGTGGTCATTTAGGATCACTTCAGTTTTTAATTTAGATTACAAAAAATTATGCCATGCTTTTCCATTATCGTATACAGAAATGTATAGGCAGTAACTTTAAAAAGTCCTGCAGAAGTTTATCTAATCTCTCAGGTTTTGGAACAATTATCAGAATCTTCTTATTTCTATAAAACTATCTAGTTGATTTTTATTTTTGATTTAAAAAAATCTAATTAGCATTGAAATCCATTTTCATGTGGTCTCCGTTGCTTCAAGCTATAAACAGGGTCAACATAAATAATTTTTAAACAAAAAAAGTTTACTGATGTCCATGTCCTTTAAATTATATTTTTTAAATTATATTTATGAGCTAAGAGTTGCCTTAGCTTTCACAGGTGCATTTGCATTTGTTACCCAAGAACTCCATTGATCCTGGACTTTTTAAATGGGAAACTAAGACATTTATGTAAATAAACTATGAGAGGCTTAACTTTGACCAGTGTAATATAAAAAAAATAAAATGCAAAACTTTGTTTCTTGTAAATAGTTGTAAATATGATTTACAAGGGAGCATTTATCATTTGCAAATTGCGGCAGTAGGCTCTGCATAAGGTCTGAGCTTCTTACTTTCCAGGTCTATGGGTCAGGTCTGACCTGGTTAACAATATACCCTCTATAAATCAAATAAAGCTTGTCTTATTAGCAGTCATTAGGCAGAAAAAGCTAACTCCATATTTAGAGGGATCACTTACAATTCCATAGATGATATACAAAGTTTAAAATGCAACAAGCTGCCCTTAAAGCCCTATGCAGATTATTAAGTTCCTTCAAATTAGTGCATAAATGCCATTTAGCTAGATTATGGTATTTACAACAAATTCTCACCAACATTTTAGTTAAAATGGTTGTATTTTTTATAAAAGAAGGCACTACACACTCACCTTTTCCTTTGCATTCATTGTGGAACACCACTTTGATCACTAGAACTGGTCCCTAAAGTCCACTGGGAAAGCAACACTTCTGGGAGTATTGATTTCCTGGGTCTCGCTGGTTCCTTCCTCTAACCTCGTGTCACTAACAAAAAGAGTGGTAATGTGGAGTCAGAGGGGAACCAGTAAGAAGGTCCACACCACTGGAAGTGTCATTTTTGCAGCAAACATCCAGGGTCCAGCTTTAGCATTTGGAGTGATGTTTAGCAACACCGTTACAGGAAAAGGTGAGTATTTACTGCCTTCATTTACAAATAAGAGCAGCGTTAGCTAACAATATTTCCTGAAAAGAAGTTCCCTAATTGCAGTAAGTCTAAACAAATATATAAAAACCAAGGGCTAGATTCAGGATGGAGAGCGTAAGTTTGTGTGGGCGTAGCGTATCTGATTTACGTTATGCCGCTACAACTTTTACAGGCAAGTGCTGTATTCACAAAGCACTTGCTCTGTAAGTTGTGGCGGCGTAGCATAAATGGGCCGGCGTATCACTGCGTAATTCAAATAGGGAAGGTAGGGGGTGTGTTGTATGTAAACTAAGTGTGACCCGACGTAATCGACGCACCGAACGAACTGCGCATGCGCCGGCTGTGAATGTAGCCCAGTGCGCATGCTCCAAATCACGTCGCAAATAGTCAATGAAAACGACGTGAACGTAACTTAAGCCCAGCCCCATTCTGAATCGACTTACGCAAACAACGTAAACGACGTACAATACGACGCTGTCCCGACGTCCATACTTAACATTGGCTGCGCCTCATATAGCAGGGGTAACTTTACACCGGAATTAGGCCTACGCAAACGACGTAAAAAAATACGCTACGTTCGTGAATTGGCGTATCTATCTCATTTGCATATTGGACGCGTAGATCGACGGGAACGCCACCTAGGGGCCAGCGTAAATATGCAACTTAGATACGATGGCGTAAGTGACTTACACCAGTCGGATCAAAGGCAATTCTATGCGTAACTGATTCTATGAATCAGGCGCATAGATAGGACCCCCTTCGACGCAGAGATACGACGGTGTATCTGAAGATACGCCATCGTATCTCCTACCTGAATCTAGCCCCTAATATTTCCATTGCATGGTCAGTGCACTGTGTTTAGGCAAGACCTATCACTAATCTATTGTTATAACCATAAACTATGGCAAAATCTTCATAAATCTCTCCAATATGTCAGGCTGCTAAAATATAATTTGAGCTCTGCCAAAAATAAAAATGTTTTACAAGCATTATCTATCCTACCTTTAAACCTAATAGAGACCATTTGTACTACCTGAAGTCTCGCTTAAATCCTAATAAATCTTTAAATCGGACTCTCTGGAAAATGTTAAGCTATATAGAAACCCTATCTAGCCTACTAAACTTCCGAAAACAAATACTGTATCACACCATACTACTGTCCATAATTCCTCTGTAATAACCAATACTGTAGTAATGAATCTAGCTTAGAAGCGGTGTCTAAAATTGCCTTGTGAACCAAATTTAGCTCACAGTTTCACAAATCTATCTACATATGCTAAACCTCTCTATTAAGCCTGTAACAGCAGTTTCTATTTCCATCCTGTGAAAGATTAAAAACCAACCCCATCGTTTGTAGCATGCTTGATATTGTAAAACAGAACAGTGAAAAAAAAAAGCTTATGTGCATAATATGTATTATCTAATCCATTCTGATTGGCCTATATAGACTATTGAAGTCAACATTTCTCAATGACAGGAACTTAAACACAAGTCTGTCTATGTTATTTAATGTAGCTGTTAATACGAAATGCTCTCTACATCCTTCTCAGTGCACAAAGCAATATAATGCATTTCGTTGAAAGTTCTAAAGACCAAGAGCCAAATGCATTCCATAGGCACCTCTACATGGCAAAGCATAATATGGAAGATAATAAGTTCGGCAAAATTTTGCTTGTATGAAATAGATAAATTATAAAGCAATTTAATGCTTGCATGTATGCATTTGAAAATGTCACACTCTTGCCTTACTATATTAAAAAATAGATTTGTATTTTAACAGCTTTAGCTATTTGTATATGGAAGAATAGATTGGTATTTTTGAAAAACAAAAGTCTATGTGACTGCTAGATTGAACTACAGATATGAAATGGCCTAGCAGACAAATGATAGACAGATGACAAACTTTGCAGGACTAAGTGCATTAATGTGGCTCCTTGTCACCCGTCAGAGGTCATGTCCAGCCGCATGGAAGGGATGATGACCTCATACGCCCCTCTGGCCCCCCCTCAGCAACAGATCGTCTCGATGGATCAGAACAACTACAGCACAGACCCCTTCCAGCAAGGACTCACCCCTCCTCAAATGCCAGGTGACCACATGAATCCTTATGGTAAGCTAAGTGCACCATGTACAGTTCTACCAAGTACCAAAATTCAGTACAGATTGCAGTGTGATAATATATGCCTTTTTTCTAGACGATTGTGACCATTATATTTAGTATATATACACTAAAGAACTGCCTGTGAAAATGAAAAAACTAGCGGAGATATTACATTTTAGATTTATAGGTGCCAATATAATGAGCTGATTTTTTTAAATCTTTTTAGTTTATCCTCTTTTTCAAAATGGCTGAAAAAAGTGAAAGTCATCTTATTATTCAAATAAATTATTGAATAATAGTCTCTGCCATGTTGGTTGGCAGCTTTCTGGTTCATTATAAAAGGTGTGGAATGTTATGCAGTCCAGCAAAGCTTTGTTCAGTTTAATCATTCAGGTGAATAGAAATGTCCAACTTTTTTTAATTTCCACACGTAAGATTGTGTATTGTGTTGGACAGAGGTTCATTAACTTAAATGGACTTTCTACTCATTCAGTAAAACAACATCAATGGGTCTCTGTTCCAAAATGGAACCAAAGGCAAATTAAGCCATAAACAATTTTTAATCTTCGGCCTTTTTGAAGAAATAAGCAATGATCATGGTTCTGTTGTAGTAAAAAGATCAGTAATCTCAATACAGTTCCTACTTCGCCTTCTACTATTACCGTAGTTCCAATCTAATTGAAGAGAAAGGGAACTAATAAACTTAAAGCGGAGTTCCACCCAAAAATGGAAGTTCCACTTTTTGAAACCCTCCCCGCCTCCGGTATCACATTTCACACCTTTCAGGGGGAGGGGGGAGCAGATACCTGTGTAATACAGTATTTTGCTCCCACTTCCAGGCATAGATAGCTGCATGCGCAGTAGGGAACCAGGAAGTAAAGCCACAAGGCTTCACTTCCTGATTCCCTTACCGAACATGGTGGCGGCAGCACCCGAGAGCCAAGGGACAGATCAGCTTCGGGTGCGGACATCACGGGCGCCCAGGACAGGTAAGTGTCCCTATTTAAAAAAAAAGATTTGGCAGACCTCCACTTTAACCTAATATTGTGCAGATCCCCCACTGGTAGATACAATTGTGAATAAAAAGAGGAAAGAAAAAAAACTTGACTGCAGCATTTACTAATATCTACACACACAAATATCCCAAATATACTTTACAAACTGTGTTGCACTGTCAGATAAATATCACAAGTGATCGTCTAATGCGGTTTCAGACCTCCTTAGTTGTGTGGTCTGAATATCTGGCAAGCAGCAGAATATTTATTTGGTGTCTGGTGCACAATTGTTGCATAAAAAAGTCACATTCACGGTGGATTATATTTCTTGCATGAAGAATTTATACTCATGGTGGACTTTATTTTTCATTTTTTTGTGATGTTTATGGGTCTTTTTAATATTATTAATATTATAGTGTAATAGTGTAATATTGTATTATAATTTTTCATGATCGCTTGTGGTATTGATTTGACAATGCAACGCTATTTGTAAAATAAACTTAACCTGCACCTAGTCTAATCTTGCATGACCAATTTAAGGGTTCTTAACTCAACACGAGAACAGGTTTCTCGAATTGTACACCATGATAATGCTGGCAATGTTTGCCAATGGCTCTGTTCTGATTTGTGTGTAAGGAGTCCAACAGTTAAAAGAAGCTAGTCCTATAGATTAATGGTAAAAAGATTAGTACACATAGGTAGCAGCAGAGGTATTCTGAGTGTTTATCTTACACAAACAGGATGGAGCTAGAAGTGCTGCCACAGAAATAGAGGGTGATTCACAAGATAACCCTTGACATTCGCAAAATTCTAATTCTGGCCTCTGATACTTGAGTTTTTACTTTTGATATACAGTATGACCTAATATGTAGTGAAAATATCTGATAGGTTTAAACTATATGTTTGTTTCTTGGCATAACATAACCTTACCCATCAGTTTCTAAAGTGTCCATCCTATCAACCTAAAAATGGAAAATCACTCAAATCCCCCAAGACTATCCAGTTTACCTTAAGGATTTTATTCTAAACTAACATTCATTTGCTGACTGACAAGTTCTATTAAAACTTGCTTTTCTTTACAATTCACCAATTCAACTGCCTTGTAGAGGTAGCCCATTACAAGCAAGGATAGATTTGCTTCTATTTTCAAATCTGCATTAGAACAATAGCAGCTGTAATCTGAGTGGTTGTTTCGGTCAACACCTCTTTCCTCTGGGGATCATTCCAGTATATATAATCTGGTGTTGAATGCCTCAAGAGTTAACGATAGTAGATACAAGACAGTTCTTCAGTAGTGTTGAGCAGAATATGCCATATTCGATTTCGCGATATATCTTGAATATATAGTCGAATATTCGAGATATATTCGCTAAATACGAATATTCGTGATATTTTTTGGAAATGAAATGATTGCGAATTTTCGCTATCGCGAATGCGAATGCGAATTGCGAATTGCGAATGCGAATATTCGAGAAATGCGGAATGGAGCACTATGATTGGCTCAGAATATTCGTGATATATTACAATATAAAATAATTGCGAATATTCGAGAAATGCGGAATGGAGCACTCTGATTGGCTCAGAATATTCGTGATATATTACAATACAAAATAATTGCGAATATTCGAGAAATGCGGAAGGAGCACTCTGATTGGCTCAGAATATTTGTGATATATTACAATACACAATAATTGAGAATATTCGGCAAATGCGGAAGGAGCACTCTGATTGGCTCAGAATATTCGTGATATATTACAATACACAATAATTGCGAATATTCGAGAAATGCGGAATGGAGCACTCTGATTGGCTCAGAATATTCGTGATATATTACAATATAAAATAATTGCGAATATTCGAGAAATGCGGAAGGAGCACTCTGATTGGCTCAGAATATTCGTGATATATTACAATATAAAATAATTGCGAATATTCGAGAAATGCGGAAGGAGCACTCTGATTGGCTCAGAATATTCGTGATATATTACAATATAAAATAATTGCGAAATTTTGAGAAATGCGGAATGGAGCACTCTGATTGGCTCAGAATATTCGTGATATATTACAATACAAAATAATCGCGCGATATCGCTATTGCCAAATAATCGCATTGCGATTTTTCGGCAATATAAAATGAGCGCTGCAGCTACTCGGCCCAAGGTCTCTAATCATACCAGCAATGCTTTTAGACGTCGATGGGGATCTCTAGGATGTGATCTGTTCTAAAAAAAAATTGAAAAAATACGAATATTCGAAATAGCGAATATTCGACGCGATATTCGCGTTATTCGCGAATACTCGAATATGCAATATTCGTAGCGAATATTCGCAATGCGAATATTCGTGAGCAACACTATTCTTCAGGTAGTTCACTGAGCTGAATGTTCCTTAATAAATTAAACATTGTGCTGTTAAGCTATATTTATTTTTTAATATACTAATTATGTTGCCATTTTTTTATAAAAACATTTTTTAATTCATTTTGCACTTCATTGCTGCTGATCTTTTCCAGTCTTTCTTAGGTTCCATGCATCCTAGGCGTTTCGTTTCTGTGCGTGCGTATCTGCCATTTAGCTGTGGGTGGAGGGTACAATTGCCCCATCCAGCCTCACTGCCGCCTGTTAAACTCTATAAGAGACTGACAGCTGCTGTGGCTTGACAATGCACCTAGCAGTGTGAATGTTTAGGCCAGTATGCAACCCAGAGTCAAATGCCTGGAATGCAGACTTGTGTTTCGGTCTTTTGTCCCTGCGTGCAAACCATCCTTAACCGCAAGTCCTGTCCAACTGCATTAGTTGCCAGTGTGTACAGGGCATTAATGTCTGTTGGTGTCATCACTGGGTCATGGATTTAAATCTACCATGCCAAATTGATATTTTATGATAACCTACATGATTCCATAGTATATTGAGAAAATTTGCATTTGTGCAAGTCCAAAATACAAATTTTAAAGCATTCATCATTATACAATTTGCGTTTTAGTCTTTTGAGGCTGTTATTTTGTTAGACTACATAATGTTTCCTTATATCACATAAGAGCTTTGGAAATTATATCTATCTACATGATTTCCAAAGTCAGCTGATCCAACACAGCCATTGTGAGACTCCCTAACTAGTATCATTTAACAGTTAATCCACTTAATACTGGTATTTTGCTTTTGTGTATAGGTAGGCTAGTTGAACTATCCTAGGCTAGTTGAACTATCCACTATTTATATCTTCTGAAAACCCTTGGCATGGGGCTCCCAGGTTTTTTCAGACTGCAAATGCTTTGTGAACAAAAAATGCTTTGTGTGTTTTCTTGTTGAACAAGCCTGATGCAGCTAGCAAGTCTGACCATGCAATATCAAGATACACTAACTATTGCATTGTATGTTAATCATGAGTATCCCAGTGTGTCCCTAGATTTTGCTTGGGGACATACTCACGTTAAAATTGTTCAGAGCAGCTTGCAGTCTGCCCAAAAGCTTGTTTCAAAAAAACAACTACAAAAATATATACATTTTTAGCTGTGTGAATGGGCATAAACAACAGACATATAGTGGGTAGATATGTGCATTCCTGTTCGTACGAATGTTATTTTCGTACGAAAATGTTCATTTTCGTACCCGCGGGATAATGTGTACATACGAAAACGGTAAAGCACCAAAATACGAAAACGACGGGATAACGGATGAGCCGCATAACGAACGACCGCAAATATGAACGAACGATCCGACGGGAAAAAACGACAAAACGAAAATGGCAAAATAACGAAAATGAAATCTGTATCAAGAGGTTTGCATTGTGTATTTTGTTTGAATCCGTTTTGTGTTCGTTTTCAGTTGTATGTTCATTGTTCAATGACATCTATAACAAAAGAATTTCATTATGTATATTGAATGAATTCCTTTTTCTGTTTTCTGTGTATTCAAAATACTGAAGGCAAATTTTTTGTTATAGGTGTCATATCAACATACGAAAATAACAAAAGAAACAGGTTCAAATGCAAATCTTTTGTTTATGTTTTTTTTAATGGCCAGAGAGTTAGGCTGGCCATACATGATACAATTTTCTGTGCAATTTTCTTTAGATTTACCTTCAACTATGTAGTGCAAGGGCCTGCCTGATTGCATACAATTGAAAGTGTTGTTTAGTTTGACCTCATATATGTTTTTTGGTAAATCTAAAAGAAAATTGTACAAGAAAATTGAACATGTATGGCCAGCCTCAGTGACTGAAAGCAGCTTCTCTTTTGTGCAGAATAGTGAGTACACTTGTACAGTAAAGCCTAATAAACTTTTCTGTGGATTTTCATCTGAAGGGAGATCAGTTGGCCAGACTTCTGAACCCAAAAATGGTTTTCTGATGCAGTTTAAAAATGAACGAATTTTCTGAGAACGATCGGAAAACGATCGTTTTTATGTTTGTTGTTAAAATAGTCTGACCAAGTGTATGGGGCTTAACAATAGTAATTTTTTCTGTGCACATGTCTAATAGTGGGGTTTGTTCAAATTCAACTGCAAAAGTGGAAATACACTTTAAGAGCCTGTGTTGATGGGCTGTTCACAATAAGTGGGTTTTAAATTCCCTTAGAAGTCTATAGGGATTCAAAACCTGCATGAAGCAAGTCAACTGCAGGTTAAAATGCATCTGTAATGCACCTGTCAGTTCTTATAGTTCTGACTCGACTACAAGGCCATAAACGTTATCTCCAGCTTCATGTAGGGCTTACATGACCTGGTGTTCTATTTAGCCCTTGCATCAATTCAGACAGCTTAACTCGATGTATAAACTCACTGCTAGAGAGATAGACGTTCCATTTAATGTTCCATTTAATTATGAATATTTATTTGTAGAAAAACATTGGTGTTGTAAGCCACATGGAAAGTTGTTACAGCATGGTGATATACTGAGGAAATGCCTGAGAGACAGGAAGGGGGAGGGAATATTTAGAACTACGGTGGGAGAGAGAGTTCAGCTAGACACCGAGTAATAATAAATCACATAGTGTAACACAACACATCTAGTTCAACCAATAAACCAATATTTATTTATGTTTTAACAAAAACATAACATCAACTAAGAAATAAGCATGTGCTTGTCTGAATAGGGCTGTGTTCACACTACGATTTTCCCGTCCGTCAGCCGCATACGATTTATATGAAAAAACGTATGCGGCTGAAACGGATTGAACCGTACGTAAACGTATGCGTTTATAAAACGTATAGGGTTTCAAAAGTGCGTACGGTTCCATACGGTTTTGATTAAAAAAACGCATACGTTTTTGGAATTAGTGTCATTTAATAAATAAAGATTTTCTTGTTTTGAAAATGTGCATGCGCAGACGAAAAACGCATACGGTTTATACGTATGGAACCGCACATATGTGCGTTTTCCATTGACTTTAATGTTAAAAAAACGTATGCGTTTGCCATACGGTTTCAAAAACGGACTCAAAACCGTGGTCGAACACGGTTTTGTGTACTGTTAAAAAACGTTTTGCCAGCAAATCGTACGCACTCGGATGCATCTGAGTGCATACGATTTGCAATGCATTGTCTATGTATGCGTTTTCCCGTACGGGCCCGTACGTTTTCAAAACTGAAATCGTATGCGGCTGACGGACGGGAAAATCGTAGTGTGAACCCAGCCTCAATCTAGAAAACATCTATGTGACTGTCAAAACTTTTTGCTTTGAGCAACAGCTCTACCTTTATCCCATATATATATTTTTTATATATATATATATATATATATAAATGATGTCAGTGAAGACATTAGATTGTAGAGAAGGTTTCAATATATAGTGATATTTTGACTGTACTTTTTACAATATTCTTGCATTCATGTAATATGAATATGTTTCTTTTACAGGGAATGACACCATCTTCCATGATATTGACAGTGATACCTCGTTAACAAGTCTCAGTGACTGCTTCCTGGCTTCTTCAGAAGTCAATTCCATGCAGGCCCGTGTAGGAAATCCAATTGACCGACTGTACTCCATGCAGAGTTCCTACTTTGCGTCATGAGGGCCACCTTGAATTTCTTCCCTACCAAAAAATAAAAACATGGACCCATAGAGACTATTTACAGCCATATCTGTGCAGTTGTCCTTCCTAAAGCTGAGCAGTGAGCAAGACAGAACGTCAAAGAAGCCACAGCCTACGTGACTGCACCTTACACGCCCACGGAAAATTTGGGAAAAAAGCATGAGAAAGAACTTCAGAAACTTTTATTTTTCATTTTAAAATACACTCCTTGTTAAAAAAAATGGAAGAAAACAGTATTTGTATAGAAGTGTGTAAAAAATAGAATTCCCTTCCTCCTAGAATAATGCAAAAATGAAGCCACTGATTTAAGGTTCTCCTTGTCTCCTCTAAAACTGCATGAGTGTCACCGTGATGTGGAATTAACAAATTTGAACTGTGAGAAATTATTGTAAATGTGATGTTTTAAACTATTTTATTATTTTTTTTGTTTTGTTTTTTCTTTTTATATTTTTGGTTTTGTCCATAGTCAAGAAGGGTAGATCTTAGTCATTATATCATACGAGCAGGCAACTTCTTAAGGTCTTTGCCAATACAGGAAGGACTGCATGTTTTTTTCTGGCGAGAAATCCATTTTTTAAATTAATGGTCTTATGTTCTTTTAAGGTGCTTTAAAGATTTAAAACAGAAAAAAAAAAGAAAAACATTAATTTAATAAAACATACAACAGTAATAATGTATTTCAATTGGTCAAAATATTGGTTTATTTTTGAAAGTTTAAAATGCTATAATGCCAGGTTGTTGCATTTGCCATCCTAATGCTGGAAGAAATATCAGTGCATAGATGAAGCCACAACTTAGTTCTCTAGGCTGGATTGCTTCTAAGTTGCAGCACCCTCTGTGCCCATAGTAAGGAATCTATCGCCTTTATACATTATCCCTGCTCTTGTTATTGCTTCCTCTGTTCCTCTGGGTCATCCGAAATTATATTAAAAAAGTTTTTCCTTTTATAAAAAGCCACACATCTAGAGAAAACTCCCCAGCCTCCCCCATTCACTTGCAAGTTTCCTGAAGAAGCACTGCTGACATTCTTGCTCTCCACGGATTTGCTTCTATGATGCATTGCTAAGCCAGGCTAGGTATTAAGTATCAGCCTCAAAATGCCCCGCCTTCCATCTGATGCCATGGATTTGAATTACTCATACATGTTCATCCAACTTTATGAAGTGTCAAAGGAGACAACAGAACGGTTATGTAGCACATATGTGTGGGCTGATACATTGGAGGACTGCTATTTATGTGTATTGGTCATGGGTGCTTTTTACAATTCTAAAAAGTATTTATAGAAAATGAAAATGTGATTTTTAAGGTGCAATAACACAAAAATACATATACAAAAATATACATTTATTGAAAAACTATTTAGAAATACATAATATAAAAAGATGTAAAAAATCCATTCAACATTACAGTATAATTGACAGATTAATTGAAAATTTCTCTACATATGTTTTGCCAATATTATGGCTTCTTCATGAGAGTGAATTCGTCAGACACTATCTACTAGAATTGAAACATTAAATATCAAAAAAACATACAAAAACAAAATGAACACAATTTCAAATATGACGCTAAAAAAATTGAATCAAATCCTCCAATGGCTGGGACTCGAAAGAAAGACCATATGGAAAAGGACAATTACTGTACCTATGGATGGAAATAGAGGCCAAGGAAGGTCAGAGGGACCTTCAAAGCCAGAAACAGAGAGACAGCCCAGAGGAATGCCAAATGATCAGGGAGTTTATTGAACTAACCTGTATAATGTCCAAGGCAAAAATAAGGGGTTCAGAATAGGAAAATATCAGAGAAGATTCAATATTATGTCCCAGTTCCCAGATAGACCACCAAGATCTGGGAAGTGTATAAAGAACCAATCAGAAAGGTACAGAAGATGTATTAATAAAAAACACTCTAGAGGAGTATTGTTGATAATCACCGCATTGGCAGCTTCCTAAAAAGTAATTTTGCCAGGAAAATCTCTTTAAAGATGCACTTAGGACATGTGTGACATATACATACACACATACATACCTACACCTATATATCTGCTATAAATTATTACATTATTCCCTGAATATTTAACATGTTTAAGTAATATATTTAGTGGATCTCAACTCATCACAAAATAAACAGTCACTATTCCTTCTGAAATGTAATGTCAAGAAACTCTTCTCCAGTCTGCATGGAGAATATGGTAGCTTGATAACTTGATACAATCCACAGGCAGTTTAACTCACCAAGTAGACACAGGTGTAGAATCCAGATTAGTATAATCCAACTGTGGGCTTACAAGGTAAGTTTTTTTCTTGAAGGTACAGAGATCTTCAGCATGTATTTAAAACAATGTTGTCTGGTACCGTTTCATCAAGGCCCCATTTTGAAGCTTTGGGTTCATGGTAGATAAATCATTGTTGTAAACAGGGATCCAGTCTTACTGCTGAATATTGTTATTTACTTTCCATTGGAATGTCATATCCTTCATAAATCACTTGCAAAATTTAAGCCTGTGGGGTGTTATGGAGAGGTCCACATTCTTAGTGAATTCCTGGATCATTTGAAGAAGGTGCAGTTTTGCTGTCAAAGATGGCAGCCTTCTGGTTAATACCATCATGATTATTGGTGAGCGTGAAGTTTTGCTGGACCTAGATTTGCCACAACGTAACAGGTTTGCATTTAGCAAAGTCATCCTTCGATTTTGCTTCAAGGTGAAATTAAAAAATAAAAGTAATTTAAAACATCTGGCAGCAAGCTAGAAGCTTTACCTGCTTAATTGGAAGCCTAAAGCTGACCATAGATGGACCTTTTTTTTCCCGTTTAGCCAGTGGGCTAAACAAAAATATTGAACAGGTTCCTCTATCCACTTATTTGAGGTTTACTAAAACTGGAGAGTGTGGAATCTGGTGCAGCAGGGCATGGTAGCCAATCAGCCTCTGGCTTTAGCTTGTTCAATTAAGCTTTGACCAAAAAACTAGAAGCTGGTTTCCCTGCAGAGCGGCACCAGATTTTGCATTCTTCGGTTTAAGTAAATCAACCCCATTGTATTCTGACAGCAGGGACTCTCCACACTACACTGATCAGTGGCTGCAGCCTCTGATCCAGAAAAACCTTTAATCAAGCCTGTTAGACAGAAGTTATTTGTTAGATTGACTTCTATTGAGCGGGGCCTCACATGGATCATAATTTGTCCTGTCCCTGCTGAACCAGCCGAATTTTGATCCAACAATGGTCAGTTTTAGATACAGTATGTAATCAAAGACTTTGGGCCAGATTCACGTACATCGGCGCATTTTTGGACCGGCGTAGTGCAACTCCTTTAAGTTAGACCGGCTTAATTTCGAGAGAAAAATGTGTCTCCAGAGTCTAATAGGTAGGAATCCCTACTAGTGTGGTTACTAGTGTAATCAACCACACTAGTAGGGATTCCTACATTAGACTCTAGAGACACATTTTTTTTCTTTGTTTTATATGGTTTAGGGTGCATCGGTCACAACTGGAATCCTTATAGCAGCATTGGATCATTTTACTTTAGCAATCTTTGGGCCTGTTGGCCTGCACAGGCTCCTGACCTAATTAATCCACCTTTACTCAATTTCACTGAAATTAGTGGAAGCTGAGGAACCAACATCTACCCTCCTATTAACACAGGGTATCTCTCCAATTGCACCCTAATTCCAGCCAAAAGGGGAGCCTTTTACCATTTGGCTCACCCCAAGGATATACCTGACAAAGATCCTCTCCCGTGCCCTCCTCCGTGCCCTCCTCCGTGCCCTCCTCCTTCTGCGCTCATCTAAAGTCAGTAGTATAGCTATGAGCAAGGATGCCCCTGGCATGTTGGCATACAGATTGTTGTCCTGCAAGTGTGGCTGCTCAGCTCGGCCCTAATGGTGTTGCTTTTGCTGACATGTAGACGGATTGTCTAATTTTAAACCTGCTTTTATTTGGTCTAATTTTAGACCGGCCGTGCAGCTGATAAGCACATCGTGTAGACTGCACCGCACAAACTTACTTTTGTGGATCGACGTATCTCCCTCATTTGCATATTTGCATAGCAAATCAATGGTGTGTCTAGTGCAGTTTTGGTCTATCCAAATTACGTCGGTCTAAAAAAATTTGGATTTCAGGCGTATATCGTTTTGGGGATACGGTGCATTTTTAGACTTACGCGTGCCTAACTCGTGATACTCCGGAGTAAGTGCTTTGTGAATCTGGCCCTTTGTTTATAAACAAATGCCTATATATGTACAATGATGCTAATTTATACCACTATCTGCCCCCTGTTTTACATGTATTGTACAACCCATTTATAAAATGAATCTCGCAAATCTCAATAAGAGGCCTAAGGTGTTCTTCAGAGTACTCACTGCTCAACACAGCACTTTGATTGGAGGAGAGCTGGTCACATGACTTTCACAGGTCATGTAACCAGGCTCTCATAGTTCTGAAGTCAGCAAAGCAAAATTAACTTTTTTTTTACTGCTATTTTATAAATAACCCCCCTGAATGTCACACAGTGAGTCATTAGCATGTCATTAGCATGTCCTCCTATACTCCAATGCCGCATACACACGGTCAGGATTTCCGACAACAAATGTTCGATGGGAGCTTGTTGTTAAAAATTCCGACCGTGTGTAGGCTCCATCGGACATTTGCTGTCGGAATTTCCGACAACAACAATTTGAGAGCTGGTTCTTAAATTTTGGGACAACAAATTCCTTTCTCGCATGCTCTGAATCAAGTACGAGACGAAAGCGATCGGTCTGGTAAAACTTGCGTTCGTAATGGAGATGACACATTTGTCATGCTGTAATGGATTGAAAAGCACAAGGCTGAAAATCGCGAATCGTCTCTTACCAAGCTTCTACTAACACGACTGGTATTGAACTTCCCTTTAATAGTGCCATCGTTTGTGTTGTACATCAACGCGTTCTTGGCGATCGGAATTTCCGACAACATTTGTGCGACCGCGTGTATGCAAAACAAGTTTGAGCCAACATCCGTTGGGAAAAAATCCACGGTTTCGTTGTCGGAATTTCTGATCGTCTGTAAGTGTCTCCACTGATAATTCATAAAAATTATTGTTTTATCAGTGAACTGTATAATACACATATTAATAAACAGACATGGGGGTGAGGCCATGGTTAAAGAGGAGCTCCAGCCGCAAAAAATTTTTTTTTAAAGTCAGCAGCTACTAACAGTGTAGCTGCTGACTTTAAATAAGGACACTTACCTGTCCTAGGCGCCCGCGCTGACGGCCCCCCCCGATGCCGGTCCCACGATCGCTCCGGGTCCCGTGCCGCCATTCACACTATGGGAAACAGGCAGTGAAACCGTACGGCTTCACTGCCCATTTCCTAGTGCGTCTGCGTGAGTCTCACGCTGGCTTGTGAATGGGCGTGCTGCTCTCTGAGAACACACACAGTTACCAGAAAGCAGCGCTCCCCATTCACAAGGAGAAGGAGAAGAAGAAAAGGCACCGCGGAGTGGAAGAGGCAGATTACGGACTTCCGCATAGCAACAGCTATTTCGGGTGAGTATTTTTTTTTTTTTTTCAGGTTTTTTTTATTTTATTTTTTTAAACAACATTGTAAAATGTTGTTTTCCTGGGTGGAGCTCCGCTTTAAGTCCATGCTGTCATTTACACTTTTTAAACATTTGTCATTAGTACATGAATGGGCACTTACCAACGTTAAATGCACATTCATTAAATAATAGTAATTAAAAAAGTAAACAAAATTGAATAATGTTATACCCTTTCCCTTATGTGTGTATTTTGTTGTTGTTTGAGACAGCAAAAGTTCAAACACACATGTGAAAATTTTTAATAAAATAAAAAAATACCCAAAAATCACATTTTAGCCATTTCATTGGGATTTTTTGCTTTTTCTTGTGTAGAGAGTCTGGATTTGTCCCGGTTTGCATAAATAATAAACTTCAAATGATAGTAGACAACAGATTCTTCAGAGATGTTTTGGCAGGATTGTCTTTGAATATCTTCTTTATGTCTGCAGTGAAAATCTTCTGTATGTCTACAGAGCTTTTGCATGCCTGGATTATTTTTAAGTGCTTTTTTCCAGTCAAGCAAATCTCAACACAACATTTACCTTGTTATAAAAGGTGACTCTTGGAATGAGAAAAAGCAATGGATCCCAAATATTGGCATTCTATTTAAATAGTTATTAAGGCTAGCACACACAAATAGATTTTTTAGTTAAAATGTGTGGCTACAGTATTTGTAGCTGCTGACTTAAATTTTTTTAAACCTGACTAAGGAAACGGGTTAACTCTTTCCTGTGTATACCAGAGGTACTCTCATTAGGTGTTTCTGTGTAGGGCTTTTCTTCATATAAGAGTGTGAAGGTTATTGGGTAGCAGGTCCTTCTTTTTTTTAGCATGCTGGAATTCTTAGTGCAGATCTACGTGTCTTATCCATGTAAAGCCTTGTTTTTTTCCTATAAAAACAACAAACATGTTATACTTAACTGCTCTGTTGCAGTAGATTTGCACAGAGAATCCCGGATCTGCCTCTTCTAGGTTCCCTAGTCTGTGCTCCTGGCCCCTCCCTCCTGTTCAGTGCCCCACAGCAATCAGCTTGCTATGGGGGAACCCGAGCCGTGTCACAGCTCCCTGTGTCCATTCAGACACGGAGCCCCAACCCTGGCCCTACTCCCTCTCTCCCCTGATTGGCTAGCTGACTTTAATTGACAGCAGCGGCAGCCAATGGTACCACTGCTGTATCTCAGACAATTAGGAGGGAGAATCTCGGACAGCTGAGACACTTGTGGGTATTGCCGGACAGAGAGGGATCTCAGGTAAGTATTAGAGGGGCTGCTGTACACAGGAGGCTTTTTATCTTAATGCATAGAATGCATTGAGATTAAAAACCTTCTGCCTTTAGAACCCCTTTAAAGTTTGTGAGCATAAGCTGAATGATTGGGACCATTACAATGATTTTGTACTTTAGGAACTCTCAGACTACTATCTCTTAGCATTATGCAATATGCTAGTATCCTTGTCAAGGAGCTGGAGATAATTTACTATGTGCCTTAGATGGGACTGGTGACGTGCAACTTAAAGTAATATTAAAGGCAATTAAAAAAAATCAAATATGCTCTGTGCAGCAGTTTTGCACAGAGCAACCCAATCCTCCTTTTCTCTGGTCCCCCGCTGGCGTTCCTGGCTTCTCCCTCCTGCCAAGTACCCCCAGAGCAATGGGGGCACCTGAACAGGCTTGCTCCTGAGCTGTAGCTCTGTGTGTCCATTTACACACAGAGCTGTGGCTCGGCCCCGCCCCCTCTCTCTCCTCAATGGCTCACTGGATGTGATTGATAGCAGCAGGAGCCAATAGCTACTGCTGCTGTCCCAGCCAGTGAGGAGGAAATGTCCCCGGACAGCTGAGGCTCTTGTGCACATCACTGGAGGAGGATCACACTCAGGTAAGTATTAGGGGGGTCTGGAGAAGTTTTTTTTACCTTGATGCATAGATTGCAGGAAGGCATGAGCCTTTATAACCACTTTAAACTATGGAACCTTTGTTCTGTCATTTGATAGATGGTCATGTTCAGAGTTGAAAGTATTGGCCCAGATTCATAGAGAATTAGATTCTCGTAGCGTATCAGAAATACACTACGCCGCCGTTTTTTTACCTGGCTCTACGTGGAATCCAGGTAGATTTTGTCCAGTAAACGACAGCGGCGTAGTGTATTTCTCCCGTCGCAATCCATCTGCGCGAGTAGGGGGCGTGAAGCATTTAAAATAGGCGCGTTCCCGCGGCGATCGAATTGCGCATGCTCCGTTCGCAAATTTCCCGCCGTGCATTGCGCAAAATCACGTCGTTACGTCGTAGTAGCGTCGTTTACGTACATTCCTATTCCCGAACGAGTTACGTTAAAAAAAAAAAAAAATTCAAATCGACGCGGGAACGACGGCCATGCTTTACATGGGTTACGCACTGTTAGACCAGCAAAAAGCTCCTCTAACATTACGTAGCCAAAAAATGACGTAGGCGATTGCGAGGGACACTCGTACCTTCGTGGATCGCCGTAAAAACACATTTGCATATCCCGACGCATCAAAACGACGCGAACTCCTCCCAGTGGCCGCAAAAATATCGCAGCGTAGATCCGAAGGCTTACGAAGACGTAAGCCTCTTGGATCGAAGCCCGAAGCCGCCGTATCATGGTTTGAGGATTCAAACTAGTGATACGGCGCGCAAAATTTGAAATTACTCCTGTCTAACACCAGTTAGACAGGCGTAATTGCTCTGTGAATCTGGGCCATAGTTTCTGCACTAGAACTATTAGCTCTTCTTTCTGAAATTGCCACAGGCTGGTATAGGTACCAATGGTATAGGGTCAAGCATCTCCCTTCATTCTAAATAGGTCAAAAAAATAATCTACATGGTATATCCTAATGTTAGGCTATGTCTTAAGACAACCATAAAAAATACATACTTTGGAACAAGACCTACTACAAACTCACACTTTGAATACATGAGTATAAATCAATGATACAGAGGTACACGATTGGCCTCTACACCATGACAGGACATCTGATTATGATCAACGGTAGGTTTCAAACTCTGTTTGAAGGAACCCGGTTGAGGAACTGATGTATGCTTGTCACTGTTACATTTCAGACTTTTAGGTGATGTTGCATATCATGGATGGGATAGTAAGATCAGTTATCCTTATACTATTTATTTGCATCATTTCTGCTGGTACAATACGTGTCTAACGAAATTGTGTTTCTAAAGCTTATTTGCTTGTGTGCGTGTTTTCACTCCTTGCAGTTGTGGAACCAGGAGTAATGTGCAAACATGTGACAAGCTAGGTTCATTCTTTGCTTTGGCTGTATCACTGATGATCTTCTAAAGGAAGGGAAAGGTCAGAACAAGCACTGCATGGGTTGATTTAATAAAGGCAAATAGGCTGTTAATTTTACAAGGACATTTTCCCTTAGCTTAGCTAAGTGAATACATTAAAGGGGTTCATGTTTTTTCACCTTAGTGGCTCCTATGCATTAAGGTGAAAAAACCGAATAAGTTCAGTGCTCGCAACCTTTCCTCATAACTAATATCCTCCAGACCCTTTATTAGCTTTGCACTCGCTCCATTTCTAGTACATCCTTCCTAAGGACTGGTGCCCAGAACTGGACAGCATACTCTAGGTGCGGCCGGACCAGAGTTTTGTGGAGTGGGAGAATTTTAGTTTTATCTCTGGAGTTGATCCCCTTTTTAATGCATGCCAATATTCTGTTTGCTTTGTTAGCAGTAGCTTGGCATTGCATGCCATTTCTGAGCCTATCATCTACTAGGATCCCCAGGTCCCTTTCCATCCTAGATTACCCCAGAGGTTCTCCCCCCAGTGTATAGATTGCATTGATATTTTTGCCACCCAAATGCATTATTTTACATTTCTCTACATTAAACCTTATTTGCTATGTAGTTGCCCAGCCCATTAATTTGTTCAGATCTTTTTGCAAGGTTTCCATATCCTGAAGGGCATGTGCCTGGATTTTGTCTTGCATACAAATGGCACACAATTGTCTGCCAACAAACACAAACGTAGTGACATACTAGATGTGCTACGTGTTTTTTAAGCTCTTGAGTGCCACGCTTTGGGCATCTTCTACTAATGTCGTGTTTGGTGAGCATTGATTCCGAGCATGCATGTTTGTACTTTGGACTTATGTCTGACGGACTTGTGTACACACGACTGGAAAATTTGACAACAGACCGCGGAAAATTTTAAAGCCTGCCATCCAACATTTGTCCGCGGAAAATCAGACAAATTGGGGGATCTGGTCTGTTAAGACTGGAAAAAAAGGTGTCTGGAAGACATTGGAAGGAGGCATCCAACTATCCAAGGACATGAGTTCAGACTGGAGAGAGAGAGATCCTTGGGACTGTGTGCTGCTGTAGTGCTAGTCAGCATCGCTCAAAAAGGGGACATTGTGCCTGATGTTCTAGCTCAGTCCACTAACTACTTGTGCAAGAACTCAATAGTAGGAGGAAGATTAGTGTCCTCAAGTTGCCACTACTGTTTTTGGAGTATCCCACAGTTATTCCTAACCAAGATCAAGTTTTGCGATAAAGCATCAGAAACGCATACCCCGGGTGAAACTATGGGAAAATACCCTAGGGACCTTACATTGCAGGCTTCTGCAGGAGTGAATACTACATATGAAGTACATGTATAGCTAAAGATACTACAAAACACATATGGCCAGATTAACGTAGAGTTAAGCCGGCTTATCAGTAGATACGCCGTCGTAACTCCGAATCTGCGCCGTCGTATCTTTAAGCGTATTCTCAAAACGAGATACACTTAAATCTTGCTAAGATATGACCGGCATAAGTCTCCTACACCGTCCTATCTTAGCTGCCTATTTACGCTGGCCGCTAGGGGCGTGTATGCTGATTTATGCCTAGAATATGTAAATCAGCGAGCTACGCCTATTCAGGAACGTACGCTCGGCCGTCGCAGTAAAGACACCCCCTTTACGTAAGGCGTTTTCAGGTGTAAAGATAAACCACCAAAAAGATGGCGCAGCCAATGTTAAGTATGGATGTCGGGACCGCGTCAAATTTATCAAATTTTACGTCGTTTGCGTAACTCGTCCGTGAATGGGGCTAGACGTCAATTACGTTCATGTCGAAACCAATGCGTCTTAGCGTTGTAATTTGGAGCATGCGCACTGGGATACGTCCACGGATGGCGCAAAAAACACGCCCACCTCTTCGACATTTGAATTCGGCGGGCTTACACCGGCCCATTTACGCTACGCCGCCGTAACTTAGCTTTCTGAATACAGCACTTGACTGAGATATGCTACGCCCGCATAACATTACGCCGCTCTACGTGAATCTAGCCGCTAAAGCCTAATCTGAAACTTAGTTAGGTTAAAACCTCAGTTAAGTGATGCAAAGCTTCACATATGAAAAAAAGACTTTGATCTCTTTTAGTTGGCTGAATAAAAAATATTTTATATTTACTGGGCCAAAATGTATTTATTTTTTATTATGATCATAAAACAGTTATGCCGCGTACACACGATCGGAAATTCCGACAACAAGTGTTTGATGTGAGCTTTTTGTCAGAAATTCTGACCGTGTGTAGGCTTTCAATCGGACATTTGGAAAAATTTGAGAGCTGGTTCTCGATTTTTCCGACAGCAAACATTCTTGTAGGAAATTCCGATCGACCGACGCACAAAAAATCCTACACATGCTCGGAATTGTTGAACTTTATTTTTCTCGACTTGTCGTAGTGTTGTTGTTCGTTCTTGACATTCGGAGTTTCCGACAACATTCGTGTGACCGTGTGTATGCAACACAAGTTTGAGACAAGATTCAGTCGAAAAAAAAAAATCCACGGTTTTGTTGTCGGAATTTCCGATCATGTGTACGCGGCATAAGAAATATGTATAAAACCAACTTACAGTTCCTTTAAGATTCGTGGATGTGAGTATTTGCGAAGAATCTAGAATACAGAACTGGCTCATATAAAGCACGTACTTCTATTTGTCGTAAATCATGTTGTAATTCTAGCAAAAAAGCCTGTCCTATTTAGCTGTATGTCAACTGCCTGAAGTGAACATGTCACAAAAGAAATACAGAAGGTGACAGTGCTGACCACATTCTGCAAATTCTGTCTGTTATACCAATCCAGGGACTTCAATAATTTGAGTAACTGACCTAAAAAAGTATGCAGATGAAGAATGTTACAGAAGTCCCTACCTGAAAGCTTGTTCCACATCATTCCCTCAAAGTATGACAGTTTGTCAGCAATAGGAATACCAAGAAATGAATGAATTCACAGCTACAGTTACATGCTCGTGTATTTGACTCAAATAGACTATTCTACAACTAGCATTAAACAATTAAGGGCATGTATGCCTGTTTCTGTAATTTAAGCACTTAAGCCCTGTACCATTTTGTTGCTAAAGGACTAGGCTCCTTTTTGCGATTCGGCACTGCGTCGCTTTAACTGACAATTCACGTGCAACGTGGCTCCCAAACAAAATTGCCTTCCTTTTTTTCCCACAAATAGAGATTTATTTTGGTGGTATTTGATCACCTCTGCGTTTTTTTATTTTGAATTTTGCTATAATAAATATCCCCCAAAAAACATATAAAAAAAACATTTATTTTCATCAGTTTAGGCCGATACGTATTCTTCTACATATTTTTGGTAAATAAAAATCGCAATAAGCGTTTATTGATTGGTTTGCGCAAAAGTTATGGGGCCAGATCCACAAAGACTTTACGCCGGCGTATCTATTGATACGCCGCGTAAGTTTAAAGATGCACCGTCGTATATGTTTTAGGTATCCACAAAGCCAGACAGCCCTGAAGTTTGTGTAGATCCGACCGACGTAAGTATTAGTACACCGTCGTATCTAGGCTGCATATTTACGCTGGCCGATAGGTGGCGCTTCCGTAAAACGTCTGCATTAAATATGTAAATGAACTAGATACACCGATCCACGAACGTACTTGCGCCCGGCGTATCTATATACGCTTTTTACGTAAGGCGTACGACCGGCGTAACTTTACCCCTCATAAAGCAGGGGTAAGTCATGTTAACGTATGGACGTCGGAACAGCGGCGAATTTTACGTCGTTTGTGTAAGTCATACACCAATAGGGATGTGCGTAAGTTACATTCACGTCGTAGGCAGTGTTCGACGTATCTTAGGCATTCTATCTGACGCATGCGCACTGGGATACGTCCACGGACGGCCATGCATCTACATGGGGTCACGCTTCATTTAAATACAACACGCCCCCTACCTGCCTACTTTGAATTACGCCGGCTTACGCCGGCCGATTTACGTTACGCTGGTGCACAAAGAGGGGCAAGTTCTTTGAGGATACCATACGAGCCACTCTGACTTACGGTGGCGTAGCGCATATGGGATGCGCTATGCCCTCCTAAAGATACGCCGTTTTTTTGTGGATCTGGCCCATAGCGTCTACAAAATAGGGGATCGTTTTATGGCGCGGTCACGAAGCTCATGATCGGGTCACGGTGGCCGGATTACGGCTGGGCTGAGCTCTTAAAGGGGACGTACCTGTACGTGCTTATGCCCAGCCGTGCCGCTCTGTCGATGTATATCGGCATTAAGCAGTCTTTAAGTGGTTAAGAAAGAAGTTTTCTGTAGCGTGAGAGAGCCCAAAGTCCAATAGTTCCTAACCTTACAATATCATTAGGGTTGTCCCGATACCACTATTTAAAAAAGTTTTTTTTTGGTATAAAGTATCTTTAATAGAAAATGGGTGATAAATAGTTTCAGCATTACACCGCACAGTCTGTACCCTTGCCTACAGGGAAGGTGTAGAATGCAGGATCACCCATTTCTGGAGCAAAAGGCAAAGGGCCAGATTCACGTACATCGGCGCATTTTTGGACCGGCGTAGTGCAACTCCTTTAAGTTAGACCGGCTTAATTTCGAGGCGCAAGTGCCGTATGCTTGTAGTATTTTCGTCCAAATTTGCACCGGTGCAATGTAAATTTTTTTTTTGCTGTTTTTTTTTTTTTTGCTGTTTTTTTTTTTATTTTGCTGGGCATTTTTTTTTTGCTGGTAATATTTTTATTTTTTTTCTGTTTATGAATGATTTTTGAATGTGGGGGTGACATTCCTGCCACCACTCCACTTGTACGCTGAAAAGAGCCACTGGCAAGGAAATGGAGTGTTGCCAGGACCTTGCCCAGTGGCTGCACTGCATGTGAGCGGTGTGTTGGGCTGGTGATGTCCTCCTGCAGGGTTGTGGTTAATTCCAGGATGGCATGAGGGGTGAATCTGAAGATGCGATACACCTCAGAATCACTCATGCCACCCATGTGTGGTATATCCTCTCCCGTGCCCTCCTCCGTGCCCTCCTCCGTGCCCTCCTCCCTTCTGTGCTCATCTAAAGTCAGTAGTATAGCTATGAGCAAGGATGCCCCTGGCATGTTGGCAGGGCCGCCATCAGGGATTATGGGGCCCCTTACACAGCTTCAGGCATGGGCCCCCTGGAGCAGAGAACTGGGGGGTGGGAGGATGCCGCCTGAAATTGAGAAGTGGGGGGGGGGGGCTGCGGAAGAAGAAATAAAAGAAATAAAGAAAAATAGATATAAAAAAGAGGGGGTTGCCATCTGGGGCCCTTGGGAACTCCGGACCCCTAAAACAAAAAAAAACAAAAAAAAGTTTTTCGTTTTTAGGGGGTTCCCATCCGGGCCCCTGGGGACCCCCGGGCCCCTTACAGGTGTAATGCCTGTACCCCCCTGGCAGCCCTGCATGTTGGCATATAGATTGTTGTCCTGCAAGTGTGGGTGCTCAGCTCGTCCCTAACGGTGTTGCTTTAGCTGACATGTAGACGGATTGTCTGATTTTAAACCTGCTTTTATATGGTCTAATTTTAGACTTTCCGTGCAGCTGATAAGCACATCGTGTAGACTGCACCGCACAAACTTACTTTTGTGGATCGGCGTATCTCCCTCATTTGCATATTTGCATAGGAAATCAATGGTGTGGACGGAGTAAATGTGCACCTAGGATGTGCAGGCGTAGGCAAGTTAGGCCGGTCGGGAGTAGCCTATTTTGGTGCGTATCTAGTTCTGTGGGTACGGTGCAAAAAAAATTCCGGAGCAAATTTAGACTTAGACGGCACATCTCGAGATACTCCGGCGTAAGTGCTTTGTGAATCTGGCCCATTATGTCTTCAAGTTAAATCTCCGTTCGGTCACACAATCCAAAATTCATAGCTTGTTTTAATATGCCAGATTATTTAGTGGCAATTTTATCTGTAGGGTGAGAGAAAGGTATATTACTCAGAAGCTGTATTATCTTCCACATCTCTGAACCTGGTTCTACATAACTCTGCAAATTAGATTTGGCCGAATTTAAACACTGCTTGTAGTAATCAGGCTATGTAGGGCTTCCACGTGGAGTAAGAAAAGGTCTGTCTGCAGTGAATGCTTTGCTAAGCTCTCATGTGTATTGAGCTGGGCAGATTAATATACTTATTCCACACTATATAAAGCAGATCTAAACTCATTACACACTATAATAGGATTTTTGTGCTCACCGTAAAAATAATCCTTCTTTCATCTTCGGGTTTTCACTGCAGCCTACAGGAGGTCTGGACACTGGGAAAGCCCAAAAAAAAAAACTGTAGGCCAGCCCAATGTAAACCCTTCTACTTCCAGCATGGCACAGTTTTGTAGAAAACCAGTACCAAAATTATGATCATAAACACACAGGGGTGTCTGTTTCTTACCCACTTGTGAACTGCCCACCATAGATATGACCAGCAGGGCGGCCACTCTGTGCCAGATCACGTACTGACACTTCCGGGTCTGAGGTGTGCATTAGGGTGACCACGTGTCCCGGATTGCCCTGGGACAGTCCCGCATTTTGTAGGTCTGTCCCAGGCACATTCATTCCAGGACAATACAGTGTCTCAAAATGAAACTGAAGCCCCGTACACACGGCCGAGGTTCTCGGCAGAAACCAGCGGGAATCTCGCTGGGAGCCACATTCTGCCGAGAACCTCAGCCTTGTGTATGCTCTCGGCGAGCCCCGCCCGTCAGGAAACCCGTCGAGCAAATAGAGAACAGGTTCTCTATTTGCTCTACGGCCCGTCGGAATGAATGGCTGGTTGCCTTTCCCAACATGCAGGTCGCCGATTCTGACGGCCGGCAGAGAACCTCGACGGGCGGAACGGTGTGTTCCGCCCGTCGAGGTTCTCTACCGTGTGTACGTGGCCTGACACAGCCACCCCCCGGGCCAATCTGATGCCCCCAAAAAAGGTTGCCACATCACCACTTTACTCACTGACAGTACTTGTCCTGTCCGGGAATGCCTGGAGGAGCACAATCCCGCCCCCTGCTTGTGATTGGGGAAATCATAAATCCCGCCTCTTGTGTCCAATCACTGTGCTGTGATTCGTTACAGCACAAGCTGATTTTTGGGAAAGGAGGGTGTCCCTGAATGGTAGTTTGGAAATGTGGTCACCCTAGTGTGAATGCACGCCGCCGGCGGCCTGCTCCCACTGTAATCACATGGCAGGAACCCAGCGGCTGGTCATTGTCTGCCAGCACCCACTGATTGTTTAGTACACAGGCAGAATAGCGATCTGCCTATGTAAACAAGGCAGATCGCTGTTCTGTCAATAGGGAAGGCATTGATCCTGTTTTCCTGCAAAGCAGGACATGGATCTATGCCTTCCCTTATTAATCACTTAAGGACCGGAAGAATTTACCCCCTTATTGACCATTTTTGCGATATGGCACTGTGTCGTTTTAACTGACAATTGAGTGGTCGTGCAATGCTTTTTTCCCCACAAATATTATTTTGGCCAACAATTTCTATATATTTTTAACTTTTTACTATAATAAATGTCCAAAAAATAAATAAAATATTCTACATCAGTTTAGGCCATTATGCCATTAAGACAGCCTCCTCCCTTATGGACAGGCAGCTTGGGATCCCCTCTTAGGATTGCAGGCCACAGCAAAGCAAATCTGGGTCAACGTGGCCCCCGAAGTCGGGCTCACACACCATGCCAGGAGGGCCACGAGGCGAAGGACCCCATAAAATGGCGTCTGCCCCTTAAGTACCCCTCCCCAGCATGCACAGCGTGGTCACCACTCCCACTGTACCACTGCCGAGAAAGGACACCCAATACACCATGGTACACCTGTGTTCCAACATGAGGCCGAGATGGCAACACCACCCGCAGGCAACAAGGGAAACTACCAAGCAGTACCACAGCCAGAACAGAGGCACATTTGTGTTAATCAAATAGGTCTGGGCCCAAGTATTGTTCCAGACTTTCCTTAAATTTGAAATAGCGCCCCCTAGATTTGGGGTGGGCGCTACATACATATTTTTTGTAAAAAAAAAAAAAAAAAAAACCAATAAGCGTATATTGATTGGTGCATCTATAAAATAGGGAATATAATTATGGCATTTTTATTATAATTTTTTTTTCACTAGTAATGGAAGCGATCAGCGATTTTTAGTGGGACTGCGACATTGCGGACAGATCGAATACTTTTGACACTTTTTGGGACCAGTGACATCTTTGCAGCGATCAGTGCTATAAAAATGCACTGATTACTGTATAAATTACACTGACAGGGAAGGGGTTAACAGTAGGGGGCGATCGAGGGGTTAAGTGTTCCCTAGGGAGGTGTTACTAACTGTACAGGGACTGGACTGACTGGGAGTAGAGAGTGATCGCTTTTCCTGATCACTAGGAACAGCAGATCTCTCTCTCCTCCCTTTTTAGAATGGAGATCCCTGTTCTGGCTCTCGGCGGAGCGATCGCGGGTGGATGGCAGCACCCCTGCCATGCATCAGGCACGCGCCCCTGCTATAGCTTTTAAAGGGAGTGTGATTTGCAGGAACAAGCCGACCTGCTGTAGAATAATGATGTCGGCCGTAGAATAATGATGTCGGCCGGTCTATCACAGTACAATAGCACTGGCTAGGAACACATTTAACCATTTGATTGCCCCTGATGGTACCCCCTTCCCAGCCAGTTTCATTAGTACAGCCAGTGTCATTAGTACAGTGACCAGTGGCGGCTGGTGCTCAATATTTTGGGGGGGGGGCAGCAAACTAACCTGGTCCAATCACTCGAACTACCTCTCCCGCCACTCACTCGATTGGGAAGGCGGCAATCCACTCACACAACCCCCAAAGAGCTTAATCGAACGTTTTGGAAGGCGGTGACCCTATGCTGCAGAGGATGCGGGGAGGAGGTTGTGTAGGGAAGAGTCAAGGCTGTTGCTTCTCCTCCTGGCCGAACAGGAAGCTGGTCCTGATACCCGATTGGCTAGAAATACTAGGACTCCGCTTCCTGGTTGGCCAGGAGGAGAAGCAGAAAGACATTAGTGAATATTAATTTGCTAATGTCAAACAAGTGGGTGGGTGCACTGCACCCCGAATCCACCCTTTTTAAGCTAATTAGAGCCTATTTTTCATTCACACGAGACGGACTCCGTCGCACTCCGTCGCAATGGAGTCCGCCTGCTCCCGCCAGCTCAGCGGGAGATCAGTCCACAGATCTCCACTGAGCCGATGGATGACAAGCTCCTCTCTGCTCACTGAGCGGGGAGGGGCTTGTCGGGCACCGCTATCTCCTATGGCGCGATCTGATGAAAACGGACAGCATGTCCGTTTTCATCAGATCTTACCCGATCCGATCTGCATGGATGGATGGGGACGTATCTGCATGGATGGATGGGGACGTATCCCCCATTCGTCTGTTTTTAGCGGATCGGATAGGGTCGGATGTCAGCGGACATGTCTCCACTGACATCCAACGCTCCATAGCGATGCATGGAGAGGTCGTTCAGGTCCGCCGTCAAAACTGAAAGGCGGACCCGAATGGTCCGTCCGTGTGAATGAGGCCTAAATTGTCAGTCAATTTTTTGTTTATAAAACAAACAAAAACAAAAAATAAATACCACCAAAAAAAGCTTTATTTGTGGGGAACAAAACGGATATACATTTTTAGAATTGTCAGTTAAAAGTAACGCAGTGCTGCATTGCAAAAAAAAGCCTGGTCATGAAGGGAGGTAAATCTTCCAGCAGGCAAGTAGGTTAAACAGCCTGCAAATATAAGAATTATATCTTGAGTACAAAAAATCCTATTTTCCTTTTTATCACTCGAGGGACACAGGAAACCTTTCATCTTCAGGATGCCCAAAAGCAGGTCACAAATCTATCTGAAGACCTTATTCCCCAACATCCACCTGGTAGAACTTAGAGAATGTGTGAAAAAACTAGTGTCCTTGCTCCTGGAAATAGATGCTTGATACCAAAAACCATATGAAGCACCCACAGGATCTAGTAGAGCGTGCCCTGACGGAGTTCTTTGCAGAATTATGCCACAATCGGAAATTCTGACAAGAAACCTTTGGATTTTTTACAGACGGAATTTTGGCTCAAACTTGAGTTGCATACAAACGGTCACACTAAATTCCGACCGTTAAGAACGCGGTGACGTACAACACTACAACGACCTGAGAAAAATTAAGTTCAATGATTCCGAGCATACGTCGACTTGGTTCCGAGCATGCATGTTTTTTTTGCTCGTTGGAATTGCATACAGACGATCGGAATTTCCGACAAGAACTTTTCCCGTCAGAAAATTTGAAAACCAGCACAAATTCCAACAGAAAAAGTCTGAAAAAGCTCACATCGAACTTTTCTTGTCAGAAATTCTGACCGCGTGTACGCCGCATAAGGCAACCAGGTCAACCACATGCCTTACAGAGGTGATGGCTACATTGAATATTACTTTGTAAGTGAGCTTAGATAAATCAATGTCTCAATGGATTCAAAAAGTGATTCCATGGTTTTCCGAATCATATTGTAATTAGATGTTATTAAAAATGATCTTTCCTTTTTTTTTTTTTTTTTAAACAGTAGATTTTTATTGAAATATTGCCATGTTATACAGAGATAAAACAGTTGGATATTACATTTGGATTGTATCAAAATCACAAAACAGTAAGAAGAGAACGTCATGCAGTGTAACAGCGAATAGCTCTCATATATGGGCTACATATTCCTTTATGGGACAACCTCCATTTGAGGTTAGGCCTGTCACCCCTTTCGGGTTCAAACTGTGAGCAGGCTAAGCGCAAATGTAATAGTATGCAGCTTGTCCAGGACCTTGACGAGGGTCCATGGTGCTATTTCATTCTGGTATCATTCTCTAGATACAGCGGGGTTCAATAATAACAGTAACAAACTATGAAACAGGTCAACAGTGACCGTCAACATTGATCTAACATTGGTAACCAAGGTCATGCCTATTTCCAGGTCCTACCACCAGGTGTCAGAATAATCACAATTTTTCAAGATCAATATCAGAAGTATATGAGTCACAAGTGTGAGGGGGCATATGGAGAATTTTTCCATATTTCCCAATGTTTATGGAAGTTGGGAGATCTCCTTTCTGTGTATGCAAGCATTCTTTCCATGGTGTACTGTGAGTTCACTCTGGAGATCAGTTCAGCAATACTCGGTGCTTGTTGGGAGCGCCATTCTTTCGCTATTGAGATACGAGCTGCAAATAATATATTCACAACCACTTTTCTCGCAAGCGGTGGAAAGTTCTCAATACCCAGGCTCAGTAACGTGAATGCAGGGGTAAGCGTGAAGTTTACTGCCGTAACTCTCATAATAATCGAGTGCACTTTCTTCCAGAATACCTGAATGATAGTACAGTTCCAGAAGACATGGATCAAGCTCCCTGTCTCCTGGCAGTCCCTCCAGCACAAGGGTGTAATATCACTGGACATTTTATGTAACCTAGTAGGAGTTAAATACCACCTATGTAACAATTTTTGTGCATTATCCCAGTGGTCCACACAAGCTGATGATTTCCCATTGTATTTAATAGCTTCGTGCCACTGGTGCAGTGGAAATTCTAATTGGAGGTCTCGTTCCCATTTTAACATGGTAGGGCTTTTGGTTTGAATATAAAGGGGAGACGCAAATTTATAGAATAGGGATATCCCCTTCTTTTTTTTGGAAGGTTTATTCCGTAGGAAGTCCCAGAGGATCTGCGGGAGTTCAATGAGCCTTCCTTCGTTAACTTTGGAATAGTGTCGTATTTGAAATATTCTGTATCTATCCATAGTATTTTGTTGATTCGGAGGGGGCGTAGTGTAGCGCGCCCCGGCCTCTTTCCATGTTTTAACCGCAAAGTTCGGAATGAGGTATTCGTATGCTGCCAACGGGGTGTGTAGTTTTTGGACAGGGACGTCAGTAAAACGTAAGTTTGTGAGGGCAGACCATGCGTTAACAGTAGCTTGGATGGTCGGGTACGGTGGGGTACTCGGGTTATGGTGTAAGCTAGCAGCTATCGCCAGTGCAGGGAGGTCGTGGCCAGGCGTGACCGCGTGCTCAATTATCGACCATCGGTTGTCAGTTTGGCAGGAGAACCAGTAGCGCATCTGGTCCAAGATTGCCGCTCTGTAATACCATTGGGCGTCAGGCAGCCCAACCCCCCCCAAGGATTTGGGTTTATAGAGCTGTGCTAATGCTACTCTAGGCTTCTTGTTGCCCCAGATAAATTTCCGCAAGGAAGTTTCTAGTTGGGTAAAGAATTTCTGAGGAATTGGGATGGGCAGTGTTCTAAAATGGTACAGTAGTTTAGGGAAGACTTGCATTTGGTATGCAGCTATCCTGCCTAGCCACGAAAGGTGCAGGGCTCCTATTTGGGTAAGTTCCGCCTCCACTGTAGAAAGTAGGGGGGGGAAGTTGCTGGCATAAATTTTATTCGAAGAGGCCGTTAGTTGGATACCCAGGTAGGTAATTGAGGGGGGGTCCCAATTGCAAGGGAAGATGTTTTGAAGGCAAAGTTTCTCAGCCTTAGTCAGGTTCAGAGATAGGGCATGACATTTGAGTGCATTAACTTTATAAAAGGAGACTTGACCGAAGTTATATAGCAGCGACCGGATTGTAGGCAGGGACTTAACTGGGTTGGATATAGTGAGTATTATATCATCGGCAAACAGCCCTATCTTATGACTTTCAGAGCCAGTTTCTATACCTGTTATGTCATCGCTAGATCTAATGTATTCCGCTAATGGTTCTATCACCAGTGAGAATATGATAGGGGATAGTGGGCAACCCTGACGTGTGCCGTTAGAAAGAGTAAAGGGGTCGGATAGTAGGTTGGAAGAGTAGACCCTGGCTGTGGGGTTTGTGTACAGTGACATGATGGCTGTGTGCATTAATCCCGATATACCAAATTTATGCAAGGTCTTTGACAAGTATCCCCAGTGGACCCTATCGAAGGCCTTTTCCGCATCAAGGGCCAGGAATGCACTAGGGGTTTGCGTGGCCTCCGCCAGTCGTAGGAGATCTAACATTCTCCTAGTCCCGTCCGGAGCCTGCCGTCCCTTTACGAAGCCAACTTGATCTAACCCAATAAGGGAGGGAGTAATATCCATTAATCTATTTGCAAGAATTTTGGCGTAGATTTTCAAATCAGAGTTTAATAATGATATGGGCCTGAAATTTTGCGGGGTCGTTGGATTCTTGCCAGGCTTTGGCAGCGTGACTATCACTGCTTGGAGCATTTCCGTAGGGAATGATCCTGAGGTGGCTGCAATATTATAAACCTCCACTAGGTGGGGGGCGAGTAATGTGGAGAATGCCTTGTAGTATTCGGCGGAAAATCCGTCTGCTCCTGGGGATTTGTGCATGGGCAGTGATTCAATGACATCCACCACCTCTTTTTGTGTTATAGGTGAGTTTAGTTTCTGCAGTGTGGGGCTATCCACAGAGGGTAAGTGCACCCCCTGCAGGAAGCCGTCTATTTCCCCGTCTGTCGGTTGGTGAGTGGTCGTGTCTGTTTTCAGGTTATATAACGCTTCGTAGTAGTCCTTAAAGACATTGGCAATGTCTTTTGGGTTGTAGTGTGTCGTGTCAGTGATGTGATGTTTGATATGCGTAAGGTTGGAGCGGGCCTGTCTTTTTTTGAGTTGGGAGGCTAGCAATTTACCTGCCTTGTTATTCTGCGAGTAATAGGTGACTTTTAGTCTCTTAAAGAAGGTGTCGTAATCCGCCCTGAGTGCCTGCCGCAATTCCTCGCGGCAGGCATTCAGACGCTGAAGGACGCCATTGGACCTAGTTTTGGGATTCTTGTGTAACGCTTCCAAATCCGTTATGGATTCCTGCAGACGGGCCATCCGGTGCTGCTTCTTTTTCTTTTCTCTAGAGGCGACCTGTATAAGGGCGCCCCTAGCGAACGCTTTGTGTGCACACCATGTTGTCATAGGGGAGCATTCGCCATTGTCATTAATAAGGAAAAATTCTTTCAGCTTATCACCCATTTCATCCCTAATGTTGGGGTGCGACAGTAGAAAGGTATTGTTACGCCACAGTGGCCTATGGGACTCGTTGCCGGCATCCACAACCTCTATAGCCACGGGCGCATGGTCTGACCACGTGATGCTGTGGATGTCAGCAGTCCGAACCTTTTGCAGCGTATGAATATCAGTCAAAAAGAAATCAATTCTAGAATAGCTGTTATGTACAGTAGAGTAGAAGGTGTAATCCCTCTCGGTAGACCTCAGGCAACGCCACGGATCAAATAATCCTTCCTCATGGCACAGTGATCCCAGGGCAGGCCTCCGCCTGAGGGCCACCGAAGAGACATCCAGCTCCTCATTCATAATCATATTAAAGTCACCGCATAGTATTAAACCACCTCTCCGCATTTGTTTTGCTTTCTTAATAACTTTTCTAATAAATGACAGCGGCCTTACATTGGGTGCGTATACGTTTACCAGCGTATAGATGGTATGGTTGATTTCTGCAACCAGTATGAGGTAGCGTCCATGAATGTCAGCATAGACCTGTAATAAAGAGAAGGTTAGCGTATCCCTACAGGCTATCAAGACCCCATTCTTTTTGGAGCTATTCATGGCAGTAAAAATGTGCGGAAATTTGGCATGTGTACATTTCGGGGGGTTCTTACTAGAAAAATGAGTCTCCTGTACACATAACACATCACATTTGGCATCTAAGGCTGATTTCCATAGGGTTCTGCGTTTAAATGGGCTGTTTAATCCCCTCACGTTGTGTGACATTACTTTAAGTGTCATTGTTCAGACAAGTTGATCTGCATCGCCATCTAGCGGTAGGACTGAATATTGACCAGGATAGTCTTGGTATATTGAGAATGCATAGGACTAAATTAAACAGAAAGAAACAGAAAAGAACAAGTGTTCTTGTGGTTTTTGAACCAAACAAAGTGCCATAGCAGCTGGGCCGCTGGTTGTGCGGCAAATACGTTACGGAAGGCATCTCGTAACCAATATGGGGAGAAGTAACAAAAAAAAAAAAAAATAAAAAATAAACAGCCGGACACCGGGTGCCATATAGGCGGTGGGAAATAACATCTGAGACACCAGGGTCAGACATTCTGGTAGACTTGCAGGTAGAAGTTACTTATTCCTCCTGTTCTGCCGGTGGGATGTGCGATTCTGGAGAGAAGGATCAGGTTCTGCAGGGATACCCTCAGCAGGGATCAGACGCCATTTTCGGAGGAGGCCGAGACCTTTGTCCAGCGACGTAATCGAATGTGACTCGTTGTTCATGTCCACCATCAGTTTAGCCGGGAAGCCCCATTTGTAGAGGATCTTGTGGTTCCGTAGAATTTTGGTGATGGGGACCAAGTTGTGTCTTGCAGCCAGTGTAGCTTGTGACAGGTCAGCATAGAGAGCGATTCCAGCAAATGGATCAGGAAGTGCAGGGTGCTGCCTGGCATAGCGCATAAGCTGGTCCTTAATGTGATAGAAGTGGATCCTTGCAATCACATCCCTAGGCACTTGGTCAGGCAGGAAGGATGGCTTGGGCAGCCTGTGGGCCCTATCTATAATAATGTCGGCAGGGCTCAGAGTGGGGATGGCTGCCATCATCAGCTTTTGTAGATACGGTGTAATCTCTGCCGGTTTGATATTTTCAGGGACCCCGCGGAATTTAATATTATTCCTTCTTGCCCTGTCCTCTAAATCCGCCATCTTGAGGCGCATAGATTTAAGCTCCTCTTCCACCTCAAAGTGAGCATCCACCAGTTCATTATGTGCCATAGTAAATTCCTCCATTTTCTCCTCCACATAAGCCACTCTATTGCTGACTACAGATATTGCCTTGTTGGTAGATTGCATAAATGCTGTCATGTCACATTGTAGGGCCCCCCTTAAGGTTTGCAGCATCTCTTTCATTGTTGTATCAGTCATTGGCTGCCCTGACGTGGGGAATGCATCAAGCTGCTGGGCATATGAGGAAGATTCCTCCATTTCCTCCCCTGCAGTGTCAGCGCTGTTCTGGGTCCCTGAATTCTCCCCAACTCTCCGTTTCTGCTTGACTGGGCTGCTAAAGGGGGAGGCTGGTGCTGGGTGGCCATGGATATGTGACTCACCCGAGGATAGCAGAGGATTCGATGCAGCAGCGTGTGTAGGATCCGGAGCGCGGCTCCCCGCGCCGGCGCCATCTTGGATTTCTCGGCTCCCGGCTGGAGGGAAGAAATCCGTGAGTTTTCGGGGTCCTTCCCTTTCCTTTCTTTTGGACATTATGTCCACAGTGTTCCCCCTCTTTTGCTGTACCCTGTAGGTGCTTTCAGGGTGTCCTGATGTGCTGTGAGCCGCTTTGTTTCACCCGGTGTGTCAGAGCTCTCTCAGCACACGTCCATGAGCTCTGGCTGCCGGCTCCGCCCCCCTGATCTTTCCTTTTCAAACGGCAACAGCTGTAATTTTCTATAAATTTTCTATAAATGCAATGCAATGTGGCTACCTGGAGTTGTTCTGTACACAGAATGTGTGCTGACCACTCCCCAGAAACATATGTTCCTGCTTGAATGATTGGCTTACCAATTTTCCCAGAAATCAGATTTTAGGCATCCCCTGCAACAAAAATTGCATTTTTGGTGGGATACTGTATTTATTGGCGTATCACACATACTTTTCACCCTGAAAAATAATGTGTTTGTGTTATCCGCCGATACTGCAATTTGGGCTGTCTCAGAGGGAACGGGGGTGAGCGCCATCAGATTACATACAGCAAGAATCTCCTGTTTACTCAGTGGCCTCTGTAATAGGAAGTCCTGTCTCCTGGGCCGGCATTGGACCAGTGTTCTGTCTATAATAGAAGCCGGTCCAGGAGGCGGGACTTTGTATTAAAGAGGCCGCCGAGTAAACAGGATATTATCACTGTATGTAATCTGATGGCGCTCATCCTGTCCCCCTCCCTGTACCCTCTGAGGCTGCAGTAATTTGAGGTGAGGCTGCCGATGGTCAGGCTTGCATTGTTCTGGCTGCAATTTTGGCAATGGTGAGGCTGCATATGGGCATTGATCAAGCTGCATTGATGGGCGATTGTGAGGCTTCAGATGTCATTGAGCAGGCTGCAGATGGGCAATGGTGAGGCTGCAGATAGGCAATGGTGAGGCTGCATTGATGGGCACTGACCCTTATTTTGCTTCAAAGTTCTCTAATTAAAATGTATTTATTTTTCCTAAAAGCTTCCCTCCTAAAATGAAGGTGTGTGTTATACGTTTGTGCGTGTTATATGCCGATAAATATGGTACTTTCAATAGGAACATGTCTAAAGGGATGCAGACCCAGCAGATTTCCTCTTTAGTGCTCTGAAGCTGCCACAGCTGACAGATAATTATGAAGCCACTCCCATTAGACCCACAGAAGCACAGACAAACATACATGGATTTCTTCAGAGTAACAAAAGTTGGGAATATGCAACAAAGGTTTTTTTAATCTTTGCAATGTACATAGATCACCCAGAGGGGAATGTTTTTTTCTTAATAAAAGTGTAGTTATGTTTTAAGTGGTTAAAGTGGTTGTAATGTAAACCTTTTCATATACCCAGTGAAGTAATTGGCCTCAGGTGACACACAGATTAGTAAGTCAATAATTTCAAAAAGCTTGTCTGAGCCATCAGAAAACAGGGTACAGAGAGCTAAGAACACACAATGCAGATCTCAGTGATCTTAGTGAGGAGAATTCTGAAAGCTGATTAGAGGGAAGGGACACACCCCCTTCACAGCGCACACTGGGGCTCCCTCCACTGCCACTTGTTTTCTTTTGATGGCAGGAAAACTTACCAGAAATGATCCCTGCAGATAGCAGACGAATAGGGCAGCAGAAATGACACATTGTTCTCTGGATTGAGACAAGTACTCACTATAGAGCGGGGATCGGCAAGTCGTCAATCGTGATATACCGTGGGCAGCCAATGGATCGTGAACACAGAGATCTTTGCCAGTCTTATCCCAAGCCTCCACCGTTCTCCTCTTCACTGCAGAGAGGAGAACAGGAGGCAGCACAGTACTGGGTAGACATATGCAATTTTTTTCGTTACCAATACGTTTTCCATCATTATTCATTATTTTCGTTGATTCGTTAACCTACGAATAAACGAACGGTTTAGCGCAAATAATAACGAATAACGATATTTCCAAAATTAACGAATATGGAAAGCTACGAAGATACGAAACTACTAAATGTAAAAGAACAACACAACGAAAGAAAAAAAAAACGAAAACATAGAAATAACGAAAATACCGAACACAAAAAAAAATCATAATTACGAAAAATAAACGAAAATGCAAACTTACTAATATTCGAAGAACGAAAAGAAAACAATCGAAATGCTGAACAAAGAAAAAAAAACGAAAAGCAAAACTAACGAAAAATAAATTACGAATCTTCGGAAAACGGAAATGAAATAACGTAAATTCACTTTCATTAGTACTGTGACCAATAGCCACTCAGCGCTGTCCCTTCCCCTGAAGAGGTTTGTTCCTTCCCCCAATGAGCTTCTTTCTTATTACCTAGTGGCTCCTTGACCTTGTGTCTTTATCTGTGTTAGACTGCAGTGCATTCCATCCAGAGTCCAGGGTGTGTTTGGGTAGGTTGCACCAGTTTTGTGGATCTGTCAAGTCAATCGCAGTAAATTACAATGTTTTACAAAATTACGACGAGTAGTGTGTCGAATAAACGTAAAATGTATTTTAACAGAATTACGAATGCAATAAAATCTACAAAAGAACGTCGTTACAATCAAATGAAATTAGACACGAAAATACGAATGATCATAAAGCAACGAAGATTTATTTCTTACGAAAATACAAATGCGGCAGAATGGAAAATATAATGTAAATACGAATATCAAAACAACGAAAAATAAACCAACGTAAAAACGAATGAACGAATAAATTCATTGTAAAAATACGAACGAGGCAGAATACAACATTTAACGAAAATACTAATCTCAAATCAACGAAAAATAAACTAACATAAAAAAACGGAAACGGAAAAAAAAGTGTTACGAAAATACTAAAGAGTAAGAATACGATAACTAACGTCTTACGAAATTACAACTCGTTACGAATCACGATAAACGAACAGAAACGAAACAGAAGTAAACGAAAAATGTTGTTGTGCACATGTCTAGTACTGGGTGGAGGGCAAGAGTGGAAACTGATTCAGTTAAATTTTAAAGTTAACCAGCAGGTGATTGGTTGCTAGGAAGCCAGGTGGTCCTAGCAACCACTCACCAGTTAGTTAATATGAAAAGTTAACTCTGCAGAGGGGCAGAGGACACTACAGGGGTCGGGTGATGTGAAAGGGAGGGACACTACTGTGGGGGAGGGCTGATGTGAAGGGGGAAGACGACACTGCTTTGGGGGGCACACGGGACACTACTATGGGGGGTATAGCGGGGCACAGTACACTACAGTGAGGGGGTTAAAAGGGGACAGAGGACAATTCTTTAAAGGGAGCAGAGGGGCAGAGGACACTACTGTGTGGGGGCAGATTACATTACCATGGGGGATGATGTGAAGGCCGCCACAATACACTTTTGTGGGAGGGTAATTTGAAGGGGGCAGAGGACACTACTGTGACACATTATGGGGTTTAATTACTAAAGCTGGAGAATCCGGAAACAATGTAACGTGAAGACAAACCTAGACATTTTAATCAGTTTGTATCAGTCAGAAAGGCCCTTGCATTATGTAAGTTGGAAAATCCAAATAAGATTGTGCAATCAGACTGTGTATGTATAGCCATTGTTACAGTTGGTATTCTTTAATACCCAGCTAAAGCCTAATTAGAAAAGCCTGTCTCCCTTGCCAACAATCTTCTGAGGAGGGTACACATTATAGCAGACACATCACACCCCTATATACCCAGAAGTAACCCCCGGGAGAGATATCGCCTGCCGGTGGGGGGGTACACGGACCGTTGCGTGGGCTTCCCTGTGAAGAAAGTCATTCATAATGAGCTAGTATGCTATGCAAAAAATTCTAAGCCAATGTAATGTATGTATTTACTGTAAAATGTGCGATGTAAATATATAGCCTTGTAGTAGAGGACTAAGAGTGCAGGGGTCAGGTGTAAGTATCGTAGAGTTCAGAAATCAGTAGTATGTAATGGAGTTCAAATGTTAGCAGCAAGTAATGCAAAGTGATGTGATCAGAAGTCATGCAGAGTTCAGGGATCAGCAGTATGTAACAGAACACAGAACGCAGCGGTCAGTGGTAAATAATAGAGAGTTCAAGGGTCAGTAGTAAGTAATGCAGAGTTCAGAGGTTAGCAAAAGTTCACGCGAACATTCGAACACAGTTAAAGTCTATGGGACTCGAACATGAGAAATCAAAAGTGCAAACTTTAAAGGCTAATATGCAAGTTGTTGTCCTAAAAAGTGTTTGGGGACCTGGGTCCTGCCCCAGGGGACATGTATCAATGCAAAAAAAAGTTTTAAAAATGTCTGTTTTTTCAGGAGCAGTGATTCTAACAATGCTTAAAGTGAAACAATAAAAGTGAAATATTCCTTTAAATTTCATACCTGGGGGGTGTCTAATGTATGCATGTAAATTAGCACATGTTTCCCGTGTTTAGAACTGTCCCTGCACAAAATGATATTTTAGAAGGAAAAAGAGTCATTTAAACTACTTGCGGCTATTCATGAATTGTCGGTCCCGGCAATACAGAGAAAAGTCTTTGAAAAAATTACAGGGGTCCCCCCCAGTCCATTACCAGGTCCTTTAGGTCTGGTATGAATATTAAGGGGAACACGTGCCATTTTTTTCAATTACTTTTATCTGTATTGCCGGGACTGACAATTCATGAATAGCCGCAATTACATTTTGTGTAGGGAACCACCGCACCAAAATAAAAAAAAAATGGCGTGGAGTTCCCCCCAAAAATCCATACCAGACCCTTTATCCGAGCACGCAACCTGTCAGGCCGCAAGAAAAGAGGGGTGGACAAGAGAGCCCTCCCTCCTGAACCATACCAGGCCACATGCTTTGGGGGTCTGTGAAAAAACACACAGGCTTTGGCTTGAGATATAGTTGAACAAAAGTAAAAACAATCTAAAAAATTCCTCCATCCATGCCAAAATAGCACACATGGAGGAATTGCGTGAGGTTACAAATATAGTTCCTGTCAGTAGCTGCCTGGTTTGGCTGCCAAACCAGCTGTTGACAAGACCTTTGCTTGTCACACTGAATACCTTTCAAGGTCCAGTTCACTTATAGTTCATTAATATTGTTTTCAAACTCAAACCCTGATAAAGGGGGTAGTTTTGGAGCCCTGAAATGCACTAGTTACTCTTTTAAATTGTTCCTCTGACCTTTATTGCCTATATTTTAATTTGAACCCTGCTTATGTAGTATGTATCTGGACCTTTTAATAGTGGTGTTGCACTTAAATTCAAATTTTTATTCATTGCACTGCAGGGAGTTTATGGAGGTCCTCTGGGGTGTAGAAGCCGCCTGTCCAGGAACCAGATCATCTTCATTAACATCAATACCTTAAGATTAGATGTGTGCATTCCCGTTCGTACGAATGTTATTTTCGTATGAAAATCTTCATTTTCGTACCTGTGGGATAATGTGTACATACGAAAAAATTAAAGCACCAAAATACGAAAACGACGGGATTACGAATGAGCCGCGTAACGAACAACCGCAAATACGAACGAACGATTCGACGAAAATACGACAAAACGAAAACGACAAAAGAACGAAAATGACATCTGTAACAAAAGATTTGCATTCTGTATTTTGTTTGAATCCTTTTTCTGTCGTATGTTCATTGTTCATATGACATCTATAACAAAAGATTTGCATTTTGTATTTTGAATTCCTTTTTTCTGTTTGTATTTTGTATTCAAAATACAGAATGCAAATCTTTTGTTATAGATGTCATATAAACGTACGAATGAAAATTCCAAAAGATAAACTATTCAAGATACAGAATGCAAATCTTTTGTTATAGATGTACTTTTCGTTTTTTTGAATGGGCAGTGAGTGTAGAGTTACTAGTGAAGCAGCTTCTCTTTTGTGCTGAGTACACTAGTACAGTGAGTAGTACAGTAAAGCCAAATAAACTTTTCTGTGGATTTTCATCTGAAGGGAGATCAGTTGGCCAGACTTTTGAACCCAAAAATGGTTTTCTGATGTAGTTTGAAAACGAACAAATTTTCTGAGAACGAACGGAATTTTTTTTTTATGTTTGTTGTTGAAAAAGTCTGACCAAGTGTATGGGGCTTAACAATAGTTAATATGGATGAGCCGCGTCTTGAAAGTGCCGCGAATCCCGCGATATATTTATGAAAGTACAAAATGACGAAAATCCTTTTTCTGTTAGTATTTTCAGTCGCATGTTCATATGACATCTATAACAAAAGATTTGCATTCTGTATTTTGAATACAAAATACGAACAGAAAAACTGAATTCAAAATACAGAATGCAAATCTTTTGTTATAGATGTCATATGAACATACAATTGAAAATATCAAAAGAAAAAGGTTTCAAGATACAGAATGCAAATCATTGACGAAAATTCACGAAAATTATTGTCTAACAAGTAACGAATATGAATTAAACAGAATAACGAACCATCCCGCATGTACGAAAATAAAACGGTAACGAAAATACGAAATGATCGGAATACGAAAAAATCGCGTCGTATGAAAAACGAAAGGGAACGAACAGGAAAATGGGCGTCTTACGAAAAACGAACGGAAACGAAAAAACGGAACGATACGAAACGGAACAAAAAAAAAACGGAAAAAAAAATTGTGCACATGTCTACTTAAGATAAGAGAGACATTTTATTAAGATAATCTTATGGGACTAGAATAATTTTTCTACTTCCCCCAACTGCATGTGATGAGATGCATACACTGTTTGGCCAGCAATTTTTTCCTAAACTCCTTCAATCGAAGAATATGTCCAATTCTTCGGAAACCATCCAAAATTTACTGCATGTCCACCTTCAGTCTTACCAAAAATATGCCATTTCTGCAGAAGAGAAGGGTAGGACTGATTTTTATCTGCTGAAATACCCAGATGGTGTGTAATTTGAGCTCTTGCTTTTTAGATCATTTGTATTTCCAACACGCATCATTCGCAGCCAGGAGCAGACTGACCATTCTGGCACTCGGGCACTGCCTGAGGGCCCCATGCCCCTAGGGGGCCCCATCAGGGTTTCCAGCCTCAATAAAACCAGGCACAGCCAGATTGAAATGTGGAGAGATAACCAAGAGTTATAATTATGAGTTATAATTATGTTATATATATAATTATGAGTTAAAAATTTTGAGATATTTATATGCATTACTTTTTATTTACCAAACTAAAATAGTATAGCCCAAAACCTATACATAAAATAGATAAAAAATGCAACTGATGAACAAATGTTTTGCATGTGAAAGGGTGAGAGATAAAGAGACAGAAAGAGTCCAATAAAGCTGGCCTTATACCTGTAGTATTACATTAGAAAATTGTTGTAATAAGAACATTTGTTTGATTAACATAAGCCTCATACACATGGTCGGACTTCCATCGGACTTTTCCATAGATTTTGCTCCGGATGGGCATTGGATGTGATCTTGTTCTGCATACACACGGCAGGACTTTTTCAGCCAACTTTCAAAAAATCACATTGTTTTTCAGCTCTTTACCGCCACCCTTTGGCAACTTCTTCTATTGTTGTCTGCTCTTTAGCATTGGTTCTGAGCATGCGTGTTTGTACTTTGGACTTAAATCCGATGAACTTCTGTACACATGATCGGATTATGCTCCATCGGACATTTGTTGTCGAAAAGTTTGAGAGAATTAACAGCGAACATTTGTCCGATAAAAAAACGAAAACAATTGTCAGATGGAGCGTACACACGGTCGGATTGTCCGATTAAACAAGTCCATTGGACCGTTGTTGTCAAAAAGTCAGATTGTGTGTATGGGCCTTAAGAGTTCAATGCGGACAGTTTGACATAGTCGACCAGAGCCAATTAATTATTTTTTAAAAGGACAAGGATAATTTTTTTTTTTTTTTTTTTTGTATAAAATAATTTCTAATCGTTAAATTTGCTCTAAGCGAGAAAAATCATAACTAGTCTTATGTGCATGCAGTTTGTCCGGAAGTAGAATTTTCGTTAATGAAAAATCAAGACATTGACATGGTACTCAAATGATAAGGCATTGAAAATCAGTCGAGTGAATGAAGGCACCATTAAATAGTTTTACGATGCTGGAATCTCAAGTAAATATTACTTGATACCTGCTGTTGGTTTATTTAAAATGATATGTTCTCAATGGTGTATCTAAGTGGTAGGGGTGTGGCTTCAATACACCGAAGGACTTCCAAGGAACCCTCGTGTTGTAAATGTCATGATTGGATCAGAAAATTGCATTGTCATGCAAAAAGTTCAAGAAATAAAAAAAGTTATCTAGCTACAACAGCTTTATAAATAAATAAGGGAATCCATTAAAATTAATAAATATTGCTGACCTTAGATATCTGAGGTAATGGTGGGATCAAAAAATTGGAGCACACCAAAGCATTGTATTCCAGAATTTTCTTTTTTTATTTCAAACCTGTAGTACACTTGATAACCAACACATTCCAGGGGCCACACCCTGCACCATTCATCAGGGCTACAGTAAGATATTAGAACATCATATTACATGCAAAAATAAGAAGTAAAATAATAGATGAATAAAAAATCCTATAATAAATTGTATTATAAATTAGAAGTAAAATAATAGATGAATAAAAAATCCTATAATAAATTGTATAATAATCTATAAATAAATAAATAAAAAAGTGTATATATAAAGGTGGAAAAATTGGAGAGCCACACCAAAGAGTTGAATTACAGAATTTTTTTATTTTTTATTTCAAACCTGTAGTACACTTGATAACCAACACATTTCAGGGGACACACCCTGCACCATTCATCAGGGCTACAGTAAGATATTAGAACATCATATTACATACAAAAATAAGAAGTAAAATAATAGATGAATAAAAAATCCTATAATAAATTATATATATATATATATATATATATATATATATATATATATATGTATATATATGTATATATATATATATATATATATATATATATATATATATATATATATAAAGGGGGGGTATATATAAAGGTGAAAAAATTGGAGCGCCACACCAAAATGTTGAATTCCAGAAAAAAAAGGATTTATTTCAAATCTGTAGTACACTTGATAACCAAAACATTTCAGAGGACACACCCTGCACCATTCATCAGGGCTACGGTAAGATATTAGAATATCATATTGCACACAAAAATAAGAAGTAAAATAATAGATAAATAAAAAATCCTATAATAAATTGTATATAAATCTGTAAATAAAAAAAAGTGTATATAATAAATTATATATAAAGTTTTTTTTTAATCGATTAATTGACTAATTTTGATTAATTATAACGCACATACAGATCCAACTACTTTTAGCTGATCTCCTTGCATTGCAAGTCTGTATTAGTCAGTGGTAAATGTTGTATACACTATATACAATCACCTGACACTAGTTAGTTTCCACAATCCATGACTAGGGATGAGCCGAACACCCCTGGGTTCGGTTCACACCAGAACCTGCGAACAGACCAAAAGTTTGTGTGACCTTTAGAACCCTGTTAAAGTCTATGGGACTCGAACATTTGAAATCTAAAGTACTAATTTTAAAGGCTAATATGCAAGTTATTGTCCTAAAAAGTGTTTGGGGACCTGGGTCCTGCCCCAGGGGACATGTATCAATGCAAAAAAAGTTTTAAAAAACTGAAGTTTTTTTAGGAGCAGTGATTTTAATAATGCTTAAAGTGAAACAATAAAATTGAAATATTCCTTTAAATTTCATACCTAGGGGGGGTGTATAGTATGCCTGTAAAGTAGTGCTTGTTTCCTGTGCTTAGAACTGTCCCTGCACAAAGTGTAATTTCTGAAGGAAAAAAGTCATTTAAAATCACTCACCTTAGGGTCTGGTATGGATATTAAGGGGAACCCTGCGTCAAATAAAAAAAAAATGATGTGGGGTTCCCCCAAATATCCATTCCAGACCCTTCAGGTCTGGTCTGGTTTTTAAGGGGAACTCCACCCCACTTTAGACTTCAAACATTCGAGTTCCATAGACTTTAATAGGGTTCTAAAGTTCACACGAACTTGCCGCGAACACCCCAAATAGTTCGCTGTTCGGCGAACAGGCAATGTTCGAGTCGAACATGAGTTCTACTCGAACTCGAAGCTCATCCCTATCCACCACTAAACTTCACAGTTCACACAAATACGTTTTAAATTCAATCTGTAGCACTGACGTAAGTATTTTTTTTTATTATTAAACTGTGTTGCCATCGTCTACTTTGCCATCAGCAGTTAGCTTAAAAATGAAATGCTTGCTCAACTTTCCGCTTACATGCCTAACTGCAACGTTGCTTTCATTGCTCGCCATTGTTGTTTACTGTCTAAACGTCTACATTGTATATATAAAACTCTCTTTCCGTCACACTGTTAACAGGTTTTGAAGTTCTCCCTTTTTGCCCCCTTCCCCTGATGGAGCCTGATGCATCCTCCTGCTCCACAGATGCAAAGCTACCTCAATCCAATGGGCGCAGTTTGCCTGCATCCAGCAGGGTAAGTCTCACTGTCCAGGCTGTCCGGTGATGTCACGGACATCAACGTCACTGTTTCCCCTCCCTTCATTAGCAGACAGAGGCACCTGGGGAAGGGGGAGGTGTCCAGTGACGTCGATGTCCGTGACGTCCGACGGAACTCACTGAAGACCCGGAAGTCGGTGGAGAGGTGAGTACCGATCAAAATAATTTTGATCGATCAAAAACAATTTGATCGATCGAAAAAATAAACGATTAATCGAGAAACTAATAGTTAAAGGGGTTGTTCCCCTAAAAAGAAACTTTTAACATTGCATGTCTCTTCTTAATTACATCTAGAATCGGCTGGTAGTTTTAAAAAAATGCGTCCGTACATACCATTTTCTTCATGCTGCCTCACCGCAGCTTCCGGGTATGATGGATGGGGACAGGCATCCGATCGACGCATACAGCGCGTCACGAGATGCCGAAAGAAGCCGAACGTTGGTGCGGCTCTACACGGCGCATTGTGCACCAACGTTCGGCTTCTTTCCGCATCTCGTGACACGCGGTATGCGTCGATCGGATGCCTGTCGATCAAGTAGGCACGCCCTACCCCGACCGAGACTACATGCCGAAAATGGTATGTACGGACGTTTTTTTTTTTTTAAATACCAGCCGATTCTACATGTAATTAAGAAGAGACATGCAATGTTAAACGTTTATTTTTAGGGGAACCACCCCTTTAATTTCCACAGCCCTAAAATCTATAAATAAATAAAAAAATTGTATATAATTTATTATGATTTTTTTAATGAATGTTCTTATACTCTTTACTTTCATGTGCAGCCTAAATTTCTTAAACATTTTTATATCATACTGTAGTCTTGATAAAAGGGGCAGAGTGTGGCCCCCCGAAGCATGTTGGCTATCAGTGTATTACAGATTTAACCACTTGAGGACCGCCTAACGCCGATATACATTGGCAGAATGGCACGGTTGGGCACAGGCACGTACTGGTACGTTGCCTTTTAAGTGCCCAGCCGTGGGTCCGAAGCTCTGTGCCCACGCCCAGGGGACCCGATCGCCAATGGTGTTCCAGTGATCGGGTCACAGGAGCTAAAGAACAGAGAGAGGTGAGTGTAAACAAACCTTTCCCGTTATTCTCTATGGCAGTGTCACTGATCGTGTGTTCCCTGTTATATGGAACGGCGATCAATGCCGTCACACGTCCACGTCCAGCCACGCCCCCCTACAGTAAGAATCACACCCTTAGGGCACACTTAACCCCTTAGCGCCCCCTAGTGGTTATTTCCTTCACTGTCATTGCTATTTTCACAGTAATCAGTGCATTTGTTTAGTACTTTTCGATGTGAAAATGACAATGGTCCCAAAAATGTGTCAAAATTGTCTGATGTGTCTGCCATAATGTCGCAGTCATGAAAAAAATCGCTGGTCGCCGCCTTTACTAGTAAAAAAAAATATTAAAAAAAATGGAATACAACTATCCTCTATTTTGTAAACGTTATAATAACTTTTGCGCAAAGCAATCAATAAACGCTTATTGCAATTTTTTTTAACCAAAAATATGTAGAAGAATACGTATCGGCCTAAACTGAGGAAAAAAAATTGTATATATTTTTTGGGGATATTTATTATAGCAAAAAGTAAAAAATTTAGAATTTTTTCAAAATTGTCGCTCTATTTTTGTTTATAGCTCTATTTGTGGCGAAAAAAAGACACCAATTTTGTTTGGGAGCCACGTCGCACTTGTCAGTTAAAGCGACGCAGTGGCGAATCGCAAAAAGGGGCCTGGTCTTTGGCCAGCAAAATGGTCCGGGGGGGTTTAGTGGTTAAAGGGTAACTTCACTTTCGTGGGAAAAAAAAAATAGCAAATAAATAAACATTATATAGCGTGTAAATAAAAAAAATATGTATAATATGCGCTAGATATTAACTAATGTGATGCAAAACCATAAACACCAATGATAAATGATAATAATCAGTAGGAAGTTCCAACAAACTAAAAAACGAAAAAAAAAACTTCTTAGTGCAATCCTCCACCACTCCGTGCATGGGGAAAAAAACACAGTACTGATGTAATTATCTCAGCCTCACAGGTTACTAGTACTGTAGCTGTTTCACTGACACAGTGTATAGCTATCCACAGTAATTTTAAACATGAAAGACAAAGATGAAAAAAAAAAACTCATTGCGCAATCATAAAGAAAAAATGGGATTCACACACTAAGCCTCAATCTGAAGGCGCACTCACGAATCCTCTGGGCATGTTAGACCATCAAAAAACAGACATCCTGTTCGCCGCTCAGACTTGATGTTTTTCCTCCTCATGCGGATCCAGCTTCCGTCGTTGGTGTGCGTAGCTCCTCCCCCACGCGTTACGTCACTAGGCACGTGACTTAGTCATGTGTAACTGCTCTAAGTTTTTTTTTTATTTTTTTTATTTTTTTAATTAATTATTTTATTTTATTTTTAGTTTTTTTTGGTTTGTTGGAACTTCCTACTGATTATTATCATTTATCATTGGTGTTTATGGTTTTGCATCACATTAGTTAATATCTAGCGCATATTATACATCTTTTTTTATTTTTTTATTTATCACTTTTGGTTTGGTTCACCACACATATGCTGCAGTATTATTTGGTTATTTTTGTGATGTCATATTAGTTACTTATTTATTAGCGCTGTAGTACATATATTTTTTGCATAATATAGCGTGTACAATTGGGAGCCACGTCGCACGACCGCGCAATTGTCAGTTAAAGCGACGCAGTGCCGAATGGCAAAAAGGGGCCAGGTCCTTTACCTGCATAATGGTCCGGGGCTTAAGTGGTTAAGATAAAATCTTTTTTCTTCGGGAATTCAACTTTTTTGTGCGGTGCTCCAATTCTTTTGACCCGACCATTACCTCAGGAATCTAAGGTCAGCATTATTTATTCACTTTAATGGTTGCCAGGATTTATTTTTAAATCCGTTGTAGATAGAGAACTAAATGCACCCAGAGACATTGCAAAACCAGTATGGTGTTAGATGAATAGCTAATTATTGGTGCAATGGACACTAGTCAGGCATGTAAAATAGAGACCAGTTTATAAAGGACACAGCATAATCTGTCTATAGCAGACAATATAAATACTGTTTATATTATCAAGCGCACAATCCCCCTCAGGCCTCCAAATCAATATGACAAGCTGATGATCACTGAAGGTTTTATCTAAGGAAAGACTCTAGAGATTAAGGCGTGACCCCTGACCCGGTGGATTTTATTTCTCAAGTGTCTTACAAGAGTCAGCAGGGAATAGGAAGGTTTAAAACGTAACGGAGAATGAAAATCATCTCAATAACATGGACCTTCTGTGGCAAATAAAGAGAATTTCAGCACCTGCCGAATAATAAATGCCAATTATACATAAGGGAGAAGGAAGGTCAGGGGTCACTCCGCAGTTTATTGCTTTCTGCCCCTAATGATTGCTGTTGTGTAGGAAGTTAACCCCTTGGATGCCACAGGGGCGAGCTTCCTGCGAAATTAAGCAAAACCTTTTCCATCACGCTTAATTAGCTGTGTGAATTGCAGTCTAAAGGAGATGCATTAACTGGGAAAATATGATGAATTGTTATGCGAGGCGGACAGCACATCACCATACCCTCGTTATGGAGTTTGAAGTCAAGGAGCTGCAGCTCAAGGGGCTGTTCAAATAAAATCGATCTAGATTATGGCTTTAAATGATGACAGAAGTATGATTGCCATAGACAGGTTTTAGGTAAGGTGTGTTCATTGATGTTTAGGGAAATATCTGGCAAGGCGTCTTACAGTAGTTGACGTATAATATGAGAATGAAAGATCATTTGTGTAAAACTGAATTTTTCTATTTTCTTAAAAAAAAAAAACGTATTTATAGTCAGTGGCGTATCTAGAGTATGGCATCCACGACAAGTGCCATGGGTGCCATGGGGTGGGGGCGGCAAAAAGGCCACCCCCTGCATGAAAAAAACCCCACCTGTCCTCCCGCGGCCGCCTCCTGCACTAATCTCCCAGCGCCGTAGCCGCCCTGCTGGAGCGCGGCGCCAGCATAGCAATTGCTAATATTTCTTCTGCCTGAGAAGGGGAGTGATAGGTGCCCCCATGGCGGCCGATGATTGGCCAGACTGGATCCACGTAGGGTAGTGTAGCAGTGGCGGAGGTGGAGCCCAGAGCGGGGAATAGGACGTGATGGGGAGGAGAAGAGAGGACAGGAGAGATGGAATGTATGGCGGCCCCAGTGCCGATCCTGACCTCCCTGGGGCCCTAAGCAAAATTACATGTCACATTAAAGTTGAAAAGCGGGGGGGCTGCAGAAAATGACATGTCACATTAAAGTTGAAAAGCGGGGGGGCTGCAGAAAATGACATGTCACAATAAAGTTGAAAAGCGGGGGGGCTGCAGAAAATGACATGTCACATTAAAGTTGAGAAGCGGGGGGGGGCTGACTTCTTACCTCTTCTCCCATGCAGCCAGCGAGTTGAGAAGAGGGGAGAGGGGCGGAATGACTTTTCACCAGACGGGGCCTCTAGTAATTTGGGGGGCCCTCCACAGCTTGCGGCTTGCATAGTGAGCCTATAGGGCGGATCGGCCCTGGGCGGCCCAATGGGAAACCCCAGCCCCAGCAGCAGCACCAAGGATAGCAGCCAGGTACTACTCGATCCTCATCATCATATTCATGTGTGCCAACTGCAAACCAGAAGTAAGCAGCAAAATATAATGCTCAGTGGATTAAATAAATATGCATAGCCATATCATAAATAAACTCTAATAAAGTGATTTGTGAACAGCTGTTGCACAAATCACTTTATTACACTTTATTAATGATATCTATGGCTATTCATATTTATAATTTATTAATTCCATACACACCACACAAACACATTCGCACATGATGATGACTTAAAACTTTTAAGTCATCATGTGCAATTGCGCCCCTCCCCAAAAAAAAAAACTTTCAGCACCAGCCGCCAGTGGTCCCCAGGGTCCCTCTCTGTCCCTGCCATGTCCCTGATTATCTGAAAGATGGGTTTCAAATGTTTTGACAGTGGCGCAGTTTCAGTGCTTGCCATAGGTGCCATTTTTACTAGATACGCCTCTATTTATAGTGCACGTCACTCCATATCCCTCCCCACTCTTGACCCCAACACATGTGGGGTTGTTCTTTATTTATTTTTTTAACTGGGACTACTTTTTGACAGGAACCGGCTCCCACTTCCTTAACCACTTGGCGACCAGGCACCTTCATTATACTGCAGTAAGGTGGCATGATCCTACAAATCGCCGTAGGTGTACGCAGTAGTGTATTTTTTTGTAGTTTTTCAGAACCCGAAAAATGATGTGAAGCCTACATTTTTTAAAAACAGCTTTTTTTTCATGCCGAAAAACGATCGTGTGTACGTGGCTTGAGGGCCTGGGCGGGAAGCAATGGATTCCCATAAAGGTGTTGTAAAGGTTAATTTTTTATTTTCTAAATGGGTTCCTTTAAGCTAGAGCATTGTTGGTTCACTAACCTTTTCCTTCGATATCCCTTCTAAATATTTTTTTCTTTGTCTGAATTTCTCACTTCCTGTTTCTCCTCAGTGAGCTTTCCCCCATCATCCGAGCCATTCAGGCTGGGGGTTAGTCAGCCAGAACAGCTTACCGAACAGCTTACTGGGGAGGAACAGGAAGTGAGAAATTCAGACGAAGAAAACAAAGAAAAAAAAAACATTTAGAAGGGAAATTGAAGGAAAACCAACCATGCACTAGCTTAAAGGAACCTATTTAGAAAATAAAAAACAAACCTTTACAACCCCTTTAATTTGCATAGATTTCCTCTCACTTCCTGTTCGGCTAAGGTGCAGGAAATGAAGGGAAATCTCTGTAATGGGACAGGGATGGTAAAAAATAAACCGACAGGGGCTATAACCCTGCCTTACTCTATACAAAATGAAAACAAAAAGTGTTGCCTATAGTTCTACTTTAAGCACAAATTTCTGATGATTGTATGGAGAGGACTAGGACGATATAACCATGCCAATGGTGCAGCAGAAAACATATAGCACAGTGAGGAAGGTTTGTGGTCCAGGATGATAGGACAGTCAAAATTAGAAGCTGCCCCCCCCCCCAAAGTTGTTGAATGCCGGCCGCCAGGATACCAGAAGCAGTGTGGCCGCTTTATGGAGGTGCTAGACTAATTTGCCTCTAAGCCCAGTCCGCCCCATTAGGCCTCGTACACACGATCGGACATATCCGATGAAAACGGTCCGCGGACCATTTCCATCGGATATGTCCGATCGGGAGTTTGATCCGATGGCGTGTACACACCATCGGATCAAATTCCCCGCCGCCGGACGGCGCGGTGACGCGGCGATGACGTTGACGCCGCCACGTCACCGCCACGTCACTGCACCAGGAAGTTAAACACTTCCGCGCATGCGCCGAATCCATTTGGCGGCGGCGCGGCGGCGGTGGGGGACGACATGTCTGCTGGTAAGTGTATTAACCAGCAGACATGTCGGGCGGACAGATTCCACCGGATGGATTTCAAAGCATGCTTTGAAATCTGTCGGGTGGAGAAATCTGTCCGCTAGCCCATACACACAAGCGGAGATGTCTGCTGAAACGGTCCATCGGACCGTTTTCAGCGGACATATCCCCTCGCGTGTACGAGGCCTAAGACTGGGGCTACACTAACAGTGTAGCGCAAGCTGGCGGGGACTCTTTCTGGCCTGCTCTCTTTTTTTTCGTCGGCAGTTTTCCTGTGGGAAAGAGTAAGATGGAGCATACACACGCTCGGGATTCCCGACGAAAAGCTCTCATCACAGTTTTCCCAACAGGAAAACCGGTCGTGTGTACAGGACCAGGGCCACCTTAATCGCATCATGGGCCCCTGGGTAAAGTAATGCACTGGGACCCCTACCAGCTTGCCCTAATTTATACACCTACTTTCAAGAAATAAAGTATAAATAGTTGATAGAATTAAACATATAGGGCCAGATTCAGGTAGATGGGCGCATCTTTAATCTGGAGTAATGTTTCTCATTTACGTTACTCTGGCGAAATTTTAGAAGCAAGTGCTGTTATTCATGAAGCACTTGCTCCTAAAGTTGCGGCAGCGTATCGAAAATGAGCCGGCGTTATTTAAATTGGGCGGGTACGGGGCGTGTATTATTAAAACTAGGCGCGATCCCGCGGCGAACAAACTGCGCATGCGTCGACTGTCAATGCATCCCAGTGCGCATGCTCACAACTTCCGTCGGCACCACTTCCTTGGAAACGACAGCGCAATGTGTTCCGTTTGATGTTTAAATGCGCCCGTAGATGCGCCATTCCGGCACTAAAGTATATCCTGTTCCCCCTCCCCGCAGTGAAGTTACTTTTGTTCTGAGTTCCCCCTCCCCGCAAACACACAGGAGAAAGCTGAACTTAAAGGCCAGGAGCTGTCAGCCGTCATCTCGGCTATGGAGACCTATGATGTCTTCCTCCATGGCTGTAAAAGTTGACAGACAAGCAGGGACAGAGGTGTTGTCCTGCAAGTGGGGGTGCTCAGCTAGCTCTTATCGTCGGTAACGCTGCTGTAGCTGCTCTCCTGCTGACCTGTGGCCGTCTGGAGTAAAGATAAAGCAGCTATTTGTAGAAATAACTTTGCGCCGGACGGACGAGATACACGCGGCGCATGTAGCCAGCGTATGGTGCTAATCCGTTCGCGAATCGGGAAATCTCCCTCATTTGCATATTTGCAGGGGAAATCAATAGGCGCGACTGATGCGCCAAGCAAAATTATGCGCTGACGAGACTCTGGCGTCGGAAAGTTAAGCCGATCGGAAATGGCCCGTTTTCTGTCGCATCTAGTTTGGTGGGTACGGCCACATAGATACGACGGCGCATCTTCACAGTTACGCGGCGCATATCGAAATACTCCAGCGCAAGTCTTGCTGAATCTGGCCCATAGGGGTAGATTCACGTACATCGGCGCATCTTTTAGCGGGCCTGGAGTATCTTCCTTACGCTACGCCGGCGCAACGTTGAGAGGCAAGCATGGAATTCACAAAGCAAATGCTCCCAACGTTTCGCCGGCATAGCGTATAGTCGTCGGCGCATGCGGATGTAAGTCAAAGTAGGTGGAAGTGGGCTGGAAGTGGGAGTGATACATTTAAATGAAGAGTGACCCCATGCAAATGATGGGCTGAGCTTCAAACAAGTACTAAAAACGAACGGCGCATGCGTCGTATCTTCGACGCATCCCAGTGTGCATTGTCACAGTCACGTCAAAATAACTGCCTAAGATACGTCAATACACTGCCTACAATGTGAAAGTAACCTACGCACAGCCCTATTCACATACTACGTAAACGACGTAAAAATTTACGGCGTTAGTTCCCTGGTCCATACCTTTGCATTGATTGCGCCTCCTATATGAGGAATAACTTTAAGCCGGACGTAACCCTTACGCAAATTAGGGTTGTCCAGATACCGATACTAGTATCGGTATCGGGACCGATACCAAGTATTTGCGGGAGTACTTGTACTCGCACAAATGCTCCCGATGCCTAAATAGAATACTTTTTTTGTATTTATCAACATGTTCTGTGAAAATTCTTTGAGTTTTTTACTACTGCGTGACAAGCAAATAAAACATTTTTTTTCATTTTTACAAATTTTTATTCTTTTATAATGTCTTCAGTTAGAGTTCTTCATAATTCTAAAGAAGATATCCTTAGTCTGTATTGTGGTTTGAAAACTGTCACATGACATTTAAAAAAAGTATCGGTATTCGGTATCGGCGAGTACATGAAAAAAATTATCGGTACTTGTACTCGGTCCTGAAAAAGTGGTATTGGGACAACCCTAACGCAAATCGCTTAAAATATGCGCCGGCCGCAAGTACAATCGTGAATCGGCGTATCTTACTCATTTGCATATTTAAAATGGGAACGCCAGATGCGTCCAGCGTAACTATGCGCCCACGATACGCCGGCGTAGGCAAGTTACATCGGGCGGCTGAAGCCTTATTTTTCGATGTATCTAGCTTGGGGAATGGGCGCATAGATATGATGGCGCACATTTGTACTTACGACGGCATATCTGGAGATACGTTGGCGTAAGTGCCACGTGAATCCGGGCCATATTCATTAATATTTTTAATAAAACTGATTTTACAAAAGGAAAACATTCCATAGATCAAAGGCTAGTCAACACAAAGGGCACAGTACAGGGGGAATGCAGAAGGGCACAGTACAGGGGGGTCAGGAGGACACAGTATAGGTTACAGAACACAACCATATCGGGACAGTTTAGTAAAAAGCATGACTGTCCCAGCAAATCCAGGACAGTTGGCAAGTATGTTGTAATGCAAGATTATTGTGGGCCCCCATGTACCTGGGGCCCCTGGGCAGTGCCCAGGAGTGCCCTTGCATTAAGATGGCTCTGTACGGGGTATTATACTTTTTTTTTTTCTTTGTATCATTATCCAAGACAGAGTGATCTCCAAAGTAGAAAGCTCACAAGTATCTTTTTCTTGAAACTCCTCAGCCGTGGCAATGTTCCCATCACAATAGTCCACCTCTTGGACCTTTTGTTTAGACTCAAACAGGTAGACAGGATTGCACTGATCTATTCTACTTAACTGAAAGGCACTTGAGTTTCAAGAGACATCAAAAGATTTCTCCTCTTCTATTATCCTAACTTATCTCATGGCTTGGAGGCAAATTACAGCTGAACAGACACCATCAATAAAGAGTAAACAAAACACACACAACAAGCAAATACTCTTTCCAATTTAAATAAACATTCAGGGAAAAGTACAAAAAAAATTGATTTGAGTTTATTTTTCAGTTACACACAATCGGATTTTCCATGGGAAAAACCTTGGATGGTTTTTCCGAGGGAATTCCGCTCAAGCTTGGCTTGCATACACACAGTCACACAAAAATTCTTTGAACTTTCGACAGTCAAGAACGCGGTAACGTACAACACTGCGACGAGCCGAGAAAATTAAAGGGGTTGTAAAGGTGTGTTATTTATTTTCTAAATAGGTTCATTTAAGCTAGTGCATTGTTGGTTCACTTACCTTTTCCTTCCATTTCCCTTCTAAAAATGTTTTTTCTTTGTTTGAATTTTTCACTTCCTGGTTCTCCTCAGTAAGCTTGCCCCCATCATCTGAGCGGTGGAAAGTCATTTAGAACACCTTACTGAGGCGGAACAGTAAGTGAGAAATTCAGACATAGAAAACAAAGAAAAAATAAAACATTTAGAAGGGAAATGGAAGGAAAAGGTAAGTGAACCAACAATGCACGAGCTTAAAGGAACCTATTTAGAAAATAAAAAAAGAACCTTTACTACCACTTTAAGTTCAATGCTTCCGAGCATGCGTCAGAATTGCTGCAGACGATCGGATTTTCCGATAGGATTTTTTTCCGTCTGAAAATTTGAGAACCAGCTCTCAATCTTTTGTTGGCAGAAATTCCATTCAAAATTGGACTTTTGCTGTCGGAATTTCCGATCTTGTGTACGGGGCATGAAGATGTTAAGCAGGTCATAAATGTTTTGAAATTAGGCTGGAGCAGCAGGGACCGGCTGAATTTTGATCCATGTATGGGCAGGCTGGTTGTACACAAGTTGATTCTGACGGAGGCGAAGGTTTTAGAATACAATGGGGGAACTCTTTACGTCTGGAGAAAAAAGAGATTTCACCTCCAAATACGGAAAGGTTTCTTCACAGTAAGAGCTGTGAAAATGTGGAATAGACTCCCTCCCGAGGTGGTTCTGGCCAGCTCAGTAGATTGCTTTAAAAAGGGCCTGTATTCTTTCCTAAATGCACATAATATAACTGAGTACTAAGATTTATAGGTAAAGTTGATCCGGAGTAAATCCGATTGCCTCTCGGGAGATCAGGAAGGAATTTTTCCCCTGCTGTAGCAAATTGGATCATCGCTCTGCTGTTTTTTTTGCCTTCCTCTGGATCAACTGTGGGTATGGAGTTGGGTGTATGGGATTGTACTGTGTTTTATTTTGTTTGTTTATTTTTTTATGGTTGAACTGGATGGACTTGTGTCTTTTTTCAACCTGACTAACTATGTAACTATGTAATACAACAGCAGGAGGGATTCCCCCATTCACATGAACTGTATGGGGAAATGAAGGCATGTTTCTTTCTCTCAACCCGCTGGTTAAGCATTGTTTCTGAAACATTCTTAACAATTCTTTAGCCAGTCAAAGATAGGTAAGCTGCTTGAAAGGAAAAAAAAATACCTTGATTCCTCTTCCTCCATTCATACATTGAAGATGGATGGGCAAATCCCTCTTGCTAAGCCATTGTGTTATGACAGCGGGAAGACTTCACCACCATCGGGACACACTGATCAGTGCGGCTGGCTATAGCTGGCAATGCTGATCAAACAGCATTTATCCGACAGGCTGGTTGTACAGAAGTTGATCAGTAGATACAACCAAGCTACCCATACAGGGATTGAACTTTGGCAGGTCCCTGCTGAACTGGCTGAAATTTAATCAATGTATGGCTGTCTTAACAATTACTGTATTATAAAATTAGAGCAGTAAGATAATTGAATTGAACCTGAATTCTTGGTAGATATAAATGATCCAAGCAATGCAGCTTTGTATTCAATAACCACTTAAGACCCGGACCTTTAGGCAGCTAAAGGACCCAGTCAGGTTTTGCGATTCGGCACTGCGTCGTTTTAACAGACAATTGCGCGGTCGTGCGACAAGGCTCCCAAACAAAATTGGGGTTCTTTTTTTCCACAAATAGAGCTTTCTTTTGGTGGTATTTGATGATCACCTCTGCAGTTTTTATTTTTTGCGCTATAAACAAAAATAAAAACGACAATTTTGAAAAAAATGCAATATGTTTTACTTTTTGCTATAATAAATATCCCCCAAAAATATATAAAAACATATTTTTTTCCCTCAGTTTAGACCGATACGTATTCTTCTACCTATTTTTGGTAAAAAAAAATCGCAATAAGCGTTTATCAGTTGGTTTGCGCAAAATTTATAGCGTTTACAAAATAGGGGATAGTTTTATTGCATTTTTATAATTTTTTTTTTTTTTACTACTAATGGCGGCGATCAGCGATTTTTTTTGTGACTGTGACATTATGGCGAACACTTTACATACGGCTCTCACCGTTCTTCAGCTCTGGGGACCAATCGCGGGACTCCAGCGGCGATTGGGTCCACCAGTCCCGTGGTCCCGGCGCTTCGGATCGGGTCACGGAAACACGCCACGGGCGCACGCCCGCTACCCACAGCTGGGTACTAGCACAGCATGTACCTATACGTGCATGTGCCCAGCCGTGCCATTCTGCCGACGTATATGTGCAGGAGGCGGGCTTTAAGTGGTTAATAAATCATTAAATGTATATTTAACCACTTGCCACCCGCCGCATGCAGATATACGTCTGCAGCATGGCACAGGTAGGCAAAAGGATGTACCTGTACGTCCCCTTTAAGAAGCGGTTATTTCGGGCGCGCGCCCTCCGCGACCTCCGTGAGCGTGCCCGCCGGACTCGATTGCAGCGAGCATACCCGCAATCGTCTCACGGAAAGATAGAACGGGGAGATGTTAGTGTAAACACAACATCTCCCTGTTCTGCCTAGTGACACTGTCACTGATCGCGTTCCTTGTCAAGCCACACCCCCCTACAGTAAGAATCACTCCTTAGGGAACACTTAACCCCTACAGCGCCACCTAGCGGTTAACCCCTTCACTTCCAGTGTCATTTTCACAATATCTGTATAGCACTGATCGCTGTAAAGATGACAATGGTCCCAAAAATGTGTCAAAAGTGTCCGATGTGTCCGCCATATGTCGCAGTCACGATAAAAATAACAGGTCGTCGCCATTACTAGTAAACACAAATCATTAATAAAAATGCTATAAAACTATCCTCTATATTGTAGACGCTATAACTTTTGCGCAAACCAATCAATAAACGCTTATTGCAAGTTTTTACCAAAAATATGTAGAAGAATACATATCGGCCTAAACTGAGGAATTTTTATATATATATATATATATATATATATATATATATATATATATATCTTTTTTGGAGATATTTATTATCGCAAAAAGTTACAAATATTTTTTTTTTCATAATTATCCTTCTATTTTTGTTTATAGCGTAAAAAATAAAAACCGCAGAGATGATCAAATACCACCAAAAGAAAGCTCTATTTGTGGGGAAAAAAGGACGTCAATTTTGTTTGGGAGCCACGTTGCATGACCGCGCAATTGTCAGTTAAAGCGACGCAGTGCCGAATTGCAAAAACTGGCACGGTCCTTTAGCTACAAAATGATCTGGGGCTTAAGTGGTTAAAATACAAGCACTTTTACCTGTTGGTAAAAATGGTCTGTAAGGCTCCCTTCACACTGGGGCGGGAGGTGCGTCGGCCCAATTTTGCCGAGGCAATCCATGCCAAAATGCTTGTGATAATATAATGCATGACAAAGGACTTGCTGTATATGAGGTGCAGTGTCATTTATTGTGAATGGCACCCCAACACATCTCACAGTAGAGTCCAACACACTTCAGTGCACTACAAAGCATATACTGTGCATTGTGATACATATTTTTAATGCATTTGCAACTCATGTAGAAGCACTTTCTGATTTTTTCTTTACTTTTCTATCACTTACCTATATTTTTATGACAAAAATCATTTCATCTTCAGTATACAGTATATGTTTAATTTGAAATACATGATTATTTGACTGCATTATCTTTTTTTTTTAACGAGTGTCTTATAATGTGGTGTTGAAGAGCTCTCAGTATTGCACAAATGCACATTGTATAATATAGAGCTTTCATAACAAGCCAAATTAGCTAACAGGTAAATAAATTTCCCAGACTGTAAAAAGGAAGAGATGGTTCCTTTGCAGTTTGTTCTGGCTGTGTTGTTTTTGTACACCCTTGTTATAATTACACATGCCTGGTGGCTATTTAAAGCGTCTCTCTCTTTCTTGTGTTCTCCCCTGCAGGAATTGAGTGAGACCCAAAACATTACTTTTCTGTATTCCTTCCAAACTGAATGATGGATCTTTTATTTGCATGCCCAAATGTGCTTGTGAAACTATTAACAAATTTAGCAAAATAAAAATAAACTATATTATTGTTTCACCAAAGTATGAAGATGAAGAAGTATTAAACCTAAAGTGAATGTAAAGGTAAAATAATAAATAAAAGAAAATAACAAACATGTCTATACTTACTATATATATATATATATATATATATATATATATATATATATATATATATATATATATATATATATATATATATATTTATATATATATATATATATATTTTATATATATATATATATATATATATATATATATATATATATATATATATATATTAACCACTTAAGGACCCCCGCACGCACATATACGGCCACAGAATGGCTCGTACAGGCACAAGGGCGTAAATTTACGTCCGGCGTGCGGGGGTCCCCCTGGCTCCGGCAGCGATCCGGGACGAGCGGGCGGATGTCGGCGTTTACCCGCCCCCCCGCGATCGCTCCCAGCCAATGCGCGCGCTCCCCCTTTGTGTCACTTCCTCCTCCTGTGTAAACACAGGAAGGGGGAAGTGATGTAATCTCCCATCGCAGCGGTATTTCCAACCGCTGCGATGGGAGAAACACCTCACAGTTAGGCCTCTTACACACAGATCAGTTTTTCTTCAGGTTTTTCTTTTCAGTTTACCAAAACTATGTAGTACAAGGGCCTGCCTGATTGCATACAAATTGAGACTCTTGAGGTTTGACCTCATATTAGATGGATTTGGTAAACTGAAAAGAAAAACCTGAAGAAAAACTGATCTGTGTGTAAGAGGCCTAAGTGTGCACCAACATTACACTGACACACACTCACATAGGCATACTTAACCCCTTGCGATCTGCCCCCCCCACCCCCCCTGTCACAGTGTCACTGAATGCAGTGATCTAATCAGTGTCAGTGTGACAGGCAGTGTAAAATCAGTTAGTGTTAGGTTCAGGATAGCCCCCCCACCCCCCTAATAAAGTTTTAACCCCCTGATCACTGCCCTAGTTAACCCTTTCACTCCCTATTGCCAGCGTCACTAAGCGATCATTTTTCTGATCGCTGTATTAGTGTCGCTGTTCCCGCTAGGTAGCTATTTTTTTTTATCGCAATTTTTTTTTTTTACTAAAGACATGTGGCTAAATAAATTTTGGCCTAAATGTTTGACTAAAATTTAGTTTATTTGATTTTTTTTTAACAAAAAGTAAAAAATAGTGTTTTTTTTTCAAAAATGCCGCTCTATTTTTGTATATAGCGCAAAAAATAAAAATCGCAGAGGTGATCAAATACCACCAAAAGAAAGCTCTATTTGTGGGAAGAAAAGGACGTACATTTTGTTTGGGAGCCACGTCGCACGACCGCGCAATTGTCTGTTAAAGCGACGCAGTGCCGAATCGCAAAAACACCTTGGGTCATTTACCAGCGTATTGGTCCGGGTCTTAAGTGGTTAAGGAAGTTTGGGGTCGTAAACATGTAGTCAAGACCCACCCATATCAGATCAAAAAGATATGTCTCCTGGAGTGCCTGACCCTAATTATATAGTAAAAAAAGAGGAAAAATGTAAAGTGAGCATTTTGTATTACAACACAGATATATATATTTATAAAAATTAGAAATGTTATTATAAACCACAACAGGTGTAAAAAAATAATAATAATATATATATATATATATATATATATATATATATATATATCATACATATACATAAAAAGTGGAGAACAAATCCCCAAAAATACAAGACAGTGATACACATACAGTATATATTATATAAGAGCAAATGATGGCCGACATGTTTTGCGGTTATAATCTATAGCCGCTTCATCAAGGCTTGGTTACTGTATAGTTTAGTCCAGTGTTTTTCAACTCCAGTCCTCAAGGCACACCAACAGGTCATGTTTTCAGGCTTTCCATTATTTTGCACAGGTGATTTGATCAGTTTCATTGCCTTCGTAATCACCACAGCCATTTCATCTGAGGGAAATCCTGAAAACTTGACCTGTTGGTGTGCCTTGAGGACTGGAGTTGAAAAACACTGGTTTAGTCAACATCTAGTGGCCATCTAAAGCGTCCGGACTAAAGGGGAGACCAAAACGCAAGATACAGGCCATGCTCAGAGTCCACACTTCATGGACAAGACCTCCAGGTAATATGGCTATTGGGGTCATCCCTTGACAGACAGTAGTAGTCGTCCAATACTGCGTTGACAGAAATGATGGAATATAATGCCACACAATGTTCGCGAGGAACCAACAGCCTCCAAACAGAAGTGAATGCTACTGATAACAGTAAAAACAGGTGGTCTATAGGCTATCACCTGAGTGACATACCAACCACATAGGAGCTATTCCCTCCAGCAAGGATTCAGCTAGGCATGGTAAAGGTCTGGGTCTCTCAAGGATCCCGAATAGCAGCTGGGGAATTGCACAGACCGGTCTTGAAGCACTTCTCTTTGGGTCCACCGCCGGCGCTCCTGGACCCTCCCATCTGTCTAATGGCCCCGTAGGAAGCCACTTCTCATGGGGGCATTGGTGCAGTCTCGCATCCGAACACCGCTGCTGCATCCATTGACACAGACAATGGGACTCAGACCCACCCCCCCACTCCATTGTCACTGGCTTTGATTGACAGCACTGGGAGCCAATGGCTCCCGGTACCCCAGCAAGACTCGGAAGTGAGGGGAAAGAAGAGCTGAAGACCTGCACGGCACTCAATTGAATGAGGGTTTAGGTAAGTAAAAAGGGGAGTGAGGTGGGGATGCTGACACCTAAACATTTTTTACCTTAATGCAAGTGATGCATTAAGATAAACCAAGTTTAGGCTTTACAACCACTTGAGGCTGGGTTCACATTGTCTTCACATGCGGCACATGGCAGGGGTTTAGTGCCCAGATAGCAAGTCATTTTCAAACTTGCAGCACAAATGCTTGCTAAGCTATTGTTAGACTTGCCAGGCTTCACAAGTTTGTTGCACAATTAAAGCAAGTCCGCATTACATGACTCCAGATCTAATTTCTTTGCAAACATTCTGAAAATCTGCTGCAAGTTCTGGTTCAGTTGTGCAATAATCATCCTACCACAGGGGGTCACTGTGGCAAAAAATGTATGCTATAGACTTGCAGAGCTCTTGATGTAAACTCTCCACTGCAACTTTGCTCTTGCTAGAGACTTGCCATTGAAATTTGCTACAAATTGGAAAATTCTCAACTAGAACTTGTGCTTCAAGCGCTCTGCAAGTGTATTGCCACATACATACGATCGTTTTTCGGCATGGAAAAAAAACGTTGTTTTTCAGCATGTAGAAAAAACAACGTTTTTACAACTTCATCATTAAAAACGATGTTGCCCACACACCATCGTTTTTGAAAAAATGGTGAGCAAAGCGCGGTGACGTACAACGGCACTCTAAAGGGGAAGTTCCATTCAAGCTCCCGTTTCCTATCTTGCTTCTGAGCATGTGCGGGTTTAAAACGTTGTTTTTAACGTCGTTTTAGCCCACACCCCGAAAAATTACATTTTTAAAAACAACGTTAAAAAATACAGCATGCTCAATTTTTTTTTCTTTGAAAAACGATGTGAAGCCCACACACGATCATTTTAAATGATGTTTTTTAAAAATTTCGGGCCAGATTCAGGTACATCTGCGCATTATTGGACCGGCGTAGCGCACCGCCTTTACGTTAGACTGGCGCAATGTAGCGGCGCAATCACCCTATTCTCGTCGGTTTTACGCAGAAATTAGTGCCTGCGCAACGTTATTTCTGAGGCGCAAGGCGGAGTAATACAAATTGGGAAGGACGTGGGCGTGTTACATTGAAATGAGCCGTGACCCCATGCAAATGAAGGGCCGGCCGGCTCGCGCATGCGCGCTTGAAGCATACCATGTCAGCACCTCTGTGCGCATGCTCCCAACTCGGGAAGAGCGCAATCAGTGAAATTGGAAGTGGACTAGGGCAAATTCATGAACTACGCAGACAGCATAAATAGACAGACAGAAACACACTTCCTTTGCAAAAGTACATCCCTTTGTATCCCTCCCTATACAGCAAGGTGCTTTTGTTCTGTTAGTTGCGTTGTGGTTTGTCTTTGTGATATTTGTGGACTGTGTGATCTAGTGTTTGTTAGAAGATATTTGTAAGTGATTTTTGGTGACTGCTTGTGAGAGTTTTTGGTTGATAGTTTTTTGTTCGTTTGTTTTCTTGCTTGATTTTTCCTGCTTGTTTTTGTGAGTGATTTTTCCTGCTTGTTTTTGTGAGTGATTTTTGCTGATTGTTTGTGTGAGTGATTTTTGCTGACTGTTTGGGAGAGAGTTTTTGTATGAGTATGACGGAGAGAAAGAGGAAGTAAAATTTTACTTTTGGGGAGAAACAAATTCTTGCCCGGGCCATTTTCCAATATGGGCGTTACCTCCACGGCCCGGAGAGTACCAACACCACCCCGGCCAGGAGGAGAGAGATTTTGGACATGATTACTGACGAGGTGAATGCATCGGGGGGGGGGGAGACCCGGACACGGTCGGGGATTGAAAAGAAGATCAATGACCTCCGGCGTCTGGTCAAAAAGCAGCTGGCCAAAATGCTAGCCCATGCCAGAGCCACAGGAGGGGGCCCACCATGCCCTGTTAGGCTGACAGCGGAGGAGCGTGCGGTGGCCCAGACCTTTCATAGGCAAAAAGTGGAGGGCCTGCCTGGCTATGACTCAAGTCAGGAGCCTGTGATGCCAGGTAAGGTTTTTTTGCCCTATCAGGTGTGTAGCATGTGTGGGGGAGGGGGTGAAAGGGAATATGTGGCAAGTGTGTGGATCCTTCAACCTGTGAATGTTTTGTGTGATCCACAGATCACAGATGTGCAGGAGGGTGCTGGGCCATCTGGGCTGACCGCACCACCCCCAGGACAGCAGCCTGATGAGGACCCCCCGACAAGGCTGGAGTCCTTGGAGGAGGTTGAAAAGGAGGAGGTTGAGGAGTTTGAGGAGGAGGAGGAGTCCATGTCAGGCAGTGGACTTTTGTTTTTGGAGGACTCTTCCCCTCTGGCTGGCAGCAGCCAGCCCTCCATAAGGGGTAGCCCCTCCCACTCCTCCCCCAACAGGGAACCCCTCCCAAGGGGCTCCCCTTCTCCCCGGCCACAAGCATCAGCTGGAGGCAGGAAGGCGACCCAGAAGACCAGGGGGGTGGCCGAGCTTCTGCCCGCCAATCTGAGAAGGGACCAGTTCCTTCAGACCTGCCATCTGGGAGAGGTCAGCCAGACTTTAGTGCGGGTGGAGGAGAGCCTGTCCTCCATAAAGGATACGCTTGGGGACCTGGACTGCCACTCCCTGGCTCTTACAAACTGCCTAAACGACCTGCAACCGCAGGCGTTGGGCAGGATGTGAGGGCCCTCACCCAGGCTATCCAGGCCAACACGGCAACACTAGGTGCTGGCCTTAACAGAATTGCCGTGGCCTTGGAGGGCAGGCCACCAGGTGGGCAGAGACCAGGGGCTGCTCCTCCTTCCCCGGATTACCCCCTCCCTAATGAGTCTCCCCTGAGGAGTCGGGGCCGTGGCCATGGGCGCCCCAGGCGTGGCTCACGTCAACGGCATTAATTTGTTTTTCCGCTTTTTTTTGGCCTGTTTTTTTTTTTGGCCTTTTTTTTTTTCCTGGAAAATTTTTGTTTTTGCTGGGCATTTTTTTTTGGGGGGGTTGTGAATGCTGTTTGAATGTGGGGGTGACATTCCTGCCGGAAAAGGGGTGTCACCCTCATCTTTGGTGGAGAAGGGTTCCCCAGGACCAGGGAGAAGTGATCCCCAGGTCCGTGTGAATGGTGTATGAATGTACAGTGACATAATTGGAGCCTTGGCGTGGCGTTGCTGCTTACAAGTCCTGCATGGTGGACTTGTGCCAATCCAATTCGATGAGGATGTGGGGTGTGTGTGCTAGGGACCACAGTGGTGTGCATGCATGCATTCTCATTGTGCCTTGATTAATGTGTGTGTTTAACGTGCAAAGATGCATAATGTGAGCTGGCATGAGATGGGGTCATGAGATGGGGTCCCAGTCACCTTGAAGGGAAAAGACAGGAGGATGTTAGTAGTGCATGTGCCCCTTGTGATGTGTGCATCATGGGGGGGGACAGTCATGCCTGCCACCCATGTCACTCACCAACCAGCCAGCTGTCCCAATACATGTTCTGTTCGAAATCTGTGGGGATGGGGCTCTGATTGTATATGTAGCTGTCATGGGTGTCATGGGTAGTGTCATGTGTTGGGCTGCTGATGTCCTCCTGCAAGGTTGTGGTTAATTCCATGATGGCATGAGGGGTGAATCTGAAGATGCGAGGTGTTGGGCTGGTGACACCTCAGAATCACTCATGCCATAGATGTCTATGCGTGTGTGATATATCCTCTCCCGTGAAGAGTGAAGAGTGAAGAGTGAGGGGCTTGTATCAGATAAGAATATTGTATTAGATTAAATTGTAAAGTTTATATAAGCAAAAAAAAAAGTAAAAAAAAAAAAAAAAATCCTGTGCCCTCCTCTGTGCCCTCCTCCTACTTTGCTCATCTAAAGTCAGTAGTATAGCTATGAGCATGGATGCCACTGGCATGTTGGCATACAGTTTGTTGGACAACATGTGTGACTGCTTAGCTCCTCACTAACAGTGTTGCTTTATCTGACATGTAGACGAATTGTCTAATTTTATACCAGCTTTTATATGGTCTAATTTTAGACAGGACATTTAGCTGTTGCGCACAGCGCGTAGCCTGCGCTGCACCAACGTTCTTTTGTGGATCCCCGTAACTCCCTCATTAGCATATTTGAATAGCAAATCAATGGTGTGTCTAGCGCAGTTTTGCGCGGACGGATGCGCCTGTCTAACGAAATTACACTGGACAAAAAAAAATAGATTTCTTGCGTATCTCGTTTTTCGAAACGCACGTGCACAATTAGACTTACGCCGCGCATCTCCTGTAACACTGGCGTAATCGCTCTGTGAATCTGGCCCTTTGTTTTTTTTTTTTTTATGCCAAAAAACGATTGTGTCTAACTTGCCAGTAAATATGTGCAGCAAGTTAACAGACTTATAATTCAGCACTGCCACAAATCTGTGGCAAGTTATCTTTGCTATCTGGGTGTGTCCCTGTGCGTTCCTGTTCTCTGTTTCAGGGACGAATCAGGCCCAAACTTTTGGCTGAATTCAGACCTGAAACTGAGCCAAAGATGCACAGGACCCCTGTGACATCCACTCTGCAGCTTCCACGGAGATGTGTGAACCGGCTCCATAGAGAACCGGTCACAATCTCCTGTCATGGGAATTGGATGTCGGGAAACCCTCATTCAATCCACACTAGTGTGAACCCAGCCTTAAAGTGTGTGTCAACTTAGACAATGAACTATTGTTTGTTCGCTTTTGGTCAGTTACATATACTTTGAAGGCATTTTTCATTTCTTTTGAAAAGCACAAAAAAATAATAAAAATAAAAATAATAAAAATGTTGATCCTGTTACAAATTTAGATTTATTATTATTTATTTATTACAGATACTTATATAGCACAGACAATTTACACAGATCTTTACATATTCAGAACATATGGTACATTCACATCAGTCCCTGCCCTCATCGAGCTTGCAATATAAGGTCCCTAACTGACATTCATACATACGAATACTAGGGCCAATTTTAGCCAATTAACCTACCAGCAGGGTTGGAGGAAACCGGGGAACCTGGAGGAGATAGTTCTAGCCAATAAACCACTGTGCTGGCCACTTCCTGTGTTAATTGTATAAGAGTATTTTTTGCCCTCCTAGTGAAGCGCCCTGTTCCTGTTGTACAGGCACACCTGTAAATTTAGAAGGGGGCTAAGTTGTTATTTGGGCAATTTAGCCTCTGTTCCAGCCATGGCTGTTCTGGGAGTAACCACCATTGTTCGCCTGTGGGTGTTATTACCATCCCAGGCCAAGGGTGGCAACAGTAGAGTCAGGGTGTATTTGGTGTCCCCCTCGGCAACCAATCAGTGGGGGTGATCGTCTCACTGTGCATGCTGGGGAGGGGTACTTAAGGGACAGATGCCATTGGGGCGAGGTCGTCGGTCTGTCATCCCACTCACTCCGTGGCCCGCCTGGCCTGGGGTGCGTGTTACTGAATCCTGGCTCTGGGACCACGTTGGGGCTTCGCTGGTAAGCCCAGTAGTCAGACTGGGGCCTGCCCTTTCAAGGTGATGCTGTGCTGTCTGTCCTGCAGGAGTAGGGATGAGCCGAACACCCCTGGGTTCGGTTCGCACCAGAACTTGCGAACAGACCAAAAGTTTGTGTGAACTTTAGAACCCTGTTAAAGTCTATAGGACTCGAACGTTTGAAATCTAAAGTACTAATTTTAAAGGCTAATATGCAAGTTATTGTCCTAAAAAGTGTTTGGGGACCCGGGTCCTGCCCCAGAGGAGTGTTTGGGGACCTGGGTCCTGCCCCAGGGGACATGTATCAATGCAAAAAAAGTTTAAAAAAACGTCCGTTTTTTCAGGAGCAGTGATTTTAATAATGCTTAAAGTGAAACAATAAAATTGAAATATTCCTTTAAATTTCGTACCTGGGGGAGTGTATAGTATGCCTGTAAAGTAGCGCTTGTTTCCTGTGCTTAGAACTGTCCCTGCACAAAATGTAATTTCTGAAGGAAAAAAGTCATTTAAAATCACTCACCTTAGGGTCTGGTATGGATATTAAGGGGAACCCTGCGTTAAATAAAAAAAAATGATGTGGGGTTCCCCCCAAATATCCATTCCAGACCCTTCAGGTCTGGTATGGATTTTAACCACTTAAGACCCGGACCAAAATGCAGGTAAAGGACCTTGCCCCTTTTTGCGATTCGGCACTGCGTTGTTTTAACTGACAATTGCGCGGTCATGCGACGTGGCTCCCAAACAAAATTGGCGTCCTTTTTTCCCCACAAATAGAGCTTTCTTTTGGTGGTATTTGATCATCTCTGCGGTTTTTATTTTTTGCGCTATAAACAAAAATAGAGCGACAATTTAAAAAAAAATGCAATATTTTTTACTTTTTGCTATAATAAATATCCCCCAAAAATATATAAAAAAAAATTTTTTTTTCCTCAGTTTAGGCCGATACGTATTCTACGTATTTTTGGTAAAAAAAATCGCAATAAGCGTTTATCGGTTGGTTTTCGCAAAATTTATAGCGTTTACAAAATAAGGGATAGTTTTATTGCATTTTTATTAATTCTTTTTTTTTACTACTAATAGCGACGATCAGCGATTTTTTTCGTGACTGCGACACTACGGACAATTTTGACACATTTTTGGGACAATTGTCATTTTCACAGCAAAAAATGCATTTAAATTGCATTGTTTACTGTGGAAATGACAGTTGCAGTTTGGGAGTTAACCACAGGTGGCGCTGTAGGGGATGTGTGACCTAATGTGTGCGTTTACAACTGTAGGGGGGTGTGGCTGTAGGTGTGACGTCATCGATCGCGTCCCCCTATTACAGGGATGACGCGATCGATGCTACGGCCACAGAGAAGCACGGGGAAGCCGTGTGTACACACGGCTCTCCCCGTTCTTCCGCTCCGGGGACGGATCGCCGCACTCCAGCGGCGATCGGGTCCGTGAATCCCGCGGTCCCGGTCCTGGAGCTTCGGACCGGGTCGCGGCTGGGTACTAAAATCAACGTATATATACGTTGATGTGCCCAGCCGTGCCATTCTGCCGACGTAAATGTGCAGTAGGCGGTCCTTAAGTGGTTAAGGGGAACTCCACCCCAAATAAAAAAAAAATGCCGTGGACCCCCACACATTTTTTTTTTTTATGAATGACTTTTCTCTGTATTGCCGGGAGCGGCCAATTTATTATAGCCGCGAGTGATTTTAAATTACTTTTTTTCCTTCAGAATTTACACTTTGTGCAGGGACAGTTCTAAGCATGGGAAACAAGCGCTACTTTACAGGCATACTATACACCCCCCCCCAGGTACGAAATTTAAAGGAATATTTCACTTTTATTGTTTAACTTAAAGGAATTATTAAAATCACTGCTGCCAAAAAAACTGCATTTTTTAAAACTTTTTTTTTGCATTAATACATGTCCCCTGGGGCAGGACCCGGGTCCCCAAACACTTTTTATTATAATAACTTGCATATTAGCCTTTAAAATTAGCACTTTAGATTTCAAACGTTTGAGTCCCATAGACTTTGCCAGGGTTCTAAAGTTCACATGACTTTACCGAGGTCAAATACAGGAAGGCAGGCAGAGAGAATCCATAAGAAAAGCTAAGGGCAAGGTCAAGAAGGCAGGCAGGGAATAAGTCAGGAACAAGCCGGGTCGGTAACATAGAATTACTGGAGCAAGGAAACACAGGAACACAGGAAGCTGAAGCTCAGTCAGCAACTCCAGCCTCTAGCAGGCTTCTTTATATAGGCCACTGGGCTCCAATCTAGGCTGGGAGCATGCATAATCGTGAGCCAGCGTGGCCCCCCCGAGGATGCCCACCCAGGACCATTAGCGTTGCCCACCCATAGCCACCAGGGATGCCTGCCCATGACCACCAGGTTAGCCCACTAGAGCCCACCAGGGATGGCAATCATTGCCCAATAGGGATGGCTGCCAGAGCCTCTGATCAGTGCTGCCTTTTAGTGCCATCTATCATGGCACCTATATGTGCCCTCTAGTGCCACCCATCAGTGCAGCCTATGATTGCCCATCAGTGAAGCTTATGAGTGTCCATCAGTGCCCATCAGTGTTGCTATTCAGTGCCACCTATCAGTGCTGCATATTAGTGCCACCTCAAAAGTACCGCCTCACCAGTGTTAATCAGTACTGCTTCATCTGTGCCCATCAGGGAAGGAGAAAATGTACTTATTTACAAAGTTTTGTAACAGAAACAAAGAAAACTTTTTTTATTTGTAGCGCAAAAAATAAAAACCACAGAGGTGATCAAATACCACCAAAAGAAAGCTCTATTTGTGGGGGAAAAAATTGCAACAATTTTGCTTGGATACAGCGTCACATGACCACGCAATTGTCATTCAAAATGTGAGAGTGCTGAAAGCTGAAAATTGGTCTGGGAAGGAAGGTGTATAAGTGCCCTGTATTGAAGTGGTTAAAAGATTTGCATTTTTTTCATGTTGCCCTCAAAACCACATAACAAGGACCCTCTTTATGCACTACTTTTTTTTTGGCTATGGCAGTGTTCCCTATGGCAGTGTCAATATCGCTTTGACAATAGCTTGCCTTTTAGCCCTAAACAATGATTAGAATTTACTAGCAGAATTCTCTCTTCCATAGACTTCACCTTTATATTTGAGTTTGTCGAATTTAAAAAAAAAATGTACAAATCCAGCACTTCCTGGGGCACAGTACATGCAAATAAAGCATCCTTGGGAGAAGACGTTGAAGAGCGCTGCAGCACAAACAAATTTGCTCTTGCTCCAGCCGTCACCTCTTGGCACTCAGGAAAACCAGTATCCATGCCATTCTTTGACAGTTACTCCAAAAGTCAACCAAATCTGCGCTCTCAACCAGCTGTTGCATGCCGTGTACTTTTGACTAGTCATTAAATAAATATTGGTAAATGTTGGTGTTACTTGAACCAGACATTTAGACATGTGCAAAAAAAAAAAAAAAGAAAGGTCAGGCTGAGTTCAGACAAATGTCAGGAGGCATAAAATCTTGGAAAATGGAACTGTTTTTGTGCAGTGCATACTGACAGATCAAAGGTCTGGCAGCACAGGAAAACAAAAAACATTAATTAAACGGATAACCATTTTTTTAAACGTTAGGGCTTTTTTTATCCACTTACGCAACTGCAGTTTGTAAAATAATGTTCTCAAGCAGGGTGCCTTGTGTTGAGTGCGTTTTCCCAATCATTCCTGCAATCTGTATATTTATATTCCCCTGCACCAGTGTTGGCAGCAAATTTCAATTTAGTCTTATGATTAAAATGCAATTTTAGTTTTAGTAGAATTTAAGGCCCAGATTCACGTAGAACGGCGCATCTCTATGCCGGCGTAGCGCATCATCTTTACGCTACGCCGGCGCAACGTTGAGAGGCAAGCATGCTATTCACAAAGAATATGCGCTCACCACTGCACCGGCATAGCGTATAGTTGTCGGCGTAAGCCGACGTAAGTCAAAATAGGTGTAAGTGGGCTGGAAGTGGGCATGCTATATTAAAATGAAGCGTGACCCCATGCAAATGATGGGGTGAGCTTCAAAAAACTAACGGCGCATGCGTCCTCTCTTGGAAGCACCCATGTGTGCATGCTCACAGTCACGTCGAAATAGCTGCCTAACATACGTCAATACACTGCCTACGACGTGAACTTAACCTACTAACAGCCCTATTCACGTAGTACTATGTAAACAACGTAACATATGACGGCTGTTCCCTGGTCCATACCTTTGAATGGGTTGCGCCACCTATATGGTGGAATAACTTTACGCCGGACGTAACCCTTACGCAAATCGCTTACAGTACGTTCGTGAATCGGCATTTCTTACTCATTTGCATATTTAAAATGGGAACACCAGATGCGTCCAGCGTAACTATGCGCCCACAATATGCCGGCATAAGCAAGTTACGTTTTTCGACGTATCTAGCTTTGAGAATTGGCACATAGATACGATGGCGCACATTTGTACTTACGACGGCGTATCTCGAAATACGTTGGCGTAAGGCTTCGTGAATCAGGGCCTTAGTCTTTTGACTGAAATGTCATTTTAGTTTTAGTTGTATATTTAGTCATCTGAATTGTTTTAGTCATATTTTAGTCGACTAAATTTACCAGTACATTTTAGTCAACTAAAATCAAATGGGTTTAGCTCCTGTATATACTTGAGTATAAGCCAAGTTTTTTAGCAAATTTTTTTGTGCTGAAAATGCCCCCCCTTGGCTTATACTCAAGTCACCTGATCTCCCGGACTTTGGGGACCCGGTACACATATCCCCACTCTTCCTCTACAAGTGTGCAAAGTTTGCTGTCTGGGTGACCTATGACCGGGGAGCACCGATCTTTAAATCCCGGGCACCTCCTTCTATATACTCCCATGTGAAACGTAAGTCTAGTCAGGACACAGTGAGGCATGGGCACAGTGAGGCAGAGGCGGCTCTTTAATTAGGCAAATTAGGCGGTCGCCTAAGGCCTCACAATACAATGCATTACTCCAGTTTTGAGGGACCTTTACGCTGCTGTGCTCAGGCACCGTTAAGAGCCCAGCATCCCTAACAACCAGTGAATATCGGTGACACCATCCCTTGTGACATCAATGGCCCAGCATGCCCTCAGTCAATGACATCACAAGGGGATTAGTTATTAAAGAGCAGGATCTGGGGCCGCCTTGTTAACCACTTAAGGACCGCCTACTGCACATTTACGTCGGCAGAATGGCACGGCTGGGCACATCAACGTATATATACGTTGATTTTAGTACCCAGCCGTGGGTCGCGGGCACGCGCCCGCGGGCACGCGCCCGCGACCCGGTCCGAAGCTCCGGGACCGGGACCGCGGGATTCGCGGACCCGATCGCCGCTGCAGTGCGGCGATCCGTCCCTGGAGCGGAAGAACGGGGAGAGCCGTGTGTACACACGGCTTCCCCGTGCTTCTCTGTGGCTGTAGCATCGATCGCGTCATCCCTGTAATAGGGGGACGCGATTGATGACGTCACACCTACAGCCACACCCCCCTACAGTAGTAAACAAACCACATAGGCACACATCCTATTAGTAGTAAAAAAAATAAAAATAATAAAAATGCAATAAAACTATTCCTTATTTTGTAAACGCTATAAATTTTGCGAAAACCAACCGATAAACGCTTATTGCGATTTTTTTTACCAAAAATACGTAGAAGAATACGTATCGGCCTAAACTGAAAAAAATGTTTTTTTATATATTTTTGGGGGATTTTTATTATAGCAAAAAGTAAAAAATATTGCATTTTTTTTTAAATTGTCGCTCTATTTTTGTTTATAGCGCAAAAAATAAAAACCGCAGAGGTGATCAAATAACACCAAAAGAAAGCTCTATTTGTGGGGAAAAAAGTACGCCAATTTTGTTTGGGAGCCACGTCGCACGACCGCGCAATTGTCAGTTAAAGCGACGCAGTGCCGAATCGCAAAAAGGGGCAAGGTCCTTTACCTGCATTTTGGTCCGGGTCTTAAGTGGTTAAAGGGGGCTTCCAGATTCTGATAAGCCCCCTGCCCGCAGACCCCCAAAACCACCGGCCAGGGTTGTGGGGAAGAGGCTCTTGTCCTTGAATTATTTTTCCCATCATGGATGTGAGTGGGGCCCCATGTCAAGTTTTGCCTAAGGCCTCACAAAGCCTAGAGCCGCCTCTGCAGTGAGGCATGGACACAGTGAGGCATGCACATGGACACAGTAAGGCAAAGTGAGGCACAGTGAGGCATGCACATGGACACAGTGAGGCATGGGCACAGTTGGGCATGCACATGGAGTCACAAAGTTTTCCCATTTTTTTGTGGTAAAATTAGGTGCCTTGGCTTATATTTGGGTCGACTTATACTCGAGTATATACGGTAACTTGTAATGCATTATATAAAAATTTCTCTATGTAGCGCCTACCTACTTTATAGTACTGATGCTAGTCAAATTTAAGTATAGATCAGAGTATAGTTAAACTCTGATCCTGAATGTTAGGTGTGAGAATGGGGCCTCTGTCTCAGCTTGGCTGTGCTGTGGGTCATTCTGCTGTATCGGGTGTTCTTACAACCCCAGTACTGCAGGTGGCAGCAGTGGAGTCGAGGTTCGGGTGCTCTCCCCAGCGGTCAATCACAAGAGTTTGTCCTAGCTGTGCATGCTAGGAGGGGTATTTATGGGACAGACGTCATTGGTTCTGGGCTCTTCATCAAGTGTGGCACCCACCTTTAGGGTGGCCACATCACGGCGCCCTGGCGATATGGCCTACCTGGCCGGGGCGTGCGTGCCACACGGTGTTCCTGGCTCTGGGACCATGTTGGCTCGGAGCATCTGAACCAGCGATGGGGATCCAGTGAACGACTGGGTTCCCTCTTTTTAAGATCCCAAGCTGGGTAGTGTTCGGTGGGGAGTCGGTCTGAGGAGCGCCATTGAGAGGCTGGCGGTCCGATAGGGCTTGTATGAAACCATCGGGGATCACAGGTAGCCAGACACTGCGGGACTGATCACCTGTCAGTCGGTACCTGGGCGACAAGTTGAAGGAGATCCAGGCTTAACTCAACCAAGGAGGCATATCTTCAAGAACTCTACCCAGAGGGGACCTGTGGCAGAGGTATCTTCTGAGGCTCATTGAGAAGGGTCTGTGGCAGAGATTTTCTCCCAAGTTCACCAAGGAGGGTCTGTGGCAGAGACTTCATCCTATAATTGTCCGAGTGATACTCCGGCTGCCAGGTCAGTGAGAGAGGCCTTGGGAGCAGGACTGTTTCCTATCATTATTCTGTGTCTCAATCTAGGAATTAGATGTTGATCCTGGGTTATACCTGAACTAAGTAGGAACCACCATTTTAGATAAAAAAACAAACAGATGAAGGCATTGCAAAGTATTGTGATATCTGTGAGGTAATGAATACTTTGAATACACCTACAGATACACTAAGGCCGCGTACACACGATCAAATCTGTCTGCTGGAAACGGTCTGCCAGACCGTTTCAACAGACAGATTCGATCGTGTGTACGGGCAAACAGACGGATTTGGCCAGCCGACAGATTTCAAAGCATGCTTTGAAATCTGTCGGCAGGGAACCCGTCGGAACGATATGTCTGCTGGATTCGACGCATGCGCGGAAGTGTTTTACTTCCTGGTGCGGTGACGTGGCGGCGTCAAAGTCACCACCACGTCAGCGCGCTGTCTGCCGGCGGGGATCAAACCAATACATCCCAGCAGACAGATCTGTTCAAATCGGTCTGTCCGACCGATTTGATCAGATGTATTTGCTCGTGTGTACGGGGCCATACAGATCACATACAGACACCTAGTGCTGGTCCAGTATAAATACAGGCATATTCCACCAATATTTTATCTTAATATGTTAGGATTTTCTATGACTATAAGAATCTAATGTATCCATGTTTTACAAATGTTCCTTTTTTTTGTCAGCCGCTGAATTTTGCATTGGCCATGTGGTATTCATTATAATGGTATAGGTTACTCATTTAGGGCTTTACTCATCTATGCACTTATTAGAATATATTTTCCAATTTTTTTTATGCTTCCCATTACACTCATTCCAGAATAAAAGGGATGGTCTTTAAGACCGTGGGAAAGTGGAGAACATATGTGTGGTATGATAATCCAATATGTCTGGGAGACCCGGAGCGTTATCAAAGTTCGGTTTTCATACACCTTACTACTGTTGGCTTCCCACTTTTTTGGTTACTTTAATGAACTGTGGAAAGCTAGACCTATTGACTGTTAAAACAATACTAAATAAAAGCAGTCAATCCATGTGAATTTTTTTTATTTATTTTTTGCTGCAAGATTTTACAGACGCTGCACACTGGGTGGCCCTATTATGTAGAAAAGAAAAAATAAATGCAAAAATAACTGTATAAAGCAGAATGCTATTTTTCAGCTCTCTCCACACCTTCCTGAGGCACTTTAAATTGTATATAAAGCATGTGTGTGTGTGTGTGTGTGTGTATATGTGGACAGGAGCTATATTTACCCACCATTTGTGTTGTGGTTTCTTTAACCACTTAAGGACCGCCGCATGTACATTTACGTCGGCAGAATGGCACCGACAGGCACATCAACGTATATATACGTTGGTGCCTTGGGGGGGATCGGGGGTCCGATCGGACCCCCCCCCGTACATGCGGCGGTCCGCGCGGCTGCAGGAGCGATCCGACAAGTGGGGGCGGCTATCCGTTTTCATCCGCCCCCTCCGGATCGCTCCCAGCCAATGCGCGCGCCCGCCTGACCTGTCACTTCCTCCTCCTGTGTAAACACAGGAAGGAGGAAGCGACGTGATCTCTCCCTCGGCGTTTGTTTCAAGCGCCGCTGAGGAGAGATCACTACAGAACAAGTAAGTCCTGCACCAAACAGCACACTGACACACACATTTAACCCCCGCGATCGCCCCCCCCCCCCTCCCCCCTGTCACAGTGTCACTGAATGCAGTAATCATGTATGATTACTGTATTTAGTGTCAGTGTGACAGACAGTGTGACAGTCAGACAGTCAGTAGTGTCAGGGTAGCCCCCCCACCCCCCCCCAATAAAGTTTTAACCCCTTGATCACTGCCCTAGTTAACCCTGTCACTCCCTATTGCCAGCGTCACTAAGCGATCATTTTTCTGATCGCTGTATTAGTGTCGCTGTTCCCGCTAGGTAGCTATTTTTTTTTTAATGCGATTTTTTTTTTACTAAAGACATGTGGCTAAATAAATTTTGGCCTAAATGTTTGACTAAAATTTAGTTTATTGGTTTTTTATTATAACAAAAAGTAAAAAATATTGATTTTTTTTCAAAAATGTCGCTCTATTTTTGTATATAGCGCAAAAAATAAAAATCGCAGAGGCGATCAAATACCACCAAAAGAAAGCTCTATTTGTGGGAAAAAAAGGACGCAAATTTTGTTTGGGAGCCACGTCGCACGACCGCGCAATTGTCTGTTAAAGCGACGCAGTGCCGAATCGCAAAAACCCCTTGGGTCATTTGCCAGCGTATTGGTCCGGGTCTTAAGTGGTTAAAGTAGAGTTCCACCCATCAGCAAGTTGCTTTTGTAGCGCCCTGCTGATGAACAGGCGCTGCTTGAAATTTATTGGGGGATCTGAGCTGTTTGGCTCAGACCAGAGTGATTAAGAGCACATTTAGCCTCTGTTCCAACCATGGCTGTGCTGGGCGTGATCCACTATTAATCGCCTGGGGGTGTTATTTCCACCCCAGGTCAAGGGTGGCAGCAGCCAGGCCATGGTATATTGAGTGTCCTCCTCAGCAACAAACTAGTGGGAGTGGTTACCCCACTGTGCATGCTGGGGAGGGGTACTTAACCACTTAAGGACCGCCTAAAGCCGATATACGTCGGCAGAATGGCACGGCTAGGCACAATCACGTATCTGTACGTGATTGTCAAATGCCCAGCCGTGGGTCGCGGGGGCTCACCCACAACCCGGTCCGAAGCTCTGTGGCCGCGTAACCGATCGCTGCCGGAGTCCTGCGATCGGTCCCCGGAGCTGAAGAACGAGGAGAGGTGTGTGTAAACACACCTTCCCCGCTCTTCACAGTGGTGCTGTCATTGATCATCTGTTCCCTGATATAGGGAAAGGCAATCAATGACATCACACATCCAACCTAGCCCCCCTACAGTTAGAAACACATATGAGGTCACAGTAAACCCCTACAGCGCCCCCTAGTGGTTAACTTCCAAACTGCAATGGTAATTTTCACAGTAAACAATGCATTTTTATAGCATTTTTTGCTGTGAAATGACAATGGTCCCAAAAATGTGTCAAAATTGTCCGATGTGTCCGCCATAATATCACAGTCACGAAAAAAATCACTGATCGCCGCCATTAGTAGTAACATTTTTTAAAATAAAAATGCCATAAAACTATCCCCTATTTTTTAAACGCTATAAATTTTGCGCAAACCAATCGATAAATGCTTATTAGCAAAAATAGGTAGAAGAATACGTATCAGCCTAAACTGAGGAAAAAAACGTTTTTTTATATATTTTTGGGGGATATTTATTATAGCAAAAAGTAAAAAATATTGCTTTTTTTTTAAATTGTCGCTCTATTTTTGTTTATAGCGCAAAAAATAAAAAGAGGTGATCAAATACCACCAAAAGAAAGCTCTATTTGTGGGAAAAAAAGGACGCCAATTTTGTTTGGGAGCCACGTCACATGACCGCGCAATTGTCAGTTAAAGCGACGCAGTGCCGAATCGCAAAAAGGGGCCTGGTCCTTTACCTGCATTTTGGTCCGGGTCTTAAGTGGTTAAGGGACAGACGCCATTGGTGAATCCTAGCTCCGGCACCACGTTGGCCCGGGGCTGCGGCTTTGTTTGCTGGGCCCAGTTGTCTGTCTGGGGCCCGTACCGCTGAGGTGTTTCTGTGCTGTCCGTCCTGCAGGAGGAAGCCACTGAATGAAGGAGACCAGGGGATGACCGAATCTGGGAGGGACCATGCAAGAGGCTGGTACCTTAGGAGAAGGCTTGGAAACTTCATCCAAGGATGCACCGTACACTGAGGGGCTTGACAGTGTCACCTGTCGGGTCTAAAGGTTCTAGTGAGAAAAGCTAAAGAGATCCAGGTGCTGAATCCTGTGACAGAGGATTCTGGACCAAAATATCTCACTGAGAAAGGAAGGTCTGTGGCAGAGACTGTACTTCGTGCTTCGTGCATCATCCTGGCTGCTAGGCCAGTGAAATGGACCTATCTTGGTGAGCAATACCCACTCTGACTAGAGTGGCAACGAGAACTGTTTGCTGGAAACAGGAGTGTTTCCTTACTTTGTGACTATTCATGTGAATCTACCTACCCTTCCACCCCCTACTCCTCTTTTCTACTAAAGTTCTCCCAAATAAACCCAAAGAGAAAGAGGTACATTGTGTGTGGACATTGAAATTCTTTGGACTCTCCTTTCACCCTGGTCAGCGAGAATAGAGGTAACGTGCCATCCAACCATAAACCAGCAGCTCCTTTGGGGGTAGTGCTACACTTTCATTTACATGTGAAGCCCTAAATGGATATTATTATTTTTTATTATGTCTGACTACCTTTATTTTATGTGTCCTTGGCACTTACAGTCCCAACCACCTAGGTGACATAGCCATTAGGCAATTCCCTTGGACTCTTGGGATACCACTGTCATCGATCCCAGAAGTCCAAGGTAATCGCCTAATTCTCTTTTGATTGACAGGTTGCCATGACAAAGCAGTGGGAATTTCTGCTGCCACTATCGCTATGGCAACCTGTAATCAGCAAACTGCACCGAGCAGTGTCATCAATGTGCAGGCGCGAGTTGTGAGGTGCATGCTGTGTAGCCAGCTGCACCTAATCTCGGAAATAGACAAGAGTGGGCTTCAGATGCCCAGAACCGCAATTACCCTTTGCCTGCTTTCGAGATCAGGTAATTTTTTACAGAGTAAAAAAAAACACACATAGTTACATTTGCAACAGTATCCAAATAAAAATGTACAATCTGTGCCAATCATGGGGGTGCTTTTAGAAAAGAAATGATTATGGCGATGGGAGCTCTGGTTTAACCACTTCAGGTCGGCGCTATCGTCAAAAGATGTCCACAGCGCCGACCTGAAGTGCCAGGTGGACGTCTTTGTCCATGGGTACACGCGATCGGCAGTCTCAGCAGGTGACAGCAGGGACGTGGAGCTCTGTGTGTAAGCACAGAGCTCCACATGCTGTCAGGGAGAGAGGAGACCAATCTGTGTCCCTTGTACTTAGGGACACAGCATCGGTCACCTCCCCCAGTCACCCCCCTCCCCCCACACAGTTAGAACACACCCAGGGAATACATTTAACCCCTTCCTCACCCCCTAGTGTTAACCCCTTCCCTGCCAGTCACATTTATACAGTAATTAGTGCATTTTTATAGCACTGATCGCTGTATAAATGTGAAAGGTCCCAAAATTGTGTCAAAAGTGTCCGATATGTCTGCCGCAATATCGCAGGCCTGAAAAAAAATCCCAGATCTCCGCCATTACTAGTAAAAAATAAAAAATAAATCATAAATCTATTCCCTATTTTGTAGGCGCTATAACTTTTGCGCAAACCAATCAATAAACGCTTATTGCAATTTTTTTGAACAAAAATATGTAGAAGAATACGTAGCGGCTTAAACTGAGGGAACATTTTTTTTTTTTTAATTTGGATATTATTATAACAAAAAGTAAAAAATATTGTGTTTTTTTCAAAATGTTCTGTCTTTTTCTGTTTTTAACGCAAAAAATAAAAATCGCAGAGATGATCAAATTCCACCAAAAGAAAGCTCTATTTGTGGGAAAAAAATGATAAAAATATAATTTGGGTACAGTGTTGTATGACCGCGCAATTGTCATTCAAAATGCGTCAGCGCTGAAAGCTGAAAATTGGTCTGGGCACGAAGGGGGTTTAAGTGCCCAGTAATGAAGTGGTTAAGGAATTAGTTTGTGAGACATTTTAGTATACAGAGATTTCCATCCATCCTTGGTGTAGGGTCTTTACTTGGCACCTGATGAGGCTTGGAGAGACTTTGGGTGGGAAAGAGCCTGCAAACCCTGGGACCTTGATCCCGAAAGGGTTACTCCACCTACAAGAGAAGCGGAGCTTCTGCGGCTTGTCTTCTATCCTGACACATGAAGCGTCCCAGAAGGATGCATTATCTGGTACATGGGCAGTGGAGAGGGAGACAGCTGTCAAACAACAGTCTTAGCTGGCTCCTTCCAAGATGGTGGCACCGGGGATCTGAAGCCCGATGAAGAATCTGCTCTGGTGCAGACAACATTACACTCTATTGCCGCGTACACACGCTCGGAATTTCCGACAACAAATGTTCGATGGGAGCTTGTTGTTGGAAATTCTGACCGTGTGTAGGCTCCATCAGACATTTTCTACAATTTTACAAAAATTTGAGAGCTGGTTCTCAAATTTTCCAACAACAAAATCCGTTCTGCTCAGAATCAAGTACGAGATGGAAGCGCTCGGTCTGGTAAAACTAGCGCCCATAATCGTCTCTCGCCAAACTTCTACTAACACGACTGGTATTAACTTCCCTTTAATAGTGCCGTCGTATGTGTTGTACATCACACGTTCTTGGCGATCGGAATTTCCAACAAAATTTGTATGACCGTGTGTATGCAAGACAAGTTTGAGCCAACATCCGTCTGTTGTCAGACTGTCCGATCGTCTGTACGCAGCATAAGGGCTGGTAAGTGTATGTTTCCTAAAAGTCAGAAGCTATGGTATTTGGAGCTGCTAATTTATTTATTTATTTCTAATTTGACTAAACTTTTACTTTAAAGTCCTCTTTTCTATTTCTGCCATACCTCTAGTTCTAGTTATTTTTTTATTCTCTTCGTGTTCCCTTACCAACATAAAATTATTTCTTCATCATATTTATACAGTGGATCAAGGTCTTCTCTTGGTTGGATGTGCCTATGCCCCATTGCTAGGCTTATAAATTCATAATGCCTTTCACTAGTCTGGGGCACGAAAAGTAAAAAATACATGCCTAAAGGTACATTTTATTGTTTACAACCTGTTCTAAAAAAAAGGGATTTTTAAATACAGCTTACCTGTAAAATCCTTTTCTTGGAGTACATCACGGGACACAGAGCGGCATATTCATTACTATGTGTATGTGGGTTATATGGAGTACCTTCAGGTGTGGACACTGGCAATCTTCAAACAGGAAGTCCCCTCCCTATATAACCCCCTCCCCTAGAGGGAGTCCCTCAGTTTTGTAGCAAGCAGTATGCCTCCCAAAATGGTCACCCAAAAGAGGGGTGGGAGCTCTGTGTCCCGTGATGTACTCCAAGAAAAGGATTTTACAGGTAAGCTGTATTTAAAAATCCCTTTTTCTTTCTCGTACATCACGGGACACAGAGCGGCATATTCATTACTATGTGGGATGTCCGAAAGCAATGCTTTAATGAGGGGAGGGAGACATCTTCCAAAGAAGGATTCAATTTAGAGATAAACTCAAATCATAATAATAATTCCAACTTAGTCAAGAAAAAACTTTCTCTTTTTTTTTTTTTTTTTTTTTATAACCAAGGGTGTTTCTGATCCCGAGGATTTCAAACTGCAGCCTGTAGTACTGCCTGTCCAAAGGCAGAATCCGCATTCCTTCTCACGTCTAGTTGCTAAAACCTTGTTAACGTGTGGACTGATGACCACGTTGCCGCCTTGCATATCTGAGTCATAGAGATCTGATGGTGTGCTGCCCAGGAGGCGCCCATGGCCCTGGTAGAATGGGCCTTTACCGACAACGGAGGAGGCAACCTCTTCCACCCGTAGGCTTGAATGATTAATTGTCTAATCCATCTCGAGATGGTGGATTTTGCAGCTGCCTGCCCCTTCTTGGGGCCATCTGGTAGAACGAATAACACATCTGTTTTCCGGATCTTTTCTGTAGCTTTAAGATAGGCCTTCATGGCCCGGACAATATCCAAGGTATGCAGCAACCCTTCCTTTCTAGATGTAGGTTTTGGAAAGAAGGATGGAAGTACCAAATCCTGGTTTAAGTGAAATTTAGATATAACCTTTGGTAGAAAGGAAGGATGGGGCCGGAGAACTGCCCTGTCCTTATGCAGAACGAGATATGGTTCCTTACACGATAAGGCTGCTAATTCTGACACTCTCCTGGCCGAAACTATGGCGACCAAGAAAACCAATTTTCTTGTCAGTAAGAGTAAAGGAATCTCAGCCAAAGGCTCAAAAGGCTGTTTCTGTAGAGTGGACAGGACAAGATTTAAGTCCCAAGGACAAACTGGTGACTTGACAGGAGGATTAATACGCAAGACCCCCTGTAAGAAGGTCTTTACCAGCGAGTGGGCGGCCAGCGGCCTCTGAAACCACACTGACAGAGCTGAGATCTGTCCCTTGATTGTGCTTAGTGCCAGGCCTTTATCCACTCCTAGCTGGAGAAAACTTAACACCCTATCAATAGTATATTTGCGGCAATACCATCCTTTGGATTCACACCAGCCTATATAGTTCCTCCACACCCTGTAATAAATTACCCTGGAGACCGGCTTTCTAGCCTTAATCAGGGTAGGGATTACCTGCCTAGACAGACCCCTACCCCTGAGAATCAGGGATTCAGCCTCCAGGCCGTCAAATTTAGACGCTGTAATGTAGGGTGGAGGATCGGACCTTGTGAGAGTAGGCCTGGTTGTAGAGGAGGAGTCCAAGGGTCTCCCACTGCCATATTTAGGACTAGTGAGTACCAAGCCCTCCGGGGCCAGGCTGGAGCTATTTAGGATGACTGGCTTGTGCTCCACTCTGATCTTGCGCAACAGGCGGGGGAGTAACTGTAGTGGAGGGAATGCATATAGAAGTTTGAATTGATGCCAAGGGCAAACCAACGCATCGGTTCCGCAGGCCATAGGATCCCTCGCTCGCGACACGAACCTGTCTAGTTTCTTGTTGAACCTGGATGTCATTATATCTACGTCTGGCGTTCCCCACCTCTGGTCAGATTGTCTGAAAGACCTGGGGATGCAGAGACCACTCCCCTGGCAACAGACTCTGGCGACTTAAGAAGTCTGCCTGCAGGTTGTCCACTCCGGGAATGAATATCGCTGAAATGCAGGGTACATGAACCTCTGCCCATTGAAAAATCAAGTTCACTTCCCTTTGAGCGGCCTGGCTCCTGGTTCCCCCTTGGTGGTTTATGTATGCCACCGCCGTGGCATTGTCTGACTGGATTCTCACCGGGAACCCCTTTAATCTGGAGGTCCATGCCAGAAGGGCTAGGCGAGCAGCTCTGATTTCCAAGATATTGATGGGGAGCTGCCTCTCTGCTTTCACCCAAGTTCCCTGGCGGGAGAACCCCTCGAAGACCGCCCCCCCAGCCTGCCAGGCTGGCGTCTGTGGTAACTACCTTCCAGACAACAGGGCTGAAGGATCTTCCCTTTAGAAGGTTCTGAGGGTTCAACCACCAGGCCAGGCTTTGTCGGACCCTTGATGATAGCGTTAAAGGGGACTCTAAGGCATGTGCCCTCTTGCCCCAGGCTGCTAGAATGGCTGCTTGTAGGACGCGAGTGTGGATCTGAGCGGATGGTACTGCCTCGAATGTGGCCCCTAGCTTGCCTAGTAATCGCATACACAGGCGAATAGTTGGTCTTTTCTTGTTTATAACCAACTGAACCAACCCCTTGATCGCCCTGATCTTTACAAGGGGCAGGAACACCTTTTGATGTTCTGTGTCTAACCTCATGCCGAGGTATTCCAACTGCTTTGTAGGCTGGAATGCTGACTTTCCCTGGTTTAGAACCCAGCCGAATTCTTCGAGGTACCGAACCGTGAGGTTTACTGCCTTTTGCAGACCCGTCCGTGAGTGATCTATGATTAAAAGGTCGTCCAAGTATGCTAGGACTGTGACTCCTTGGATTCTTAAATTGGCCAGAACTGGGGCTAGGATCTTCGTGAATACCCGGGGGGCCGTGGCCAGCCCGAAAGGGAGCGCCCTGAATTGGAAGTGTCGCTGCCCGACCGCGAAGCGTAAAAACCTTTGATGCGACTGAAGGATTGGTACATGAAGGTAAGCATCTTTTATGTCTATGGAGGCCAGAAAATCGTCTTTCTGAAGCGCGGCGGCTGCTGACCGGATGGATTCCATCCGGAAGGAACGCACCCTTAGATAACCGTTCAACCTCTTTAGGTCTAAGATTGGCCTGACATCGCCGTTGGGCTTTGGTATGACAAAGAGATTTGAAAATGAGGCGGAGGATACCTTAGAAACTCCAGTCTGTAACCTGTGGTTACAGATACCCGGACCCAATTGTCGGGGATCTTGGCTTCCCAAACTTCTGAGAAGAGACGAAGCCTTCCCCCCACCCGTGAGAGTGGGGGCGCCCCTTCATAAGGCAGACTTAGGGGCTGTCTTTGACGGCTTGCGATACCACGGCTTCTTACCCCCAGGGGTTTGTCCCTGCGATCTACCGTTACCGTTGGATCGTGCAGGCGCCGTCGATACTGCCTGGAATTAGAGGGCCCCGAGACAGGAAAAAGCTGCCTTCTAAATGTAGGAGCCCGGAATGTCTTTTTGACCGGTAAAAGGGTACTCTTGCCCTTTGAAATAGTCTGAATATATTTATCCAGATCCTCTCCGAAGAGTCGTCCTCCATGGAAGGGAAATCCTGCCAGAAGCTTTTTGCATGGGGGTTCTGCCGCCCAGTTCTTTAACCATAAGAGCCTTCTCATATGTACCAAACATAGTGATAAACGAGAAGCCTGCTGGATGGAATCTTTTATAGCATCTACCGCAAAACACAGAGCTCTGGGAATGTCAGCAAACTCTTCTGCTTGTTGGGTAGGCATGTCTTTTAACATCTCTTTTGTCTGGTCTTTTAATGCCTGACAAACTCCAATTGCAGCTACCGCTGGCTGTACCACTGCTCCTGCCGTAGCAAAGGATGCTTTTAAAAGTGTTTCTAATCTTTTATCAACCGGATCTTTAAACATATGTATGTTTTCCACCGGGCAAGTTAGTGATTTATTCACACATGAGATGGCTGCATCCACTACTGGGAGCCTCCACGGAGGATACCTTCTCCATGGGATAAATGACCGCAAATCTTTTCGGTGGCAGAAAAACCCTGTCCGGCCGCCCAATCCCGAAAGATCAATTCCTCCAAGAGAGGATGGACCGGAAAAACTGCGTTGCTTAACGGGGCTCTCAAAGAGCCCAGAGAGGATACCGGAGGAACCTGAGGTTCTGGCAATGGCAAACTAAATGCCGAGCGGACCATGTCCGTCAAAGACTGTACCCACAGTCTCTCTGTCTGGGAGTCTGAAAATGGTTCCTCAGAGGTAGACCCCTCCATCCCTGAACCCTCTTGGTTCAGGTCCAGTTGATCCTCCTGTGATTCTAATTCCTCCGGAGAGAGAATCTCAGCATCTGAGGATACACCCCCTGGTGATGGGGATCTAACCCGTTTCTTACCAGGAATAGCTCTAGCGATCAATGCTGCTATTCTCTCTTCTAGCCCCCCTAGGGATACGGCTAGCATCTCCTCTGTGATAAACACAGGGCTGGGCTGATCTGGGCCAGCCTCCGCACCAGATCCCCCTAATGGCTCATCCAAGGCGCTTCTTAAATTAATAAGCTGCGGGGAAAGAATCGGCATATCAGAATCAGAAAGGGAACCCTTTTGTTTTTTGGTCTTTTTTGTACCCTTTGACCCCGAACCCTTGGAAGCCATAATACAAAATCGAGGGACTCCGCCCACACAACAGACTGTAGTGGCCAGGAGTACAATTCCAGAGTTTAGGGGAGAGTAGATCACTAGTGTCCCCAAAAACTGATGGGCCCGTATGTTGGTCTTTTTCTCCTTTTTTTTTTTTTTTTTTTTTTAAATAATTATATATTATACCTTATATATTTTCTATGACCATACACAATGCCCCTAACTTAAGTTTGCCAGCCTCCAACCTGCTGTCAAATAAGGGGGATTCTTTGGCTTAACAATAGACATTGGGACAAAGTCCACATGTACTACCCCTTTTCCGCCACCGGGAGTCACTGTTCTGCCGCCCTGCGTCCTCTCTTGAAACAATCAGCCACAGACTGAGCCCTGACAAGGCCTGCTGTCTATAACAGCAGAAGGGCGCGCCCCTGTATGACGCCGCAGGCCCGCCCCCCCCCGCCCTCCTGTCTGGATGGCGCGAAAATTCGTCAATAAGACGCGCGCGTGCACGCGCGCGCGCGCGCGCGTACCCGGAAACAGGAAGAACATGGAGGAGCCGCGCTGCTGGAGATCCATGGCGCAGAAACGGCGGCAGATTCAAAACTCCCGGCCAGGTAGGACTCTTTTAAGGCCCCTAAGGATCCTTTACTAGCCTCTAGGAAGCAACAGCAGGTTAGCTAGCAACACACTTTAGACAGGGGGGCCTAGTGATGGGGGGAGAAAGGGTGTCATCCTGTCTCTAAGACATAGTGATCACAGTTGCCCATGCAGAGCATACTCAGGCTATCCCCCCTTTTAGGTTACCCCGGGGAGCCTGCTGTCGAACCAAGTCCCGCAGGCTCCCCCTTACCTGCTCCATGCTGCAGGATGTTTGACCAGCAAACTGATCCAGTCTTCTCCCATCTCCGTGGGTAGCGTAGTAGACCTTCAGGCCCTGGGGTCCTATGAAGGTACCCACTGTCCTGGACCTATATAGCACCCTGGCAAAACAGGAACCTTATGGTTTTTGCAAACTCCAAGTCCTGGGCCCAGGGTCCAGCCCTCCAAAGAGGAGCATTATAGGCAAAACCCCACGGTTTGGGGCCCGGGTACTGTCCACTTTGGCACTGAGGCTCCTTGGACAGATCCGGTTAGCCCGCCCTTAATCCCAAAGGATGTGGAGCAAAGCTATTCCGTGACCAACACCTAAGACACTGGCGAAAAAACTGAGGGACTCCCTCTAGGGGAGGGGGTTATATAGGGAGGGGACTTCCTGTTTGAAGATTGCCAGTGTCCACACCTGAAGGTACTCCATATAACCCACATACACATAGTAATGAATATGCCGCTCTGTGTCCCGTGATGTACGAGAAAGAAAGTAATGTAACTGACTTCTTGCACTTGAAAACAGACATAATGGTTTTACTCCGCCCACTCAAAAACGTTATATTCTACAGTAAAAAAGAAAGCTAGTCTTTAATTTCAAGCTATAATACAGTAAAGTGTTTTTGCATACACATTATAAGGAATCAGAACTACGTTTAATATAGATTTTTAAAAATAGGCAAGTAAACATTATTATTAAAGATATTGCGAATGAGTATTTCAGATTTAGCTATTTCCAGTCACCTGGGCTTCAAATGTTTTTTTTCCCACATACTTTCTTAGTTGATCTTGACTGCATTGCTGAAAATGCTGAACTATTGTTGACTGAGTTAGAGGAATACCTCTCCCCACCCCCTCTTAGTTCTCTACCACTGTGTTCAGAGAAAAAAATCATACAGAACAAGTCTGAAAGCAAACGGCTTCTGCAATGTTCATACTTTAGAAAACCATAGTGACCAGGGGACTAAAAATGAACTGATGAGTCGGTCTAATAGATATATATTCTCTACCTTCCCTGTCCAAAAAAATGCCAAATTAAAGAGCCGGAAGAGTATTTAAAGCAGTCCAAGTATGAAAACCAGAATGGTCTGTTTAAGAACACAAATACCATGGAGACCACCAGAGACTAATAAGAAACACAAAATGTCACAAGACAGGCAGCTCTCCAGTGATCATCTCAAACCCTGAAATGAATAGAATAATCATCAATGAACAATCCCAATTAAAGTTCATCAAAAAATGCTACACAGTACAACCAATAAAGTTAGCCAAACATGTATCACAGATCCTGAGATCATCCCAAAAAAACAGGACAGCTTAAAGCCCCTTACACACTATGACTGGAGATACGCCGCGTAAGTACAAATGTGCGCTGTCGTATCTGTGCGCCGTACCTATAGAACTAAGATACGCCAAAAAACTGACTTCATCCCGCCGACGTAACTTGCCTATGCCGGCGTATAGTGGGCGCATATTTACTCTAAACACATTTGGAACTCCCATTGATTTACGATGCAAATATGCAAATGAGGGAGATACGCCGATTCACAACGTACTTGTGCCGGGCGCATGTTTTAAGCAATTTGCCTAAGGGTTACGTCCGGCGTGAAGTTATTCCCCATATTGGAGGCGCAACTCATGCAAAGGTATGGTTCAGGGAACGAACACAGTTGAATTTTACGTAGTTTACGTTGTACGTGAATAGGGCTGGGTGTAGGTTACGTTCACGTCGTAGGCAGTGTTTCGACGTATCTTAGGCAGTTGTTTCGCCGTGACTGTGAGCATGCGCACTGGGATGCGTCCAAGGTACGACGCATGCGCAGTTCATTTTAAGTACTTGTCTGAAGCTCAGGCCATCATTTGCATGGGGTCACACTTCATTTAAATGTATCACTCCCACTTCCAGCCCACTTCCACCTACTTTGACTTACGTTGGCTTACGCCGACGACTATACGCTACGCCGGCGCCAACGTAGGGAGCTTTTGCTTTGTGAATTCCATGCTTCCCTCTCAGCGTTGCGCCGGCGTAGCATAAATAAGATAAGCTACGCCGGCATATATATGCGCCGAGGTATGAAAATCTGGGCCTATCAGTTTTCCTGTGGGTTTTTCTCTTCGGGTTTACCAAAACCATCTAATAGGAGGTCAAACCTTAAGGCCTCGTACACACGAGGCAATTCATTTGTTCAAATTGGTCGGACCGACCGATTTGAACAAATCTGTTTGTTTGGATTTTGGTTTGCTCGCGTGTATACACGAGCAAACCAAAATCCACGCCAGCAGACAGCGCGCTGACGTGTCGGTGACGTGGCGGTGACGTTGACGCTGCTACGTCACCGCACCAGGAAGTAAAACACTTCCGCGCATGCGTCGAAACCATTCGGCGCGTGTGCGAGAAGACATGTCTGCTGGTTAGCGTACTAACCAGCAGACATGTCGGGCGGACGGGTTCCCAGCCTGACCGTTTCCAGCAGACAGATTTGATCGTGTGTACGAGGCCTAAGAGTTTCAACTTGTAATAAATCAGGCAGGCCCTTTGCACTACATGGTTTTGGTAAACCTGAAGAGAAAAACCTGCAAGAAAAACTGGTAATGTGTATGCTTAACATTGAAATATGGGGATTTATCCTTATTAATGGCGAAAACAGATGCCTAAAAATCACTTTAGCTACTGAAAAAAAAAAAGTAAAAACAATGGGCCAGATTCAGGTACATCTGCGCATTATTGGACCGGCGTAGCGCACCGCCTTTACGTTAGACTTGCGCAATGTAGCCGCGCAATCACCCTATTCTCGTCGCTATGTGTAACAATATTTTAGAGGCGTAAGGCGGAGTAATACAAATTGGGAAGGACGTGGGTGTGTTACATTGAAATGAGCCGTGACCCCATGCAAATGAAGGGCTGGCCGGCTCGCGCATGCATGCTTGAAGGAGACCATGGTCAGCACCTCTGTGCGCATGCTCACAACTCGGGAACAGCGCAATCAGTGAAATTGGAAGTAGACCCGGGCAACTTTGCTGAACTACGCAGACAGCATAAATAGCCAGACACAAACGCACTTCCATTGCAAAAGTACATCCCTTTGTATCCCTCCCTATACAGCAAGGTGCTATTGTTCTGTTGTTTGTTAGCGTTTATTTGTTTGTTTGTGACGTGTCGTTGAGATATTTGGGGACTGTTTTGCAGACTGATTTTTGTCTTTTATGTGTTTTCTTTGTTGGTTTTTTTTTTAATTATATTTTTGCTGGCCTTTTTTTTTTTTTCGATTCTGTTTGTGTATGATTTGGGAATGTGGGGGTGACATTCCTGCCGGAAAAGGGGTGTCACCCTCAATTCTGGTGGAGAAGGGTTCCCCAGGACCAGGGAGAAGTGATCCCCAGGTCCGTGTGAATGGTGTATGAATGTACAGTGACATAATTGGAGCCTTGGCGTGGCGTTGCTGCTCACAAGTCCTCCTTGGTGGGCTTGTGCCAATCCAATGTGATGAGGATGTGGTGTGTGTGTGCTAGGGACCACAGTGGTGTGCATGCATGCATTCTCATTGTGCCATGATTAATGTGTGTGTTTAACGTGCAAAGATGCATATGTGAGCTGGCATGAGATGGGGTCATGAGATGGGGTCCCAGTGCATATGCAGAGTCACCTTGAAGGGAAAAGACAGGAGGATGTTAGTAGTGCTTGTGCCCCTTGTGAAGTGTGCATCATGGGGGGGGGACAGTCATGCCTGCCACCCATGTCACTCACCAACCAGCCAGCTGTCCCCATACATGTTCTGTTCGAAATCTGTGGGGATGGGGCTCTGATTGTATATGTAGCTGTCATGGGTGTCATGGGTAGTGTCATGTGTTGGGCTGCTGATGTCCTCCTGCAAGGTTGTGGTTAATTCCATGATGGCATGAGGGGTGAATCTGAAGATGCGAGACACCTCAGAATCACTCATGCCATAAATGTCTATGCGTGTGTGATATATCCTCTCCCGTGAAGAGTGAGGGGCTTGTATCAGATAAGAATATTGTATTAGATTAGATTAAATAGTAAAGTTTATATAAGCAAATAAAAAGTTAAAAAAAAAAAAAAAAAACATCTCCCGTGCCCTCCTCAGTGCCCTCCTCAGTGCCCTCCTCCTTCTTTGCTCATCTAAAGTCAGTAGTATAGCTATGAGCATGGATGCCACTGGCATGTTGGCATACAGTTTGTTGGGCAACACGTGTGACTGCTCAGCTCCTCACTAACAGTGTTGCTTTATCTGACATGTAGACGATTTTTCTAATTTTAGACCAGCTTTTATATGGTCTAATTTTAGACAGGACATTTTGCTGTTGCGCACAGCGCGTAGCCTGCGCTGCACCAACGTTCTTTTGTGGATCCCCGTAACTCCCTCATTAGCATATTTGACTAGCAAATCAATGGTTTGTCTAGCGCAGTTTTGCGCGGACGGATGCGCCTGTCTAACGAAATTACACTGGACAAAAAAAAGTAGATTTCTTGCGTATCTCGTTTTGGGGATGCCGTGCATCGAAACGCACGCGCACATTTAGACTTACGCCGCGCATCTCCTGTTACGCAGGCGTAATCGCTCTGTGAATCTGGGCCCATATCACCATCTTTTTGTCAAGAATGTGCATCAAATTTGACTGACCAAGGGCCATACTAAAAATAAAAAGTACATATTTGGCATGCTAACCTTAGTACTGATAATTCCATAATTGTCATGATGGTCAGTTGTGTGTTGGAAGATATTGCTTTTCACAGTAAAATGCTCAATATTTCAATTTTGGATTACTGTTTGGAAGTTTGGAACAACAACTTGTTGTGTTTGTTATAAAAGTTCTTCCTAAACTAAACTTGACATTCCATTATGTCTTGGCCCTCTGATGCCTCTGTTATCTGATAAACACTAAAGGTCCACTAGTCCTCTAAGGGAGAAGGTACTGTACATTATTTCATAGTGGTTAGTGTACTTGTTGCCCTTATGACATGGAAAGATTAGAAATTAATTACATGTCCCTTTAAGAATTCCCTCTGTTCTGGCTTATTGTTTTCTCATATTTTCCCACTCCAGGGATGTTTTCTGTCCGGATTGCTCAATTTAGATGTCAGAGATAGAGTGCACAACATATTTCACATTTGCTGGTGATTGCTGCACACTATATGAAATATTTTTATTCGTAGTCAGAATATAATTAAGATCATTCATGTAAGGAATGACCCTTTCATAAAAGTCTGATTTATTCATTTTTTCTAATTAGTAGGATCATATGTTTTAATACTTTTATTTATCCTTTAGTGGTAAATTAGGTGCACCACTCTGGGAATGTGGGGCAAAAAAGGGATTTAAAGACGTAAAGCCCACACCCCAACACCCTCAAATGGAGAAAGAGTTTTCTCCAAGTCATTTGCAGCAACATGATTCTCTGGTAATCTTCCTAACCAGTGTCCATGTATATAAGCCGTTTATGAGTTATAACCATATTCACCAGATCTAACACAGTGTTATTCCACTGCAATATTTACTGTATTGATGGAAGTTCATGCCTTTATTTGATCTGATTGTAAGCAAGGAGTTACTGTGCCCCATTGTATGCCAACCTGTACCTGGGGGGAGGGGGAGACCTTTTTGCTCACAAAGACATACTGAATTTTTTTTAATCATATTATATCTTGGTATAGGTATATTGATGATGTTCTTCTGTCCTGGTCAGGCAATAGGGATGATAGGGATATGCTTGGGCAGTTCATGCAAGCCATTTCATCCAATGAATTTAATTTAAAATTCACTATGAACTGCAGCCAAACTGAGATCAGCTTTCTTGACTTAATGATACATTTAGATGATGATGGCACAATTAACTCTTCCCTCTACAGAAAACCCTCAGCAGGGAACACGCGTCTAGTTATCACCCTTTAACCCTCCTGAAAAGTATACCATACAGTCAATACTTGCGTATTAGATGAATCTGTAGTCTCAATATCGACTTTCAGAAAGCTACTGACAATCTATATTGTAGACTCAAAAGTAGGGGATATAGACATGCTTGTCTAAAGAGGGCCTACAACAGAGTAGCTGGAAAAGATTGAAGCTCTTTATTCTTCGACCACAAACAACCAAAACAATTGAATAATGTGAGAATAATTACACAATATTCAGCTGAACATCCTGAAATCAGAAAAATTGTTAATGCATTTTGGCTTTTGTTGTCAGCGGACCCCATTATTAACAAATATCGGGAGTACCCTGAGATTACATACAAACGGTCTCCCTCTCTCAAAGACCGTCTTGTCCATAGTCGTTTCGAAATTTCTAACCCTGCCGAATGCTCAAATCCGGGCACCTTTGCATGTGGATATTGTGACGTCTGTCCTTTTCTAATAAATAGCACCACTTGTGTTCTCCCCGATGTCCGGACCCATTTTTTGAGACACAGAATCACCTGTCAAACTCCTGGTGTTTTTATATTGGAGAGACCAAACGTCCTTTTTTTAAATGTATCCGCGACCATGTTAAACCAATTTTTAAAGGTTAAATGGACACTGCCATCAGTCGCCATGTAGGCCTTTTCCATAACTTTAATCATGATATGATCAGGGGGCAGCGCAGACAAAATTCTATGACAGCTTGAGGCATGCTGGATCTATAATTTAAGGGTCACACAATATCCAGGTTTTAATGAAACATTAAGCTTTAAACCTTTTCTATGCTATTCTTGTTTGGTCCTTTTCCCCATCCAACTCCCTTCCTCTGGCCGCCTTCTCTTTCTTTCTCTTCTCTCCTTTTCTTTCCCTTTCCTCTCATCCCCTTTCCCTTCCTTCCTATTTGCCCTTATATCCTTCCTCCTTTCCTTTATCCCTCATTTTGTTATATATTATTAATCCATATGGTACTATGTTATTTATAGTATAAGTGTGTATTATATTTATGATTATTATTGTGATTGACTGTATTTTCTTGTTTTGTTTCATATTTAATTTTTTGTTCTTTTATTTTGAATTCTCCTGTTGAAATCTTCACCTCTTTTGCGGGTTTAGCTTTGCTGGTTGGCTGTCGCCGCATTTTTTAGTCAGGGTGATCCCATCTTTGGGCCCCAGTGGATGGAGGTGCTCCACAGCGAGATCCGAGAACTGCTCTGGCTGTATGGACACGAATTTGCGCCATACGTATGCCCCGGGCACCTTTGGAATTGTATCTCAATTGATGCCAGCTCTGTGCCCCTGCTGACTCCCGGTCTTTCCTCTCCCTCAAGTGTTATCCCGCTCTTGGGGAGTCCATTAGGACTATACATCTAGGCCTAGCCTGCATTTTCTCCCACTCCTGTGGCTTCTTCCATTCTTAGAGAGTTAACAAGTGTTTGGCGCTATGACTCACTGCCACTCTTCCATCCCACGCACGTCTCCTGCTGCACCCCCTAAGGCTTCTCTGCTGCTTGGCCTGATGGTCATTGGAGTCCGTTGAGCTGTCCCTTTGCCCTTAGAACATGCACGATGGCACCATCATGTCCGCATTCGGCCGGTGACTTCAGATGCCGGCCAAATGGTGAGTGCTCTTAAGCCGGCCACATTAGATCAGCTCGAGATTGGGGGCGACCTGACTCATAAATTGTCTATCTCACAAGGTATGGACTCTAACGTGTCTGCCCTTTTTTCTCTTTGTACTTATTTGTTTCGGGACTCAGTACTTTATCCCGGAAACTAATTAACTTTAAACAGGCGTTTTTTGACACTGCTCTTTTTGTCTGATTATGTGCTTGCATTATAGACCAGCAGCTAGTCTGCTTATTTCAGTCCCTTACATTTTTTTGTATCAAATCATCTTTTTATTTCTTTTATATACAAACAACAAAATCAACATACAACCCAGCCCATATTAAGAGGGAAGAAAGAGAAAAAAAAACACATTTACATTTGGTCCTTTTTTTATGTTCTTTTTTCCTTTAATTAGATTTTTTCGTTAGATTTTTTCACTTAATTTTTGTGAACTATTGGACCCAGATGTGCTGTATTTATCGGCACTGGGCCTTTGTTAATACATATAAGGGAAATCTTCCTTTATTTTATATATACAGTATATATATATAAATACACATACACTTTTTTTATTCCTATTTATTTGTATTTATTTATCAATTGGTTATATATATATATATATATATATATATATATATATATATATATATATATATATATATATATATATAACTTTTCCAAATTGTATTATTAATAATTTTCATTTTTTACTGTATATATTTCTCTCCTTTTTTCATTTTCTATACCCATTGTTATTTATGCTCTAATTTCAGAAACTCCCAAAGTTTTTCTTGGATCTATCCTCTTTTTCTCTTCTTTGATAGCCAGGTTGTTTTAGTACTCACTATGGCCACTTGAGTGCCCTTGGTCTGTGGCGCTTCTCTCCTTGGTTGCCTCCCCTCTGCTTTTTATCCCCCAGTTGTTTCTATCTACATATGGGGAAATAGGGTCTCTGGTGCTAATTCCCCCTGCTCTTTGGTGGATTTGTCAACAAGGGTATTTTTGTTAAATTTATATATTTTGGACATTAAAAAAACGTTTTTTGATTTGCTACTTCAACTTTTTGTATAATTAAAAATAAACTATATATACCTTTTACTTACTGGTTTTGGGTTTTCATTATTATGTAATTAAGCACCGCTATAGTCCCATCCTTCTCCTTCTCTTTTTTAAATTAATTACTATACATGTTTTTACATTCTCCAGCAGCGTAAAACTACTCTTCTCCAATATGATTCTACTGTATTTGCTGGCATATTAGACTACCTTTGAGCCCGCGTACACACGATCGAACATATCTGCTGAAACTGGTCCGCAGATTTGATCGTGTGTACGGCCTAGCAGACAGGTTTCCAGAAGACAAAAGTTTTAAAGCATGCTTTAAAATTTGTCTGCTGGAAAGCTGTCTGTCGGACAAGTCCGCTGGTTAGTACGCCTAACCAGCAGACCGAAATCTCCCACATGCGTCAATGATTCGACGCATGCGTGGAAGCATTTTACTTCCTGGTTTGCGGACGTCGCGGCGTCAACGTCACCGCCACGTCACCCCGCTGTCTGTCCGCGGGGATTTTGGTTTGATCGTGTGTACACACATCAGACCAAAACATCCCATCGGACATGTCTCCTCGTGTGTACACGGCCTTACACTTAAAACAAATGGCCAAAAAGCAGGGGTCGTCTTATACGCCGGGTCAGCTGCTTTTGGATGCCTGCTGGATGTGTGGTAATACTGTATGTAGCTTCGGCTACATACAGTATATACCGCTTAGCCAATCCCGTTGAGCGATGTATTTAAATGAATACAGAGCCTGCTCGGACTGGAGTAACAACCTCTGCCAATCTGAGCAGGCTACATACAGTAGCCTGCTCGGATTGGCTTTGAGAGTCAGAAAAGCGTGGGCTGATGATGTTACAGCCTCTGCCAATCCAAGCAGGCTTTGTATTCATTAATAGAATACATCGCTCGCTGTAGAGAGAAAAATTATCGCTAAGTAGTCTTCAAAGAACCTCCTCACTGAAACCAAACCATGGGTGCTGGCAATGCAATGGTGATGCAAAAATACAAAAAGAACTTGGACAACCGCACTCCAAAAATGTTATTTTAATTAAAATCGATCACAAAAATAAACATGCCACAGCAAAAAATCGGAACAAAAGCTAACGTTTCGCACTGTAGCTTCAGTGCTTAGTCATAGCTAGTACAACATTTTTGGAGTGCGGCTGTCCAAGTTCTCTTCATATTTTTACATCACTCGCTGTGATTTGCTCCAGCTCTAGCAAGAAGGAAGAAGAATATGGCTCCAGAAGGAAGAAATATGAAGCGTTGGAAGCCTCGGAAGGGGGGTCGTCTTATACAGTGAGTACAGGCAAAGAATCTTGAAAAACTGTAAAATTAGGGGGTCGTCTTATACGCCTGGTCGCCTTATACACCGGCAAATACGGTATATCTATACTCATTGTGATTTTAGCAACCATGTGATCAATCTTTACAAGAACAAACTAGAAATTAGAAATGTAGCAACACAACAGGAAAAGAGGGGGGTTCAGATGGAGAGGGTGGAGGGGAAGGAAACGGGGGAAGGAAAAGTGTTGGTGAGGGAAGGATAAAAGGGAGTGGGGGACCAAGCCTGGATCTGTTGTATTTGCTTAAGGTAGGACACCTCTGGCCAGAGTATGCAAGAGGTAATGTTATCTTCAGGGATAACTGAGAAAAAGTGATTGTAGGATTGAAATAATCCTGTCACTCCATGAGCAGTTGGCAATATTCTTTTGAGGAGGTGTCAGTAAAACCCTATCTTTCTATTAAGTTGTACAGAATGTTGAAAGGATGAGGTGAAATCCTCTATATGTTGAGTTTCTGAACCTTTATAGCACCACTGAGATAATGGTGGGGGAGATGTCTGTCTCTAATATAATGAAATGAATGCTCCAGCTGAGTTTGAGAGATAGATAGGAGGGGATCACTTGACTGCTCAACTAGACAGATGGTTATGGTGTAGAAGGAATGCTGTGGAGTTGTCTCCCAGATCTATTTCTGTAAAGTTTATAATGATCAATTTGACTGTAAAACAGTTTTTCATGAATGAACACTTCTTTCATTGCCACGTCTCCAACACATTGGAAAGGTTTGTGGGTAAAGTCTGTGAAGGTATTCAGGTATTCTATACTGCCTAGTAAGTGGGTTAAAAATGTCATTCCTAGGTTGTGCAGGCTATTAAGGCATTGTTGCTAAGAAGATAATTTTATCTCTTTGAGGGCCATACAGAAGGTGTGGCCTAATTTTAATTCTCATCTAGAAATATATAGGGGAAAAGTTTGGTGGCACTGAGATTAACAAGGAGTGGGATAGGGAGAATGTGAGATGGAGGGGGTCCGTATCCAGGAGTAAGTAGGGATCTGGAGTCGGAGTAAGTAGGGATCTGATTAACATATGATGTTTTTTGCTCCAGTCTAGTTGATTAAGGATAGGCAAAATGTATTTATTTTCTTTCATGAGTGTATGAAAGTAAAGAGGTTGGTGGTCCTAACAAACATGTTACACGAGTTGTAATATTGTATAGGGAAGAATAGTAGTCCCTAAAGCCTTTGGCACTCTCTGAGGAAGTGATTCAACATGAACCAAATAAAATAAATCTAGAATGGGAGGGTTGTTTATGGGGAACTTATAAATAAAGCCATGTGTACCTTACAGCTTTTGCAAGTAGTCTATTGAGTTTGTTGCTATGACCATACCGCTATCTTAGTTTGGAATGTAATTTGTTGAGCTTTGATCTGGTCCAAATAGAGCAGGGGTCTTCAAACTACGGTCGTCCAGGTGTTCAGGAACTACAATTCCCATCGTGCCTAGTCATGTCTGTGAATGTCAGAGTTTTGAAATGCCTCATTGGATTTGTAGTTCCACAACAGCTGAAGGGCCATAGTTTGAGGATCCCTGAAATAGAGGATCTTGAGAGTCGGCATCCAAGGACATGGCTAAGGAAATTTTGTGGGCATTTCTCTTTGGTCCTAATTTGGACTATAAGAATTTTGAATTTGCATGCTCTATCTTTTTCAAATTAGTAACTAACTTTAGTAGTTCCCCTCTCAGCATGCACTTACACTTATACTATTTCACTAGTGTGAGGCTATTTGGAATAGAGCGTTTGACAAAGGAGTATGGTATTAGAGATTCTAGATTTATTTTATATGGTTAATGTTAAATCAGGGACACATTCAGTCACCAGTGCCTACATTTATTGACAGAGTCGCCTATGTCCAATGTAACTGAGGCACAAACTGAGAAAGTAATTGGTTACTTCCCAACTTTCCTCAAGGTTTTTACTCTGATACCCCTAACTAAAATCTAATGGAACCAATTACCTTCAGAAGTCTCCTAATTAATAAAATCCAACTGTGGGTAATATAAGTTGATGTTACTGTTGGTACAGTATATTTACAGTATATTGAGATCTGGCAGGATGCAATAGGTATAGTGAGGAGGGGGGGTGGATAAAAACAAAAACAAAAGAAAGGAGGGCGCACTGACCTTGTGCATTACCACTTATTTTTTTGTTTTTGTTAAAACAGAATAAAAAGCAATGGTCCTACTCACAAAGCAATTATAGGTAAGCGCTTTTTCAGACAGCTGAACTGAACCTTACGGCACCTGCCAGTAGAACTTTAGACATCTGAACACTGACGCGTTTCTGGGGCGTACCCCCTTCTTCAAAGCCTAGATGGTCCGTGATACCTCTCTCCTTCTGCGTGTCCTCCTTAATATAGGTGTATATGTGTATGTATGCATAAGTGCAAGGACCTCCCCCAACACTACTGACCACTGACTGATAGGCCCCACCCCTCTCTCGGGACCCCACTTATCCCGGCTGTGACTCAAAAAGGCAAGCACAAGTGTGCAGAGACACATTATGCCAGGACAATCCTTGTGCCACTGCAAGCTCACCAATCTCCCTGTCTGCACATGCCACATGACAGGAGTCACCAAACAACACAGTATAATGCAAGGGGTGATCACGGTCCAGAGTACAGGGCACTGTCCAGATGATCAGAATAAGAAAGTCCTTACCTTCTCCCCCTTGTGTTGGGGGACAGGAGTCATAATAGGGCTATTCGCTGTCATCCACCTGCTGCCCAGGTGTCCCTGGCCAGCATGTGTGTGCGCTTGGAATGCACACCATCATACAGCCAGGAAGTGTGGGGACCTCCTGCGTTGCACCCCGCACTTCGAGTCCCGCTGAACTCACGTCACCGTGCATGCGCATGTGCGCGTGCATCCACAATGTTAAACCCTCGCAACCAGGAAGTGCGGGTGTGTTTCGTTCCACCCGCCACTTCTGGTTAGAGCCCAGCATTGGGATGATGAATATTCATCACCATGGGACCAATGGGCTGGGAAATACAGAACCTACAAGCCAATCGGTGCATGGGTAACTCACCAGTGGCCAATCATGGATACCAGATGATAAATAAATAAATAATTAATTAATACTTAGTGCCGCATACCATACACATATACAAAGAGAGACACCAGGTGCGTTAGATGGGGGTGCAAACAATGGTCAAATAGTATAACACTTTATAGACACGGGAGCCTAAAAATAAATGTACACATTTATTTTCCTATTCTAAATGTGCAATTGTGGTTTTGGGGGGGGGGGGGGTGGATACCTGTTTTGAGAGTGAGAAGCAAGAATGGGAAAAATGTTGGGTGGATTATGAGAATAGAGGGAGGTGGAGAATAAGAAAAGTGAGAAGGATGGAGGGGGGTGTTGTAGAGTGGTAGAGGGGATTGGCTAGGTAGGAAGCAGGGTGTGGGAGAGAGAACGGGGAAGGTTAAGGTGTTAGTGTTAGTACAGTAAAAGAAGTGTGCAAGAAATGGAGGATTAGGAAAGGACAAATATGGGTTGAAGGTAAGGGGTAGGTAAAGGTTAAAATAAAACTAAATGAGTGAGGTGGTGGGAGGGGAAAGGGAGGATGCAAAAGATAAATAGGGTATATACCCCACCACTCCACTGTGTAAAGGTGCTGTAGCCTTAATTCTAAAAGGTAGGACATCCAAGGATACAGTTTGGTTTCAATGGGAACTCTACATCTCCAGATTCCAATGACAGAAATACAGTAGATATTGGAGCATCAAGCTCACCAGTCAGGAGCTGGAGCAGGTTGAATGGCAGTCTGTATTAGACATGTGCACACTAAAATATTTTGTTTCGGAATTTTGTTTTTGGACGAAAAATACATTTGAGTTACTCCAAAAATTTGTTTTTATTTATTTTGTTGGTTAAAAAATGCATTTGTCCGAAAATCAGAATTAATTAAGATTAAATCTGTCATTAAAGGCTTATGGTGTCTGTCGAATGTTCTAAGAAAGAGCAGCTAAACTGTATGACGTTGCAATCGTACATTTCGTACATTTCCGGTTGAATGTTCCGCCTACATGTTGTATGACACTAGCAATATTTATATTTATAACTTATTATTACTAGTTAACCAACATTCAAATTCTTTTATAGCATGGGCCGAGCATTTGAGTGGAAATGGACGATTGCGGCGTCGTACAGTTTAGCTTAGACATGTGCACAGAAATTTTTTTCATTTTTTTTGTTCCGTTTCCTATGGTCCCGTCTGTTCGTTTCCGTTCGTTTTTCGTAAGACGCCCGTTTTCCCGTTCGTTTCCGTTCGTTTGTCGTACGACGTGATTTTTTCGTATTCCGATCGTTTCGTATTTCCGTTACCGTTTTATTTTCGTACATGCGGGATGATTCGTTATTCTGTTTAATTCATGTTCGTTTCTTGTTAGACAATAATTATCGTGAATTTTCGTCAATTTGCATTCTGTGTATCTTGAATGCTTTTCTTTTGTTAGTGTCAGTTGTATGTTCATTGTTCAATGACATCTATAACAAAAGAATTTCATTATGAATATTGAATGAATTCCTTTTTCTGTTTTCTGTGTATTCAAAATACTGAAGGCAAATTTTTTGTTATAGGTGTCATATCGACATACGAAAATAACAAAAGAAACAGGTTCAAATGCAAATCTTTTGTTTATGTTTTTTTTGAATGGCCAGAGAGTTAGGCTGGCCATACATGATACAATTTTCTATGCAATTTTCTTTAGATTTACCTTCAACTATGTAGTGCAAGGGCCTGCCTGATTGCATACAATTGAAAGTGTTGTTTAGTTTGACCTCATATATGGTTTTTGGTAAATCTAAAAGAAAATTGTACAAGAAAATTGAACATGTATGGCCAGCCTCAGTGACTGAAAGCAGCTTCTCTTTTGTGCAGAATAGTGAGTACACTTGTACAGTAAAGCCTAATAAACTTGTCTGTGCATTTTCATCAATAGTATTGTTAAGCCCCATACACATGGTCAGACTATTTTAACAACAAACATAAAAATGATCGTTTTCCGATCGTTCTCAGAAAATTTGTTCGTTTTTAAACTGCATCAGAAAACCATTTTTGGGTTCAAAAGTCTGGCCAACTGATCTCCCTTCAGATGAAAATCCACAGAAAAGTTTATTAGGCTTTACTGTACAAGTGTACTCACTACTCAGCACAAAAGAGAAGCTGCTTTCAGTCACTGAGGCTGGCCATACATGTTCAATTTTCTTGTACAATTTTCTTTTAGATTTACCAAAAACCATATATGAGGTCAAACTAAACAACACTTTCAATTGTATGCAATCAGGCAGGCCCTTGCACTACATAGTTGAAGGTAAATCTAAAGAAAATTGCACAGAAAATGGTATCATGTATGGCCAGCCTAACTCTCTGGCCATTAAAAAAACCATAAACAAAAGTTTTGCATTTGAACACGTTTATTTTGTCTTTTTCGTATGTTGATATGACACCTATAACAAAAAATTTGCCTTCAGTATTTTGAATACACAGAAAACAGAAAAAGGAATTCATTCAATATACATAATGAAATTATTTTGTTATAGATGTCATTGAACAATGAACATACAACTGAAAACGAACACAAAACGGATTCAAACAAAATACACAATGCAAACCTCTTGATACAGATTTCGTTTTCGTTATTTTGCCATTTTCGTTTTGTCGTTTTTTCCCGTCGGATCGTTCGTTCGTATTTGCGATCGTTCGTTATGCGGCTCATCCGTTATCCCGTCGTTTTCGTATTTTGGTGCTTTACCGTTTTCGTATGTACACATTATCCCGCGGGTACGAAAATGAACATTTTCGGACGAAAATAACATTCGTACGAACGGGAATGCACATATCTAGTTTAGCTGCTTGTCAAATCTTCTTAGAACTTTCGACAGACACCATAAGCCTTCAATGACAGATTCGACGTTTGTATGTTTTTCGCTGCTTCGTTGAATCTTCGTCGTCCATGTCGAATGGTCTACCCCAACACTGTCTCTATGTGTTGAATCTTTTCTCTCTATGTAGAATAATTTTGGACTAACAGAGTTAGGTTAGGCACATTCGACCACAGGTTCTATAGACACAGATTGCTATTGTCAGCATCATGTCGAATCTCCTATCTAAATCAAACTGTTGTAGCAACGAAAACTAAAATAAAGCATTTTTTTATGTCAGATCTTTCGGATTTCGGATTGTGTGTTCGTTTTTCGTTTGTTAAAACAATAACGAAAATACCCAAAATTCGAACGAAAATGCATTCGGACAAAAACTATTGTACATGTCTAGTCTGCATACATAAATGGAATTAATGTGCTGAAATATTATCCAATTATTCCAATATAAGTAAAGTTATAGAAGGGGGGTGGTTTTGGGACTTTAAATGAGATGCGTTTTTGGCAGTATGCGATTAAATATATAAATGGAATATAAAAAATGTTTCCATAACAGCCAGGCTCAAAGTTACCAACCAAAAAGCACTAAACCAAATTAATCTGTCTAGCTGTATGCATTAAAATCAGAGGTTTAGTTGCATGTATTTGCAAATACCTGTGTGAGCTGCAGGCCCCGCCAAGGCGCTCTGTGTACTGCAATTCTAACTATGAATTTTAAAGTCTCCTAAAAAGGAGCACAGGAGTGCTAATCCATAGATAGGGGCAGGGCCGATCCACCCTATAGGCTTACAATGCAAGCCGCTTAGGGCCCCGCAAAGCTGGGGAGGGCCCCCTAAATTACTAGAGGCTCCGCCTGGTGAGAAGTCATTTTCAGCCCCTCATCCAGCTTCTCGACTGCACTGTATTGTGACATGTCATTTCCGACAGCAGAAGAACACCCCCCCCCCCCGCTTCTCATCTTTAAGCTTTAATGTGACATGTTACTGTCGACAGCAAACCCCTCCCCCACTTTAACGTGACATGTCTTTTTACTTAGGGCCCCAGGGAGGCCAGGATCGGCACTGGATAGGGGGCAGGGGATCACCTAACCATGCCCCTACCTATAGTGGGTCTAGCAAAAAGGAGCACTGGAAAAACAAAAGAAATGCAAGAGTGGAACCAAACATGCCTACCAAACCAAAATACCACCAAACTAAAGGTGGACCACATCAACCTGGGTCAGCTAGTCAAAAAATGACAATGCATAATTAACTGTCGGTGGTAGATCTGTGCAGGCAATTTATAAGTAAATTAGCCTAAATGAACAGAAAGTGGGATCCTGTTTCTAGAATGGCACTGTTGGTGGGAAGGACTAAAAAAATTGAGTATGAGGCACTCTCCCCCCCACCACTGCCCACCTGTTCGAATGTGGTGCATCTCTAAGGCCGCGTACACACGATCTGACTAACCCGATGAGAATGGTCCGATGTATATGATTATCTCCTTTTTGCCTGTAAAGATTACACTTTGCTCTATCGCCCTAGCTCCTATCTCCCATCTCCAAAGTCTCTGTTAAAGTAATGGGATCACTTGACCAAAAGAAAGGCTTGAGAGGTGCATGGGGCAGAGCTATATTAAGCTAATAAACACAAAGTCAAGGATTTGCTACTTGAGCTACTAATATCTTTAAATTTATAGATTGTTTTGACATGCAGTTTTCACTGATGGCAAGTCCACTTATGTATTATTTCCTTTTAAGCCCAGCCTCAATTTTCTAAGTTTATGACAGGTTTACTTTAAAGTGCAAGTAAACCAAACAATACGCCTCTTATTTTCTCATTTTTGTCCTGTCTGTCTTTTGGTTAAGCACGTTGATGCAAAACTCTTTTAAAGTATTAGCTGTGATCCTGCTTTTGTAGTTGACATTTGAATAAATACTTCCAACTCAACAAAAATCTTCGAGTATCTGTTTTTGTTATCTTCTGTTAATTTTACTTTGACATATTTAACTTTGAAATAAAAGCAAATGTTGTGCATCATATTATCAAAAACCTTCCTATTCACCCCCATTGGTTTCCTTTTATTTCAAGAAATTTCGATATAAAAGTCTGCTATAAAAAGTATAAAAAATCAGTCACACAATATGCATTTTATGAATGTATACACACCCACAAACATACATATATATACATATTACAAACAATCAAATTTTTTGTGTCTCCATCCATTGAAAAGCAGTGTGGAATATTTTGAATTCTTGGACCTTTAGTACGTTTTTCACACATCCTTATCCTGCTTTCTATATAAAAGAGCTTTATCTCGAGTGTTAGGACAATATTTTCATGTTTAGATTTTTATCTTCTAATAACACTCTTGGGTTTCAGAGTCCAAACCACCCTTTGCTTAACAATTAATACCAGATTTGCAGTCAGACTGGCAGTCATTCCTAATTAATCCAGGGGTTTAGGACTAGGCCAGTGAGACGTCATTCATTAACAGCAGAGATAGAAAATCTGTGCTAAATGACTGGGTTTTTTTGTGTGCTTATGTTCTTTTTTCCCTTCAAAACACTGAATTGACTCTGAATTTGCCCTTATAGAAATATTGTGACTGCTGCTAAATTCGAACATTTCTTGTGTAAAGAAAAAAAAATCCATTCATAGAGTTCCTAAATTACGTTTTTAAATTAATGTTAAAGTGGAGTTTCCATCCCATCTTTTCCCATCTTTTCATTATTGTGCTCATTAGACATAAAACAAGTAAAAAACAAATAACATCATCTCCCTCTAATGCTCCTGAGAAATGTGTGTCATCACTTTCCAGGATTCAGTGCGCTACCCAATTATCACTCCCCATCCAAGACTTCCAGGAAGTAAGTGCTTGTAGGCTTAACAATGCCCACAAGCAAAATTACAACCGTGTGGACCTAGTTTTATAAACTATCTTTTTTGAATAACTATGCGGCGCGGTGGCGGTGATTGTAAAATAGTAAGTGACCGGATTTATATTATAAAAACGCATAATGAAAGGACATACATTTAAAAAATGCTAATTGTGGATGGAACCCCGCTTTAAGCTTCTTCGTTGTTAAGGCAAGTTGTTTGCTAAAGCAGAATTCCACCCAAAAATTTAACTTCCGCTTAACCCACTCCTCACCCCCTTACATGCCACATATGGCATGTAATTTTTTTGGGAGGGGAGTGGGGACTTCAGGAGGATTGGGACTTTCTATCCCACTTCCTCCTTCCACCGAGGGGCTGGTAAGGCAAATAGCTTAATCGCCTTACTGCAGCCCCTCTCTGTATGCGATGGCCTTGGACACGTCACAGGTCCTAGGTGATTGCCTGTCCAATCGGACGGCGCAGCCCCACTTGCGCATTGCACAGTGCCGCTCGCGCATTCGCAGTGGGTGCCCGGCCGTGAAGCCGAAAGCTGTCACGGCCGGGTGCCCACACTTGGAATGAAGACGCCGGCCGGAGAATGGGGGAGAGGAGCGGAGCCCCGGCCGGCGCGTCGCTGGAACCGTGTAGCAGGTAAGTGTATGTCTGTTAAAAGCCAGCAGCTACACTTTTTGTAGCTGCTGAGTTTTAATAAACATAAAAAAAGGCTGGAACACCCCTTTAAGGTACCATGATTTTCAGATTGTAGTTCAGAAACAAAGCATCATTTATTTGCTAATATTATTTGTATTGCGAGGTACTAACACAATATCTGTTGTACTAGTTAAATTGACTTACTGTCCACCAATGACTATTAATAAGGGTAGTTCCCTCTTTCTTTTGTTCCTCTGCAAAGGAGTACCTTGTCACCACCTAATACAGTGCCTTGCAAAAGTATTCACCCCATTGGCTTTTTACCTATTTTGTTACATTACAAAAAACAAAAAGGCAAAAAAAACTGCGCTGATCACAAAAATAAGTTACAAGTCAGCAGATAAAATCATGCATTATAAAATCACACATGCCGGCCAGTAACACACAGAGCCCTTCTTCCTTAGTGTGGTGACATCACTGCGTGTCCTCCCAGATGCTTTTCGTCATTCCGTAGACGTTTTTAATGGGAAATGGAAGCTATCCCATTAAAAACGTCTACGGAATGACGAAACGCGTCTGGTAGGACACGCAGTGACGTCACCACGCAGAGGAGGAAGGGCTCCATTTTTTTCCGGCCAGCATCTGTGTTTTTATGCGGCATGATTTTATCTGCTGTCTTGTAAGTACATTTTAATCTTCAAAATAAAAACTAGTTTTATGGAATTACACTATGGTGCGTATTCTCTCCATCTATGTCATCTCGATGAGCTTGTGATCGTGCTGGATACTCTTGTTTTTCCTGGGAACTTGTGATCCTGGGAGTCCACTAAAGCGGCTTTATATCTTGGTGGTGGGTCCTCACTTCAGTATATTTTAGATATCACAGAGGTGTTGTCTTCAGGATCATTGTGTTTATATATGCCAAGTGGCTACCGGGACTTGTGTTTATTTATTTATATACAACTGAGCCTAGGAGACCTAGCATTAATATCACTTATATTGTTTTGGCGCAGCTTTGTTTTTTCTTTTGTTACATTACAGCCTTTAGTTCAATGTTTTTTTTTTTTTATTATCTGAATTATATGTGATGAATCAGAACACAAAAGTCTAAGTTGGTGAAGTAAAATTTGAAATTTATATACATAAAACTATTTTTCAGAAATAAAAAAATGATAATTGGCACGTGTATAGACTCGCCCATTCTGCTTTACATCCTATCGCAAGTGCGCCCGACTCCTAAGCCACTCCTACCTACCAATAGGAAGTGACCCAGGCAATATGGCAACCACTGTAGCGAATATTAGTTACCTAATTATGAGTGCGGGCCATGGGAAAATGGCCGCCATGTGCCCAGTATAGCAGACATTCAGGCGGTGTATTTAAGACATGTAAGTCTCACTAGCGCTATCCCCTAAGGAAGTCACGCGGTGTGACGAGACGCGTAGGGATCGAGGAGCCTCAGAATCCACACGCCTGACGCAAAGAGACCCACCTGACGTCCGTTCTGTTTATGCCCCATATTGGATCATTTTAACTGTGAGTGTGACCTTATGTTTATTAAACTTGATTTTACTTTGCGTGATTGCGCTATGGTCTGTCTTCTTTTCACTATGCACGCTGTCTGAGGCTCTCATTGTCCCGAGCGATCATCTGGCCCATCCACAGAAAAGTGAAAGCCTGACACAATCTCTGGATCAAGAACGAACTCGCTGTTCGTGGGAGATAGGCCCACCATCCATCACCCCCTGGTGAGTGGATGTATGTGTGATACATGCTGTCTGAATAGACGTTCCCTGTACTGTACTTTAACTCGCTTCAAATCTGCTTTATGTTTTACTGCTGAGGAGTGTTACTGCTGCTCGTCCTACTGAGGTACCACCCCCCCCCCTTGGAGGTGGTGTTTTAGGCTCTCCGTGCAATAGCCTTGAGGTGAGGAGCTAGGGAACACCTGAGGTGTCTATCGCTAACACCCTTTCCTGGCATCACAATTTCATCCTTTGACTTTCTTGGACATATGGGATTTTTTTTATGAGAGACTTTATTTTTGTTTATCCAGAGACATTCTTTTTTGGGATGTTTTTTCTGGTCTTACAGCATTTTTTGGTCTAGCACTGTGTGTTAATTTTCTTTATTGCATGGACTTCTTTTACTGGTCTTACACTGCACGGGTTAGTGTATCTGTCACTTTTTGTTTTATTTGGAGTCACCTCCACTGTGATTTATTGTGATTTATAAGGGCTCATTTCCACTGGCTTTTTTACAGCCACTTTTCTGAGCGTTTTTTGCAGCTTAAAAACGCCTGTCCATGTTAGTCTATGGCCTCATGCCCACCATGACGTTTTTGAGCTGTAGATGGCTGAGACGTTTTTAAGCTGCAAAAAAACGCGGGACCAGTGCGTTCTGAAGCTCCAGCAATAGAGCTGTAAAAACGCCAGACATAAAAAAATGCTCAAAAACGCGCACAAACGCGCAAAAAAGCTCAAAAACGCTGCCGTGGCGTTTTTAAAGCTCCAGCTCCAAAAAAAAATATTTTTTTCTAAAATAAACATGGACAGGCGTTTTTAAGCTGTAAAAAACGTGGCTGGAAAAACGCCAGTGGAAATGAAGCCTAACTGTTTATCATATCATGTTGGTTATCATGTTGTTCTAAGTTCACCTTCCCTTATCACATCCATTCACTCAGTCACCTGGGATACTTCTCACCCTTTGTACCCCACTTTCACAGCGCAGACACCACCCCCCCCCCTTTTTTTCATTTGCACTTTCTCTCTGCCTAGGACAGATTATTAGGCGTCTGCTGCAGTACCCCCAGTCCACCTCCCAGTCCACCCCCCTCGGTAGCGCAGGAGGCTTTCTATATATATGTATTCACCCACTTTGTTATAAAGCCATAAAGAGCTCTAGTGCAACCAATTACCTGTGACAAGTGTAGCCGTGGGTCGTTGTGCCGGCATCATCAGTTGTTGGATTGTCATGACTGATGTATATCTACATTGCTGGGTGCTGCTATTGATGCTGGATTTACATTGGGGACATTTTTTTTTAAAACATTTTTCTTGGTGTGGGGCGGGATAGATATCTGAGGGTCATGGTTCTTGTCCTAAGGGGGCTTCCAGATTCCAGTAAAGCCCCCTTTTCCCTGTTGCACCAATGCCCTTTTAGATTCCCATGTCTCTGCTTTCCTGAAGCCTTCTCCACTGGTCACGCCACAATTTGCTGCCAGTGGTAAAACTGGAAAACTTTCTTCATGCCAGTTTCATCAACAGCTTTTTTTTAGGCTGGCCAGCGGGAAATTAGTGAGCATGTCTTTCATCTTGTAACATGGAAGTTGTAAATGCTACGCACTGAACACTTTCAAGTTCAGCTGAAAGTGAAAGACTGCTAAGCTGTAGGGGAGGTGAATGATGACTGTGCTTTTTCTCCAACTCAAGCCCCATACAGACACGACCAAGGTTCTCGGCAGAAACCAGGGGGAACCTCGCTGGGAGCCGCATTCTGCCGAGAACCTCAGCCGTGTGTACGCTCTCGGTGAGCCCCCCGTCGGGAAACCCGTCGAGCAAATAGAGAACAGGTTCTCTATTTGCTCGACGGCCCGTCGGGATGAATGGCTGGTTGCCTTTCCCGACGGGCGGGTCACCGATTCTGACGGCTGGCAGAGAACCTCGACGGGCGGAACGATGTGTTCCGCCCGTCGAGGTTCTCTGCCGTGTGTACGGGGCTTCAGAGTGGAATCATCAGGGGTCGGTTTAGGCCATTAATGTTTCCCTAAAGAGGACCTGTCACAGTGGGTATATATACAGTCACAAGTTGCTTGCTACCTTATAATAACAGCACTTAAGTCCAAAAATGTTTAATAAAACCTAAAATAACCCCTCCCCATACACCCATATCATACACATGTGCACGTTAGAGAATTAGGAAAGAATTTTGTCTATCTTAACATGGCTTGTGCTGCCGGTTATCGTGCAGCTCATTTATTATGAAAGGTTGCTATTGCATCGCAACACATCACCAATCACCACACTCAAAAACACACAACTTTTTTTTTTTTTTTAACACACCATGCCACAATGCACATGATGTGCATGGCACAATGAATGGCACCCCAATATACTTCATCTATGTCTGGTGTTTTGCAGTACCACACACATCTTAAAGAAACCCAGTCACATTGATTGTGGGCAAAGTGACAGTGTCAATGAAAAGCACCCCCCCAACCAACTTATACTTTTCCCCAGAAATCCCCTGCCGCTCCTGCCTTTAGATTAGCAATCAAAACACACCTGTTGCATTCAAATATTGGGAGCATTTGACAATGCTTAGTTCTAGCAGCCAATTGTTAGGCCCAAGCACTGTCACATAATGAACAAGTGATAACAACACCTGAGAGGCATTGATGCTCAATATTTTAATGGGGGCTAGGATGGAGAAAGAAGTAACTGGGATATTATTATTTTACATTTACTAAGACTTTTGGAAGTTTATATGTTGTTTTGTGTGTAATAATGATTTTAATGTATTTATATAGACAATATTGTTTTGATAAAAATTAATAGCATCATTGTGTCATCGTGTCATTGGTCCTGTGCTTTCAGAAAAGCCCCCAAGTACATTCCTTTACATTTTTCAACAGTACACCTAATTTGCCATGTAGTTGTCCACCTTGTTATTTTATTCAGATCTTCTTGTAAAGTTTCTATATCCTGACATGAAGTTATAGCCCTACTTATTTTTGTGATGTCAGCTAAAACTGAGATTGAGCTATATATGCCGGCCTCTATATCATTGGTCAGAATTGGTCCCAGAACAGAGCCTACTTACCACTCCAGACCAGTCCGAGTCCATGTTATTTATCACTACTCTTTGGACATGCCCCTATAACCAGTTTTCTATCCATGACCAAAATCTATGGTTCATGCCTACCTCAGTTTGTAGATTAAAACGGGGGTTCTGGTCACGAATTTAAATAATATAATATTACAGATAACATTAATCCTAATTAATGATCCCCAATCGATCGATTAAAAACTTGCCTCGTTTGCAGCATTGAAAGACGTGGCCTTCGCCATCCAATGTGTGGGCATCTGAAGCCCAGTAAAAATGTGTTTTACTTTTCTCAGTGGAGAGGTGCATGCTGGTTACCTCTCAATCTCACGCGTGCGTAATTAGAGTGCCGCTCATAGCCGCGGTTGTTTGTGCCGTTGTCATAACAACGGACGGGGGCGGAGGAGGAACATCCCGCCCCGTTTTTATGACAACAGAGATAACAGATTTCCTAATCGCATCATTTCCTGTATCGAAATGCTGTGATTTTTCAGCACATAGGAGCGCACAGATTATGACACTACTTTCCCAGGAGTCTGTGCAGCCTAGATTAGAGAGGCGAGGGACCGCGGTGCAGGAAGAAGACAGATTAGGAATTCTGCCAAGCAACAGAGCTTTCAAGTCATGTAAAACGTTTTTTTTTTTTTTTTTTACTTGGTTAATGATATATATTGAAAGCTGTTGATGGTGAGGGTGAGGGTAGAGCTCCACTTTAATTTAATCTACAGAGAGGTCACAGGGGAGCAGAATCTGGCTGTGCTGTATAGCAGAAGTGCATGGGATCACACAACTGACCATATAGAATTATAATTCATCTGACAGTGGAGAGAACTCACAGATTTACTGTATATGAACTCATTCATCTGCCTGTAATGGTATAAAATGCAATGTAGACATATTATGACTATTTTAATCCCAAATGTTTGTCTCCTGTCAACTCTGCTGAAACTGTTATAAATCTGCCTAATGTTCAACAAAGGTATACAAAGAATATTTCAATTTGTAAAATAGTTTTAGGTTTTTTTAAATTAGAAAGATGGACTTTCCCAGGCAGGTACAGAAGAAAACTAGACGTTAAATCATCTGAATATTTGATTTAATGGTGCAGATTTTTTTTTTTTTTAAACTGGTGTGAACTAAAATGAGTAAACATTGAAATCGCTTAAAAATATAAAATTTTGGTAATGTCATCCAATTCTTGGATGAGGTCTAAATGTGAATATGCTGACTAACAGTAAATTGAAAACTAAATGTATACAATCGGCACCATCTGGTCAAAAATGGTTGGAATGCTAATTTCCTAATGTGTTTAAATAAATTTGACATAAAAAGCTCTATCGTAAACAAAGAACATGCAGCAATTGCGAGCTCAGTCAGTTCTTTTGTGCCTCCCTACAACTCTATATCATTGAACAATATGGAATTTCTGGCTGATCCTAACATCGGTGGTTAACATTACTTGAAGATTTTTCCTTTTTATTCGAACTTCCAAAAAAGGTTTTTTCTTTTTCCTTTCCACAGAGTTGCAAATTCCTCAGCTTGGAGAGGGGCAGGAAGAGTAAAAAAAGAGACCTCTTTTACGATGTGAAAAGAGAGCGCATGTTTTAGATTCTATAAAAAACTAATCCGTCTTTTGCTAAGACACTTCATTGCCTTAAAGCAGAAGACAAACTATATCATAAAAAAGAGAAGCAGCATAGAAAAGGGAAAAAGTAGGTCACATTTATTTTGGGCAACCTGCCCTAGGAGTGCAGATTTTCATTTAACCCCAGGAATGCAGTCTCTGCTAAAGCAAAGGTCCACTGGATTAGGTAAACTTTCGTCATTCAGCTGTAGGTAAATTGCAATACGCACATTGTTCTACTACAATTTCAGTACAGTAATCATTCCTGAATAGCATAATAAAATCTGTTCACTGCAGGTCAAAGTTTCAGATCGACTGTATTTTCAGGTGGTTGTAACTGTCTTAGCGCACTTGTAACATAGTTGAGTACTTTAAGTAATGTAAGTGTAATGCTTTTTTTATTTGCGCTAACAGTTGCATTTTCAGTACAAGCTTTTTTGGGCCTATCACCCCTTTTTTCATGAATCAAGCAGTCTGATACTAATTAAATAGGTGCACCACCCAAAAGGGGAAGCTCTGCTTATTTGCCTCCCCTCTGCTGCCCCATTTAGCACCTTTGGGGGGGGGATCGCTCCCACTTCCAGCTGAGTTTACTGCGTCAAATTCAGCAGGAATTTCAGCCCCTCTCCCCCTTACCTGGTTTTCCTTAGTTTAGATGATGATGGCAGCACCCGATAGCCGATTGAGAGATCTGCCCAGGTGAAGATTCCTGCACAGGTAAGAACCTTTATATAAGGCTCCATGCACACTGAAGCACATAAACGCCTCTATGTCATCCAATGTGTTCATGCACACATCAATATGGGGACAAGGTGCTTTGGGTGGGGGGTGCAGGGAAAGCACCCACCCCCTATGTTGAGGGTATGTGGCCTGTTATGGTCCAGGTGGGGGGCGCTCACTCACCCACCCACCCTGACCTGCCAGGCTCTGTGCTCGAATCAGTGTTTGGTTTTTGGGTATAGGGGTTCCCCATAAAAGCCATACTAGACCGAAGTGACTGGTATCACCCGAGGAGGTAACCCGGGGGTTCCCTTCATCCTCAGCACACAAGTCGGATCATGATGATCCAACTTCTGGTGCCACTTCTATTCAAATCAACGGGCTCCCATAGGGAACCATTGATTTTGAATAGAGGCAGAGAAACGTGGCTAAAAGCTAGGGTCGCTAAACCTGCATTGACGGCAATGCAAAACGCTGCTAAACGCTCACGTTTTTAAAGCAGCCTTTTTCTTGCCAGCAATCAGACGTTCAGGATGACTTTTTTGAGTACTGTGTGCATGGAGCCTAAAAGTATTTTCTGCAGGAGCCTGAAGCTCCTTTTTAAACATTTGTGTATAAGTACGCTTGGTCCGAGAAGGAGGATGTGGTAGGCCGCCAAAAGCTTGTCCGAAAATGTTAGTACAAATATTATTATTATTATTATTAGGTAATATAACTAAGTATAATAATAAGTATCATGGACAGTACAGATCAATTTCACTAATCAGCATAAGAGATTTTAAAGGAAACCTTTGAAGATTTGAGTCCATTATATTTTAGTAAAGTAAATATATTTTTAAACTTTATTTTATATTTTTTTACTATTAAGCCATGATCTTTATTTTAAAAATATGATTTATTTTTTTCAGGCCCAAAGATTTATGTTGTGCTCTGAACTATTATTCATTTGTTATGCATTAAATGTTTATTGTAATACATATACATTTGGGGTGCTTAAGGGCTCGTTCACACCATACATGCATGAAAACTGATGTGAAATCTGTGCAGACTTCACTTGCAGAGACATCAGTTTACCTCAGTTTTCTTGCACATGGACATCAGTTTGTATGCACGTCAGTAATGTGCCCTATTCACACCAATGCTGGTCATATCAATTTTTTTCCCATGCAGAAAACTGTAAACACATCGCAAATTCCTGTGTAGAAAAAAAAAAGTGATAGTAGTGCTGTGGTGTGAACAGGGCACATAGAGGACAATTTTTTGTTGTTGTTGTGCCCTTGCAGAATGCAAGTTTTACCAGACCGAGCGCTTCAGTCTCGTACTTGATTCAGAACATGCGTGGAATTTTGTGCGTCGGAATTGTCTACACAAGCTCTGAATTTGCGAGAACGGATTTTGATGTCGGAAAATTTGAGAACCAGTTCTCAAATTTTTGTTGTCGGAAATTCCGACAGCAAATGTTCGATGAAGCCTACACAATCAGAATTTCCAACAACAAGCTCACAACGAATATTTGTCGTCGGAAATTCCGATCGTGTGTACGCGGCATTAAAATTTATTAGGCATAGAAGGGTAAGGTAAGGAAAGTTGCAGAGTTCTGAATAAGTCAGACGGCAAGAAGATATCAGGTACTTTTGGTTTCTCATAATTCACATAAAGGCATGATAACCTACAAAAGTGCTTGAGAAAAGTAGCTAAGCTGGCCAAATGAATTATAAGATTCATAAGCAATAAGATAATATCTGTATACAAGCTTAGTTTGAGATGATGGATGGATAAACACTCACACATGGCGCCAAGATTGTTTCTAATAGGAATCACCGGGTGCTTGTCTTGTCCCACTCCAAATTGGGAAGGAGCTTGGTTTAAAACCATCATACTTTACATGGGCTGTAAGAGTAGAGAACAGCAGAGATAACCATTTGCATATATCAGGACCAAAGCAATATTTCTGTAGTATGCAGCTCTAAAACTGGCAAGAAAATTAATCAAAAGTTTTTTTTTTTTTTTATAATCAAGGGAGGGCAGCATAAAAGGTATCTTACATTTCCTAAGAGCATCTATCAGAAGAGTTATCTTGCAGACATCTGCTGCCTGCCTAAAGAGCATGAAGCCCACTTGATTTTTGTGGATCAACTGACCCATACCTGTATTCTAGCCCTGTACACACGACCCGGATTCTCGAGATTCATGGCAAGATTCTCTTGCCGGCTGAGTGATAGATATGTGCATTCCCGTTCGTACGAATGTTATTTTCGTACGAAAATGTTAATTTTCGTACCCGCGGGATAATGTGTACATACGAAAAAATTAAAGCACCAAAATACGAAAACGACGGAATTACGAATGAGCCGCATAACAAACAACCGCAAATACGAACGAACGATCCGACGAAAAAAAACACAAAACAAAAACGGCAAAAGAACGAAAATTACATCTATAACAAAAGATTTGCATTCTGTATTTAGTTTGAATCCTTTTTCTGTTTGTTTTCAGTCATATGTTCATTGTTCATATGACATCTATAACAAAAGATTTGCATGCTGTATTTTGAATTCCTATTTTCTGTTTGTATTTTGTATTCAAAATACAGAATGCAAATCTTTTGTTATAGATGTCATATGAACATACAACTGAAAATAGCAAAAGAAAAGGGTTTCAAGATACAGAATGCAAATCTTTTGTTATAGATGTCATTTTCGGTTTTTTGAATGGGCAGTGAGTGAGTGTAGTTAGTGAAGCAGCTTCTCTTTTGTGCTGAGTACACTAGTACAGTGAGTAGTACAGTAAAGCCAAATAAACTTTTCTGTGGATTTTCATCTGAAGGGAGACCAGTTGGCCAGACTTTTGAACCCAAAAATGGTTTTCTGATGTAGTTTGAAAACGAACAAATTTTCTGAGAACGAACGGAAAACGATTGTTTTTATGTTTGTGGTTAAAAAAGTCTGACCAAGTGTATGGGGCTTAACAATAGTTAATATGGATGAGCCGCGTGTTGAAAGTGCCGCGAATCCCGCAATATATTTACGAAAGTACAAAATGACGAAAATCCTTTTTCTGTTCATATTTTCAGTCGCATGTTCATATGACATAGATGTCATATGAACATGCGACTGAAAATACTAACAGAAAAAGGATTTTCGTCATTTTGTACTTTCGTAAATATATCGCGGGATTCGCGGGACTTTCAACACGCGGCTCATCCATATTTTCTATTTTCAGTCGTATGTTCATATGACATCTATAACAAAAGATTTGCATTCTGTATTTTGAATACAAAATACGAACAGAAAATAGGAATTCAAAATACAGAATGCAAATCTTTTGTTATAGATGTCATATGAACATACGACTGAACATAGCAAAAGAAAAGGGTTTCAAGATACAGAATGCAAATCATTGATGAAAATTCACGAAAATTATTGTCTAACAAGTAACGAACATGAATTAAACAGAATAACGAACCATTCCGCATGTACGAAAATAAAACGGTAACGAAAATACGAAACGATCGGAATCCGAAAAAATCGCGTAGTACAAACAACGAACGGGAACGAACAGGAAAACGGGCATCATACGAAAAATGAACGGAAACGAAAAAACGAAACGATACGAAACGGAACAAAAAAACACATTTTTTTTCTGTGCACATGTCTACTGAGTGCACACACGTATGAGTCAAAATAACCGCCGTTCTTTTGAATGGCATGAACGCGGTGATATCATCGACTATGACGAGAATGCGCTCGTCACATTCGATGCCGTCGCCGCCATCTAACTTCACCCTACCTATGCCTTGGAAGCTACCGCGCATGCGTCAAAGTCATTTTGAGCATGCGCAGGTTTCCATGGAGACAGGTAAGTATACACACACCGAGAATCACAACGAGAAAATTGAGAGCAGGTTCTCTATTTTTCTCATCTAGATTCTGGGCAGTTTTCTCAACGAGAAACCTCAAAGCCTCATACACACGCATGGTTTACTTGGCAAAAAAGCTCTGCCAACTGTTTTCTTGCTGTTTCTTGCCGAGAAAACCGTGCGTGTGTACGAGGCTTAAAGGGGTTGTAAAGGTACACGTTTTTTTACCTTAATGCATCCTATGCATTAAGGTAAAAAAACATCTCACAGCACCGCCCCCCCCCCGAGCCCCCGTTGTACTTACCTGACCATTCGAATCTCCCGGGCGCGTCCACGCTCGTCCTCTTCGGTTCCCAGCCTGGCCGTTGATTGGCTAGGCTGGGCGGATTGATAGCAGCGCAGCCATTTGCTAGCGCTGCTGTCAATCAGAGCAGATGACGCGGCGCGCCGGGGGCGGAGCCGAGTGATACAGTCGGCGGCTATGGCCGCCGCTGTATCACGGGAGCGCGCTCGCAAAAGCTTTCCTCCATGCGAGCGCCCTCGCATGAAGAGGGAAAGCTTTTGCGAGGAGGAGCCCAGACAGCCGCCGAGGGACCCCAGAAGACAGCTTTCCGGGCCACTCTGTGCAAAACGAACTGCACAGTGGAGGTAAGTATCACATGTTTGTTATTTTTTTTAAACAAAAGCCCTGACTTTAGTGTCCCTTTAAGTCTGTTTACCAGGATTTTATCTTAAAGTGGTAGTAAAGTCTTTAGGGCTTACCTGTAGGTATAAAGAATATCTCCTAAACCTGTACGGTTTAGGAGATATTCCCCTTCGCAATGCGCCGCTGATTGCAGGGGATCCTCGGCTAAAGGGCCAGCAGCCGCCGGACCTTGCTGGAATGAAATCTCCCGCACGCATGCTTGGGAGTGACGACATCGCCGCTCCAGCAAATCACAGCGCTGGAGCGTCAATACCCGGAAGACACGCCGAGGCAAGATGACATCTCGCTCGGCGTGGACCAGGTAAGTTCTCTCCACCTTGTTTTAAGGTATTTCATAAGTAAGTATTTCATAATGAGCTAGTATGCGGGGGCATACTAGCTCATTATGGCTTTTGCCTTACAAGTGTAAAAAAAAAAAAAATGCGGGTATACAACCGCTTTAATGTCAACATTCAGTAGTCATATGGGCATATAATTGGACCAAAGTCTATCTTCAGAATTTGGTTTAGGTATACATATTTTTACCACTAGGAAATCCTATTTGATAGCATAGCTGTTGTACAATTCATTGAAAGCATTATTAATGGAGCTAACAAATCAGAAAATATAGGTATCTTTTATAGAACAAAAAAAGGTTTGGTTTAAGACACACTTTTTTTTAGGTGTTGCTTTGCATACGTACAGAATGGTAATTTTAGAAGTATGGGGAAGTTGAATTATGAGTGACTAGGTAGCATTCCTTTTGCCATTTTATTTAGTTAAGTCTGTTTCCAAATATATAAATGTATTTTTACAGAGCAACAGTTTATAGAATTTTTTATTTTTTTTTCCACACTTCATCCTTCTTTACCTTATTTACAAATTTGTACCTATGGAGTTTTATAAGTACAATAGATACAATTCTGGATCCTGTTGCATATAATCAAAATAAAATGAATTGCTATAACTTAATGCGCTATGCTGATCACCATTATACATTTTCTTAATTTCTGTATCTATATTATTGAACTCGACCTTAAACATTTTTGTATGCAAAACAGATCAGTTCAGAAATAATTTCCTGTATAATTTAAGCTCCAGTTATTTTTTTAATTAAACAGAATAAACTCATTTTTATTTTGGGGGCTGGTAGAGTGGATTATAGGAACACAAGACGACTGTGAATAGCTTTAAAAAATAACAACACGGGTGAATATTTTAAGTCTCTATAATTTCACTTTTTAATTAACTGGATTATTTAAAGATTAGTGTTATATTACATTTCACACCACTGGCCAATAATATCTTAGCTGAACTCAAAGTATTTTCATTTATATGTAAGGATTTACATTCAGCAGCAGTTAACTCCTGGTTTGCAAGAAAGTTTAAAGGAGTTATTTATAAAACTACTAGTCAAGTCAATCATTTTTATAAATGTGTTATTTATATGTAAAGTGCATGGCATTCAGATATGTATCATTCAGTAGATAGCTACCATCGCATAAGTTAGTCATATATCAGTGTCACCAATTACTCAAAGGATACTCGGAATAATCAGCAGGAGAGATGTGGAGTTACTACCTTTTAATTTAGGTTGGTCAAAAGAACTTCCAGCATGCTGGGACATGTGAGTGATTAGTTCTAACTTTTCAGAAGAAGTTTTTTTTTCTTATTTCATTGGCTCAGAAACAGAAGTTGCAGTTGTCAATATAAATAGAGAATGTAGTCATTTTATCTAGGTATGGATTTTGATGCACATCTGATGCTGGCTATAGACTTTCTATCAATAGCATGCAATCCACCAAGTCTCAGCACCATTTCTACGTAAACTGTGCAGACTAGGGTAAAAAGGTTGTTCCTCCATAGAATTAGTACAGTGAGTGAGTGCTGTCACCATTAGAACAAGACAGATTTACCAGTTAAAATATATGGGGAATAAGTCTTAAAAAAGAAAATGATTAAAGTCATCACAATCAAAGACTGGTAACCTGCCATTTATTCATTTTTGTTTTGGGGTTTCTATCCACTTTAACACCAACAAGAATTGTATATACTAAACTTGTAGCGCACTAGACATGTGCGATTCAGTTCGTACCGAATGGATTTTAATACGAATTTGTAAGTATTCATACATTCGGATCAATTCGAACATCCGAATAGCTGAAAGAACCAAAATACGAAAATTACGAAATTACGAATAAGCAAAATAACGAACATGCGAAAATTCAAACTTACAAATTGACAAACTTATGAAAATACGAAACACCGAAACAGTAAAAGAACAAAAATTACAACTATAACGAATGATTTGCATTTATCCGCATGTTCAAAAGAAAACTAAAATATATTACAAATGACCGCAATGTATTTATGAGAGTATGAAGGCATTCTAAGCACAGTAGGAGTCTATAGCTGCGTGTTGAAAACAAAAGCAAAATACGAGATTGCGAATGACTGCAATGTATTTACGAAAGTATGAATTCCTTCGAAGCGCGGTAGTAGATACGAATCAACGAAAACAAAACAATGTTACGAATCAACCGAAAAGGCAATCTCACAAAAGTAACAATTACTAAATTACGGGTAGTGTACCGAATATACAAAAATTATTATCTAACAAAATTACAAATTACAAATCAAAGAAAATTAATTAGACAGAAAGTATTATTCAGTATCAACGAAAATAATACTGTTACAAAAATACGAACGAGTCTGAATATGAATACTTGCGTCTTTCGAAAATTACGAATCTTTATGAATCTACGGAAACGAGACAAAACGTGAACTTGTCTGTCAAGGGACCAGCTCCATCCAGCCCCAGCTCCGTGACAGGTCAGCTCGGGTGCGCTCGTCTTGGCTGCGGGCGCGCATGCGCGGCGTGGCGGCGCGCCGTGTGCACGGGCACGCGCGTGACGGCGCGCGGGAGCACACAATCTCGTTCCGCCCCTGGCCAATCAGAAGCCTGAGCGGCTTATTTAAATCAGCTTCCCACAGTCCTCTGGTTGCTGGTTTGTAAACAGCGTTTGAGTACCTGACTTGTTACCTGTTATTGGATTCTTCACCTGCTTGACCTTTTGCTTACGTTCCCGGACCTCTGCTTTCTCCAATCCCTTGACCTCGGCTTGAACCTGGACTCCCGGCTTTCTCCTGCCCTTTGTACCCCGGCTTGAACATTGGGCTGTCTGCTTCTTTAAAGACCCCTGACCACGGCTTGTCTCCTTGACTTTTCTCCTGCCTTGTCCTTGTCTACCGGAACCTCGCTTCAGTCTTCCCATCTGCTGCAGCTCCGAACCACCCCGGTTGATCTTCCGCCTGTTCCTGCTTGACCTGCCGGATCTGCATCTTCCCGCTGGTACCGGTGCCTCCCGGTGCGTCCTTCCCCCTGTCCCAATCCCAGGGGGAGGATCGCGCCAGGTCGCAAAGGTGAGCCGCCCTCAGCATCTCGGCCTTGGTAAGTGTTCCCGTGATATTGTCTATAGTGCACTAATGTATAAAAGGACTGGTTGCATAAGTAATGTCATATACAAAGACTATTCTTAATTTCTTCATAAAATAGGTCAAAAAGTCCACTTTAACCACTTAAGGACCGCCTACTGCACATTTACGTTGGCAGAATGGCACAGCTGGGCACATCAACGTATATATACGTTGATTTTAGTACCCAGCCGTGGGTCGCGGGCGCGCGCCCGCGACCCGGTCCGAAGCTCCGGGACCGCGGGATTCGCGGACCCGATCGCCGTTGGAGTGCGGCGATCCGTCCCTGGAGCGGAAGAACGGGGAGAGCCGTGTGTACACACGGCTTCCCCGTGCTTCTCTGTGGACGTAGCATCGATCGCGTCATCCCTGTAATAGGGGGACGCGATCGATGACGTCACACCTACAGCCACACCCCCCTACAGTTGTAAACACACACATTAGGTCACACATCCCCTACAGCGCCACCTGTGGTTAACTCCCAAACTGCAACTGTCATTTCCACAGTAAACAATGCAATTTAAATGCATTTTTTGCTGTGAAAATGACAATTGTCCCAAAAATGTGTCAAAATTGTCCGAAGTGTCCGCCATATTGTCGCAGTCACGAAAAAAATCGCTGATCGACACTATTAGTAGTAAAAAAAAAAAAATTATAAAAATGCAATAAAACTATCCCTTATTTTATAAACGCTATAAATTTTGCGAAAACCAACCGATAAACGCTTATTGCGATTTTTTACCAAAAATACGTAGAAGAATACGTATCGGCCTAAACTGAGGAAAAAAAATGTTTTTTTATATATTTTTGGGGGATATTTATTATAGCAAAAAGTAAAAAATATTGAATTTTTTTTTAAATTGTCGCTCTATTTTTGTTTATAGCGCAAAAAATAAAAACCGCAGAGGTGATCAAATACCACCAAAAGAAAGCTCTATTTGTGGGGAAAAAAAGACGCCAATTTTGTTTGGGAGCCACGACTGCGCAATTGTCAGTTAAAACGACGCAGTGCCGAATCGCAAAAAGGGGCAAGGTCCTTTACCTGCATTTTGGTCCGGGTCTTAAGTGGTTAATGTTGACGATCAAGGCAATTACACAAATATCAGTGTGCTTAATACGCAGCTTTAGTGCCCTACAAGGTTGGTATATACAGTTGCTTCACCATAAGGCTCCATTATTTTTCTGAGAGACACAAAGGTTCTTGGACTTTGATTCTCAATGACTTGGGTGTTTCAGACTTTGGCTTTTAGACTGTTTATTACCAACAAGAACTGAAAGTTCCATTCCAGTCTTCGGTATTTTTATTTGACTCATTGCAAGTCTGTATGTGAGAAGTTATCTGAAAAATAGTATGAAAGATGATTTTGTCAAAGAGTGTGAAGGTGCCGAGTTATTATGAGTAGACTTCAAAGGCTGATGACAATGAGTGGTAAACCTTTTTGAGGGTTTAGGGGCTCTCACTGTCTGCTAGCAGTGACTTGAGCACTGAAACAGAAGCCAGATCATGGCTCCACACAGGATGTTCCTCAGAAATAGGGATAAGCCAAACTTACCTGGGATCAGCAAACAGGAGGTTCACCAACCTTTGCCAAAGTTCTGAATGTTAGTTGAAACCCCATCAAAGTCAATGGGAGCCAAATCTAAAGTTCTGGCTATTTTCAAAGCTAGTGGATTGTAAAATATAGGGTTCCTGGACTGGACACCTGGGGACATGTACTCTACTATTGCAAAAAAAAAAAAAAAAATGTTTGTTTAGTGAGGATCAGTGATTTCAATAATACAGTACTTAAACTGAAATATTAATAGTGTTAACATTTCCTTTAAATAACATACTTGGGGCATGTTTTAAATAGGCTCGGAATAATGTATACAAGCTAATGCAACAAAACAGACATTTACCAGAAAAAAAAAAAAAATTACAATGGTCAGTAAAAATCATTTCCTGGCCTGTTTGTGAACAGAGCAGTTATGGATTCCTTTAATTCATATTTAATAGATGAAGAAAAAAAAGCATGCCCCCCCCCCCCCCCAATCCATAGCAGACTTTGACAAAGCATATTTTCCCCATGTTAAGGAGGGCAAGGAAATTTTTCCCACACAACTGGCTTGATGGCTGTGGTGGTCCAACATAGGTATAGAAAACAAATCCTTGTGATCAGTGATTTGCAGCCTGAAATAAAGACAGACACTGTTTTGTTTTACCCAGCTGTATTTACTCAGTGCAACTTATACTGTAACATCAAAGTGAGAGATATAAAACCAAACGTGTCAGAATTTAAATTTTTTATATTTAAAAACAGAATCACAGAGTTGAAAAAAGGATCACCCACCTCCTAAAAATTACATGTAAACGTATTCAGGTGTATCTAATCACCTTCTTAATGGCACACAAATCCATTTGACTTTCAACTGTGATCAGCTATGGTCATTTTGATTAGCTCAGCTTGAAAACAGCTTTGCTGGAGCATTTCAGTCCCTTGTAGTGCACCTGAAGCAATCAACTATGGGTGGCAAGGCACTGTCTCCGGGATAAAGTTGTGGACAGGCACAAGTCAGGAGATGGATACAAAAAAGCTTTAGGCTTTATCAATGCCTAGAAGCACAGTGAAGTCTATTATTAAGAAATGGAAGGTAGTTGGTACAGCCCAGACCCTTACTGGAAAGAGGCAGCCATCACACACCAAAAAACCCCCATAGATCCGGCAACAACCAAAGGGTAAATACAAAGTATATACTGGGAAAATCAGAAAGGGAGGGACAATGTCCTTCCTCACATTGTTCCCCCATAAACGTTTACTGTTCAAACTAAGGTCGGTCAGCATGGATTGAAAACTGGCTACAGGGGCGAGTTCAGAGGGTACTGATAAAAGTACTCAGAATGGTCCGGTGTGGAAAGCGGAGTGCCCCAGGGTTCTGTCCTTGGACCAATCCTATTTAATTTATTCACAAACGACATGGAGGTTGGGATAAATAGCTTGATCTCAGTATTTGTGGACGATACTAAGCTAAGCAGGGCAATCATTTCTTGTTAGGATGTGGAAATCTTGCAAGAGGATCTGAACAATTTAATGGGGTGGGCAACTACATGGCAAATTATATTTAACCTCCCTGGCGGTATGATTCTGTCTGGAATTACGTACCAAAAGCGGTACAATTTTTTGCATGGAAATTTGGCGTTTTATACTGTAGGCTTGTAATTCTTAGGAATAACTCACTTAAATCTGTCCAAACAAGACATCCCGGGTATGATAAAGTTTGAAAAACAAAATCATAATTTTTTATATAATAAATAACTATAAATAATTATAACAAATTATAATGTAATTATAATACAAAATATTCAATAATGTAATCAGCTCAAAAACACTGAAATTTGCTCAGTTGCAGAATTGTCGCTGTCATTATTATTATTTTTTTATGATGAATTTCCCCACAAATCGCTATCGCTCAATTCTGCAAGTGATTATAATTTATTACGCTGTTTTCTAGCTGATCTAAAACCATTTTTGACATAAAGGGACACTTTTGGTTGCTATGGGCAATCTACAGTTTGCAGGGAGAAAGAACACTTTTTATTATGTAAAAGAACATGTAGCGCACTGGGCAGACCACTAGGGACAAGGGGGTGTGTATTTTTTACATACAGTACTGTAATCTATAAGATTACAGTATACTGTATGTAATGTGTTTGTTTACATTTTTGAATTTGGCGCCGTTCTCCGATCCCGTGCGTCGTAACGTCACAGGGAACGGAGATCGACGGCACATGGGGACACTGTGTGAATCGAGCGAGCACTCGCTCGCTCACACAGCGTGGATGCATCGCTGGATCCAGAATCAAGGTAAGCCAGCGCGCGCTGCAGGCTCTGCATAGCTACACCGAGCGTGACTCGGGGATACCGTTCTTAGCACAAAAAAACACTCAGAGTCTTTCTCGGGGATACCGCCAGGCAGGATAATGTAGAAAAATGTAAAATAATGCATTTGGGTGGAAAAAATATGAATGCAAAATACAGGGAGAACCTCTGGGGGAGTTTAGGATGGAAAAGGACCTGGGGGTCCTAGTAGATGATAGGCTAAGCAATGGCATGCAATGCCTTGCTGCTGCAAGCAAAGCAAACAGAATATTTTCATGCATTAAAAAGGGGATTAACTCCAGAGATAAAAATACAATTCTCCCACTCTACAAGACTCTGGTCCAGCTGCGACCTGGAGTATGCAGTCCAGTTCTGGCCACCAGTCCTCGGGAAGGATGTGCTGGAACTGGAGAAAGTCCAGAGAAGGGCAACAAAGCTAATAAAGTGACTGGACGACCTTAGTTATGAGGACATTTTACGAGCACTGAACTTATTCTCACTGGAAAAGAGACGTTTGAGAGAAAATATGATTTCAGTGTACAAATATCGTACTGGTGACCCCACAATAGGGATAAAACTTTTCAGTGAAAGAAAATTGAAAAAGACACGTGGCCATTCACAAAAATTACATAGAGTGTTCTTTACTGTAAGAGCAGTAAAGATGTGGAATTCTCTTCGACAGGCAGTGATTTCAGCAGGGAGCATTAATAATAATAAAAAAAAAAAAAATTAGATAAGCACCTGAATGACCAAAACATACACATATATACAAGGTAATATTGACTTATAATCACACACATAGGTTGGACTGGATGGACTTTTTTCAACCTCACCTACTATGTAACTACTGTATGGATTAAATGTTCCCTACCCGGGTAGCATGGGCCCCTTTCTTTTACATGGCATTGGTGAGGCCGGGCCCCCCTTGGGTTTGCCCTGCACCTTGTCGCGTGTGTGTGCACTGGTGTGTGTGGAGTGCATGACCCGCTCCGCTTTGGGGTGGGGAAGCGCCCTGTGCTACAGATACAGTTGTCCTCTTGGCCACAAGGCGCATGCACATCAACAAACAATGCACGCAAATTGGTTGGTACGCGCTTAGATTGAGTGCCTCAGTGCTTTATAAAAATATTTTAGATTTTTTGTTTTTTACATAGTTAGACCTCTATCACACTGGGGCATTTTTCAAAAATAGCGCATGTAAAGTGCCTGAAAAATGGCTCCCCTGCAGTCTCAGTGTGAAAGCCAGAGGGACCTTAGTTAGAGTGCAAAAAAGACACCTAGTTCATCAAAAGTCCATCTAGTTCAACCCAAAAAAATAATCCCATATACACAACCCTTTATCAGATGGAGGCAAAAAAAACAGCAGAGTATGATCCAATTTGCTACAGCAGGGGAACAAGTTCCTTCCTGACCCCCCAAGAGGCAATCCGATTTTCCATGGATCAAATTTTGCTATAAATGTTAGTACCCAGTTATATTATGTACATTTAGGAAAGAATCCAAGCCTTTTTTCTATTCCACATTTTCACAGCTCTTACAGTAAAGAAACCTTTCTGTATTTGGAGATTAAATCTGTTTTCCTCTAGACGTAAAGAGTGCCCCCTTGCCCTCTGTGATGACCTAAAAGTAAATAACTGAACACCAAATTCACTATATTGACCATTTATGTATTTGTACGTGTTTCTCATATCCCCCCCTTAATCTCCTCTTCTCAAGAGGGAATACATTCAGTTCCTCTAATCTTTCCTGATAGCTGAGCTCCTCCATGCCTCTTATCAGTTTGGTTGCCCTTCTCTTCAGTCTGCACCTTCTCCAGTTCCTCAATATTCTTTTTGAGAACTGGGGTCAAAAACGTAACTGCATATTCCAGATGAGGTTTTACTAATGATTTGTACAGGGGGGGGGGGGTGATATCTCTCTCTCTGGAGTCCATACCTCTCTTAATACAAGAAAAGACTTTGCTTGCTTTGGAAACCGCAGCTTGCCATTGCATGCCATTATTGAGTTTATGATCTACCAAAGCCCCCGAATCCTTCTCCACCATTGATTCTGCCAGTTGTACTCCTCCTAGTATGTATGACGCATGCATATTCTTAGCCCCCAAGTGCATAACTTTACATTTATCAACATTAAACCTTATTTGCCACTTAGTTGCCCAATTAGACAGAGTATTGAGGTCGGCTTGTAAATTGGAGACATCCTGTAAGGACGTTATTCCACTGCATAGCTTGGTGTCATCTGCAAAGACAGAAATGTTACTTTTAATCCCTGACCCAATATCATTTATAAAGTTATTAAAAATGAAGGGTCCCAGCACTGGACCTTGGGGTACACCACTGATAACCTTTTAGCCAGTTTTCTATCCATTTACAAACTGATCTTTCCAAGCCTGTAGACTTTACCTTACACATGAGCTGTGTGTGGGGGACTGTATCGAATGCTTTTGCAAAATCCAAGTATACAACGTCCAGTTGTTTAGGGCTAACAACTTTTGATGTCTCTCAAATGTGGCCCTTGTTTGTAGGTGGAGCGGATACTCTGTAGGTTTTTTGCTTTTATCCCAATGTATGAAGTCACAAGAAAATAATGTGTTATTCAAAATTTTGGAACATGTCCTGTTATAGAGTCATGTAGACATGTGCGATTTGTTTAGTTACAAATTAGTTGTTTAACAAATTTAGACAAATTAGTTCATTCTGAAAGATTTTCCGAATTTTTCTGAATGTTCATAAATTAGAAAATTTGTAAATTCAAAAATGCAAAAATTTGGAAATTCTAAAATTCTAAATTTCGGAAATTCGAGAATCAGAAAATTCTTAATTTTGGAAATTTGAAAATCAAAAAATTTGAGATCACAGTCACTCATCGCAGTCACTTAAGAGCCCATTCACACAGGGACGACTTTGGATTCTACTTCAAATCACCCCAAGTCGCCCCTAGTTGCCTCAAGTCGTGCTGCATGAGAAAATCAATGTACGTGAATGGAGCCTTAATGTACACTGCTGCAGTCGCTCCAACTTCAAAAAAGGTTCCTGTACTGCTTCAATCCGACTTCTAGGCAACTTGTACCCATTGATTTCAATGGAAGTTGCCTCAGAAGTCGGATCAGTGTCTTAATTGAAGCAACAATACAGGAAGAGAACATACATTTCTCAGTCAAACCCCTCCCTCCCACAGAGCAGATTCTTGATTGATTGGCCACTGGAAAGTCTCCTGTCCCGGAGGTGACTTGAAGTTGCCTTGTGAGTTGCCTGATGATTCATACTCAAGTCGTGTCCAAGTTGCCTCCCAAAGTCGTGCTGGAAGTCATGTTGCCTCGGTGTGAATGTGCTCTCAGCACTTTATTTATTTGTTCATATAAGATATTGTGGACGTTATTTCAGCACCAACTAGGAATAAAGAGTTACTAGATCTACGGATTACCAACAATACAGACTTAATCGCGGATATGAAATTACAGGGAAATTTGGGAAACAGCAATCATAGGTCAATTGGCTTCAGTATAAATCACACAAATAGGAAACATACGTGAAATACAAAGACACTGAGGCCCAGATTCAGAGAGAATTGAATTCTCGTAGCGTATCAGAAATACACTACGCCACCGTTTTTTACCTGGCTCTACGTGGAATCCAGGTAGATTTTGTCCAGTAAACGACGGCGGCGTAGTGTATTTCTCCCGTCGCAATCCATCTAGACGAGTAGGGGGCGTGAAGGATTTAAAATAGGCGCGTTCCCGCGGCGATCGAACTGCGCATGCTCCGTTCGCAAATTTCCCGCCGTGCATTGCGCGAAATCACGTCGTTACGTCATTCGTTGTTTGAGTAGCGTCGTTTACGGACATTTCTATTCCCGAACGAGTTACGCAAAAAAAAATAATAATAATTTAAATTCGACGCGGGAACGACGGCCATACTTAACATGGGCTACGCACCGTTAGACCAGCAAAAAGCTGGTCTAACAGTACGTAAAAAAAAAAAGACGTAAGCGATTGTGAAGACCGCTCGTATGTTCGTGGATCGCCGTAAAAACACATTTGCATATCCCGACGCATGAAAACGACGCGAACTCCTCCCAGCGGCCGCAAAAATATCGCAGCGTAGATCCGAAGGCTTACGAAGACGTAAGCCTCTCGGATCGAAGCCCGAAGCCGCCGTATCATGGTTTGAGGATTCAAACTAGTGATACGGTGCGCGAAATTTGAAATTACTCCTGTCTAACACCAGTTAGACAGACGTAATTGCTTTATGAATCTGGGCCTGAATTTCTAAAGAGCCGACTTTCCTAAACGATGAACCTTGCTAGAAGGCATAAATTGGGATACAATCTTAGGAACAAAGAACACGGAGGAGAGATGGGTTCGCTTTAGGAGCATATTAAATAAGGGCATTAGCCAGTGAATCCTATTGGATAATACATTTAAAAGAGTGAACAAAAGTCCTGGATGGCTTAACTCCAATGTAAAAATGCATATAAAAGTAAAAGAGAAGACCATCACAAAATACAAGGTTGAGGGATCATCATCAGCATTTAGACTTTATAAAGAATGCAACAAGAAATGTTGCATTGTGATAGACCTTTGTGTTGGTCAATCACATATATCAATAAATTACATTTATGTTTTTGGTTGTAAACATGTCAAAATGTGGAAAATGTCAATGGGTATGAATGAATACAAAGCTTCCACTATTTGGCGGAGCTGGTAAGTTGGGCAGATGAAATCAAAGGTTCCACCTTAGTCACAGAATGCATTGGTAGTGCTCAACCAGGCTGTCAGGTCACCTGAGGCACGGTGACAAGTGCACCCTGTAGGAGACAGGGATGCACCACATGGTAGTGAACCCTTACCGACTGTGCTGCAATCAGGGAGAAGTCGTGAACCCAAGATCCCCTAGGGCGCGGAATCTAAGACCCAGCTTGTCTTCACCAGAGCCTATTGTGGTGAGGATGGGTTTTGCCGCAACTGGATCCAAGTCGCGACCCCTGGAATTCCCTGGGTCACGCTCCACAAGGTGAGAGGGGAAGCAGTCAGCAAGACAAGCGTAGTGATGGAAGCCGAGGTCGGGGTAACTGGCAGAACAGGGTAACCAGGGGAGAGGCCAAAAGGTCGGGTCACAGGCAAGCAAGCGTGGTCAGGGACGAGCCGAATCGGTACACTGGAAGCTAACAATACACAGCAGACAGGAACTAGGCAAGAACACTGGTTGAACAGCCCTGAAGGCCAGTAGTGCAAGAGTTAATATAGACTTCCTGTATGGCTCCACCCAGGCCATCCCAGGAAGTAAAGGAGATAAAAGGGTGAGCAGAACAGGGTCAGGCCTCTTAATGGACAGATGAAGGACAGGTAAGCTGCCAGAGTATTACATATCCATGACACAGGCTCTATTTTGTTCTGGGAGCAGGACAGCAAATCCTGTAGAGCTGCCAGAATAAAGCGATGTATACTGTATGTAACTGATGGTATATACAGTTTATGCAGCACACCCAACAAGCGCATCTGTTAGTGCAGTAAATAATTTGATTGGTCCAGATTGGTTCAAACTAACTATTTAAACATTAATCATGGAGTTAGACTATAAAGGCACACATAGGTAACAGTTGTTTTCTATAGGACCATTCAGTGACCTGTGTTTATCTAGCGGGGAAAATGCAGTTTACCACACATTGTATAAAGGAAGCCCCTACTCTCCTGTGTGTAATTCCCATGTTGTCCAGGCAAGGGCTTATTTACACCAGCAGTTGCGTTGTTTTGTTTTTTCTCATTATCTTTAACACTGTTACTAACTCCAATGTATGGTATGCATTGATGGTAACAGGGGTTTTTGCACAAACTACCGGCTGTTAATACAGCTGTGAGAGTGTTTATACTTTACAAGCCGGCAGTCTGCTTTCAAATGCAAATGATTGCTTTCCCTAACCCCTGAATGCTAACGGAGAAATCTGCACTCCATTAGCAATCCATAGAGGGCACCTCTTAGTTACACTTTAACCCCTTGGTGCCGACACCTCCCGCTCCTTTAAGAGATTAAGACTTCTGGGGGCAGGGCTTATGGACATGTACAGTAACTGCCGTGATTGCCTGTCTAGGCGGTCACATGATCATAAAGCTCCACATCACAAGTGACGATCGTGAGCTTTCTGTTAGCTGCCGGTAACTGTGCAGGGAGCAGGCAAGGGCATGTGCTCTCGGCACAGCTCTATTTGCCCTAATGCACGCAAATATGCGACCACTCTGCGCCAAGGCCCATCTGCCAAGAAGCCGCATATTTGCGTGTGAACGGCACCAAGAGGTTAATAAAACCAAAGAACTCTAGGCAAAATTCACAATGTTTTTTTGCTTAATACCGTGTACACACGGTCGGAAAATCCAACCGTGTGTAGGCTCCATCGGACATTTGTTGTCGGAATTTCCGACAACAAATGTTTGAGAGACAGTTCTCAATTTTTCCAACAACAAAAGTTCTTTTTGAAATTCCGGTCGTCTGTACCCAATTTCGACGCACAAAACTCCTACGCATGTTTGGAATCATTGAACTTTATTTTTCTCGGCTTTTCTCAGAAATTCTGCCAGCAAAAGTCCGATGGAGCCTACACATGGTCGGAATTTCTGTTCAAAAGCTCACATCCGACTTTTGCTGTCGGAATTTCCAATCGTGTGTCTACGGGGCATAACTCCACATCACATCCTATTGGTTGAACTAGATAGACTTATGACTTTTTTTCTGCTCGCGGTCACGCTCTGTGCCACCTCCTAGCCTTTATGCAAGAGGAGCCGAGCGTGGCTGAGCATAGCCGAGTGTACCCGAGTGTGCTGCGCTCGGTATATGTTGGCGGCGGTGATCAGAGACAGCGCGGGAGAAGCGGAGAGGACTCCACCTAGGCTGTAAGTAATTCATTTTTTTCCAGGAATTTCCCTTCTAGAGTATGGGTGCGTGCTATATGCTATAAGCACTATGAGTGAGTGAGAAACTTATATAGCGCAACACATTCGAACTGAATCGCCTCTGGGCGCTGTATCCATACTCTGAGTGAGACCATGTGACCTCAGAAGAGATGGGTTTTAATTCCTCTCTTGAAGGCCAGGTGGTCCAACTCCAGTCGAGTGGTGGTTGGCAGCGTGTTCCATTGTCGAGGTCCATGGACAGCAAACCTTCGATCTCCTTTGGATTTGGATTTGGCTTTGGGTATCTGGACAAGGTTTTGATTGGTGGATCGCAAAATACCATTGGGTTGTGTACTTTTATTTTTTCACATAGATATTGGGGGGCGTTTCCGTGGATGTACTTATGCATTAGACAGAGTATATAGGAAGATAAATACAGTAATTAAATCCGCAAGGGCTTTTTTTTACCACTACTATTCCTTTATATTGGCTTTTAAAATGTACAAATGCAGAAATTTAAAATTTGGCTGAAAGCTTAACTCTAAGAAACACTTTTTGAAAGATAAAAAGTGCATTTTATATACAACTATAGAGATCAGACCAAAATGAGGGACAAATTAGGAGAAAAGAGGGACATTGCTTCAAATCAGGGACAGTCCTTCGAAATCAGGGACAGTTAGGAGCTATGTGATATCCCTTAAAGGAATCTTCTGGTGAAAGCCCATGCTTCTTAGGTCATTGATTGGAGTAGCCTGCCAGCGATAGAGGCATCACACTACCTATGGCATTTACAAAAACATAGCACATCAAAATGCTTTTTCCTTAGATAGTTCTAGGTTTCAGCATTAATACAATCATGGTGACTTGGCCTGTCACATCTTTATAACCAAATCCTTTTCAGATAATTCATTTATCTAGCTGTTGCTCAGTATGTTAGTTTTTTTAAAGGCATTTGGTCAAAGAAATGATGAATAATGCGTGCACACACCTGAGAGCTGTCTCCAGCAGATAGGACACTTTGGCACATGTCCGGCTATCAAATATTAAATTAAGGCACAGTGCTGTCTGAGGCAGACTTGATGGACAGGACACAGTCAGCTGCCGCAGAGATTTGTTCAGCTGCTGTCACTGACAAGTCAGCTTGATGTCCTGCCTGGAGAACTGGTGACAGATGCTGCAAAATACTTCCATATTCTTACAATTTGTACTATAAAAACTCCATAAGGAATTTACGTGTCATATAATGATGATATGTCATTCCAAAAAATAAGCAAAATATGCCTCTTTTTATTCATTTTGCATTTATTAGCATTTCATACAGATGCATTCAGGACAACGACTACATAACATTATTTCAGCACACAGCTGTGAAATAAAAATTTACAGGCTTTACTATAATTGTAGATTCAATGATTTTGAGCAATGTCCCTCATTCCTCCTCATTTGTCCCTCATTTTGTTCTGATCTATATAGTGTAATGGGTTAGCTCAGTAGCGGATGTGTGTGACCCCCTGGATGGGTTCACTACACACTGAACTATACAGAGAGACAGCCGAGGATGGTTGAAAACAAAGATTATGGTTTAGTCTTTCATATTGCTGGAAACAAGTGCAAGGATCCATACAGCATAAACAAAACAAAACATAAAATAAACCCTGGCCACTTGGGGCGTCTACCTTCACCACACAGGAACCTATCTATGGAGTCTGGCACAGCCTACTGCTGGGCAGACACTGCTGGTCATACAGCAGAAAAACAATAGTCTTTTTGATTTTTATCACACAGAAAAATCAACACCACCTCACCTCTTCAGAAGTCTTTCTCAGCTCACTGCTCTCCTTAACTCAAAAAGCCTCAGGATGCAGCAATCAGTAGTCATCCTCTGGATAACTTATAGATGCCTTAATTGCCTCATTCTGAACAGCTGAAGCGATCCATCGTCCTTAAACCTTTCTAGCTACCTCTGCAGCAGACACCTGATAGTAATTGGTGAATTGTCTAAACAAGGCAGAAATGTATCTCCCGTCTGTGACAAGACCTGTCACAATAGATATATATAAAATGCACTTTTTATCAATCAAAAAGTGTTTTCCAGCACTAAACCTTTCATCTGATTTCTAAATTGCTGCATTTGTAAATTCCAAAAGCCAATATAAAGGAATAGTAGTGATAAAAAAAATCACTTGTGGGTTTAACCAATCTTGTTTTTTTTTGTACAATTCTCCTTAAACCACTTCCCGACGGCCGTACGACTATGTGCGGCCGCAGGGTGGCTCTAATTCTCTGAGAGGACGCATATATGCGTTCTCCGCTTCTCCAGGCCACTAGAGGGCGTGCGAGCGCCGCCGGTGACGCGTGTGCCCGCCGTATTATTGAGATGCCAATGCGCGTGCCTGGCGGCCGCGATGTCCGCCAGGCCCTCACAATCGGCGGTTACAGGGACAAGGACAAGGATCTCTGTGTGTAAACACAGAGATCCATGTCCTGTCAGGGGAGAGAGGAGACTGATCTGTGTCCCATGTATATAGGGACACAGATCCGTCACCTCCCCCAGTCACCCCCCTCCCCCCACAGTTAGAACACAATTCAGGGTACACATTTAACCTCTTCCTTACCCCATAGTGTTAACCCCTTCAATGCCAGTCACATTTATACAGAAATTAGTGCATATTTATAGCACTGATCACAGTATAAATGTGAATGGCGCCAAAAATGTGTCAAAAGTGTCAGATGTGTCCGCCATAATGTCGCAGTCTCAATAAAAATCGCAGATCGCCGCCATTACTAGTAAAAAAAAATAATAATAACAATTAATAATAATTCTGTCCCCTATTTTGTAAGCGCTATAACTTTTGCGCAAACCAGTCGCTTATTGCGATTTTTTATTTTTTTTACCAAAAATATGTAGAATATGAGAAAAAAAATGATTTTTTTTTTTTTTTAAATGGGCTATTTTTTTATTTTTTATTTTTTTAACATTAGAAGTTTATTAAGAAAGATAGTACAATACATCACAAGGTAATCAATCACAAAAAACGGGTGCAGTAACAAAACTACATAACGGATGAGCATGCTTCCAATCTTCAATTAACTCAGAAAAAAGCTTTTAAAGCACACAAAAAGAAAATGACATAGGGTAGACCCCAATGACTCGTTACTTGCAAGCATAAGTAAGTATAACCACATCTAGTCAAAACTGACGTTATGTAAAAATTCTCAGAGCTGATTCCCTGTTATGTCCCGAACAAGAGTAAGATATGTCAGGGAAGTAAAGAACGAAAAGCAGGAAGAAGAAGAAACGTAAAAAGAAGGAAAATATTCAAGTGTGGATCGATCTTGACTCGTGTAAAAGAAACTCAAAGGCAGAGGACCGTAAGACCATATGGTTGTGAAATGACAGGAATTCAAGTGTGATTTTCATTCTCCCTGGTCTGTAGCCCTAGGGCAGTGGAGTAGGCCTCTGAATATCTGAAAATTAACCAAGGGCGCATTGTTTCATGGAAACCCTCAACCGATTCCCTGGACTGGGCCCGGGTATCCTCCGGGTATCCTCCATTTCATAGACCTTTGGCCGCATTCACCATGTGGATCATAAGCAAATTCTTGTATCTTTGCAAGGGCCAATTGGAGATATGCAGAAGACAGCATGCAGCATCAAGTGACAGGGTTGTCTCAGTAATCTTAATGATCAAGTCTTTAACTTTTGCCCAAAATGGCTGTATTAGGGGGCAACTCCACCAAATATGGAACAAGGAGCCCTTCTCGTTGTTGCACCTCCAGCACTTGCCACTTTTTAAAGGATTCCAGACATGTAACTTAGTAGGTGTTAAATACCAGTGTGTCAGCAGTTTGTATGCCGTCTCCTGCATTCTCGTGCTAATTGAGTACTTGTGGGTCAAGATACAAACATTCTTCCATTGTTTGGATGTTATGGTTACCTGTAAATCTGACTCCCATGTCCTCCTGAGCCTATCATCCGGCGCACCTTCAGCCCTCTGCAACCAGGCGTATACACACGATGTTGCCCTAGGGAGACGCTCACCTGTGTAGCACACCGACTCAAACTCTGTCAAGGGCCTACCAAACGTAACCGATTTGCCTTTGCTTTGGAGGAAGCTACGAAGTTGTAAGTAAGCCCAGAAAGGGAGGTCAGTTAGGCTGTTACTTGTTTTCAGTGTAGACCACTCCTGATAGTGGACTGGTGACAACAGTCCTTAGCAAGCACAGGGACCCAACCTGAGGTTGGTTGGAAATGCATGTTATTTACTCCAGGGGCAAAATCTGGGTTATCCTTCAATGGGGTGAGTGGGCCTTCGAAAGTCGTGAGGTCCGATCCCTGAACAACCTCACGTATAACCTTCAGAGTGGAGCCAGTGATGGGGTGACATTTCATGTCCTTCAGGATCTTGGACCAGGCTATCCAGGGAGAGAATTTGAGGGGAACAGGATTCAAATCACCCTCTAGACCCACCCAGTCCTTGAGGTCTTGATGGAAATGCCAGTCAATGATCCTTGTTAGGTGGGCCGCCCAGTAATAGCTTCTGAAATTGGGCAGTCCCAAACCACCCTGTTCCTTTAGTCTAAGTCACGTGGGGTATTTTATCCTAGGTCTTCTGTGAGCCCACAGGAATTTGCGGAGGAATTTGGTAAGGGCTGCGAAAAAGCTGGGTGGAATACGTATCGGTAAGGCGCAAATTAATTATAGATATCTCAGGAGAATAGTCATCTTAACAATTGCTGCACGCCCGAACCACGAGAAAAAGCCTTTGTGCCACCTCTCAAGATCATCTGCAATAGAACCACAAAGCGGAGTGAAGTTTTCGCTAAAGATCGAGGACAGACCTGCTGTCAATTTATTGCCTAAGTATTTCATGCTCTTGGAAGTCCACCGAAAAGTGGAAATCTTTTTGGCTGCCATACGAGTATGTTCCATTAAGCTGATGTTCATGGCCTCCGATTTTTCATAATTTATTTTAAAATTTGAAATATAGCCAAATTGTGCAAACTTGCCTATCAAATTAGGGACAGTGACATGTGGATTAACAAGGAAGAACAACAATGCGGCGACCTTGTATTCTCTGCCCTTAACTGCAAAGCCGTTAATTGCACCCTCACCGTTGATAGTTCTAATGAAAGGCTCCAATGAGAGAATGAACAAGAGTGGCGAAAGCGGGCAACTTTGTCTCGTACCGTTTGAAATGTGGACCTTTTCTGAAAGTGTTCCGTTGATTTTTAATCTAGCTGACGGGCGTTGGTGTAGTCCCATGCCACGCGATCAAAGGCCTTCTCCGCGTCCGTGGACAGGCCCTTGATATCTAATGGGGCAGCCGCATGTATCAAAAGCATAGCTTTAATATTGTTGTCCCTTGCTTCTCTGCCTGGCATAAAGTCTTCACGTCCAGATTTAGTAATGATATTGGCCTGTAGCTTGTACAATCAGAGGGGTCCTTGTCCGGCTTTGGGATTACTGTAATAAAGGCTGAGAGCCAGTCAGGGGTCTGGGCTATTTATTATAGCAACATTTAAAAAATATTGAATATTTTCAAAATTGTTGCTCTTTTTTTGTTTATAGCACAAAAAATAAAAAACGCAGAGGTGATCAAATACCACCAAAAGAAAGCTCTATTTGTGGGGAAAAAAGGACGCAAATTTTGTTTGGGAGCCAAGTCGCACGACCGCGCAATTGTCAGTTAAACACTGTTGCTAGGGGATATAACACATCTTGTTCAGTGTTCACCCCTACCACATCCTATCCAACATTTTGTCTACAGAACACAGAAGCATTCTAGCAGCAGTAAACGTCACATTTACATGTTTATCATCAGTAATCACCAACTATACCACACACTGTACAGAGATAAGTCTTTTGTAAGATTTACACCCATGGTCACCCACTTGACAGCAGACAGACTTAAGCCGGCCATAGATGGTTCCAATCACAGCCAGTTCAGCAGGGACCAGCCGAGATTTGATCCATGTATGGGCAGGCTGATTGTACCCAAGGCAATCCATCAATGGATTTGGACACAACCAGCAAGTCAGGTTTCTAGCATGCAATTATCAGTGCTAGAAATCCCACATGCTGGTTGTGGTTGTACTGTATTCTCCCAGCTAGAATAGCTCCCCGCAACCCCCACGTCCTGTCCCCTCCTGCCAGGAGAACACAAGACATTGGATCCACAGGAGCTAGGGATTCACCAATCAACACTGACCGTGTTGATGGTGAAATAAATGATTTTCTTTCCTGCAACTGTGGTTGCAAAGAAAAATGCATCTTTTTTGGCCACTACAGTAAGCATCACCATCTTGCTTGAGTACCCTGGATATTGAGCCACTCTGTAATTTTCTTCTTTTCATTTTGATCTGCCAATTTGACCCATGTGAACAAAACATATATAAAAAAACAGTGATATTGACGCCATTAGCATAGGATGCACATATGTATAAAAGTTCTAAATGTGGTTGGAGCTAGAGCTCTTCAACTTGCTAACATGTCGGGAACATAACCCGCAACAGCTTTTTACACCACGCTTTACCTTTTTATTTCTGTGATCACCCTGTACATGCATCTTCAAGCTGCTTGTATTTGTTATATACATGTTATCATCCTGGTTTTATGCCAATAAAGGCTTTTTTTTTTATACTCCTCATTCTGCAATCATCTGCACCCTGTGGAGCTTTTTCGTCTCTTTCCATGATATTTTTTTTTTCTGCGATACCGTAATCCCTGGTCTGCTGAGATCCTCCTTGTTCCATCTTGGATTCCACACTTGGGATCGACAACATTGGATTGTGACAGCGTCCCTTGAGACATCCAGCATCCCTCTCCCAACACCATCCCTTGGAGCTCAAGCCCAGGGGATTTTGTTTATGCATATTTGACACACCGTCGCCTGACATGTGTGTCCTCTACTTATAGTAATGGTACCCATTTACCTTTTTGTTTAGATGTTGGTTTCCAATAAAGTGCCGGTTCCACGGCTGATGAGGTTTATCTAATATGTTTGCTACAGCTGCACAGTAAACACTCCCACTCTTTGGTGCCTCTTCTAAGGGAATCCATCCTCCAACCACATTTAGAACTTTTATACATATGTGCATCCTATGGAAGACCCAGCCATGACCCATCTCCAATGCTCTCACTGAGGGAAGGAGGTTGTTGGTCAAGATCTCACGATACATGGCCCCATCCATCCTCCCTTCAATACAGTGCAGTCGTCCCCTTTGCAGAAAAGCATCCCCAAAGAATAATGTTTCCACCTCCATGCTTCATGGTTGGGATGGTGTTATTGGGGTTGTACTCATCCTTCTTCCTTTAACCGCATGCCGACCAGCCGCCGCAGTAATACGGCGGCAGGTCGGCACTGGTGCGCGAGAGCCCGTAGCTCTATGTCGCCACTTTCGACGGCCACTAGGGGGCGCGTGCGCGCCGCCGGCGGCCCGCGCGTGCGCCCCCCCGCTCGCCCCCGAGTCCCGTGCGTGTGCCCGGCGGGCACGATCGCCGCCGGGCACACGTGATCGCTCGTTACAGAGCGGGAAACGGGAGCTGTGTGTGTAAACACACAGCGCTCGTTCCTGTCAGCGGGGGACACGCTGATTTTCTGTTCATACAATGTATGAACGGAAGATCAGTGATTACCCCTAGTAAGTCCACACCCCCATACAGTTAGAACACAAATAGGAACACACTTAACCCCTTCCCCGCCCCCTAGTGTTAACCCCTTCACTGCCAATGGCATTTTTATAGTAATCCAATGCATTTTTATAGCATTGATCGCTAAAAAAATGCCAATGGTCCCAAAAATGTGTCAAAAGTGTCCGAAGTGTCCGCCATAAGGTCGCAGTACTGATAAAAAACGCTGATCGCCGCCATTACTAGTAAAAAAAATAATAATAATAAAAATGCCATAAAACTACCCCCTATTTTGTAAACGCTATAACTTTTGCGCAAACCAATCAATAAACGCTAACTGCGATTTTTTTTACGAAAAATATGTAGAAGAATACGTATCGGCCTAAACTGAGGAAAACATTTTTTTTTATATATATTTTTGGGGGATATTTATTACAGAAAAAAGTAAAAAATATTGCATTTTTTTCAAAATAGTCGCTCTGTTTTTGTTTATAGCGCAAAAAATAAAAACCGCAGAGACGATCAAATACCACCAAAAGAAATCTCTATTTGTGGGAAAAAAAGGACGCCAATTTTGTTTGGGAGCCACGTCGCATGACCGCGCAATTGTCAGTTAAAGCGACGCAGTGCCGAATCACAAAAAGTGCTCTGGTCTTTGGACAGCAATATGGTCCGGGGCTAAAGTGGTTAAACACGACGAGTGGAGTTTAGACCAAAATGCTCTATTTTTGTCTCATCAGACCACATGACCTTCTCCCATTCCTCCTTTGGATCAGCCAGATGGTCATTGGCAAACTTCAGACGGCCTGGACATGCGCTGGCTTGAGCAGGCGGACCTTGCATGCGCTGCAGGATTTTAATCTATGACGGCATAGTGTATTACTAATGGTTTTCTTTGAGACTGTGGTCCCAGCTCTCTTCAGGTCATTGACCAGGTCCTGCCGTGTAGTTTTGGGATGATCCCTCACCTTCCTCATGATCATTGATGCCCCACAAGGTGAGATCTTGCATGGAGCCCCAGACTGCCTATTAGCTTTAAAAAAAAACAGATTTCATGTAATTTGCCCCCAGATACTTTCTTGAGATTTATTTCCAGTTTTGAGACTGATTCATTTCTAACAACCCTTGGTGAATTGAACTCTACTAGCTATGACCTTCTGTACAAGGATATTTCTTGTTATGCTTCATCAGTTTATTTGTATCTGTGCTTCCTGCACCTTTTCTGCTTCTTTGCAGGGCCGCCATCAGGAATTTTGGGGCCCCTTACACAGCTTCAGGCATGGGCCCCCTGGAGCAGAGAACTGGGGGGGGGGGTGCTGCCGCATGAAATTGAGAAGCGGGGGGCCCCTAACGAAAAGAAGAAATAAAGAAAAATATATATAAAAAAGGGGGGTAGCCATCCGGGGCCCTTTAATAAAAAGAGAAAAAGAGAGAATGAATATATATATATATATATATATATATATATATATATATATATATATATATATATATATGGCCCTTTAATAAAAAAATAAAATAAAAATATATTAAAAAATATATTTTTTTTTTAAATAAAAAATAAATATAAAAGGGGGGTTGCCGGGGCGTGGTTTGCCTTGGAAGAAGATGGCTGCATAGCTCCTGAGCTCCGACAGACAACGGCCAAATTTCTGCTCCTACCACGGGACACTCACCTCACATTCGCCCGTAAAGTATGGGAACTTCATCCAGAAGCTCTTCGGCAACCAGATCTCGCTCTCCGCGAGATACGGACAGTCGCCCAACCCAGACTATCCCGGACATCTTCCGCTCCCAGAGATCTAACATGGCGGCCTCGTCCCCTTCCTCCATCCCCTCACCAGCAGCTCCAGGGATCGTTCTCTCCCCCGCCTTCCTCCCACTACCTCCACCGGGAACCCAGGTGCCGCAAACTCCCCAGCAGCCGAGCCTAACGGACCTTCACAATGTGGCGGCGGATATTAAATCCACACTGTTCACGGCCATCTCTGACCTCACGCAAGAGATTCGCGCCATTACAGGCCGCATCCATGAGGTGGAAAATACCACGGCCCGGCACAACACGGCTCTCAAGAGAGTCGACCGCAAGCTGGATGTCCACACCATGCAACTCCGTGACATCCAAAGACATCTCGAAGACTTGGACAACAGAGGACGCCGCCGTAACTTGCGAATTAGAGGCCTACCTGAAACGGTGGACCCGGACCACATTCTCCCGGCCGTCACGGAGCTCCTCAATGGTGTCCTTGACAAACCCCCTCAGACGCAGATCCCCATGGAACGGATCCACCGAGCCCTGAGACCCCGTGGTAAGGACACAGATCCCCCCAGGGACGTAGTCTGCTGCCTGATAGACTTCCACACTAAAGAGGAGGTCCTCCGTAAGGCCCGTACGAAGGCTCAATTGATGCATGACGGCCATACTATCCAAATTTATCAGGACCTGTCAGCCATCACCCTCCGCAATCGCAGAGACCTCCGCCCTCTGCTGGATGTGTTGCGCACTAGAGGGATTCAATACCGTTGGAAGTTCCCGTTCGCGCTTTCTGCCTCCCATAATGGCCGATCTGCCCTGCTGCGCGTCCCGGAGGAACTGGACGAGTTCTGCAAAACTTTAGATATCCCCTTTGTGGATCTCCCACACTGGTACGCGGACTTTGATGTCGGTGATCTGCTCCGCCACCTAGATAGAGAAGAGCCAATGGAGGCCCAAGCTTCACGTTTTCGGCGGAGACGTTCACCCTCTACCGTCAGACCAAGCCCGGTCCGGATGCCTGACCACCCGCCTCCCAACATTCAGGCAGCCCCACCACACCGCAGAGCACGTCACGACCACTGAACTCTTCTTACCGGCTTGCTCCCAGGAATAGACGGTAAACCCCTCGCAGGGACTATGCTGTTGTGCCTCTCATTCCGCTTCTATCCCCCGGACCTATCGGAAGAGATACGACGCTACCACTGAGTCTACATCAGGTATCCTCTGCATGCCCTTCTCTGACATTTAAAACCTGCTCATATCCTGACCCTTCTGCAGCGAAAGAGGAACATGCCATCCCTCTCAAGAACGGCTGGAGACTTGCAATGTTCTGATGGCACCCTCTGGGGGGGGGGGGGGTTTTATATATTTTTTTTCCCCTTTTTTTTTAAATTATTTTTCTTATTTTTTCCTTCATTTTTCCCTTTTTTTTTTTTTTTTTCTTCTTCTCTTTCTCTTTTTCCCTATGCAGCGATTTAGACTTTGTTTTGGTATACTTGTGTATCGCGGGTCTACCACTCTTCTCACTAGGGACATGGTACGCTCCTGCCGAGTTTGTGGAACCCCCCCTCATCAGTGCCTCTATAGGTGAGCTCGGGATTCATATGATGCCATAATGCTGATTTGCCTTAAATATTGTTTGATAACTGTTCCTCTTTCCCGCCTCCACACCCCTCTACTTCACACATCTATCCCTACTCTCTCGTTCCTCTTACTCTCCTATACTCCTCATCTTGATCTACTGCAAAATCTCACATACTCCAGGCGCCCCCATGTGGCCCAACTTATAACTGACAGCCCGCACCTATCCACCGTACTTTTCCTGTCTTCCCCAACCCCATTCTCTCTATCCCCTTCAGCAGGGTCCCTACACCTGGAAACCTCCACATTCTATACGTACCCACTTGAGAGCAAGGAACTCCTGACACATTCACACACCACAAACCCTGCTGCCTTTAGGCTATCATACACCCTACACCCTCCTATACCTAACCCTAGATTTCCCCCTTCTTTTCTTCCTCACTCTTCCTTCTCCTCCCTACTTATTGCTTTTCCTTTGGCGACACATAGTCCCTTCCCCCTCTTTCCCTCTCTCTTGGGCATCACAACTGCTCTCGCTCTACTCCTGGGTTGTTTATAAGTCGTTTCTAATGTTACACCGGTTTGAAGAAAGTTACAATATGTTTTAGATTTGCAAAGGTTTTGTTTGTCAGTATACCTCACTAACCTTCTGTCCCTTACCAGCAACATACCCCCAACCCCGAGATCCCACCGTGCTAATTCAGCAGGCCATGGTGGCTTAGAAGCCTCATCTCCTACTAAGATCATACTCCCCACCCTGATTTCCTTTGTTCTCTGAAATGTCGAAACCTTTCACCTCATCATCATACACTAAACCTTCCTGGTCCCTTTACTACGCTATCATCAACCCCTAAACGGCCAAATGTCTGTCGATCCTCCTGATTCCATCCTCACAGGACAAACCTCCTCCCACACAGTGGTCCTCCGCAAACTCATTCACTGTCATTCCTACTATCCCTACCACGCCACTGACAGTTTCCGGACGTACCGCACCCGCGAGTACATATAACTTCGGATAGGTGGCAGGTTTCCACCTGTCTCCGGAACCTACCTGACACCCCACCCCCCCCCTGCTGTCAGTCAAGCACACTCCCTTCACCCAAGGGCAGCTCGCCCCCACCTTACTTTTAATTAGGTTACATATCATCCTATTATCCCAATCCCTTTATTACCTCAATACCCCTATTCTCACCACAGCTCTCGGATCAGCCCCACAATACGGTTTACTGCATCTACTCCACCTGCAATGATGAACACCCCCACAACCACTAATAAGACCCTTGTCAAGCTAACTTCACTCAACATTCGTGGTCTAAACACCCCTGAACGCCGTTCCCAGCTCCTCCACACGTTACACCGCAACAAAGTTGACCTGGCCTTCCTTCAAGAAACACACTTCCGCACTGACGCCACTCCCAAACTTCACAACTATCGTTACCCATCCGCATTCCATGCTACTAACTCTGCATCTAAATCGAAGGGAGTCTCGATCCTTGTGGCCAGACACTGCCCCTTTCAACACACTGACACGCTGGCAGACACAGAAGGCAGGTATATTTTTATTAAAGGGACATTATATGGCCGCACAGTGACGTTAGCCAACATCTACGCCCCTAATTCCCATCAGGTTGCCTTCTTTCGGAAAGTCACGACCTCCCTGATTGCCTTCCAGAAAGGTATGCTCATCTTTGGGGGAGACTTTAACGTCCCTCTCCATCCACTCCAAGACACTTCTACAGGGACTTCCTCCCTCACATACGCAGCTCTCAGATCTATTAAGGCCCAACTCCAGACTCTCTCATTACATGACACCTGGCGTACCCTCCACCCTGACGGTAAAGACTTCACCCACTTTTCTGCACCCCACAACAGATATTCCAGGATTGACTATCTCTTTCTATCCCAACATGACCTCCCCCTCCTTCACTGCTCCTCCATCGATCCCATGTTCCTCTCAGACCACCACCCCGTCTCCATCTCCTTAGTTTTCCCGGAAAAAACGCTCTCACTCACGACTATGGACATTAGACCACTCTCTACTCACAGACCCGACCATCACCCGAGACACCGAGACCACTATCCAACAATTTTTTTCAGAAAATAAGCCCACTGACACCTCCCAGCTTATAAATTGGGAAGCACACAAATGTGTTGTACGGGGAAAGCTAATAGCCGCTGCAGCTAAGCGTCACAGAGAAAAACAAAAACATCTCCTAGACCTTACTACCCGGATTCAACGCCTAGAAAAATCACACAAACTCTCCCAAGCCCTCGTCACCCTCCAGACCCTCACACAATTACGGCAGGAATTACTAGACCTTCTGGGAACAGAACTTAAACGTAAATTCATACTTTCCCAAAAGACTTTTTATGAATATGGTAATAAGGCAGGTAAACTACTGGCTAGAGCCTTACAAGCCAAAAAAGCCTCCACGACAATTCACTCCCTGACCGACTCAACAGGTCGCAAACTAAACTCCACCCCTGACATAGCTGAACAGTTTGTTCAGTACTACACTAAGCTCTACAACATAACTCCCACTGGATCCACCCCTGACTCTCAATCTCCCTCCAGACGACAAGCAATCAAAGACTTTTTATCCAGATACTGCCCTGCACCCATCCCTCCTGATAAGTCTCAGAAACTAGATGCCCCACTAACTGTAGAGGAGGCAAAAATGGCACTAAAACAAATGAAACCTGGAAAGAGCCCCGGCCCGGACGGATTGACGGTTGGATACTATAAGACCTATGCAGACCTCCTAACTCCCCTTTTCATTTCGACCTTCAATTCATTCAGTGATCCTATCACTCCCCCTAGAGACATGCTCATGGCGCATGTTGCGGTCATACCTAAACCGGGGAAAGACACATCTGAGGTCTCAAACTACAGACCTATCTCCCTGTTGAATGTAGACATCAAATGGTATGCAAAAATACTTGCCAATAGACTTCTCCCCCTTCTGCCCCGAATTGTTAACTTGGACCAGGTGGGTTTTGTCCCCGGCAGAGAAGCAAGGGACAACACCCTCAAGGCCATTTCTGTTCACCATTGGCTCACATCACACCACAAACAAGGCTTTTTCCTCTCACTTGACGCAGAGAAGGCGTTCGATAGAGTGGCCTGGGACTACATGTCAGAAACCCTGCGTTTCCTTGGCCTTCCCCCGCGCATGCTTCATTTTATCCTTACACTATACACGAACCCCACTGCCAGGGTCCGGGTCAATGGCCACCTATCGAGCGCCTTCTCCATCTCAAACGGGACCCGACAAGGATGCCCCCTCTCCCCATTAGTTTTCATCCTCACTCTTGAGCCGATGTTAAGACGCCTCAGAGACAACCCAGACATCAAGGGAATTGACATCAACCACCAAAACTACAAGGTAGCAGCCTTCGCCGACGATGTCCTTCTCTTCCTATCGGAACCTCTCACGTCCATCCCGAATCTTCTCGCGGATCTCCATACCTTTAATCGCCTAGCTAATTTACAAATAAACTTCTCCAAATCCACTGCCCTTAATGTTACTCTCCCCCCTGATATCTGCACGCAATGCCAAACAAAATTTCCATTCAAATGGAATGCCCACTCGATCACATACCTTGGTATCCAACTCCCTTCCTCCCTAGACAACCTATACTGTACCAACTACATCCCATTACTACAACTCATAATAAAAGACCTTAAACACTGGTCTGTGCGGCCCTTCTCTTGGTTCGGCAAAGCGGCCGCAATCAAGATGAATATACTACCCCGAATTTTATACCTGTTGCAAACAATCCCGATTAAGGTTCCCAACGCCTTCTTCTCCACACTACGAAGAGCCTGCTCTGACTTCATTTGGGGTGGACTCCGACCACGCCTTAGCTATGCCAAACTCACTATACCTAAACTCAAGGGCGGCATTGGCCTGCCGGACCTTCACAAATACCACCAGGCCTGCCACCTAGCTAGGGTGGTAGACTGGAACGTGCACTTCGACACAAAGGCATGGGTACGCCTGGAACACTCTTTCCTTTCTACGCCACTCTCCCAAGCTCCCTGGATCAAAGCGGCGCATAATCCCACACCCTGTCGTACGCATCCCATCATCCAACCCACTCTGAACTCCTTTCGAGTCTCCTGTGCTAAACACCACATCTCTTCTGTCTGGGGACCGATGACCCCACTTAGCCAAAACCCTGACTTTCGCCCGGGGCTCTCCCCTACTTTCTTGCGAGATACATGGCCCCACCGTCATATCCGCGCTGAAAATTTTTTCAACGCTGGCCAACTTATCCCTTATGAAACACTTGCAGCGACTATGTTGAATGGCACATTTCCCTTCTGGACATACGTCCAACTAAGAAACTTTTTCATCCGATCCGACCTGATAACCACCTGGTCCCGTTCACTAACCCCCTTCGAAGAACTCTGTCTACATGACCCCCCTCTCACACACTTGATCTCCTCCATATACGCAATGCTATTTGTGCACCAGAGACCAAAACTTAATTGGGCCAGCCAAAAATGGGAGGCTGAACTTTCCATTGACCTCAATGACAGGGAATGGGAAAACATCTATTCGTGTATACACAAGGGAACGGTGAATGTCCACGTACAGGAAAACTCCTTTAAAGTATTCTCACGCTGGTATAGAACCCCCCTAAGACTTCACAACATTTTTCCCTCTGTCTCCCCAAAGTGCTGGAGATGTGAAGTAGAGGACGGCTCACTATTACACGTCTGGTGGTCCTGTCCCAAACTACAATCTTTTTGGAAGGAGGTTCATCGCTTGATTCTACACATCACCACTCATGACCTCGACTTTTCACCGGCGCAATTTCTGCTTCACCACTCCAGCACTACCTCGAAAACATATAGACGATCTTTGGCGATGCACCTCGTTAACGCAGCTAAACTCTGTATCCCTGCAAAATGGAAATCTACTGAACCCCCCACCCTGTCAGAATGGTTCGGTCGCATACACAAGATGGCAGAGATGGAAAAGCTGATACACCAGGCCCACGACACACCACACAAATACACGGAAATCTGGTCTTGTTGGCTCCACTTCATCACGACAGATCAATATAAAACAATCATCCCTTAGACAATACCCGAGAGCTGTGGTGAGGCACTGTCCTAATACCCCAGATGTCCCCCCACCTTCTCCCCCACACCCGTCCCCCCCAGATCCCTTACCAGACCAACCCCTTCCCTACCATTCCTCATCCCACTAACCGTGTTCTGCTTCTAAACGAGAACCCCTCTGGACTGTCACATCTTATATATAGAATTGACCATCACTAATCCCCCTAGCTGCCCTACACACCTACCGCCCCCCCAGGATTGCTCAACCCCATTTTCACTGCCGGACACATTTCTTTATTTCCCCAATCTACCCTCACAAATAATCTGACATACCCTTTTGTTATATGCACTATCCCCCTTCTTCGGCCCCGGCTATTCATACCCTCTTTCATACCCTGAAAGGTTAGAATGTTATATATTACTGCCTCTACATGGTACACTTGTTTAGACTTTGCTCCTTTTTAAAACTTATACGGTTGTGCCAGATTGTTAACCTTGTAATGTTATTTCTATTCACTGTTGTTAAAATACTGCGGCTGCGCCCGCGATTCTGCACCTGAACTTCAATTTACTTGATGCTAATACATTGTATTTTGAGTATAATAACAATAAAACTTTTGAAACAAAAGGGGGGTTGCCATCTGGGGCCCTGGGACCTCCGAACCTCTAAGAAAAATAAAAGAAAAAAAATTGGCCCTTTAATAAAAAATAAAAGAAAAATATATTAGAAAAATATATTTTTTTATTAAAAAATATATTTTTTATAAAAAAATAAATAAAAGGGCTTGCCATCTGGGGCCCTTGTGGCCTCCGGGCCCCTGGGGACCTCCAGGCCCCTTACAGGTGTACTGCCTGTACCCCCCTGATGGCGGCCCTGCTTCTTTGTAAACATTACTTCATGAATCATCAGGTGAGCGCCTGTGATATCAAGAAGTAAAACCCTGCTCTCTTCCGAGATTTCCACCAAGAGACATAATGCAGAACAAGGTATGGTAAGTCAGTAATGGGAAAAGGATCAACTGAAAGGAGTCTAAGGGTAACATTGGTGATTAGTCTTTTGCCCTTCGCTTGATTTTATTGGGCCCAGCTTCTAAGGTTTAGGACTTCCTTAAAGTGGATGTTAACCAACCACTCACCCAGTATACACTAATGCCACAGTATTAATGTATATATACATGCAAGCCTCCTGCATGTATTCCTACCTTGCAAATGTCATCCCCTTCAGCAGTTCAGAGTCGTGGCATCACAAGATTCCCGCCCACCTCTACACTCTCCTATTCCTGAGTTTTGAGTAACAACCAGTCAAAACTCAGGAAAGGCACCACATGACTTTAGCATGCCCAATCCTGGGAGAACTGGAGAAGAAAGGAGGAGGGAAGTGAAGCTGGAATCGTAACACTCTCTCTCATGCTGTTCATGAGATAAAGAAATCAGATGTCAGTCACAGCAATGGAGGATGTGGCAACACAAACTTATTGTACTAAAAAAACACAAGAGGTCCTGGCTTGGGGAGCATACCCTGGAGCTCCCACAATTGAGTTGATATAAGGATACAGGATATAGTGTGAAGCTTAAGACAGATGGTCTACTGCATAACTTTCTATTCGATCTAACAACCAAGATTATATATGAGAAAAGGACTACACTAGGGAATGTGATACCCTGCCTCAACAGAATGAATGAATGAAAACTTATATAGCGCAACATATGCGAACTTAATCGCCTCTGGACGCTTGTTGTTCCTGTCTCCTTTGGTATCAAAAGAGAGGAGTCTTGATCTTTCTCCTGAACGCCAAGTGATTCTCCTCCAACCGAATGCTAGTTGGTAAAGCGTTCCATAGTCTGGGACCTTGGACCGCGAATCTCCTTTCTCCTTTGGACTTGTAATTGGCCTTCGGTATCTGGAGTAGATTTTGATTGGTGGATCGCAGAACGAGATTGGGATTATGAGCTTTTATTTTTTCGCATAGATAATGAGGAGCATTCCCATGGATACATCTATGCGTTAGACAGAGTGCTTTAAAAGTGATTCTGTCTTTTACTGGTAACCAGTGAAGGGATCTCAGTGAAGGTGAGATTGATTCCCAAGGTTTTTTCCCAGTCACCAGTCTAGCGGCTGTATTTTGAACGACTTGTAGACAAGCGATTTGGTACTTGGTAAAGGGCATTTGCATAGTCCAGTCTGCAGTTTACAATTGCTCCCACCACGACTGCCAAGTCTTCCTTGGGAATAAAAGGAGTATGTCTGCGTAGTAGGCGCAGCAGATGGTGAGATCCGCTGACTACTGACCCTATTTGTGCGTCCATTGTCATGTAGATGTCGAAGATGACCCCAAGACTTTTGACTTTGGCGCTAGGGGTGATGATTTCGCCCAGAATGGGCGGGGGGGTCCAGGTTGTTGCAGGTGGATTCTTACGCTTGAAACAGGAGAAGTTCTGTTTTTGCTCCATTGAGTTTAAGATAACTCTTTGTCATCCAGTCCTTTATCAAAGAGAGGCATGTCTCTAGATTGAGGTGATGATCCTTTTTATTGCAAATGCGGAAATACAGTTGCGTGTCGTCTGCATATGAGTGGTAAAGCAGTTTTTGGCTGCTAATAATCTCAAAAAGAGGACGAAGATAGATGTTGAATAACACCGGTGACAGGGGGGATCCTTGAGGGACTCCGCACGATACTGTGCCTTTCTCAGAAGTGAAAGGTCCTAACTTCACTATTTGCGATCGGTTTTCCAAAAAAGAGGAGAACCAAGATAAATCGCCTTCTGCGACTCTGGCTACTTCAACTAGCCGAGTCAATAAAAGTTTGTGGTCTACTGTGTCGAAGGCTGCGCTTAGGTCCAACAGAACCACAAGACAAGATTCTCCTTCATCTGCGGCCTCGAGAGCGTCGTCCCATATTTTGAGCAATGCGGTTTCCGTCCCGTGTCCGGGGCGGAATCCCCATTGAAATGGATCAAGTTGGTTGTGGGTATCTAGATGCTGTTGCAGCTGTTGTACCACTACTTTTTCCATTATCTTTGAGAGTACATTTAGGCCTGTTATGGGACGACGGTGGACTGGGTCCTTGGGGTCCAGGTTGAGTTTCTTCAAGATGGGTCGAATTATACCCTCTTTCAGCTGGGAGGGCACTATGCCTTCCCTGAAAGATTGGTTGATAAGCTGCGTGATAGGAGGTGCCAGGATGTCGGCGCATTCCTTCAGCAGTTTAGTGGGGATGATATCATTCGGCGCGGTGCTGTTACGCAAAGTACCGATGATGTTTTTAGTGGCATGGATAGAGATAGGTTCCAGCGTGAACTCACCTGGTTGTGGTGAATTACTGCAGGTGTTGTGTAAATAATTACGGGGGGGGCTAGGTGGGGAATTGTTTTGCTTAATGCTCTGCCGGATTCCCTCAATTTTATTAATGAAGTAATCCGATAATTCACTGCAAAATTCTTGTGTGTCCGAATTGGGGGCTTCAAGACATCCTGGATTCATGGTCTGAGTGACCAGCTTGAAGAGTTCGCGTGGGCGATTAAGGGCGCTGTTGATAGCCTCAGAAAAATAGTTTTTCTTGGCTTTGAAGATTTCTATGTGGTATTTTCTTGTTGTTGCTTTGTAGACGATGAGGTTCTCATCTGAAGAGCTTCTTTTCCGGGCGGCTTCCGCCCTTCTGCGCTCTTGCTTCAGTAACGCCAGTTGGTTGTTGAACCAGCTGGAGTTATTTTTTCAGATGCGGGTTTTGCGTTTCGGCGCTATTAAGTCAGCTGACTGTAATAGTGCTGTGTTTATGGTATCCAGTGTTTCTTCAGCCGTTTGATGCGGCTGAATTGTATTTATTTTTTTCCTTAACGTGGTTTTGAAGAGTTCCGAGTGGAGCTTCTTCTGACATCTAGTCCAGTGTGTTGTCACTGGATTTGAAGTTTTAGTTAAGGGGGGGAAATTGGAAATAATGAATTTAATTGCATGGTGATCTGTCAATGGCAACGGTTCATTTTCCAAGATTTTTATTTCCAGATCTTGTCTGAAAATAAGATCGAGTGGGTGACCTGAAGCATGTGTGGGCCCACATACTAGTTGTTGTAGCCCTAGTCCTTCAAGGTGATCGATGCAGGCATCGGCAATAGGGTCTTGCGGGGAGTTGGCCCAGAGGTTGAAGTCCCCGAGCAGCAAAAGGTGTTTGCTGTTAAGGGTATAGGTGGAGATAAAGTCCGTCAATGATGGTAGAAGCTGCGATTTTGGACCAGGTGGCCTATAGCAGAGTAGAATCCGGATAGTCTCCTGGGAGTTTAATTGTAGTTGCAGGGTAAGGGTTTCCATGAATGGAAGAGGGTTTTGAAGGACTGGTTTAGTGATCGCAAGACGAGTCTTATGGATCACTGCCAGTCCTCCTCCTCTTTGCCCTATTCTGTTTTCGGTTATAATACAATCGTTTTCTGGCACCAGTTCTCCTAGAATGGTGTTGCAGTCGGCTGTGAGCCAGCTCTCTGTAACAAACAGGCAGTCTAAATCGTATTGTAGAATGAAATCATGGATTTCCAGTCAGTGTTTTACTGCCGATCTTGTGTTAATGGGTGGCAGACTATCCTTGCTTAAACTGTATGTTTTACGGACTATAAAACCTGTACACTGTTAAAAATCAATGTCATGGTCCTTACTCTGTATTGGGAAAAAACTTGAATAAATAAATAAAACTATTGGAAAAAAAAGAGGATTGCTCAGAGCTGGATTAACTCCTTTATATCCACTTTAAGACTAATAAGTGTAAGCCTATAAAGAGCTGCTAGATTTCAGTATAAATGGAAAACATCTATGCACTCTCCTGCTGCTCCTGTTACATAGTTAATAAGACACAAGTCCATCCAGGTCAACCAATAAAAGGCAAAAAAAATCATAACATCGTATATACACAATCCTATACCCACAACTGATCCAGGGGAAGGCAAAAACACTAATAAAGCATAATCTAATTGGCTCCAGCAGGGAGAAAAAATGCTTCCTGGCCCCGCAAGAGGCAATTGGATGTTCCCTAGATCAAATTTAGCTAGAAATGTTAGCTAATTTCAGAGCTTTTTTTCTCAGAAAATAGGTGCAGGAACTCAACCACGACCCCGTTCAGATTTCACAAACAGTAGAAGGGTCTTAAAGGGGCATTAAATACCAGAAGTGCAGAGTTCAGGGGGTTACACACAGAGTGAAGAGCTGGCACTTGTAAACACAGAAACCAGACTTCTGTGTTTACAAGTGATTGTGGTGAGCGGGCACCAAAGGGTCTGAGCCAAAGGTGGTGGAACTGAGTTCCACCAAGTTCCCCCAGAAAAAAAGCCCTGGCTAATTTACAAACTACAACCTCCCTGTTGGTTTCCCATTCTATTTATGTGCTACATACAAGTTCTGTTCTGTACTTTCATATCAGTATAAAATATTGTGACTCTACCCACCTATGGCAGCTGCAACAACTGAAACAGCAGCTGGACTACAGTAAAGTTGGCCATGTAACAGTATAATTTTGTTTGAATGTTGGTATGGAAATTCTAAAAAAATAATTTGCCAGGGCATTCTTTCTTTCTTTTATCTGGTTAACTAATTTCATTCAAAAGCCTTAACATTTTATCCAATCCTGCTATTTCAATGGAATTCCAGACATTCCTCCAACAGGTTATGCCTGTAATATGCACATTACAATATGTAAGATTTTTCCTGAAAAAAACATTGATGTGATTTGACATGTGATTTGACATGTCAAATCGCATGCCAAATCGTCATCTATTGCCGGAAATGGCACCGTCCGAATCGGTGCGACACAGACTTTGTGTAGTTTCTGTACTACTTTTGCCAACTTTTACAATTTCAATAGACATTTGTGAAGGAACCCGCACAGATGTCTCTGAAATCGCCCCCAAAGTTGGATTTACATGCAGGTATAAAATCGTGCGAGTTCAGCAGGATTTCAATCCTGCAGCAGTGTGAACCTAGGCTTATGCCGCGTGCACATGACCGTTTTTCGGGTTGTAAAAAATTACATTTTTTTTATGTCATTAAAAACTATCGTGTGTGGGCTCCAGAGCATTTTTCACAATGTAAAAAATGGCCATTGAAAATATAGAATATGCTCTAATTTTTCACAAAGTTTTTAATGTCGTAAAAAATGTGTGGGCATTAACAATGTGAAAGAACTGCGCATGCTCAGAAGCAAGTTATGAAACGGGAGCGCTCGTTCTAGTAAAACTAGCGTTCGTAATGGAGTAAGCACATTCATCACGCTGTAACAGACTGAAAAGCGTAAAACGTCTTTTACTAACACGAAATCAGCAAAAGCAGCCCCAAGGGTGGCACCATCAGAATGGAACTTCCCCTTTATAGTGCCGTTGTACGTGTTTTACATCACCGTTCTTTGCTAGAGCATTTTTTTTCACGATTGTGTGTAGGCAAGGCTGTTTTAACAATCGGGTTGAAAAAAACAGTTTTTTCTAGACCATTAAAAAAAAAATTCTAGACCATTAAAATCGTTGGTCTTTTACAACCTGAAAAAGGGTCATGTGTACGCGGCATAACAGTTACAATTTTATGGATTCTAAATTTTTATTCTCTATAGTCAAAAACAAAGGTTGATTTGCCCTCACTAACCATTAGAAAATTAAATGAACATCCTTAAAAGGAACATTTTCAAACCAAATTCGAGGGGTCGAATACACGGGTCGAATTTCGAAAGAACTTTCTATTAAAAATCAGAAAATTTGTGGGTTTTGTGATCCGATGGTGCCAACATTGATTTCGAAATTTGACCGACCAAAACTTCAATTTCACTTCATGTTCCTACAGAAAATAATTTTCGTGTCTGGGAATCTTCTTTTCTTTCCAGGGATATTCTTTCCTTTCCGAGAATTCTCTTTTCTTGCACATGAGCATTTCTTTTTCGATTGCATTTCTTTTTCGATTCTCCCATCATTGATTAGAAAATCATTTGGTTTTTTTTCAAAAAATATCCAACATGTTGGAATATTAAAGTTCTATGGCTGCACGAAAATTGTCTATTGCTGCAGCCCACTAATGGTGTGAAATACAAACAAAAATTCTTAGATAAGATTTTCGAAAGAAAGTTCTTTCGAAATTCGACCCGTGTATGGCCAGCATAACTATTAAGAGGGCACGCTTGCTAGTTTCAGTAAAAGGCTTGTTCCATAAAGTGACCATACTGTACTACACACACACACAGAACACACCAAGAGTTGCCTCAATTCTCAGTACCTCATTGCAACTACACAAAAAGACATAAAACTTGGAAATAGCAGTATTGGAACTTGGGCCTTGATCTCCCAGTGTACAGAATAACAACACATACATTGCTTTGAGTAATGCTAAAGTAAACTGACCCTTTAGGTCTGCATTTAGTTAATGACCCTCCTACTGCTATTTAAGCCATCTGTATACCGTACATTCTCTTTGCACTGTATATTCCAACGTTACCAAAAGCTAAATCAAGAAAGCCTTTGAATGACAAAACAAATAGCAATTTTAGCAAGATAAAAGAACACGTCTGTCTTTTGAACATGCAAAACAGCTTATTTTGCAAGATTTAATATTTCCCCTTAGGTTTTGTTTTTATTTGATGAGCTTTCAGGAGATCTAAAGTGACAGTACAATGGTGTAAAGAAGCACATACATACTATATTTCAATCAGCTATCAAAGATAAAAACGTAGGCAAGGGACCCTTATGATTAAATAATTAACTAGTCGTCCAACGGTGGGGGGGGGGGGGTGGGGGGGGTGCAGAATGTTAGAATACATGCATGGCCCAAGATGATTTTGCAATAATGTTTCAGTCAATATGTTATTACTTATGAACCATATTGTTGTGTATGTGTAGCGATACCCCGAAGGAGCTGCTTAAATATTTTTTCCCGGGTCACCCACTTATTACTCCACAGCCAGTTGTACACTCCCTTCCGCTCATTGTCTCCAATAACCAGTCTAGGGCATGGGATTTTATATTTTATTTGGAACTTTGATATGAGAAGAGAATTAGTAGGATACTCCAAACTAACTATCCACAGTGAGGACAATTTTTCAATAGAACATTGTTGCAAGCTGTTAGTAGCACTATGCAGCACTATCCCGGCAATACAGATCAAAGTAAATAAGAAGTAAAAAAAAAAAGATATGGCTTCACCCTCAGGTACAAAATTTAAAGGAATATCACTTTTATTGTTTCACTTTAAGCATTATTAAATTCACTTCTCCTGGAAAAATGGCAGTTTTTAAAACTTTTTTTTTGCATCGATACATTTGCATTATAAAGTGTATATATTGCGCCAAACCAAGTGAGCTTCTGGGCAGCCAGCACAACAAAAGATTATTGTGAAAAACGTGTAAAAATAAAATGCAGCGCCCAAAACAATAGGGCCTCACTAAAGGGATAACCCTATGTGATAATAGTGACGTGAAAACGTGTATTCTTAGAAAACACTATACTAGATCATTGAATCACCAAAATCCAGTGATGATTCCAGTAATGAGTGAGACAACTTTTCAAACTGAGCCAAAAAAAAAGAAACTATAGGGAAGGGAACTTTATGAATCAAATTCCAATCCTGGCCTTAGTTGGCATAATGAATTAGCATGTGTCTACAGTGAGTGATGCGTACAACATAATGAGCTATACCTCCCATAGTGCACCGCAAAAATTATATATACACAGGTGCAATAAATCAATGGATAGTACTGCTCAACATGCATATAAACAGTCCATACACCAAAAAGGTATATAAACACAAAAATTCCTCTTGAGTGAAGATACAAATATCAACAGTAGGATCCTCAATGATAATACGGTAAGAATGGATACCCTTACCGGACAAGATGGACTCACACTACACCTTACGGTGGGGGAGTCTTTCAGGCCTGTGTGGACCGATTGTCCTCTCTGGTCACCTCCAGTTGTTGTCCTTGAGGTATGTTGTGTCCAGGGGTTCGCTAAGGTTTTCCACTGAGGTTTTCCGGTGAAAAAGGTGAGTTCCGTGATAGTACTCAATTAAAGTTGTATTGAGGAAAAAAAAGAAGAAAAAAGCTCCTCATAGTGTAAAAAATTTAATAAACTTCACAGCAATATCACATGGGTGAAAAAATTGATAAAATGAAGTAAAATTCACAGCAATATCACATGAGTGAAAAAATAAAATAAAATAAAATAAAAGTCCAAGAAATCCAAAATGTAAATCGCACTTTGTTAGAAAACAGCAAAAAAACACACAATAACTCTAACACCTAAAATGGAGAGTATGATCCCAATGGTGTGCAGTAAGTGATGATAAGGTCAGCGTACCCGACCGGTTTCGTCTAAGAAAGACATCAACAGGGGTATGTAGCTGAACCCCAGCTTCCGACTGCACTTAAATAGCCTGTACCCACCTGGATGTGTTTTTCACCTCCTCCGCCATCTCCATGTTAGCGTGCGTGCCAATTGTCCCTCACTTCCGGGCGTTTGCCTTCCAACTACCGGAAGTGCGTCCCGGCTATCGAAAATGCCAATACGGAGATAATGACAAAGTATACATATAAACTATGCAAATACCTAGATGTTTGGTAGCTGGATAATCCTTCTCCCGTCCTCATACTTAAACGAGGGGATCGAAATATCTGATACCGGTGATTCAGTTGTAATGGACGAGGCGGACGTCATGACGCCAAACGCCATGCGTTCCACCTTGCGTTCCACATGAGCTGAACACCGCTCGTCACATCCTCCTGCTGCGCTCTGACGTAAGGATGAACCGCTCCACCCAGGTGGGCGTGGGTGGAAACGTACGCTGTGCGTTCCACTATGCGTATCACCTTCATCTGTGTGTAAAGCGATCGTGCAACACATACGTCTGGCAACAGTGAAGTGTGACAGCGTGTGTAATTCACCATACACAGATACCGAATTCATGGAGTTCATTGAGGGATATGGGACAAGTAAAGGGAATATCAAAAATATATATATAGAATATAAAAATATATAAATATATCAGTCTCAGTAAAGTGACTGGATAATTGACCCTTAATTGTCATGGAACCACATATATAGTCTAAATCATCCCAAGGAGAATGGGGAGGCGAGAAGGGAGCAAATGTGGACACCTCAAGGTGGATCCTAGGCTGGTGGTAATTTTAAAGGTAAACAAAAGAAGTAAACATGGGGTCATAGTGAAATTAAAGAGAGGATATCATGATTGGTTAATGAAGGCATTTACATCCCATTCGACGTTTAGGCCGTATGGTTGATAACTTTTAAGTTGGTAAATCCAGAATACCTCCAACTTGGATACTCCTCTGATGCTAGGTTCCCCCCTCCAATGAGGAACAAATTTGTCAATAATTTGGAAATTGGTGCCAGCTAACTTCTTATTGTGCTTCTCAAGGTAATGCCTGGGTACCGTGTGTTTGGTACAGCCCTTGATAATATTTATATGCATGTTGAGCAGCAGTACTATCCATTGATTTATTGCACCTGTGTATATATAATTTTTGCGGTGCACTATACCCATGTATGGGAGGTATAGCTCATTATGTTGTACGCATCACTCACTATAGACACATGCTAATTCATTATGCCAACTAAGGCCAGGATTGGAATTTGATTCATAAAGTTCCCTTCCCTATAGTTTCCTTTTTTTTGGCTCAGTTTGAAAAGTTGTCTCACTCATTACTGGAATCATCACTGGATTTTGGTGATTCAATGATCTAGTATAGTGTTTTCTCAGGCCTTGTACACACGGCTGAATATATCCGCTGTGAACGGTCCCCGGACCGTTTACAGCGTATATTTACGCCGGGGTGTTTTGATCCGATGGCTGTACACACCATCGGATCAAATTCCCCGCCGGCGGACAGCGTGGTGACGCTGCGGTGACGTTGACGCCGCCACGTCACCGCACCAGGAAGTAAACACTTCCGCGCGCATGCGTCGGATCCATTCACAGGATACGACGCATGTGCGGCAAGATATGTCCGCTGGTTTGCCGTACTAACCAGCGGACATACCTGACGGCCAGCTATCCGGCGGAATTATTTCAAAGCATGCTTTGAAATTTTTCCGCCGGATGAATCCGGCAAAAAGCGTCCGTTTGCCCCTACAGACGAGGGGATTTTTCGGCTGAAATGGTCCGTCGGACCATGTTCAGCGGAAATATCCCCTCGTGTGTACAAGGCCTCAGGCCTTGTACACACGGCTGAATATATCCGCTGTGAACGGTCCCCGGACCGTTTACAGCGTATATTTACGCCGGGGTGTTTTGATCCGATGGCTGTACACACCATCGGATCAAATTCCCCGCCGGCGGACAACGTGGTGACGCGGCGGTGACGTTGACGCCGCCACGTCACCGCACCAGGAAGTAAACACTTCCGCGCGCATGCGTCGGATCCATTCACAGGATACGACGCATGTGCGGCAAGATATGTCCGCTGGTTTGCCGTACTAACCAGCGGACATATCTGACGGCCAGCTATCCGGCGGAATTATTTCAAAGCATGCTTTGAAATTTTTCCGCCGGATGAATCCGGCAAAAAGCGTCCGTTTGCCCCTACAGATGAGGGGATTTTTCGGCTGAAATGGTCCGTCGGACCATGTTCAGCGGAAATATCCCCTCGTGTGTACAAGGCCTCAGGCCTTGTACACACGGCTGAATATATCCGCTGTGAACGGTCCCCGGACCGTTTACAGCGTATATTTACGCCGGGGTGTTTTGATCCGATGGCTGTACACACCATCGGATCAAATTCCCCGCCGGCGGACAACGTGGTGACGCGGCGGTGACGTTGACGCCGCCACGTCACCGCACCAGGAAGTAAACACTTCCGCGCGCATGCGTCGGATCCATTCACAGGATACGACGCATGTGCGGCAAGATATGTCCGCTGGTTTGCCGTACTAACCAGCGGACATATCTGACGGCCAGCTATCCGGCGGAATTATTTCAAAGCATGCTTTGAAATTTTTCCGCCGGATGAATCCGGCAAAAAGTGTCCGTTTGCCCCTACAGACGAGGGGATTTTTCGGCTGAAATGGTCCGTCGGACCATGTTCAGCGGAAATATCCCCTCGTGTGTACAAGGCCTAAGAATACACGTTTTCACGTCACTATTATCACATAGGGTTCTCCCTTTAGTGAGGCCCTATTGTTTTGGGCGCTGCATTTTATTTTTACACGTTTTTCACAATAATCTTTTGTTGTGCTGGCTGCCCAGAAGCTCACTTGGTTTGGCGCAATATATACACTTTATAATGCAAATGTATCGATGCAAAAAAAAAGTTTTAAAAACTGCCATTTTTCCAGGAGAAGTGAATTTAATAATGCTTAAAGTGAAACAATAAAAGTGATATTCCTTTAAATTTTGTACCTGAGGGTAAAGCCATATCTTTTTTTTTTACTTCTTATTTACTTTGATCTGTATCTGTATCACCCATGTCCCCAAACACTTTTTATGACAATAACTTGCATACAGGCATACCCCGCTTTAAGTACACTCACTTTACATACACTCGCGAGTAAGGACATACCCGCCAGTGTATGTAAAGTGCCTTACAAGTACTGTACAGACAATTTGCAGCTGTGGTAGAAGGAGCTCAAGCTCCGAGAGCATAGCCCGTTCTGTTCCAGTGTGCCCCTGACACCCCCACTACAGCCCCTGAGACCTCAACTACAGCTCCTAACACCCCCACTACAGTTCCTGACCCCCACTACACCCTAGAAGTGAAAAAAGGTATTGTTTCACTTTAAGTACATTTTCGTTTTACATACATGCTCTGGTCCCATTGTGTACTTAAAAGTGGGGTATGCCTGTATTAACCTTTAAAATTAGAACTTTTGATTTCTCCCATAGACTTTTAAAGGATGTTCCGCAGCCTTCGAATTTGCCACGAACACCCCAAATTGTTTGCTATTTGGCGAACGGCCAATGTTCGAATCAAACTCATGTTCGACCCGAACATAAAGCTGATCCCTAATTCCCTAATAAGAAGGCAGGTAGAATGGTTCCTAATGCCCAGCTTCAGCACATCTAACTGTCTAAAGGTAGTGTGCTGAGAGCAAGTTCCAATCCCGCTACCTGCACACTACGTGGACAGTCAAGGCTTCTGATTTTGAGTCAGCAGGATAGGCTCTCAATCATGTTACCACTTTGATAGTCAATCACAAAAGCCTTGTGATTATGAAGCTCCCAATCATCTCCCTGCCTAAAGCCCATGTAAAGGGCCTTGGGGAGGCAGGTAAAGGGGTTCATATCAGCCATCTTGTTTTGCTTCATAAACACAACATGGGAAATAATATTAAAAATATATATATATATTATTTGATAAGGCAAAATGAAAAATACATGCCTTACGTCCACTGGTCTCAGCCTTAAACTCGATCATGGATGGGGAGTCCTTCCAAACTGACACTCTGAGAGCCTATATTTCTCTTATTCCGAAGGAGGGGAAGGACCCGCTATGGTGTGGGAACTTTCTTCCGATAGCACTCCTGAATACAGATTTAACTACTTGCCGACCAGCCGTTGTCATATTACTGCGGCAGGTCGGCTCTCCTGGGCGAGAGCCCGTAGCTCTACATCGGCTAATTTGCGGCCACTAGGGGGCGCGTGCTCGGCGCCGGCGCGCGTGCGTCCCCGCTCGCCCCCTGTGTCCCGCGCGTGTGCCCGGCAGGTACGATCGCCGCCAGGCACACGCGATCGCTCGGTACAGAGCGAGGACCGGGAGCTATGTGTGTAAACACACAGCTCCAAGTCCTGTCAGCGGGGGAAATGCTGATCTTCTGTTCATACAATGTATGAACAGAAGATCGGTGATTTCCCCTAGTGAGGCCACCCCCCCATACAGTTAGAACACACCCAGGAACACACTTAACCCCTTCCCTGCCCCCTAGTGTTAACCCTTTACTGCCAATGGCATTTTTATAGTAATCCAATGCATTTTTATAGCACTGATCGCTATAAAAATGCCAATGGTCCCAAAAATGTGTCAAAAGTGTCCGCAGTGTCCGCCATAATGTCGCAGTACTGAAAAAAACGCTGATCGCCGCCATTACTAGTAAAAAAACAAATATTAATAAAAATGCCATAAAACTACCCCCTATTTTGTAAACGCTATAACTTTTGCGCAAACCAATCAATAAACGCTTATTTCGATTTTTTTTAATGAAAAATATATAGAAGAATACATATCGGCCTAAACTGAGGAAAAACAAATGTTTTTTTATATATTTTTTGGGGATATTTATTATAGCAAAATGTAAAAAATATTGAATTTTTTTCAAAATTGTCACTCTATTTTTGTTTATAGTTAAAAAAAAGAAAAACGCAGAGATGATCAAATTCCACCAAAAGAAAGCTCTATTTGTGGGAAAAAAAGGACGCCAATTTTGTTTGGGAGCCATGTCGCACGACTGCGCAATTGTCAGTTAAAGCGACGCAGTGCCGAATCACAAAAAGTGCTCTGGTCATTGGGCAGCAATATGGTCCGGGGGTTAAGTGGTTAAAACTATTTGCAAACATTTTGGCCAATAGGTTGCTCCTGCATTTACAGAGATCAAGCGGGTTTTGTGCCCTTACGTGACCCACACGATAACACCATTCGGGTAATGAACTTGATTGATGCAGCCAGATCATCGAATTGACCGATTCTCTTGCTATCTACGGACTCAGAGAAAGCCTCCGGCATTCCCGATTTTTTTTTAAAAAGAACCACTTACCTCCCTTCTGAAACTGCTTCAGTCTCTACAGGTGTGAGGCTCTTTCCCTTTTTAAAATAAATTTCTCTAAATCGTCCGTTCTTAACATCACTGGGGGCAGGGACATTATCAAATTACTCTGCTCCTTTCACTGGGCGACAGACTTGATCTGCTATTTGGGTGTTGATATTTTCTTCTGCCCCCTCCAATCTGTACCAGGCAAACTTCAACCCACTACTTTGCTCACGTTAATGTGGTTTGGCCGTTGCAATGCCCTCAAGCACTTCCCATCAGCCTTCCTCCAGTGTTCTTCAAATGGGTAAACTCAATGTTTCGGGATTTCCTTTGGTCCTATTGAAAGCCCCACATCAAGTTACAACTTCTCCATTTGTGAAGCATAGGTGAGGGGTGTGTCTCCCAGACGTGAAAGCTTATTACAGAGTGGCACATCTCACCAGGCACGGTCATACAGGGGCGAAACATTGGGTGGCCATGGAAATGGAGGACTTCAATGGTACAGCCAGGAGCTGGCTATAGATCGCAACACCTCTATCAAATGCCATGATTGACCATCCCACGCTGGGCAGCACACTTCTGGTGGTCAGGGATGCTTTCAAACATTACCCTTTCCTATGGTACCAGTTCTTGGAAACCCAGAATTTCTCCCGGGTCTCCAGAATCCACATGTTTAATGTTTGGCCATGAGTGGACGTCTCTGTGACTTTGCAGGTCCTAACGGCCTACTATCTCCCTTCCCTGGGGTGTCTGCCGCAAAAAAAAAAAAATGCATGGCAATCAAAAAACATCTTTCACTGCTCTGTTTGATAAAGAACTCTGGTTAATTTGTACACTGTTGGTGCAACCCAGGGCCGGCCCTATAATGGGACCGGGTGGTACCATGGGTACCAGGCGGCACTTTTAGGGGGGCGGCATACGCCAGCCCGCTCCGCTGCCTGAGGAGCGCGGAGTCGGGCTGCCAGCGTGCTCCCCTCCCTCCTCCTTCTCTCCTTTCCATAGGTGGCTCTCTTCTCCGGTCACCGCAGCCGCCGCAGCCACTGGAGTTCCCTGTCGATGTCCATCCCCACTCCCTCCTCCTGTCAGAGGAGGAGAGCAGAACACCCGAAGATCGGAGCGGCTGTCTCTGTGTGCAGAGAGACCAGCAGGCAGCTGCGCAGTGATGGGGGGGCGGTCCGTGCAGTGCCGTGCCTGAAGTGTTCCAGTTCTCCTCGTGTCCAACTGCTGCCCAAGCCTGACATGACATGCTCTTTTCTCCACTGTTCTGTCCTCTACAGCCGCCGCCTGGGTGTTTTTAGTTAGCCAGATGGTGGGGGTGGTTTGTCCAAGGGGGGTGTCTGTACTAACTGAGGGGGGGGTTGGTCCAAGGGGGGTGTCTGTACTAATTGAGGGGGGGGTGGTTTGTCCAGGGGGGGTTGTACTAATGGAGGGGGGCTTTGTTCTGGGGGGTCTGTACTAAAGGAGGGGTGGTTTGTTGTGGGGGGGTCTGTACTAATGAAGGGGGGGTGGTTTGTCTGGGGGGCTGTACTAATGGAGGGGGCTTTGTTCTGGGGGGAGTCTGTACTAATGGAGGGGGGTGGTCTGTACTAATAGAGGGGGGTGGTTTGTTCTGGGGGTCTGCACTAATGGAGGGGTGGTGGTTTGTCCTGGGGGTCTGTACTAATGGAGGGGGGTTTGTTCTGATGTGGCAAGTGACAATCCGCAGCGTGTGGCAGGTGACTTGGCAAATGACAACCCGCAACGTGCGGCAGGTGACGTAAGTGACCATCTCCAACATGTGACAAGTGACAATCCGCAATGTGTGGCAGCCTGGCAGGTGACAACCCGCATCTGGTGGTGGAGTCTGAAGCAAAACTGTAAGTACAAACACACATCACAAGTTGTATGAGACATGAGAGCCTGAGAGAGACTTGCCTTGCCCAGCCCTGATCATCCACTTAAGGACCGGAAGAATTTGCCCACTTAATGACCGGGCCATTTTTTGCGATACGGCACTGTGTGGCTTAAACTGACTATTGCGCGGTCGTGCGGCATTGTACCCAAATAAAATTGATGTCCTTTTTTCCCCACAAATAGAGCTTTCTTTTGGTGATATTTGATCACCTCTGTTTTTCTTCTTTTTTGTGCTATAAACAACAAAAAAAATACAATTTAAATATATATATATATATTTTTAACTTTTTGCTATAATAAATATCCCCAAAATTTATATAAAAAAAAATGTCTTCAGTTTAGGCCGATTTATCTACATATTTTTGGTACCAAAAAAAAAATACAATTAGCGTACATTGATTAGTTTGCGCAAAAGACATTGTTGCCGCCGGCAATTCACAGGTCCCTTTATACTCCTGGATACATATAGAGCCCTGACAGGTCCTTTTATACGCCTATATACATATATAGAGCCATGACGGGTCCCCTTTAGTTATCATGATATAAAATAATGAATGTGGGGGCCTTTTGGTTGGCGTGATTTTTTTTTTTTTTTTGGGGGGGGGGGGGGGGGGGGGCAGCATTTCATTCTTGGTCCCAGGCAGCACAATGTCTTGGGCCGGCACTGGTGCAACCTATGCACGACAAGATAAAAAAAATAAAAAAAAACATGAGGGGCCACATGTTCAGCATGCAGAAGAGTCCTCCTGCTGTTCACAAAGAATGGTGAACCCCTGTCAGGGTTTATACTGCTGTCCAGTGCTTTGTTAGAGAGTTTTTTTCCATCATATCCTTTCCTTCTGACAATGTTTCACCAGACAGATAGTAAGAGAAAAGCTGGCAATACTACAGTAGAATTTTACTCAAAATTTTTTATTTACATAATGACAAATAGTTAATGGGGTAAAATCAACAACCATTATCAACCATAGTGACAAAAAATCAAAGAAGCAGAATAGATGTATATATATTTTTTTTTAATCAAACATTCTAATGTAACTTGAATTTGGTTTTCAATTGGAAAATTCTATTCATTACACAATTAAATGTTAAACGTTAAGGACGTCAAGTAATGTGATAGACCAACACAAAGTGGCACATAATAGTTTAAGTGGAAGGAAAATGGTTTTCAATTTTTTTTTACAAATAAATATCTAAAATTTGTGGTGTTCATCTGTATTCAGCCTCCACCCCCCGAGTCAATACTTTCTAGAACTAACTTTTGCTGCAATTACAGCTGAAAGTCTTTTTGGGGATGTCTCTACCAGCTTTGCACATATAGAGAGTGACATTTTTGACCATTTTTCTTTTTTTTTTTTTTTTTTTTTTTTTTTTTTTCTCTTCAATAGATTTTTATTAAGGTTTTGTTTTACAGAACAATGCAAAATGGAGTATTACAGCATGGATTTATGCATTTAAAAGTCAGCGTAGTCGGAATACTCTATGAAGCATAATATCATGACAGGTAATGACTCAAGACGATACCGGAGCATGTACAAACATGGTGATCAAACAGCTCCATGACATTTCAACAATGTATAACTAGACACTTAACTATGTCAGGAGTCTAATCTCGAAATCTGCCACCGTGTGACAATAGAGCCAGGGGAAGGGCGCCTTTGATATGCTTGGTCCCTGGGAGGGCCACCTCTGACTCCAGACACCCCCAACTGGGTTCACGACTGTGTCTCGAGCCCTGAGGTGAACTCTCCCTCAAATTTCTAAAGAATTGGACCAATAACCTTATGGCAAGGCAATTGAGCTCATGCAATTCCTGCCGTACCAGGAGGTCCATAGGTTCCAACGGTTCGCTGTGTCTTCTTTATGCTTATCCCTGAATGCCAGCACTTTCTCATATATACAATGTAATTGTGTGGTTTGTATGGCAGCCCCTATACTGGGGGGGACAGGATTTTTCCAGTTTCTTGTAATGGTGAGTCTTGCAGACAGCAGAATGTGCAGGACAGTATGTCTAGCGTGGAATGGGACCTGGTCCAGGTCGAGCGACAGGAGCGCTAGACCAGGCTGGGGAGTAATTGTAGTGTGAGAGGCCTCGGAAATCACGCGGAAGACCGCAGTCCAGTACTGAGATAAGCTAGGGCAGCTCCATAAAGTATGGAGTAGCGTCCCTCGGTGCCCACAGTTCCTCCAGCACCGATCACCGTGATTTGTACCAAATTTGGACAATCTGTCAGGGGTTAAGTACCATCTTTGTGTAATTTTGGTGGATAGTTCCCAGAGGGTAGAACAACTAGTAACTTTATAAGTGGCCGTGCAGGCTTTAGCCCATTGTTGGGTGGTGTATGAACTATCTAGGTCTAATTCCCATTTGAGTATGGCTGTCGATTTTGAGAATATGGACTTCTGTTGGAGAACATTGTAGAAAAGTGAAGTGCCCTTTTGGGAGGGAGGGGGGTGTGTAAGAAAGGACCAGATGGACGGAGGTATACGACGATCCCAGTAGGGAGAAGCCGATAGGAAATGTCGGGTTCTGATGTAAAGATACATGTCTGAGTTGGGTAAGTTGAATTCCTGTTGCAGAACAGGGAAAGATTTATAGCTTCCATTAGTGTATAAGTCATCAATGAACATTAAGCCTTTTCCTCGCCAATGTTTATAGGATATCATGTCTATGTTAAATTGTAGAGTCTCAATCGGGATTCGTAAGGGGATATTGTCGGGGTACCCATGGCAGCTGTGAACAAATTTGTTCCATGCACGGACCGTGGCAGACATTGTGGGGGGGAAGGAGGAGGGGAGTTTAGTTTTGGAAGTGGTGGAGAGCAACCAGGAGGCTAGTGAATAGTTAGGAAGTAGAGCGGACTCCATTCTTCCCCACGGGGTGTGTGGTTCAGGCAGGAACCATTCTCTGGTTTGGGTAAGGACAGTGGACAGATAGTAGTGGTGAAAGTCCACATAGCCTGTACCTCCTGCCTTACGGTTCTTAATAAGGGTGGAGTGTGCGCTTCTGGCCCTTTTCCCCTGCCATATGTAGGAGGATAAGATAGACTGTAGGGATTTGAAGAATTGCATTGGTATGTTGATTGGAAGAGTCCTATAGAGATACAAGATCTGGGGTAAGTGGAACATTTTGAAGGCCGCTAGGCGGCCCGTCCAGGACAATTCTTGGGATGCCAACTTGTGCAGATCAGTTTGTAGTTTACTACGAAAGGGGATGTAATTGGAGCGGAATAAGTGCCTAGTAGATTTTGTCAATTGAATGCCAAGGTAGGTGATGCTATGATCCGCCCATGCGTACGGGTAAAGTTGTTGCAGAAGGAGACTAGTGGTGGGGTTGATTCCTAGGTTTAATATATGACATTTAGCTTCGTTAATTTTATAGTAAGATACTTTACTAAAGCAAGCTAGAGCCTCTTGGACCGCGGGGAGTGACGAGGATGGGTCAGATAACATGAGTATGACGTCATCAGCAAATAGGCTGATTTTTTGTTCATGACCTCCTACCATTATGCCGGATATGTGTGGGTTTGTACGGATGGATTGGGCTAGTGTTTCCATTATCAGGTTGAAGATCAGGGGGGAGAGGGGGCAACCCTGTCTTGTCCCATTAGTAATGGTGAACGGGGATGACAACGAGTCAGCAGAGTACACTCTGGCCGAGGGGTTAGAGTATAGTGCCATAATTGCATTGTGTATGTGGCCTGTGAATCCAAATTTGGTGAGAACCGAAGACAGGAACCCCCAGTGCACTCTGTCGAACGCTTTTTCAGCGTCTAGGGACAAGAGTACAGAGGGGGTTCCAGATGCTCCTGCTTGGTGGATGACGTTTATCATCCGCCTTGTGGCATCTGATGCCTGCCTTCCTTTCGTAAAGCCCGATTGGTCTGTGTGGATGAGTGTGGGGAGGATTGCATTCATTCTATTAGCTATCATTTTAGCGTACAGTTTGGTGTCCACGTTGAGGAGGGAGATTGGACGGAAGTTTTGGGGCGAGGTCGGTTCTTTACCCGGTTTAGGGAGGGTTACTACCGTCGCAGACAACATGTCTGGGGGGAAGGATGAGGATGTCGCTGCTAGATTAAAGACTTCACAGAGAGTGGGGGTAAGGGCATGTTGGAACATTTTATAGTATTCCCCTGTGAAACCATCAGGTCCTGGAGATTTGGCATTGGGTAGATTATTAATTGTGTTTTCTAGTTCTGTGGCCGTAAATGGTTCATTGAGCGACGTTAGTTGGGATTCAGACAATGAGGGCAGATTAAGTCTTTCTAGGAAGGTTGCTATTTCTTTCAGGGATGGTTGAGCCGTATGTTTGTCATTCTGCAAATTATACAGGTCAGCATAGTAGGTGCCAAAAGCGTTCGAGATGTCGTGTGGTTTCATCAATTTCTCTTTGGTGTGGGGGTGGGAGATATATGAAATTTTCGATTTAGTTCTGTGGCCTCGTATTTTTAAGGCTAACAACCTGCCTGCCTTGTTCCCCGTTGCGTAAGATGTGGCCCTAACTTTCGTGCAAGCTTTTTCAAAGGAGTCTAAGAGAAAAGATCGTAGCTCGTGGCGGAGAGAAAATATTTTGGCCTGCAGAAAGGAAGAGGGCAAAGTCTTGTTTTGGGATTCAGCGAGCTCTATATCAGCTGTCAGTTGGTCTATTTTTCGTGTTCTAGTACGTTTCTCTCTAGCCCCTAGTTGTATAAAAACTCTGCGAATCACCGCCTTGTGGGCAGCCCACACCACCACCGGGTCAGCTACTGAGTGGGAATTTAGGGAGAAGTATTCCTCCAACCGTTGCTGTATAAGACCAGCAGCGTGTCTGTTTCGTAGTAGGGAGTTGTTTACCCTCCAGAGATAAGAATTCGTCGGGGAGGCCTGAGAGTCAACAGTTATGCTGACAGGGGCATGGTCCGACCAAGTGGTGGGGTGGATCATGGAGGCAGTGACCCTCTGGAGTAACGATCTATCAGATAAGAACAGGTCTATCCGTGAGTAGGTGTTGTGACGCGGGGAGAGGAAGGTATAATCTTTTTCACTCGCGTGACAACATCTCCACACATCAAACAATTCGTTCAATGACATAAAACTTTTTAAGGGTGATGCGTGTCTCTTGGGGCCTGCGGTGGAGTCCATAACCTGGTCTGGGACCAGGTTAAAGTCTCCGCACAATAGGAGTTGACCTTTTTGAGATTTCCTGATCTTTTTCATAACATGTTTAAGAAACGTTATTTGACGCTCATTGGGTGCATACAGTGATACCAAGGTGTATTGAGCATTATTAATTAAACAGATTAAAATAATAAATCGACCCTCAGGGTCAAGTATACTGTCCTGTAGTTGGAAAGAGATTGTGTCCCGGATAGCAATCAACACTCCCCTTTGCTTCTTCGTATATGAAGATGTAAAGACATGTGGAAATTGACGGTGTTGGCAGCGGGGGTGTGATTGATGTATTAGGTGGGTCTCCTGAACGCACAATATGTCGCAGTTGAGCGATAGTGCAGTCTTCCACATGGAAGAGCGCTTGACTGGATGGTTCAGTCCATTCGCGTTCAGCGACAGAATGGAGAACGACATAGTGTCCAGATAAAGGATTACCGTGCAAGAATGAAGACTTACGGTTACCAGAGGCCGGTTAATCGTCACCTAAACTTCTGCTCAAGCTGGGATGGATGAGGATCCTGTGAAAGAGTGTTCCGAGGCTGGAATCCAGGTGAGGACTATAAAACAGTCAAAACCAAAATTAATAATTAAAAGAAACAAGTATAAATCAGCAGGGTGGACAAAGCCTTATTGCTGAGCAACTGAGGGGTAAAGTTTTGGCTCAAAGAAACGAAGAGCGGAGAGCAGTAACAATCAACAAGAACAAGAACAAGTGCAGCATACCAGCTGCCAGCCGGTGCGGACTATCGCATGATAAAGCATGTGCCTGCTGTCAACTGTGGTTGGTTCAATGGGTCTTGGTAGCAGGGCGTTCCATATGGCGGGGGCTCCTGTGAGAGGGAGAGGATTTCTCCATTGGATTAGGATAGGCTTTAGGTAGCTCCGGAATGATGCCCCAGGAGAGAAGTAGCTTTGCACCCCCTTCAGCAGTGGAGATAGCGTGTGGGATTCCATTGTGTGTTACCAGGATGGTGGCAGGGTGGCGCCATTTGTAGATTATCTTGTGGTTAGTAAGGGCCTTGGTCACGGAACTTAACTGTCTCCTCATCTGTAGTGTGTGTTGGGAGAGATCAGCATACATTTGGATGTCCGCATAGGGAGCGGGTAGTGTGCGGAGTGCTCTAGCTTTAGATAGAATCTGTTCTTTCGCTTGGTAGAAGTGGATGCGGAGGAGCACATCCCTCGGGACTGTGTCCGCTAGGTGGCGCGGCTTGGGGATCCTGTGGATGCGATCCACCGTTAGCTCAATAGGGGATAATTCAGGCAAAAGAGTGGAAAATAGGGTGCCCGCGTATGTGCGGAGGTCTGCAGGGAGGACAGATTCTGGGACACCCCTAAGTTTTATATTATTGCGTCTGGACCTGTCCTCGAGGTCCGCTAATTTGGCCTTGACCCATTCATTATCTTCCTTCTGAGCCATACATTCATCCACAAGATCATTTACAGTTACTGTGCATTCCTCCATTTTTTCCTCCATGTATGACACTCTATTACCCATGTGCTGCATGCCAGTAGAGAATTTGTGCATCAGTGAGGACAGGTTGGACATCAGTGAGGATTGCAGTAGCATTAACATGTCCTTCATGGTAGAGTCTAAAACTGGCTGCCCTGTTGTGGGGAAGGCCGCAATGGAGGACTGCAGTGAGGAAATGGCGTCAGGGTTATGGAGCATGGTACTCACAGTTCCTTGTTGCCGTGATGGATCCAAGCGCATCCGCGCTTTTGCAGGGCTTCCAATGCCAGGGGATAGCGGAGGGGATCCAGCGTGGGTTGGGGATGACATTCCCCCTGGTGTGTCTTCCTGGTCACTGCCATGGAGGTCCGTGAAGGCCGCAGGCGTCCGCCCTGTCTCTTCCTCGGCGCCATCTTTGACTAGGCCCCGCCGAGCGGGCTGGAACGAAAAGGCCGTGAGCTTCTGGAGGTAACGTTCCTCCTTTCGTTTGCGGGACATAGTTACCCTGGAGTCCTCCTGCGTTTCAGTCGGCGGATTGCGCGGTCGATAGTGCAGTGTGGCGGCTGTAGATTCGTCGCTGTAGGTCCGGCTAGCGGGAGCTCCGGCACTAGGCTTCCATTCTCCTCGCGCGCAAGCCACGCCCCCCACCATTTTTCTTTTGCAAAATAGCTCAAGCTCTGTTAAATTGGATGGAGAGCATCTGAGAACAGCAATTTTCAAGTCTTGCCACAGATTCTCAATTGGATTTAGGTCTGGACTTTGACTGGACTATTCTAATACATGAATATGCTTTGATCTAAACCATTCCATTGCAGCTCTGGCTGTATGTTAGGGTCGTTGTCCTGCTGGAAGGTGAACCCGCCCCAGTCTCAAGTCTTTTGCAGACTCTAAAGCCCTATACACACTATCAGTTTTCCTGCAGGTTTTTCTCTTCAGGTTTACCAAAACCATCTAATATGAGGTCAAACCTTAAGGCCGCGCACACACGAGGAGACATATCCGATGAAAACGGTCCGACAGACCGTTTTCATCGGACATGTCTCCTGGGATGTTTTGGTTTGATCTGTGTACACACGATCAAACCAAAATCCCCGCGGACAGACAGCGCGGTGACGTGGCGGTGACGTTGACGCCGCCACGTCACCAAACCAGGAAGTAAAATACTTCCACTCATGCGTCAAATCCATTCTACGCATGCGGGAGATTTCGGTCCGCTGGTTAGGCGTACTAACCAGCAGACATATCCGACAGACGGCTTTCCAGCAGACAAGTTTTAAAGCATGCTTTAAAACTTTTGTCTGCTGGAAACCTGTCTGCTAGCCCGTACACACGATCGAATCTGTCCACTGAAACTGGTCTGCGGACCAGTTTCAGCAGATATATTCGATCGTGTGTACGCGGCCTTAGAGTTTCAATTTGTATGCAATCAGGCAGGCCCTTGCACTACATGGTTTTGGTAAACCTGAAGAGAAAAACCTGCAGGAAAACTGATAGGGGCCAGATTCAGAAAACAGATACGTCGGCGTATCTCGAGATACGCCGCGTAACTTCTGAGATGCTCCGGTATATCTTTTTTCTGTATTCAGAAAACAAGATACGCCAGGATTTAGCTAAGATACGAGTGGCATAAGTCTCTTACGCCGTCGAATCTTAGTTGCATATTTACGCTGGCCGCTAAGTGGTGCTTCCATCGATTAACGCGTAGAATATGTAAATTAGGTAGATATGCCGATTCACAAGCGTAGTTGCGCCCGGCGTATCTATTTGCGTCGCTTGCGTAAGGCGTTGGACCGGCGTAAAGTTACCCCTGCTATAGTGAGGCGCAGCCAAAGTATGGACGAAGGGACAGCGCCGAATTGGACGTCGTTTACGTCATTTGCGTAAGTCGATTCAGAATAGGGCTGGGCGTAAGTTATGTTCACGTCGTTTTCAATGACTATTTGTGACGTGATTTGGAGCATGCGCACTGGGATACGTTCACGGCCGGCTCATGCACAGTTCGGAAAAAGCATCAATTGTGCGGGGTCACGATTCATTTACATGGACCATGCCCCCATCTTCCACATTTACGCTACACCGCCGTAACTTTGGGCGTAACTTCCTTCTGAATATGGCACCTGCCTCTCAAAGTTACGGCGGCGTAGCGTAAATGAGATACGCTACGCCCGCACAAAGATACACGGATGTATCTGAATCTGGCCCATAGCGTGTATAGGGCTTAACAGGTTTGCTTCTAAGATTGACCTGTATTTGCCCATCCATCTTCCCATCAACACTGACCAGCTTTCCTGTTCCTGCTGGGAGACTCTGGGGCGAGCACGCTGACTAACCCCCAGCCAGAACGGCACGGATGATGGGGGCAAGCTTACTGAGGAGGAACAGGAAGGAAGAAATTCAGACAAAGAAAAAAAAACATTTAGAAGGGAAATCGAAGGAAAAGGTAAGTGAACCAACAATGCACAAGCTTAATCAAACCTATTTAGAAAAAAAAAAAAAAAAACCTTTACAACCCCTTTAATGCCACTAGGGAAAATCTGCCCTGAATAGCAGTAAAAAACAGGCAGGGGATCTAATTCTTCCGTACGCTATACAAAATAAAACGCAACATTGAACAAAACATTTTTGACTTGATATACACTTTAAGAAATAATTCCCTGAAAACAGGAAAATACACAAGGGGAAGTCATGCAGTATATGTCAACTCTTTAAACTGAAAAACGATTCGCAATTTAGTTCTGCTAATCTTGTGATCCAGGCACGCTACGAGACAGCAAAGCTAGGTTGTGGACCTCTCTGCAGACTGCATTGCGGTTAAAGTAGACAAGTAACATTTTGTTTGATAAGCAAAAAACACTCTACTATAAATCATTGCCATTTTTAATCAATTTGAGTTAAAATACTTTTTATCAATTTTTCCATCCTTTGTTGCAGTTCATAGCTGCATATCAAGTCTAAGGCGGCGTACACACGACCGAGGTTCTCGCTAGAAAGCAGCGAGAACCTCGCTGGAAGCTGCATTCCAGCGAGAACCTCGGCCGTGTGTATGCTCCTGGCTCGCCCCGCCCGTCGGGAATCCCGTCGAGCGAATAGAGAGCACGCTCTCTTTTTGCTCGACGGCCCGCCTGGATGAATGGCTGGTTGCCATTCCCGACGGGCGGGTCGCCGATTTCGACGGCCGGCAGAGAAACTCGACGGGCGGAACGATGTGTTCTGCCCGTCGAGGTTCTCTGCCGTGTGTACGCCGCCTAAGGATGACAACAGTGGACCATGCCTGAATAATGTTATTAAAGATGGCCCATCTCCACCCTAAGAGGAAGTACAGTTGCAATAAAAGTATGTGAACCCTTTTGGAATGATATGGATTTCTGCACAAATTGGTCATAAAATGTGATCTGATCTTCACAGAGGCGTATCTAGTGAAAATAGCATCTATGGCAAAAACTCAAACTGCGCCCCTGTCAAAACATTTGAAACCCATCTTTCAGATAACCTTAACAAAAAAAACTGCTAACAAAACTAGTGATATTTATCATCCCTTGTGATACCTTGGGTGGTGACATATCCTCTTTATGGTGAAATCTGGAGTTTATTAGACCCCTGATCCATCCTCTGCCCTCCAAGGCCAGGTAAATGCAGAACCAATACTGGAAGTGATAAAAATCTTCATCACTTAAGGCATCAGTTTTCACAGAGGAGAGGGAGAAACTGATGTTTCTCCTTCTTCTTTGTGCGCTGCCAATCCGACCAGATGGAATGGGAGAGCCTGAGAGAACAAGGGAGGGCTGTGGCTGAACACAGCAGGGATAACGCTGCCATTGTCCATTAGCAAAGGTGGCGAAAAGGAGATCCTGCCTATGCTCGGGAGGAGGGAAAAAGAGACCCTCAGACCCTGGTAAAAGCCTTGCTGCCCAGCCACTCAACAGCGCCCCCTTGATTTGGCGCCCATGGCACTTGCCATGGCTGCCATACCCTAGATACGCCACTGGATCTTCATCTAAGTCACAACAATAGACAATCACAGTCTGCTTAAACCAATAACACTCAAAGAATTAAATGTTACCATGTTTTATTTTTAACACACCATGTAAACATTCACAGTGCAAGTGGAAAAGTATGTGAACCCTTGGATTTAATAACTGGTTGAACCTCCTTTGGCACCAATAACTTCAACCAAGCGTTTCCAGTGGTTGCAGATAAGGGGCCAGATTCAGAAAGAAGATAGAGATACACTGTGTAACTTCTAAGAAGCGCCGGCGTATCTTTTTTCTGTATTCAGAAAACAAGATACGCCGGAATTTAGCTAAGATACGAGCAGCGTAAGTCTCTTACGTCGTCGTATCTTAGTTGCATATTTACGCTGGCCGCTAGGTGGCGCTTCCGTCGATTTACGCGTCGAATATGCAAATGAGCTATATACGACGATTCACGAACGTACTTGTGCCCGGTCGTCGTATTTTACGTTGTTTGCGTAAGCGTAAGTCCAGCGTAAAGTTACCCCTGCTATATGAGGCGTACGTAATGTTAAGTACTATATTGTACTATATATGACTATTTGCGACGTGATTTGGAGCATGCGCACTGGGATACGCTCACGGCTGACGCATGCGCAGTTTGGAAAAAGCGTCAATTGCACAGGGTCACGATTCATTTACATGGATCACGCCCCCTACCTGCCTATTTTGAATTAGACACTCTTACGCCGGCCCATTTATGCTACGCCACCGTAACTTTGGAGACAATATACGCTACGCTGCACAAAGTTACGACCGGCTATCTGAATCTGGCCCAAGATGTGCACAACGGTCAGGAGTAATTATTGACCATTCCTCTTTGCAGAACTGTTTCAGTTCAGCAATATTCTTGGGATGTCTGGTGTGAATCGTTTTCTTGAAGTCATGCCACAGCATCTCAATCGGGTTGAGGTCAGGACTCTGACTGTGCCACTCCAGAAGGCGTATTTTCTTCTGTTTAAGCCATTCTGTTGTTGATTTATTTCTATGCTTTGGGTCTTTGTCCTATTAAAACACCCATCTTCTGTTGAGCTTCAGCTGGTGGACAGATGGCCTTAAGTTCTCCTGCAAAATGTTGTGATAAACTTGGGAATTCATTTTTCCTTCGATTATAGCAATTCGTCCAGGCCCTGATGCAGCAAAGTAGCCTCAAACCATGATGCCCCACACCACCATACTTCACAGTTGGCATCCGGTTTGAAGTTGGTGTGCTGTGCCTCTTTTTCTCCACACATAGTGTTGTGTGTTTCCTCCAAACAACTCAACTTTGGTTTCATCTGTCCACAGAATATTTTGACAGTACTGCTGTGGAACATCCAAGTGCTCTTGTGCAAACTGTAAATGCAGCAATGTTTTTTTTTGGACAGCAGTGGCTTCCTCTGTGATATCCTTCCATGAAATCCATTCTTGTTTAGTGTTTTACGTATCGTAGATTCGCTAACAGGAATGTTGGCATATGCCAGAGACTTTTGTAAGTCTTTAGCTGACACTCTAGGATTCTTCTTTACCTCATTGAGTGGTCTGCGCTGTGCTCTTGCAGTCATCTTTACAGGACGGCCACTCCTAGGGAGAGTAGCAGCAGTGCTGAACTTTCTCCATTTATTGACAATTTGTCTTACCGTGGACTGATGAACAGAAAGGCTTTTGGAGATACTTTTATAACCCTTTCCAGCTTTATGCAAGTCAACAATTTTTAATCGTAGATCTTCTGAGAGCTCTTTTGTGTGAGGCATCATTCACATCAGGCAATGCTTCTTGTGAAAAGCAAACCCAGAATTGGTGTGTGTTTTTTAGAGGGCAGGGCAGGGCCGCTGTAACCAACACCTCCAATCTCATCTCATTGATTGGACTCCAGTTGGCTGACACCTCACTCCAATTAGCTCTTGGAGATGTCATTAGTCTAAGGGTTAACATACTTTCTCCGCATGCACTGTGAATATTTATATGGTGTGTTCAATAAAAACATGGTAACATGTAATTCTTTGTGTGTTATTAGTTTAAGCAGACTGTGATTGTCTATTGTTGTGACTTAGATGAAGATCAGATCACATTTTATGACCAATTTGTGCATAAATCCATATCATTCCAAAAGGGTTCACATACTTTTTATTGCAACTGTACTTGAATATGCATAAAATCATCCAGTCTAGGAGTGTAGTATGTTTTGTATCTAATTTGAAACTCCCAGGGGCTCCATTCCAATTATATCATATCAAAATAAGCAAATATATACACAGGACTTTATATACTGTATGCTCTTGGGAGTCAAAGAATCATGGAAAAGAAAAAACATTTCAATAAAAACTAATATATTTTTATTATATAAAAATATATTAGTTTTTATTGAAATGTTTTTTCTTTTCCATGATTCTTTGACTCCCAAGAGCATACAGTATATAAAGTCCTGTGTATATATTTGCTTATTTTGATATGATATAATATATATATAAAATATATATATATATATATATATAAAATACTCCTAAACAGCATCATTATCAAAAACAAATGACAATATATCATATGTGGCGATCATAACTGGTACAGATCAATCTCAGCATATAATGATCAAGGTAACACTAGTCAGTATACGCATTTTTTGGGCCACTCTGCTTCATCGGGACCGTATGTGTCGTATGTGTTGTACTTGTACTGGAAAAAGAAAATACAATTATTATATATTAACAGCATTCAACAGAATTATGTATTAAACATTACATCATAAAATACAATCCTCGAAAGCAGGAAAAAAAAACATATTACCAAACCTTACTCAATAGCAGTGTGCAAGTCACCTCCTAGATATCAAGGATAACTTGCCACAAATGTATGGCAGTGTTTAATTGTAAGTCTGTTAACTTGCTTTACATTTTCACTGCCAAGTTGTACACTTGTAGAGCACTTGAAGCACAAGTTCTAGTTGACACTTTTAAAATTTGTAGCCAATTTCTGTGGCAAGTATCTAGCTAGCAAGAGCAAAGTTGCAGTGGTAACTCTACATCAAGAGCTCTACAAGTCTACAGTATGAAAATTCAACCACAGTGACCCCTGTGGTGGGATGAATAGTGCACAATATAACTAAACCAGAATTTGCAGCAGACTTTCAAAATGTTTTCAAAGAAAGGGGATCTGAAGTCATGAAATGCGGACTTTCTGTTTCCGGCTTCACTTCAGAACTCTCCCTGCAGACTTTTACCTCAGGACACTTCTCCTCCTGCACATCACTTTCCTGTCACAGCATTAGTACTCCTCTCCCATCATCTTGAGCTGACCAGGCCTCACTCTGAATAAGTCCTAGTAGTAGTTTCAACAGATGATCCTTAGTAGGCTCGGGGGCCTGCAGAATATTTGACGATGGACTAGCCCCGCCCCCTACAGTTAGAAACACATATGAGGTCACACTTAACCCCTACATCGCCCCCTAGTGGTTAACTCCTAAACTACAATTGCCATTTTCACAGTAAGCAGTGCATTTTTATAGCACTTTTTGCTGTGAAAATGACAATGGTCCCAAAAATGTGTCAAACTTGCCCGATGTGTCCGCCATAATGTCGCAGTCACGAAAAAAAATCACTGATTGCCACCATTAGTAGTAAAAAATAAAATATTATTAAAAATGCCATAAAACGATCCCCTATTTTGTAAACGCAATAAATTTTGCGCAAACCAATCGATAAACGATTATTTATATATTTACCAAAAATAAGTAGAAGAATACATATCGGCCTAAACTGAGGAAAAAAAATTATATGTTTTTTAAGGATATTTATTATAGAAAAAAGTAAAAAATATTTTTTTTCCAAAATTGTCGCTCTATTATTGTTTAAATCAGAAAAATAAAAACCGCAGAGGTGGTCAAATACCACCAACAGAAAGCTCTATTTGTGGGGAAAAATGGACGCCAATTTTGTTTGGGAGTCACGGCGCACGACCACGCAATTGTCAGTTAAAGCGGCGCAGTGCCGAATCGCAAAAAGCGGCAAGGTCCTTAACCTGCATAATGGTCCGGGTCTTAAGTGGTTAAGAAAATGCACTCTAACTTGATTCAGCTGTGACCGTTCTATGTACACTGCTGAAGAAAATCAGAATGGAATCTGTGTCTTTGGAAATATAGCAATGTGTTCAGCATTTTCATCTAAGGGCTCTTTCAGGCGGCGTACACACGACCGAGGTTCTCGCTGGAAACCAGCGAGAACCTCGCTGGAAGCTGCATTCCAGCGAGAACCTCGGCCGTGTGTACACAGAGCGCCCGCCCCGCCCGTCGGGAATCCCGTCGAGCGAAAAGAGAGCACGCTCTCTTTTTGCTCGACGGCCCGCCTGGATGAATGGCTGGTTGCCATTCCCGACGGGCGGGTCGCCGATTTCGACGGCCGGCAGAGAACCTCGACGGGCGGAACGATGTGTTCTGCCCGTCGAGGTTCTCTGCTGTGTGTACGCGACTTCACACGTCCGTTCAGTTCGTCCATTTTTTGGACGTCCGTTAACGGACCTCAATGCTTCCCTATGGGTTAGCGTCCATTAGCGGATGAGCATCCGCTAACGTCCGTTAACATCCGTCTGCGGTAAGCTCCGTTTTTTTGGACGGGAGAAAAACCTATTTTTCTTCCGTCAAAAAAATGGAACGGACGAAAAACGGACGTTAGCGGATGATCCGTTTACCATCCGATCCGCTAACGTCAGTTTTTCATCAAAATATGTAAAAAAAAAAAAAGTTCTAATTAAAAAAAAAAAAACGGATGAAAAAACGGATGAAAAAAACTGATGAAAAACGGACGGAAAACGGACGAAAAACGGATGAAAAAACGGATCAACTGAAGGGGGAAAAAACTGATCTAAAAAACTGAACGGACGTGTGAAAGAGCCCTAAGTCTATATCTCTCCCATTCAAATTACTGCAGAAGAGACATCCAGTCTTTATTTAATTTGAGGTTAATATGTTTGAATTTTCCCATTTCAGGAATCAGGGACCTTCTGTTTAATAGGTTTAATAGCTATAAAGGACACCTAATAGGATTCTGAGTGTTATCTAATGAATTCATTAACATGGAAGAGAAGTTGTTTTCTCAACTGATATAAATATTGGTATTTCCCAATCATGGTTAATGGGAGCCTTCTGTTTGTCCTCAACCTGTAACCGACCCTCTCAGAAAGGATTTATTAATGATATTACCAAATGTGATTTCCAATAATCTGCTTGGTACAACATTATCACTCCACAGAGACAACCGATTAACTGCTCTACAATCAATACACCAGTAAAAACACACAAGTAATCTCCTGCCACTCAATTATTTAGGAGGCATGAGATCCCCCGGAGACCCAAATTAAACTGTGGCTTAACCATTCTGCTGCTGGGACTCACTGCATTGTTAAGTGACACGGGGAAAGTTGCTTAAAACGATTAATAATCTTGCCAATCGTTTTATAATGTTTTTACTTTTGAATACATAAGAAGGATCAAGGGTGTAGCTAATCCTGCAGGCGAAATCTGAACTATTGGCAAATATTAAATACACACATCATTTCAGCTAGATATTCATTATTAAATCAGCAAATGTTTTTTTTTTAATGCAGCTAATGTGAGTACCGTATTTATTGGCGTATACCGCTCACTTTTCCCCTCTTAAAATAAGGGGAAAATCGTGGGTGTGCGATATACGCCGATACCCGCTTCCCATGCTCAGTTTGAACGCCGCCGACATATATCGAGTGCAGTACACTCGGGTACATGCGGCCAGGCTCGGCTTCACTCGCGGTCACGCTCCTAGCCTTTATGCGTGAGAAGCCGAGAGTGGCCGAGCGTGCCTGAGTGTACTGCGCTCTAAATATGTTCAAACTAAGCGCGGGAAGCGGGGATTCGACTCAGAGACAGCGCGGGAGAAGCGGGGAGGACACGACCGAGGCCGAAGACGGACGCCGGACCGGACAAGGCCGCCGATGGACGCCGGGCAAGACACCGACGAGGGGCATCTAAACTGTAAGCATTTTTTTTTTCAGGATTTTCCCCTCTAGGTTGGGGGTGCGAGCTATACGCGGGTGCGTGCAATACCCCGATAAATACGGTACCTTAATCTGACTTTGTATCAGCTAATACCCTATACAGCAGCATAGACTAGAATAGGAAGGAACAGAATGAGTTTCAATTTTAAAATGTCCATATTTGGTAATATTAAAAAAAAAAAAAAATTCTCTATAATACTAGAAAAAAAAAAGAAAGAAGACAGTCCCCTGATTATAAAAGGCCAATGCCGCGTACACACGACCATTTTTCATGATGTGAAAAATTGAATTCCCCTTTATAATGCATGTTGTACATCACCGCGCTTTGCTCGAGCATTTTTTCCACGATCGTGTGTGCAAGGCAGGCTTGACAAGAATCGACAAGAATCACATGGAAAAAAACTTTGACCATTAAAAATTTAGAACATGCTCTATTTTTTTGCATCGTTTTTCACGTTGTCGTTTTTCACGTCATGAAAAATGGTCGTGTGTAGGCTTTAACTACGTAAAAAAAACGTGCATGCTCAGAAGCAAGTTATACATGGTTACATAGTTAGTCAGGTTGAAAAAAGACACACAAGTCCATCCAGTTCAAACACAAAAAAATAAACAAATAAAATAAAAAACACAGTACAATCCCATACACCCAACTCCATACCCCATACCAAGTTATGGGACGGGAGCGCTCGTTCTAGTAAAACTAGCGTAACAGACTGAAAAGCACGAAGACTGAAAAGTGCGAAACTTTTACTAACACAAATTCAGCAAAAGCAGCCCAAATGGTGGCGCCATCCAAATGGAACTTCCCCTTTATAGTGCTGTCGTACGTGTTGTACATCAACGCGCTTTGCTCGAGCATTTTTCTTTTTTTTTAACGATCGTGTGTATGCAAGGCAGGCTTGGCAAGAATCAAGTAAAAAAAAAACTTTGTTTTTTCTAGACCAAATTTAGAACATGCTCTATTTTTTCTCGTCGTTTTTCACGTTGTCATTTTTCACATCGTGAAAGACAGTCGTGTGTAGGCTTTAACGACGTGAAAGAACCGCACATACTCAGAAGGAAGTTATAAGACGGGAGCACTCTGGTAAAACTAGCGTTCGTAATGGAGATAGCAGATTCGTCACGCTGTAACAAACTGAAAAGCACGAAGACTGAAAAGTGCGAATCATCCCTCACCAAACTTTTACTAACACAAAATCAGCAAAAGCAGCCCAAATGGTGGCGCTATCCGAATGGAACCTCCCCTTTATAGTGCCATTGTACGTGTTGTACGTCACCGCGCTTTGCTCAAGCATTTTTTTTCCCATGATCGTGTGTAGGCAAGGCAGGCTTAACAAGAATCACGTTGAAAAAAACTTTGTTTTTTCTAGACCATTAAAAATGGTCGTGTGCACGCGGCATGACACAGAGCATCTATAGCGATATTGAAGTTGCTTTGTGGGGAAAGACTTGAATTAAGGAGATAAGAGTTGGTTAGGCAACTGTGCTTTCATTCTGATTGCTAGCACTTTGGACAATTAACCCCATTTGTTGCCTTTTTCTTTTTTACTTTACTGGTTGATTTGAGTGAGGGTAACAGGCACGATTAGCTACACTCTCGTCCATAGCATTTTTTTTTGTTTCAGTGGCCATGTTGGCAAGGTTTTTATTTTTTCCTAAGGGTTTGTTGATTTTTATTTTAGGTTGATATTGGGCTTTTAAGTTTTGGGAGCTCAAAGCACAGCCTTCACTGGTTATCGGCCATCGGTTCTCGGAAGCTGCCTTTTGTTCACAGCGCACAGCTGCATCATCTCAATGAACAATAATTTTTTTGGAAGAATAGTGTGTATATTACCTAAAATTATATCACTTGCTTCTACTGCACAAATTAGGCTTATTATTTGTGATTTAATATTTCCTGCTTCGTGGTCAGTGTTGGGCAGGGCCGGCCTTTGGGGTGTGCGAGCTGTGCCGTGGGCAACAGGGGCGCCGTGCGGCCATCACAGCTCACAGAATGTGAGTCGCAGTCAGTTACTCACATGATCATCACAGGAGTCCGACTCCTACGAATCACAGAAGCAGGCACTGCCAGGTTGCCTTGCCCTGGGACTGGGTGAAGAGCAACACATTGGCTGTATCACCTGAAAAAAAATGACTGCTGCCGGCCCCAACAGGCACACTGCGCATGCTCTGACGCTGCTCGGGAAAGCCCAAAAAAAAACGATTGGCTATTCTCGGGCAGACGGCGCATGCACAGTGGCATCTAAGTGCCGGGCTGCACCATTTTTACATGCAAAGCTGCACTGTCCACCGAAAGGTAAGTCACACTGAGCCCCTGGCTCTGCATGCATCTACTTTTTCAGATAAAAATAAAAAAGAAAAAGTATTTACTTTTTATAGCCAGCCTACACACAGAAGGGGAGGAGAATATAAGGGATTAACATAAGAAGAAAAAAAAAGAAGTAAAATACAATAAAATAATAAATAAAAATAACGTTTACTACATAATTGCATTGGTAATGGCGATTACATACATGTATGTAATGTATGCATTCATGTAATTGTGGGGGGGGGGCGCCACAGGATTAGCTCGCACAGGGCGCCTGAACACCTAAGGCCGGCCCTGGTGTTGGGTGAACAGCTCGACCTGAGCAAGAACTTGGCCCTGCATGTCTCCCCTGTACTCCACTAAAAGTTTTGCAATGCAGATCGCATTGCAAAACATTGTTTCCCAGCTGAGCTAGCCAGGGACACCAAGAGCCTGATCCGGAAGTGACATCAGAGATGTCACTTACCGGGTCACAAGAAGAACGGGAGGAGAACGGACGTGTGCCTTCCCCTCCACCTGCTGGCACCCACCATGGAGATCCCAGGCCCACTGATGGTAAAAAGCGGAGCACAGTAAGCATGGCAGGGCAAGGCGAGGGGTGTGGGGTGTGTGTGCAAGCGATTGGGTGGCAGAGGAGCCGTCCAAATGCTCTTACCTGACAGACAGGAGTCTGCCTGTGTCAGTTTCACACTCAATTCTGGTGGCTGCAGCGACGTACAGACTGGTTTCGAAAGGGTTAAACAAGTTACATGTCAATAGCACCTTTTGAAATTTATTTACCTAAATGGTGATGTGTTCAATACTGTATGTACAATGCATTTATTTGTTTTTTTATGTATTGCTCCAGCTCACTGCACTGCTCCTTTCACTGTGTGGCTGTTTATGGTCCTCTGTGTACTTCCATCTGATCCTTTGGTAAGCACATATTACCACATGTTTTACAAAAAGACAACGTTCCTCTGCGTTTTTAACAGTTTGGAAACCTATAATTTCTTTATTTTTCTGAGTTTGTATAATGATGGCATATTATATGTGCTCGTGTTCACAAAGTCACCCTGCTGATATCTACAGCAGGATCTAAGAGGTCAGTCTGCATGGCAGGGAATGCCCTCTGTATGCGGGTCAACCTTTGAAGTGGATTTTAGGGTTAAGGAAACCTAAACTTCGAGATGAAACAATATGGATTTTAAGAAAATAGAAACTGAAGCCCCAAATCCCACCTACGGCACATCAAGCCAAATATAATTAGTGCCTCATGGAGAAGGAATTCCAGATAATGTCACAAGGGGCACAGATCTTGGATTTCATAACATGGCTACTGCTAATGTCAAAAGAAAGGAACACACAGGATGCCAGTGTGCTGTCTGTCAAGTACTACTCAACAAAACAGATTAAACCTTGTAATAATAATCAATAGACATTAGATAATCTGTAGCAATCATCTCCGATGTGGATCTGCTTGAAGTCACCAGCCAATCCTGTTTAAAGATGTGATATATTCATTCCAGCATTTGTTATCATTTTCTAGCACATGTTTCTCACTTTTTTCCCTGTCTCGCAACCGTATATTCAGAATGCAGTCGACCACTAAAAGCAGGCCTTTCACATACACATTGTAAAATCAAGTATCCATTATATGGTAGCCCAACCTTTAATCTTTTCAAAATGTCCATGTGAAAAATATCAAGGGCACTTGTTTCCAAGATGTGGGATCCTCCGTCTAGATCAGTGGTTCTCAACCTTTTAGTGCTGTGACCCCTTGATAAAATATCCCAAGTTGTGGGGACCCCTAACAGTAAAAAATCATAGCGTGGGTTATCGGCACCCAAGGCAAGACAAGTAATTTGTTCCTTCCACTCGTACAGTATAAAAACCCCATATGGTACATTTTAGGATGCACCACTCTTGAGACCGTAGGCCACACACACACCAGCACCCAACTTAAATAACCTATCATAACTATAATAAAAGAAGACATACACCATGTATCTTTGGCAAATATTTTGGCCGCAGTACCCTTTATTGGTTTAAATGTCATATTCAACAAATCGTTTAATAACTCACCATATCAAATGTATCAAACACAACACCAAGCTTCCTGCCCAGTTATTTAAAAACTCGGGCAGGCAGTACACACCATTTTATTTACACAACAAACGTCCCCCCGGATACCGACGTGACCCATACCACATAAAAGGTATACGCGACTGGGGAGGGTGGGAGGGAGCACTTCGCCTGTTGTTCTGGTCCAGTGGAGGGGAAGAGGATGAGCCCCTTACAGCAGCTATATTTTATAGGCCTGCCCGGGGCTTCCAGAATCTTTCTTGGGTTCCTATTGGGCTCAACACACCTGCAAGATAAACTTTTAATTAAGGCATCCTAGCTAACACTAATAACTACAGGTGTGTGCTGGCCACACTCTCAAGCAGGAGGGCCCCGATTAGTGCCCTCCTTTTCATTCTCTTTGTTCTCCTTTCTTTCCCTTTTATCTCTCTATCCTAATTTTTTCCCCCCATCTCTCTCTCTAGCCTTCTCTCTTGTTTTATTCTCTTATTCGTTCTCTCCCTTTTTCTTTCTTCCTCCACCTCTTTTCCTCTCCATGTATTGTTTTTTTTTTTCCTTCTGTTACTCCTTGGTGGGGGGGAATATGATGACTGGCAGTGCTGGCGGGAAGTTGGGATGATTCTCAGTGCTGGTAGGGGGAATGGGATGAGTGGCAGTACTGGTAGGTGGAATGGGATGAGTGGCAGTGCTGGTAGGGGGAATGGAATGAGTGTGTAACGTTACGCTAGATAAGATTTGGGAATTAGGATCTCAACTGCGGAGACTTCTCAGTTTCGGACCCAGGTTTCACTCTCTTTTGTGCAGAGAGTTTGGGATCCTAGCATCACAGTCTTAGTCAAGAAATATGGCGCATATTCCTTCATAGGCGCCAGTAAAAACTCAAACAAATATAAGTATAAAGTCCAGGTAGAACTAATACTATAGTTCAGGCTCACTAGGGTAATACCCTGGGGAGTGAGGTTGCACGAATACTGGATACAAATACAAACTCTAATAGCAGGGTAAATAGTATTCGCGCCGTATGCCTCAAGAGTAATGGACTGGTCGCAGTGCAGCAGTGTTGAGGGAATGGCGTGAAAGCAGCATTCCACTAATACTTGGAAACTACAGACCAGGCTCTAGTTAAATGCAGAAGTAGCCGAGCATGCGTGGCATGTAATAAAACTTAACGGCAAAGTCCTCAAAGTAATAGGCAGTATATGTGCACACAGTATCATTTGAGAAAGAGGTACATAGGCATGAAAGACTTCCGTTTATACTTGGTGACCTTAGAATGTAGAAATCATGGCAGAATCCATTTACATAGAGAGGCTATTGCTGCAGTAATTCCTGGTATAGTTAGCATACATAACTTAGCAGGCAGGACGGTTCACAGGACAGTAAGGGTCAACAGAGACGAGACTCCACCATGAGGGTCAGCAGAGACGAAACTCCACCATGAGGGTCAGCAGAGACGAAACTCCGCCATGAGGGTCAGCAGAGACGAAACTCCGCCATGAGGGTCAGCAGATAATACATTGCATTAAACAGGGTACTTGCGATACTGAAGTGCATGATGCAGGCATAAGGTCAGGCTCCAAGGGTCCAGACAGGTAAGGCTGGTGAAGCAGGCAGTGGTGTCTTCTGGTCCAGGTCAGGAAGCTGAAGTTCAGAGCAGGTGCGTCTGGATACCCAACCGAAGGAGGCGTTGTGTCAGCAAAAATAAAGGAACACTTCCTGGTCAGTGCTGGGAGCTTAAATAGGCCGCCCAGCAACTTAACAGGAAGTCACAGGCTAATCAGAAATTAAGGAAGTAACTATAGCTGAACTTTCGAAGTGAGAGGCTCTTCAGGAAGGAGGTTTGGGAAGGAAGTAACGGATGAGAGTTAACTGGGGAAGAACTAAGTATAATTGTACTTGGTGAAAAAGTCACTTGAGAGACGTTACAGAGTGGCAGTGCTGGGGGGAGTTCTGATCAGCCAACTTAGGTGCTCTTGATCAAGGTCATCTGCTGATCTGAGAACTATAGCGGGGACTTTTAATGGCAACTATAATCACAGGTAGTGTAACTCATTGTGTCTCTGACTTTGTGAAATCTCGTAGAAGTGACACCTTTGCTGAAATCAGGAGAGGTCTCCTCCAGCCCCTCCCACTTCACATTCCTCACCAGTCAGCTGACCTCTAGTCTCTGCCACCCAGAACTGAATGGGTGGCTGTGAAGAGACTAAGTGGGCAGCCGTGGACGCCAGGAACATCCCAACTGAGTGGCCACAGGCTCCAGAGAAAGCCCTGCTGGGCAGTCGCAAAAAGGCTGGGAGAGCGGTTCGGGCTTCAGGAACAGCCCAGCTAGGATTTGGTGACCCCTGGCAAATCATCATTTGACCCCTGAGGGGGTCCCGACCCCCAGGTTGAGAACCACTGGTCTAGATACTAGTGATGTTGAGTGACATCACTGGTGCCTAGGCAAGCTAGCTGCAAGCTGGGGAGATTTTATTTTCCAATGAAGTAAACAGAACAGGTTCCCATGTGGTTATTCTAGATTTCCTCTCAATTAAAAAAAATACAGCCAAAAACATAACCATCAAAACAGCACATGGCAATTGCAGTATAGCACAGGATAAATAAGATGCACAGCTGTAGACATAAAGTCTGTTTGCGTGTAAACAAATTACGTTATCAGGTAAGCCTTTAAGAAGAACGAAGGTGGAAGCCAGAGAGAGAAAGAAGAGGCGGGAGGAACAAAAGAAAAAAAAAGAAAAAGATGAGAAAGAAGAGAGTATCCATGACCATATGAGACTCGCATTCCCACTCCCTAAGCCGAAGATGGAAAAGGGTATGTAATGTATCTATGGGGGGTAGTCAAACCCTATTATGCATGTCCCAAGAGTCATTCAGAGTGACTGTTAAGTATTCAATCCTTTGGATATCCCAGATCCTAGCATGAAGGTCTGTCAGAGACAGAGGCTCACGCTCAGGGCTGCCATCCGGGGGGTACAGGCATTACACCTGTAAGGGGCCCCCGAATGTTCCCAGACGCTCAGCTTGCCACTGAGAGGAGAAAACTTTAATTTCTGTAGTTCCCTCTCCCCCTCTCATGTCGCGGCGAGAGGAGAGAAAACACTTTCACTTTCAGTTTGCGGCCGGGGGAAGAGGTGAGTGAGATGCCCGTGTCATCTTCGGCAACCCCAGGGGACCATGTGTGAGGGGCCCCAAAATGTGCTGCCATAAGGAGGTGCGATAGTAGTCTTTTAGAGGTTTTAGAGAACTTAGAAAGGGGCAACCCCAAGATAAAAGTTTTAGGAGCGAAGATCGATAAGGACATGTACTGCTCTCCAATAAGGTTCGGTGAGTGGGTATGGCCAATAAATACGTGAGAGTGTTCCCAAAATTTTCCTTCATCTCCAACACCAGTCATCAGTAGTGGGATATATGGATCAAAGTTTATCTGGGGGTATAGTACCAGTGAAAAGGTATCTTATACTGGTTTTCTATGTAAGGCTCGATTCACACCTATGCATGTTGTGCACAACCAATCAAACAGAAACCCACAGACAACAGATAATGTATACAACCAAAGGGAAGTACCAGAATCATACACATTAGCCAGGCCAGGGTCATACACAGAGGATCAGAAGATGAACAAAGGACAGGACAGGAGAGGGGAAAGGTGGATGGATCAGGCTACAGAGCAGGGATGCAAGGGAACAGGAGCACAGGGGGGACAGGATCAGGATAGGCTCGGGATCAGGATCAGGTTTAGGTAACAGGCTAGCAGGTCAGGGCGCAATGACGATACCAAGGCAAGCATGTGAGTGCAGGCACCGGCATCTTCAGTAAGGAAAGTCTGGTTCCCTACTGCACATGCGTGAATAGCGCTACATGTCCTCACTGGTTCCTGCTGTCTTCTGAGACCTGTGTGTCTCCCAAAAGACAGCGGGGGGGCGTAGGAGGGGCCGGACATGGCGTAGATCGCAGAGGACACTTTGGCGATCTATTGCCGGAAATGTGGGAGCAAATACCTGTATTAGACAGGTATCTGCTCCCTCCTTAAGGGGCCAAATGTGACACTGAAGGGGGAGGAGGAAGCGGAAAAGCGGAAGTTCCATTTTTGGGTAGAACTCTGCTTTAATAATTTATTAAAGTGGACTATCAACCTCTCCAACTACTTCAATTTGTTTTACTCCTGCCCCCTCTTCTTCTGCTGGGGCTAGGCCACTCTTCTGGATTTTTTCACCTAGGGAAGGATGATTTCACGCCCCCTGGTGGTAGAGCCTGATGTGCGGAGGACGGCCTCTCTTACAGCTCTGACTCCGAGCCCCTGATAGAGCAGACAGGAAGCGCAAGAGTACGGAGTCGCACGAGTGCCTGGCAGGGTCGCTGAAGAAGTCGCTGGACTGGAATCACTGAAGTAGTCGCAAGAGGACACTGGTGCGGGAGACAGCCCAGGAACAGCAGATAGCGGAAGAAGGCAGGCCAGGTCATACACTGGCGGGCACGTCAGAAACCAAAGCGGAGGCAGGAGCGAGGTCAAGGTGCAGGCCGGGTCGGTATTGGGCTGGCAGCGGGGTAGCAAGATCAGCAGGCAGAAGCAGGTCAAACAAGCCGGGTCGGTGCAGGTAGAAGGCAGGAGAGTCAGAGACGAGCAGGGTCGGGTAACAGAAGCAGCTAACAGGATCAGGTATGCTAAACGGACAGCACCTGAGTCCGGGAAGAGGCCCAGTTTAAATAGCCTGTCTGGCGCCAAACACTCAGGGGGTGCACGCCGCGGCACCTGCACAGGCGCGCATATGCGCGCCAACGGCGCCCTTACAGGAAACTAGGTCACAGGCCGGCCTCCATTTTGGGCACTGGCCTGCCCTTCCTGACATTGCCCCCTCCTAACGGGCAGCCTCTGGATGCCCAATCTGGCCACCTTGTCGGGGTGAGAATTCTTGAAGGCTTAAATGAGCTTTCGAGTGTGAATATTGCCTTCCGGCTCTCAAGAATTGTCCTCCAGTCCGTATCCCCTCCACTTGATTAGGTACTGAACCTGATTCCTCCTTCTCCTGCAATCTAATACCGCTTCCACTTCAAACTCCTCCTCACTGTCTACAAACACGGGTTCAGGTGGACCAACATCTCGATCAGGGAACGGATCGGGAACAGCAGGTTTTAGTAGAGTTACATGGAACACGGGATGAATCTTAAGAGAGTCCGGTAATTCAAGCTCGTAGGCGACATCATTGATTCGTCTCTTCATAGGGAATGGTCCCAAGAACTTAGGTCCCAATTTCTTCGAGGGGCAAGCGAGTTTTAGATTCGTGGTTGCCAACCAAACTTGGTCGCCTGGATCTAAGATTAGTTCCCCCCTTCTCTTCCTATCAAAAACTTCTTTGTTGTGAGCCTGGGTCTTGGCCATTGTTTCCTGTAACAATTTGTTGTTGGTACTAAAGAAGTCCACCATTTCAAGGACAGCTGTTACGACTTCGCCGTCGATGTGGAATCAGTAATAAGAATTTGGATCCCTATTGCGGAGGCTACTCAGGTCAGAACCACCAAGTCACTCTCAAGCATATACTGAGAGTTTGGGGTTAAATCATCACAACCTCCTGTGAAATCAAGTCTTATCATTGGCGTAACTTATTAATTCATAAGTAACCTGAATCTGTTATGTACTTGGATAGTCTCTTCAGTCAATACATGGCTGGACAATTTAACGAGTGGTGATATAACAGTAGTAAACTGGGGTAGAAGTGACTACAGGAAATCTCCGCTCACTATGGTGATGACAGCAGGCAGGCATGTAACATTAAAGGGGTTGGACACGGACCTTTGAATGTACAGCATATACTATAAACAACACGCTATGTTGGAAACCCTTAAGGTACTTGCGGTTTGTGCTGTCTTGCAGATGGTTCCTTCCAGCTGGATGATTTGGTGGTACTCTGGCTGTCAATGGACTGGTGAAGGTTCTCACTACAGTGGTCCGGGTGTCATGCATAGGCAGAGGTTGGACGCATGGAACTAGAACCTGGAGCAATGATGAGCCGGAGTCAGGTGGAGGAAGAGAATCCAAGTGAGATGCGGGTGTTCTGGAGGGGTCTCGGCTCTCAGGTGGCGGCAGGCGTCAACGAGAATATCCGAACACCCTGCCGCCATTGAAGGGGGTTTAAATAGCCCGCTTGTGACGGATTACACGCCAGGACGTGCTTCCGCGTTCCACCGTGGAACGCAGACGTCCGCGCACCGGAAGTGACGCGGACGTGCTGCTGAATGGAGCGCAGCTGTCTAAAAAAAGGTACAGCTGCGCTCGTTCTGCCCTTTGTAACGCCGATGGCGTTACATACTCCCCTTCTCAAGGGGGTACCACGAGTGACCCCAGTGGGAGACGGTCGATCAGGATATCTGTGATGAAATTGGTTGATGAGTCGGGGAGCATGAATGTGTGAGGAATCTTCCCAGGAGTCATTGAGATGACTATAGCCTTTCCAACGAATCAAGTACTGAAGAGAAGAACCCTGTCTTTTGGAATCAAGAATCTTCTCAATCTCATATTCAGTCTCACCGAGAACCTCGACAGGAGGAGGGGGGTTAGGATGTCTGTTAGGGAACGGATTAGGTGTGAAAGGTTTGATAAGTGAAACGTGGAAGGAGGAATGTATTTTCCAATCTGAAGGTAGAAGTAGTTTAACCGCGTTATTATTGATCACATGAGAAATGGTGAAAGGACCAGTGAATTAACGACCAAGTTTTCTTGAAGGAATGTTGAGGTGTAAGTTTCGGGTGGACAGCCATACTAAATCCCCAACTTTGTATTTAGGAGGTACTGTTCTATGGGAGTCATAATATTTTTTTTGTCTTTGCTGGGCAGCTTCAAGGTTGGAACGGAGTATACCCAAAGTCTTGTTTAAGGTCGAAAGATAATGTTCCACAGCGGGAACATTATTTGGGAGAAAGGAGGTTGGTACACTATTGGGATGGAACTCATAGTTCGCGTAGAATGGAGAGAATCTGGAGGAAGAACTTGTGGCGTTATTATATGCAAATTCAGCGTGGGGGAGGAAATGAAACCAGTTGTCCTGTAGATGGGTGCAGTAACAGCGTAAATATTGTTCAAGTGTCTGGTTGACACGCTCTGTTTGTCCATTTGTTTGAGGGTGATAGGCAGTGGACATTCGATGATCAATTTGCAAGGTCTGACAAAGGGCTCTCCAGAATCTGGAAATGAATTGAGTGCCCCGGTCTGAGATGATCTGGGAGGGCAACCCATGTAGCTTAAGAACATTGTGTAAGAAGGCTCGTGCTGTTTCTAGAGATGTTGGTAACTTCTTTAAGGGGACGAAGTGAGCCATCTTCGTTAATAAGTCCACTGTGACCATGATGGTGTTAGCACCCTGAGACCTGGGGAGATCAACTATGAAATCCACAGAAATGACATCCCAGGGTCTATCCGGTATTGGGATAGAGGCTAGGAGACCATAGGGAGGCTTCCTTGAGTGTTTGTTGGTAGCACATATCACACAGGAATTAACATAATCAATGATTGTCTTCGATAGCTGGGGCCACCAGTAATGTCTTTTAACTAGGTGAATGGTCTTACTGATTCCTAGATGACCTGCCAGTGGAGCATCGTGGAGTTGTTTGAGAAGTAGGAGTTGTAACTTAGGTGGAACGTAAATCTTATTATTAAAGGTATATAGTCCGTTAGGTTGTTTCGTGAGGACCTTGGGTAATTGGGAAACCTCTTTAGAGAGAGTTTGGGTAAGCAACTGCAAAAAAGGAATCAAAGCGCCAATGAATCGGTTAGGTGGAATTATAGAAAGTGGAGGAATCTCAGTTGTCTGGTTATCATACATACGTGACAACGAGTCAGCCTTAACATTTTGTGTACCAGGACGGTAGGAAATGTTAAAGTCGAATCTGTCAAAGAACAAACTCCATCTAACTTGGCGAGCGGATAGGGTCTTGCAGGCTTTCAAATGTTGCAAGTTGCGATGGTCTGTAAGGATGGTGATAGGGTGTGTAGAACCTTCCAAAAAATGTCTCCAGTTACCCAGCGCATCCTTTATTGCAAGAAGCTCCTTTTCCCCAATGGGATAATTCTTTTCAGCAGGTGATAGGGTCCTGGAGTAGAAGGCTACAGGATGTAATGGCTCAGATAAAGTTGAACGTTGGGAGAGTACGGGTCCCAGAGCGAAATGTGAGGCATCTACTTCTAATGTGAAGTGGTATAGTGGATTAGGAAGTTGAAGGATGGGAGCGGAGGTGAAACTGAGCTTCAGTATATCAAAGGATTTTTGTGCTTCATTAGACCAAGATAAAGGTGTCTTTGTACTAGTTAGACTACTCAGTAGTTTCACAATAGCTGAAAAGTCTTTAATGAATTTTCTGTAGTAGTTTAAAAACCCAAGGAAACGTTGTAGCGCCTTCCTAGACTGAGGAACCGGCCAGGATAAGATGCACTGTACTTTCGAGGAATCCATCTGTATACCCTTTGGAGTAATTAGATATCCAAGGAAAGAAATACTGGTCTGACTGAATACACACTTTTCAAGTTTTGCATATAAGGAGTGTGTTCTGAGTCTGGCCAAGACCCAACGCACATGTTTGGTGTGTTCCTCAGGAGTGTCCGAATAGATTAAGATGTCATGCAAGTAAATCACGACACAAACGTCAAGCAAATCGCGGAAGATGTCGTTAATGAACCACTGGAATTTTGCAGGTGCATTACATAACCCAAACGGCATCACAGTGTATTCGTAGAGGCCATACCGAGTCTTGAAAGCAGTCTTCCACTCATCACCTGGACGGATCCTTACCAAGTTGTAGGCACCCCTAAGATCTAGTTTAGTGAACATTTTAGAGGTCTGGAGACGTTCAATGAGCTCTGGGATTAGGGGTAAAGGATATCTATTCTTTATAGTAATGTTGTTGAGAGATCGGTAGTCAATAATTGGTCAAAGTGAACCATCCTTATTTTTAACAAAGAACATTGCTGCACTTGCTGGAGAGGTAGAAGGTCTAATGAACCCTTTCTTGAGGTTCTCATCGAGATAGTCCTTGAGATGTATGAGTTCTGGTTGTGATAATGGATAGATACGTGCAGTCGGAATAGGACTGTCAGGAATGAGATCAATCGGGCAGTCATAGATCCTATGTGGGGGGAGCATGTCTGCATTGGTCTTGCTGAAAACATCCGCAAAATCATGTAAGTAAACTGGGAGATCAGCCGGGTAAGTTTCTGTGAAAGAGATAGAGTAAGTAGAATAACAGGTCTCCTTACAATAAGTGGACTGTAGAGTTAGGGAACTGGTAGACCACTGAAAAGTAGGCTGATGAAGACGTAGCCAGGGTCGGCCGAGAACTATTGGGAATACAGGTGACGAGATAACGTCGAAAACAAGGGTCTCATTATGACCTGTGCCACAGGTAACCAAGAGGGGAGAAGTTTGAGAAGATACTGGACCTGAGGAGGAACTAGAACCATCAATAAAAGTGAGTGACACAGGGATTTGCTTAAACACACAGGGAATTTTATTAGATTCTACAATCCTTGAATCTATAAAGTTGCCACAGGCTCCGCTGTCGACCATCGCGTCAATGGAAATCCTTTCTTGATCCCACTGTAAGGTAAGAGCAATAAAAATGTAGCGGTTAGAAGTAGTTCCAGTAAAATTAAGCTTACTAATGTGGAGAATTTTACCTTCCGAATTCCTCTTGAGGGGGGGACAGCTAGATACAATGTGGTCTGGCGCTGAGCAGTACATACAAAGGTTTTGGGCTCTGCGGCGTTGTTTCTCAGCTGTGGATAATGGTCCTTTGATAGCACCAAGTTCCATAGGAAGATCTTTGGAAGGTGATGTGGCTCTCTTGAAGGGTGTAGGAAGGTACGTGTTAGCACGTTCAGCTTTCCTTTCGCAAAGACGACGATCAATAGTAATGGAGAGATGCATAAGATCATCTAGAGATGGTGGAAGTTCAACACGGCAATCTCATCCTTCATTGGTTCCGTCAAGCCTAGCCGAAATTGGTTCCTGAGTGCAATATCTGACTACTGGGTCTCTCTGCTCCAACATTTGAATTCCGATATGTAATCCTCCACTGGTCTCTTTCCCTGTTTGAGATTTCTTATCGAGTTCTCTGCTGTCAGCTGCTTATTGGGATCCTCATAGAGCAGGGACATCTCATCGAGGAAAGTGTCCAATGCCCCCAGGAGATCCCCGTGCTCTTCCAGGTAGGCATCGGCCCAAACTCTAGGTTCACCTCTGAGGTAGGAGATGAGGGTGAGAATTCTAACCCTATCGGAGTAGTAGGTGCGGGGGCGTAACTCAAACATCAGACGGCATGAGCTAATAAATTGACGGAAGAGTTTCCTATCTCCGGAAAAGGGTTCTGGAGGACAAACCTTATGCTCTGGTCTCTCTCTGGCTTACGCAAGGTTCTGATTGAGAAGAGCGTCATTCTCTAAGCGTAGGTCATTTAAGGAATTGGTTAGGGTATCTACCCTTTGTGAAAGTCCCACTAAGTGGTTGGCAAGTTCCGCAGGATCCATTTTATATTGGGTTCGGATATTATGTTACGACTTCGCCGTCGATGTGGAATCAGGAATAAGAATTTGGATCCCTATTGCGAAGGCTACTCAGGTCAGAACCACCAAGTCACTTTCAAGCATATACTGAGAGTTTGGAGTTAAATCATCACAACCTCCTGTAAAATCAAGTCTTATAATTGGCGTAACTTATTAATTCATAAGTAACCTGAATCTGTTATGTACTTGGATAGTCTCTTCAGTCAATACATGGCTGGACAATTTAACGAGTGGTGATATAACAGTAGTAAACTGGGGTAGAAGTGACTACAGGAAATCTCCACTCACTATGGTGATGACAGCAGGCAGGCATGTAACATTAAAGGGGTTGGACACGGACCTTTGAATGTACAGAATATACTATAAACAACACGCTATGTTGGAAACCCTTAAGGTACTTGCGGTTTGTCCTGTCTTGCAGATGGTTCCTTCCAGCTGGATGATTTGGTGGTACTCTGGCTGTCAATGGACTGGTGAAGGTTCTCACTACAGTGGTCCGGGTGTCATGCATAGGCAGAGGTTGGACGCATGGAACTAGAACCTGGAGCAATGATGAGCCGGAGTCAGGTGGAGGAAGAGAATCCAAGTGAGATGCGGGTGTTCTGGAGGGGTCTCGGGTCTCAGGTGGCGGCAGGCGTCAACGAGAATATCCGAACACCCTGCCGCCATTGAAGGGGGTTTAAATAGCCCGCTTGTGACGGATTACACGCCAGGACGTGCTTCCGCGTTCCAGCGTGGAACGCAGACATCCGCGCAGCGGAAGTGACGCAAACGTGCTGCTGAATGGAGCGCAGCTGTCTAAAAAAGGTACAGCTGCGCTCGTTCTGCCCTTTGTAACGCCGATGGCGTTACAACAGCAGGTACAGAGCATTCAGGAACTGGATTAAACAAAAAAGATGGGTGGAAGCCGTAGTTTGCGAAGAAAGGCGACTGCTTGGTGGCTTAATGAGTGGAGTTGTTATAGGCGAATTCGGCCAGAGGAAGTAAGTGGACCCAATCGTATTGTGAAAATGAAGAAAAACAGCGGAGATATTGTTCGAGTGTCTGATTGGTCCTTTCCGTCTGTCCATTCGTCTGCAAATGGTAGGCTGATGAGAATGAAAGTTCAATCCCCAGAGACTCGCAAAACGACCGCCAGAACCTGGAGGTAAACTGGACCCCTCTGTCGGAAACTATGTTTGCCGGAGCTCCGTGAAGCCTTGTGATCTCCTTAATAAAGATTTGTGCAGTCTCTTGTGCAGAAGGAGTGCCTTTCATGGGTAGGAAGTGGGCCATCTTGGACAGGCGGTCGACGATCACAAAAATAGTATTACAGCCCTTGGATGGCGGCAACTCCACAATAAAGTGGCTTTAGTAAACCCCAGGCCTTGGACTTGCTGTTCTTGTTGCGAATACAAGTACATGATTCCACATACTTCTTACAATCCTTCTTCATTCCGGGCCACCAAAATGTCTGTTGCATTAGTTCAGACGTCTTGTTAATGCCAAAATGCCCTGCAAGCATATGGTCATGGCACAGCCCCAAGGTGGAGACTCGCAGATTTTCTGGTACAAAGACCTTGTCTCCATACCAAAGTAGCCCATCTCTCGCCAATAGGGTGGTCCCCGGTGGCGAAGGGTTACCTACGGAAGCTTGCTTGATTTGAGTGATCAGATTCCCCTGGAGGAAGTTGCCGGGCGACAGGATGGTATCTGGCGGAGGGATTTCTTGAGGTTCGCTGAACATGCGTGACAACGCATGCGGTTTTATGTTTTTTTGATCCTGGCCTGTATGTTAAGTGGAAGATGAATCTGGAAAAAAAAAGTGCCCATCTGGCCTGCAGGGGTCTCTTGAGATTCTTATGATCCGTGTAGATTAAGATTGGATGTGCAGCCCCTTCTAACAGATACCTCCACTCTTCTAAAGCAGCTTTGATCACTAGGAGTTCGCGATCCCCGACGTCATAATTCTTTTCAGCACTGGACAGTTTACGAGAAAAGAAGGTGACAGGGTGCAACAGGGCCTTGGGTCCCTGTCTCTGGGAAAGTATGGCTCCAACCTCCGTTTCCGATGCGTCCACCTCTAAGACAGTGTTTTTCAACTCCAGTCCTCAAGGCACACCAACAGGTCAAGTTTTCAGGATTTCCCTCAGATGAAATGGCTGTGGTGATTACTTAGGCAGTGAAACTGATCAAATCACCTGTGCAAAATAATGGAAAGGCTGAAAACATGACCTGTTGGTGTGCCTTGAGGACTGGAGTTGAAAAACACTGCTCTAAGACATATGGCTGGGCCGAATCCGGGTGTTTCAGGACAGCTGCGGAGGTAAAAAGCTTTTTCAGAGTCTCGAAGGCAGTCTGAGCCTCAGGGGACCAATGGAATCTGACACCTTGTTTGGTGAGTCGGGTGATGGGGGAGATGATTGACGACAATCCTCTGATAAACTTCCTGTAAATGTTCGCAAAACCTACGAAACGTTGGATGCCTTTCTTATCACTGGGGGCTGGCCAGTCCAAGATGGCTGCGACTTTTTGAGGATCCATCTTGATACCCTCAGTGGATATTATCAGGCCCAGGAATTGGATGCTCTGGCGCTCAAATTTGCATTTCTCGGGCTTGGCGTAGAGTCCATGTTGCCGAAGGCGGCCCAGTACATTTCTGACGTGTCTGCGATGGTCGTCTAAGGAGGAAGAAAAAATTAGTATGTCATCAAGGTACACAGCAACAAACAAGTCCAGGAAATCTCGGACCAGATTGACGAGCCTCAGAGTCTGTGTCAAGGCATAACAAGGAGGGCTGGTCACAAGGAGTTGGTATAAAAACAAAAAGCAAAGCTGCGCCCTTAAAATGACATGACAGTGTGGCAAGGGTTAATCAAAATCCATAATCCATTGGAGTGAGGCCACTAGAAATGAGTCCATGGAACAAAGTTCATAGAGAGATTATGTCCTTTAGATTCAACCTCGATCTTTCACAGACTGTATCACATAAATAAATTCACCCAGTGACTGATGTAGATTAATGTGTGATCCCTTCACCAATAAATGAATGGCCGCTTACCAGAAGGCAAGCCACATAGACAGTCGGCTATAGCCCAGCCGCGGCCTTGTAAACCAGGAAGTGGTGGTCAGAGAAGATCCGACGGGACACTAATCGGTGACACTTGCAGACATCCGGGGAAGGAAATAAAAAATGTGCACCATAGTGTGACTCCGTATAGATAATAAAATGTTTAATAAAATAGGTGTACTCACATACAACGATGTAAAAACAGCATGTAAATAAAGGTGCTGGCCGGCAATCAATGGGAACCCTTCCCTCTAGAGCGTGGTGACGTTACTGCGTAGTCCCCCAGACGCGTTTCGTCATCAACGGACGTTGTCAATGGGATGGGCTACCGCAGTAAACCACCTTGTATTATACCCAAACCTCGTTGTGAGATGCATACCAACAGCCGTGCGAACGCCATCTTGGTTATGGTAAACGTGCCATTACATGGAATGCGTTACGTTCACCTCAGTATGATACCAATCGGGCCTCGGCAACGACACAAGCACCATCTTACTTGTGGCAAACATGCCCTTGTACAAAAATAAGATGAAACTCCTTCGATATGGTAATGATCAAAACTCAAACGGGTAAAAGAAAGAAAGAAACATATATATATATAAAAAAATGTCAGTTAAAAAATAAGTGTATAACATACTAGATAAAACTGACTTGGGAATTAATATTCAATTTGTACCTTCTGACGGAATATTGATCTCACTCCGGAAAAAAGGAAAAAAAAATAGGGAATGATGCTGCACTGACACAAGCAGCACCTCCCATATTTTCTAAAAGCCGCTCACAAGGATATTTATAAGGGAGCTAGGCTCCAGACTATTAGGCTAGAATTATCCGGAATTGCTCCGTATTTAAAAACAAGGGGGTAGATTCATGTAGATCAGCGGATCTTTTGATCCGCGTGATCTATCTTGTTTACGATCCGCCTGCGCCAGTTTTTGAGGCAAGTGCTGTATTCAGAAAGCACTTGCCTCATAATTAGCCCTGGCGGATCGTAAATCCCCCGGCGGAATGCAAATTCCGCGGCTAGGGGGAGTTTACTATTTAAATCACGCGCGTCCCCGCGCCGATCGTACTGCGCATGCGCCGCCGGCAAAATTTCCCGACGTGCATTGCTTTAAATGACGTCGCAAGGACGTCATTGTTTTTGTCGTTAACGCTATTAACGTATGGCCGTATTCCCGGACAACTTACGTAAACGACGTAAAAAATTCAAAACTCGACGCAGGAACAACGGCCATACTTAACATAGGATCCGCCGCACTTACCCCGCATATAGCAGGGGTAACCATCCGCCGGAAAAAGACGAACGCAAACGACGTAAAAAAAAAACGACGGCCGGGCGTTCGGTTCTGAATCGGCGGTTCTCCTCATTTGCATATTTGTCGCGTAGAAAAAAAGAAGCGCCACCTAGCGGACGGCGGGAGAATGCAGCCTAAGAACCGACAGTGTAACTCACACCAGTCGGCTCTAAGGGAGATCTATGCGGAACCTGATTCGAGGAATCAGCCGCATAGATCCGAGCGTCGGATCTCACAGATCCGACGGTGTATCAGTAGATACACCGTTGGATCTGTACATGAATCTACCCCAAGGAGTTGGTAAGCAGTGCTGAAGGCAGTAGGGTGAAAGAAACTCAATCCCGTCTGTGGTCCAGTTGATGCTGGGGTTATGGGCTTTCAGCCAGGGCATGCCGAGAATAATCGGGAACAAAGGAGAGGCGATGTCATCTAATCGGAGTAATTCTTTATGGTCCTTAGCCATGGTAGCCAATAGGGGAATAGTCTCGTGCGTAACTGCCCCAAACTTAAAGAGGAGTTCCACCCAAATTTGGAACTTCCTCTTATCCCACTCCTCACCCCCATACATGCCACATTTGGCATGTAATTTTTTTTGGGGGGGAGTGGGGGCTTCAGTAGGAGTGGGACTTCCTGTCCCACTTCCTGCTTCCGCCGAGGGGCTGGTTAGGCGATTAAGCCTTAATCGCCTACACCAGCCCCTCCCTGTAGGCGATCACATGGGACACTGACAGGTCCCATGCGATCGCCTCTCCAATCAGCGGCGAGCCGCGCCGCACGCGCATGCGCAGTGTGGCTCGCGCATGCGCAGTGGGTGCCCGGCCGTGAAGCCGAAGGCTGTCACGGCTGGGTGCCCACAGTCGGGATGGAGACGCCGGCCGGGGAGGGGGGGAGAGGAGCGGAGCCCCGGTCGGCGCATCGCTGGAACGCAGGACCAGGTAAGTGAGTGTTTATTAAAAGCCAGCAGCTACACTTTTTGTAGCTGCTGACTTTTAATAAACACATTTTTTGGCTGGAACACCCCTTTAATAATGGACCCATCGGCCAGATAGATGGAAAGTTTCTGTGTCTTAGGTTGAAGAGGGATACGATGTTCCGCAGCAAAGGATAGATCCACAAAGCAGCTGCAGGCCCCGGAGTCAATTATAGCGGGAGTCTGGATGGTCCCTTCTGGCAGCTGTAATGAAATGGAGAGAGCGAGGTGAGCAGAATTGCTGGGCATGTTCAAGGTTGCAGGGGGCGAAGTAACTGAGAGGCACTTACAAGGTTTGATTGGGCAGGACCTCACATAATGGCCTGATCTTCCACAGTACAGGCAAAGATTCTGCTGGCGGCGACGTTGGCATTCTTCAATGGTGAGAGAAGGGCGGAGTAGGGCGATCTGCATTGGCTCTGGCGCGTCAGTAGTGGCTGGAACAGGAGCCGGCGGAGCAGGATTGTAGGGGTTGGGGACCCGTGGTAGCATCCATACTGGGCGTGACTGGCCCGCAGCCCTCTCTGATCTCTGTTCTCTCAACCGGCGATCGATTTGAATGGATAAATCGATCAGAGCCTCCAAGGTGGAAGGCACCCCCACTCGGGCAAGTTCGTCCTTAAGGGATTCAGAGAGGCCCATGCGGAATTGGTAGCGTAATGCGGCATCATTACAATTGGTGTCAAAGCCCCATCGCCTGAATTCGGAGACGTAGTCCTCAACTGCTCTGCAACCCTGCTGAAGCGAACGAAGGGCCGCTTCAGTGGAAGCGGCTTGCTGGGGATCTTCGTACAACTGGGCCATGGTGGCAAAAAATTAGTCTAGGTCTGCTAGACACGCGGATTTCTGCTCAAGGAGGCGATGGGCCCAGGACTGTGGTTCCCCTTGCAGCAGAGAGACTACAAAAACGACCTTCTTGGCCTCCAGGGAGAAGGTGCGAGGCTGCAGTGCAAAATACAGTTTGCATGCGTTTTTGAAGGATCTAAACTTGCTGCGATCACCAAGGAATTTTTCTGGGGTCGGGACCCTGGGTTCAGGTGGCAGCATGACTACTGCCGGAGCAGAAGCGGCTCCCTGCTGGGCGGCGTGGACTGGTGCAGGTCTCTGGGCAGCAGAAGATAGCGTTTGTATCCGTCCCTCCAACTGGGTATAACCTGCTTGTAGGTCCTTTACTGCCCATGCCAGGTCAGCCAGATGCTGGCACAGTTCTTCCATGGGAGAGGGTCCTTGCACAGGCTCAGACATGGCTGTCCGTTACTGTCACGCCCCCTGGTGGTAGAGCCTGATGTGCGGAGGACGACCTCTCTTACAGCTCTGACTCCGAGCCCCTGATAGAGCAGACAGGAAGCACAAGAGTACGGATGGATGGATCATGCTACAGAGCAGGGATGCAAGGGAACAGCAGCACAGGGGGGACAGGATCAGGATAGGCTCGGGATCAGGTTCAGGTAACAGGGTAGCAGGTCAGGGCGCAAGGACGATACCAAGGCAAGCATGTGAGTGCAGGCACCGGCATCTTCAGTAAGGAAAGTCTGGTTCCCTACTGCACATGCGTGAATAGCGCTACATGTCCTCACTGGTTCCTGCTGTCTTCTGAGACCTGTGTGTCTCCCAGAAGACAGCGGGGGGGCGTAGGAGGGGCCGGACATGGCGTAGATCGCAGAGGACACTTTGGCGATCTATTGCCGGAAGTGGGAGCAAATACCTGTATTAGACAGGTATCTGCTCCCTCCTTAAGGGGCCAAATGTGACACCGAAGGGGGAGGAGGAAACGGAAAAGCGGAAGTTCCATTTTTGGGTAGAATTCTGCTTTAATAATTTATTAAAGTGGACTATCAACCTCTCCAACTTCTTCAATTTGTTTTACTCCTGCCCCCTCTTCTTCTGCTGGGGCTAGGCCACTCTTCTGGATTTTTTCACCTAGGGAAGGATGATGTCACGCCCCCTGGTGGTAGAGCCTGATGTGCGGAGGATGGCCTCTCTTACAGCTCTGACTCCGAGCCCCTGATAGAGCAGACAGGAAGCGCAAGAGTACGGAGTCGCACGAGTGCCTGGCAGGGTCGCTGAAGAAGTCGCTGGACTGGAATCACTGAAGTAGTCGCAAGAGGACACTGGTGCGGGAGACAGCCCAGGAACAGTAGATAGCGGAAGAAGGCAGGCCGGGTCATACACTGGCCGTCACGTCAGAAACCAAAGCGGAGGCAGGAGCGAAATTCAAGGTGCAGGCCGGGTCGGTATTGGGCTGGCAGCGGGGTAGCAGGAACAGCAGGCAGAAGCAGGTCAAACAAGCCGGGTCGGTGCAGGTCGAAGGCAGGAGAGTTAGAGACGAGCCGGGTCGGATAACGGAACCTGGAATCAGGTAACAGGATCAGGTATGCTAAACGCTGTAGAACAGACAGCCTCTGATCCTGGGAAGAGGCCCAGTTTAAATAGCCTGTCTAGCGCTAAACAGTCAGGGGGTGCGCGCCGACGGCACCCTTACAGGAAACTAGGTCACAGGCCGGCCTCTACAGCCACCATTTTGGGCACTGGCATGCCCTTTCTGACAGATGGCATGCCCCATCCTGAAGCATACTGTACATGCGCTGGGCAATCTTGGGCACAATGTGCCTGTATAACGTCATGTTATTAGGGGGCCTGTTGCACGAACCTGGAAGATACATCTGGCCAGTAGTAAAGATAGAGGCATGGGACCAGGAGCCCTGTGGCAATACTATAGGGAAGTGAAGTTACTTTTTAAAAATCACAAGGCTACAAGTCTTAATACATTTCTTAAAGCCAGTGATTAAGAATACACTGTTTTTCAATGCCATGTGAATAGAACTTTTAACAGAAAAATGTGTTTATTTACAAAGTTACGTTTAACTGAATTAGCTGAGGCCTTAAGAATTTTCCACACCTATCCAAACAAATGTGAACTTTTTGCACCTAATTTTCAATATGTGATAAGTTAAACAAATATATTTATTTAACACTTTTGTTTCAGCTGTAGAGTGGGACAGTGGTTAATCTTAATGTATCTGTGATCTACCACACATTTGGGAACATATCCGTTATGTGTAAAAATCGCAAAATTTGCCCCAGTGTTGTGTCTACTGCCTTTGCACAAGTCCATTGCAATATGTCAAATGACTGAACAGGCACACTTTTCGAACATCCACATACTTGCTAGCATATTTCCAAGGTTCATTTATTTTATTTTTTTAATGCTGTAGCCTCATTCTTTCAGATTATTGGCTCTCAGGGACCATTTGACCAGAGAATAGGGTTGTGCAATGCATTATGAGTTTGGGTGCAAATGACATTAGATCCACATCAAACCCAAGATGGCTTGTAACCCTAGAAAGGACAACTGTATCTTTGGCACAATTTTAATGAATTCCACCATTCTTTAAGTGAAATCCCCCCTCTCAAATACTTACCTTCTTCTTCAATGCTACAATTTCATCGTGTGACCCTGTATGATGCTGTACAATGATTCAAACAAAAATGCCCTCTGTTTAGTCCATGTGTACTGTGACTCTATTTACTCTGCTGAACTGATGGAGGCCACCAAGGGTACAGATTATCCTTAGACTACCTGAACAACCCATTAACCCGTACCCATGTGTTCGTCTCACCCCTTAACCATAAAATAAAGACTCGGACAACATGTTATCCTTGAATGGACGTAGGGGTCGGCCACAGCTTTATTTTTTCTTTAACCATAAAACATCTGTAAACCTTTAGTACCATCTCATGGTAAGATTACAAGGGGGAAGCAACCAGCCAGCCGCCGGCCTAAACCGACGGGCATAATAGCCTTCCCCCGTTCCTTCATTAATATTACCGCCAGCTGTGACTTAACAATAAATATCTCACATCATAACACGAATAAACAATGCCTGTAAAACCAAAACCTTAAAATTGTAATAAAATACAGCAATAACCACTGTCATAACTCCTCAGTACAAAACTCGCTTGACCAATTTTTTTTTTATCTTTATTTTTTTATAACTTTATTACATTCGATCCTCTTTTTTTTTTTTTTTTTAAACACCTGAAACTGTGTAATAAAACGGGAAACAAGGGCGGGAGGGCGGGAGCTCACTTGCTGGGGGGCTGCTGCGGGTAAGAGGAAGAAGGTGGGAGGGAAACCCACCTTGAAGCCTTGGTCACATGCCCACCCCAAATACCTCCCCCCTGGGCATCTTTAATTGGCTCTATCTGTCAGAGCACCACCCTCCCAGAGGGAGGGGGAAGGAGGGGGGAACTCAAGAGGGGAGAGACTCATTTAACCCCTTTCCTGACTGTCCCATCTCCTCAACTAGTCCGTGGCACCTAGCCCTATTTGGGCCGGTGCCAACCAGACTACCTGAACAACCCATTAACCCGTACCCATGTGTTCGTCTCACCCCTTAACCATAAAATAAAGACTCGGACAACATGTTATCCTTGAATGGACGTAGGGGTCGGCCACAGCTTTATTTTTTCTTTAACCATAAAACATCTGTAAACCTTTAGTACCATCTCATGGTAAGATTACAAGGGGGAAGCAACCAGCCAGCCGCCGGCCTAAACCGACGGGCATAATAGCCTTCCCCCGTTCCTTCATTAATATTACCGCCACAGGAGGAGCACAGCCCCTCAAACTGGGCTCTGACTCCCACCCATGATGTAAAGGGCCTGTTCAATGCCATCCTGAAGGCCAGACAAAAAGATATCGAGCCCGATATCATTGAGATGGACCCCATCCTGACCCATGAGCCGCCTATTGTCCCCTTCCAGCTGCCTGTGCCTCACCACTACCCCTGACCTGGCCCTGACGTACCGGGACATGCGGGCGTTAATTGTTCTGCGAGCTCTCTCAATTGCAGCCGCATCCCTATCCTCCTGCCAGGTGACCCGAGGGACAATTTCGGACCAAACCAACATGATTTCCGAAAAAAGAAACACCATTCTCTCCAAATCCATTCTCATTAGGGTAATGATCTCCGGAACCCGCAGGGAGCGAATATCGTTCCCCCCTGCATGGATTACCAACACCACCGGCGACCGAGATACTCCGCCAATCTGAAAGGCTTCCATCAATATCCGAGACCAGGAGAGACCCCCAATACCTCTCCAATGAACCTCCACTGGAAATCCCAGGGACCTGCCGCCCGGCCGACAGATGGCCCTCTGCGCGGCCCGATGGATATATGAATGGCCCAGAATGTGCACCACTGGCGCACGAGGACCTGAAAAAGGGGGAAAATTCATTATAGCAGCAATTCCGCGCGAACATAACCTGCATAGCACCCCGACTTCCACCGACCAATTCTTTGAATGTCACCCATTGCTAGCCCGGCCCTAGCCGCTTCCGTAGCAGCACCAATTCTGAATGAATGTGTGCCAAAATCGTTCGCTGAAAACCCGGCAGCCACAAGGCAGCGTTTGAAAACCAAACTGAACTGGTACCGTGTAAGGGGGGCCCCCGAAGCATGCACCAAAAACTTTTCCCCAACAGGACTCACCTTCAGGAACTCCGTTACCATTGCAACTGGACAAAGTGTGCCCCCCACTGCCCCAAGGCGCAACCAAGAACCTTTTCCCAGCTGGTCCGTTTTAGACCTTCTCACCCGAACCTGCAACACACCGTTAGTCAGTAGGACGTCATCCCTGAAAAGGCCCCCAGGACCCGTAGTCGCGGACGCCACTAGCTCGCTTATCCGTAACGCTCCGAAAAAACCCAGGCAAAACGCAGTAGAAAAAAGAAGCCCTTCGTAAGGAGAGGAACACACCGTAACCGTAGCCCCGACAAGGGAGTTCAGCAAGGCAAAGGAAACCGGACGCCTAGCGTCCTTTTTCCCGTGCCTTTTCCGCCAACTCTTTAATGCCTGCAGGATACCGAAATGCTTCGTGCAGTCCTGCCACCCGTGCAGCTTTAAGTAAAAACCAACCCCCCCCCATGTGGCGTTGAGCCACCGCGGCGGAACAACCAGAAAGCTCCAAATTCAACAAATAGTCCACCGTAACCTGAAAACGTAAATTCCCACAGGAAGCCACGTCCCTGCCGCCCGCCACCCCCAACCAGGCATTCCACGCCTTACCATGATTGGACCAGGTAGCCGGAGTCACCGAAGCAGCAATGAGGGGCATCAAAGTCCTGACACCAGGGTCCATAGGGACTTCGGGCAAGGCAGGCCTTCCTGATCCGCACCCGGGCAAAGAGACCGGAACTCCTGGAAACGAGAACGAGACAATAAGTCAGCGATAACGTTATCAACACCTGGGACATGACGAGATCTGAACCAGATATTATACTCCAGGCATCTGAGCACCAGATGACGGAGTAGGGCCAGAACCGGCAGTGAAGAGGAAGACAGACCGTTGATGCAATGCACCACACTGCTATTGTCGGTCCAGAAGCATACCTTTTTGTCCCTGAGCTGCTCCCCCCAAAGTTCAACCGCCACGGCGATGGGAAAAAGCTCAAGGAGAGTCAGGTTGCGACATAACCCCTGCTCCTGCCACTCTAGTGGCCATGATTCCGCGCTCCAGCTTGCCCCGAGAATCACGCCGTACCCTCCCGAACCAGCCGCATCAGTGAAAAGAGACAATTCCTGATTGCCTATTTTGACCGACAGGAAACACGTGCGCCCGTTGTATGTGCCCAAAAAACGCCACCACACTGACAGGTCCGCTTTTAGGGAACAAGTCAGTCGGAGGCGATGCTCAGGCCTCTTGGCCCCTTTGGTGGCCAGAGACAACCGGCGTGAAAAAACACGACCCATCGGCATGATACGACATGCAAAGACGAGGAGGCCCAATAGTGACTGCAATTGCCGCAGAGTAACTTTTTGAACTTCACAAAACCCCTCGATCAAGCCTAATAGCTTTTCGAGCTTATCTGCTGGTAACCGAAAGACCATCTCAAGGGAATCGATTTCAATGCCCAGAAAGGACAGCCTGGTGATTGGGCCCTCCGTTTTTTCTGCGCAAAGCGGAACCCCGAACCTGCTCATCACAGCACAGAAAAAATCCAGCAAAAATTGACACTGAGAAGATTCAGCCGGGGCTACTATCAGAAAATCATCCAAATAATGAATGATGGATCTACAACCCGTTGCACATCGTACCACCCATTCCAAAAAGGAACTGAACATTTCGAAATAGTGGCACGATATGGAGCAGCCCATAGGCAAACAAGTGTCATAATAGAAGAGGCCATCCACACAGCAACCCAGAAGGTGGTAGCAATCCGGGTGCACCGGCAGCAGCCTAAAAGCCAATTCAATGGGTGGGGGCGTGGCCTGGACGGCATGGTGTGAGGAGTGTTTTGTGGGAGCTCCGCTCGCTGAAAATCCTTTACTAACTATCCTGGGGCTTCTATTGTTTAATTTTGGCTGGATTACAGGGCTCACTGTTTCCCCTACCTGCTGGGACCATGTCGCCATCGAAGAAAACATCTGAAGCGGCTGCCAAGTTGGCTAAATTCCGGCTCCACGACAAGGAGAGTGCAGAGGAAGATGGCGCCGGCTCCCCCGCTCCCGTTGATCCAGCGGCTGATAACACGGCGCGAGTCCTGGAAGCTATCTCGGACTGTAAGAGCTCCCTGACCTGCAAGATTGAGGAGGTGAAGACGGATGTCTCACTCATTAGACAGGACATGCAGAAGCTCAGGGACCGGCTCACGGAGGCAGAGACCCGCGTTGGCCACGTGGAAGACGATATACCGCCATTACAGGTGGCGGTTGAACAACTCCAACATCAGCTCACCATGGTCCTGGCGAAGCAAGATGACATGGAGAACCGCCTTCGGAGGTGCAATCTTCGCTTCGTTGGCCTGCCGTAGGGTGAGGAGGGCACGAATCCGCCGAAATTCCTGGAAGAACTGCTGGTATCCACGTTTGGCCGCGCTGAATTCTCCCCCTCCTTCGTGGTGGAAAGGGCCCACAGGTTGGCTGCTAAACCTCCCCCTCCTGGTGGACCACCACGGACCTTCATAGCTAAACTGCTTAATTTCCGGGATCGAGATGCCGTGCTCCGCCTCACCAGAATACAGGGTAATATCCCCTTCAGGAACAGGATCAGGGTGTTCCCGGACTTCTCTGCGGACGTACAGAAGAAGAGGGCCCTCTTCGCCGAAGCTAAACGCCGCCTGAGGATCCGCCACTACTCCTACGCTATGCTGTTCCCGGCTAGGCTTCGGGTCGTCGGTGAGGACCGAGCACACTTTTTTGATACCCCTGAGGCTGTCCTTACCTGGCTGGAGAACGCTGGACCGCCACCCCGACAGCCCGCATAGGCCCTACTGTGGATGTTATCCTGGATCGTGACCATGGAAATCCCCCTTCTTCGGATACCCGGGTGCCCAGGACTCATGTCCCCCTCAAGTACTGTGTCCCCTCTCCTTTGACTGGGGCCCCTGTTCTTTCTGTGTCCCCTGCACCCCTTTCATCCTGAACTTCTTCCCGCCCCCCGCCTTCAACGCTGCCCCACTCTGGCCCCGGACCAGCTGTAGTCCCAGCACTCTTTCTCCCTGCTCTCATCCTCCTGCCCCTGTTGCTTGTTGCCCAGCTGCGGCCCCGTTCGATTAGCTCCACATGGCGAGCTGCCCCCCCTCATGCTGGCACCCGGAATATGGACTCACATTTTGACATCCTTGTTTTCCCCACGCAGTCGATATCCTGGAGCTCTACAACCGGGGGCCTCACTCCTTCTGCCTTTGCTGGTTAACCAGCGAATAATCGTCCCCTTAGTTGTGGGTGTCCCTGTGGACCCCGCTGTTTTTCTAATTTGGTACATCTGCCCCTTGGCTCAAGTATGGTTTCCCTGGTCTGGCCGGGTATGGTTAGCTACACTGCGCAGTTGTGTGGTGGGCGACTTGCCCGGACACCCCAGTGCTTTAAGTTGGTGTTCTCATCTGTTTTATGTTTGTTTTTCTGTTGTTCTTGTTTTCGTTGTTATTTCTGTATCTATTTGTATTGGGTCTAGCATTCTGCGGAGTGTTGCATGTCAGTTTGTGCAGGGGGTGGTGGGAATTGTCAGGGACGTTGTATTATGTATTGTTGCTGTGCCTCCGCTATGCCTCTATTGTCCATCGTGGCCCCCCGGCCTGGCTGGGCTGGGCTCGTCGTGCGGTACCCACGGCTTCCCCCCCTCTTTTTCTGGGGTGACCGTGGGTGCCTGTGCGCGACCCCGGTACGGCCGAGACATTGCTGATGCTAGTTTGTCATGCCCGGGGTGAAATTTTTGACATGGAATGTATGGGGCCTTAGGGCCCGCCCGAAACGCACGGCTGTTCTCTCCTATCTGAAAGCCCAGCGTGCAGATATTGCGGTCCTGGTTGAGACCCACTTAACAGGCCAACTCCTAGTGTCTCTAAAGAAGCCTTGGGTGGGATGGGTGTATCAGGCTCCCCACACCGCGAATTCCAGGGGTGTGGCTGTGCTGGTCGCCAAATCCACCCAATTTGCATTGCTCACACTCCAATCTGACCCACATGGTAGGTATATATTCCTGCACGCCAAGGTGAATGGGTTGGAAGTCCTTATCCTAGCTATCTACATACCTCCCCCCTTCCAGTTCTCTATTTTGACTGAGGGCCTGGGGTTTATGTCACGATACCCAAATGTACCTGCAATCTGGCTAGGGGATTTCAATAATGTCCCTAATATTGACCTAGATAGGCTATCCCTCGCACCCCCGGACCGCCCCGCTCACTCTCAAACTAGATTTGGTAGACTTCTCCTCGACTTGGAGCTTGTGGACACGTGGAGGCACTGTCATCCTACGGATAGGACATATTCGTGCTTCTCGTCGACACACAGCTCCATGTCGCGGATCGATCTTATACTGGTCTCTCGTACCCTTCTTCCCATTCTGGGTGGTGTAGGATTCAACCCCCGGGTTCTCTCCGACCATTCCCCCTACTGGATCGAGCTCCACGTCGGACCTCCCCCCTCCTCTTACAATTGGAGACTCAATCCCTTTTGGCTGTCGGTCGTCCCCGACTTGGAGGAGGCCGGCGCTGAGTGGGATTCCTTTTTCCTAGACAATAGGGACTCGGCGCCCTTTGGGGTGGTTTGGGACTCCTTTAAATCTCACGCCCGCATGGTGCTATCACAACGCATATCCCAATACCGGAGGGCCTCGACTCGGGTGGTTGAACAGGCGGAGCGCTCCCTGATTGAGGCAGAGAGGGCATTTGTTTCGGATCCCTCTTCAGCCACAGCAGACACCTTAAAATTGCAGTCCCGGGTGGTGACGGGTCTTCTGTTTGAACGGGCTGAAAGGAAGATCTTTTACGGTAGACAGAGGGCATATGAGTGTGGGGAACGGGCGGGACGCCTACTGGCTTACCTGGCCCACCTGGATCACAAGCCTCCCACGGTGGTATCCCTGCGAGATGCTGGTGGGACATTGCTTACTGACCCAGACTCGGTGGCTGGGGAGTTCCGCTCTTACTTCACCTCTTTGTACTCCTCTAACACTACAGCCCGCAGGGAAGAGACAGCTGCAATGCTGGCTGGTATAGACTTGCCCACTCTCTCGACTTCCCAATTGGAATGTCTAGAGGCCCCTATCACCATGGAGGAAATCTCAAAAGCGATCTCCCTGCTTAATGTTAACAAGGCGCCGGGCTCGGACGGTCTCCCCATCGAGTTTTTTAAAGCGTACGGCGAGTCACTGGTGCCTAGGCTCCATGAACTCTTTTCTTATATTTTTTCGTCGGGCTCCCTACCAGCTTCTATGTCCGAGGCTTGCATTGTGCTCATACCCAAACCCGGCAAAAACCTAGAACTTCCTGAATCTTATCGCCCAATATCCCTTCTTCAGTTGGACATTAAGATCCTTGCTAAGATCCTGGCAATGCGCCTCAACTCGGTGATCCTCACACTGATTCATCCGGATCAGGTCGGGTTCATGCCTGCCAAGAATGCGGCCTATAATCTGCGTAGACTCCACATGAATTTGCAGGCTCGGCATGACCAGATGGGCTCCAGAGTCGTGGTGTCCTTGGATGCTGCCAAGGCCTTCGACTCCGTGGAGTGGGTCTACCTCTGGGAGTGCTTGTCACGCTTTGGCTTTGGGCCCAACTTCATTAAATGGATTCACCTTCTATACCAAAACCCAAGTGCCAGGATCTTGGTCAATGGTCAAGTCTCAGCCCCCTTCCCCCTCTCTAGGGGCACCAGACAGGGGTGTCCCTTGTCCCCGTTACTATATGCCTTGGCGGTGGAGCCTCTGGCCGCCTCCCTCAGAGTACATCCGGGCGTTGAAGGTCTCAGCCGGGGAGATCTGGTGGAAAAGATCAGTCTCTATGCAGACGATATGCTGCTGTACCTGGCTGACTCTGGTCAATCCCTGCAAACTGCCCTCATGGTTATTGAAACCTTTGGGCACCACTCTGGCCTAAGGATCAATTGGGATAAATCCCAGATCCTTCCCATTGATGTGAGCGCTCCCTCGAGACTACAAGCCTCTTCCCCTCTCCTTAGGGTCAGTTCCCTGAAATACCTCGGGATACATGTTTCCAGGTCCCCTGAAGATTTTGTTCGTCTTAATATAGAACCTCTAATGTCACTCCTAAAATCCAAAACACAAATATGGGCCAAATTGTCATTAGGGGTAATGGGCCGCATAAACCTAATAAAAATGATTCTTCTCCCCAAATTCCTATATGTCCTATGGCACTCCCCTGTATACCTCCCTTTAAAAATCTTTAAGGCCATTGAAGCAATCCTTAATTCGTTTGTGTGGGGCTCTGCTCGCCACAAACTATCCTGGCAGGCGCTGAAGAATCCGGCCGAACTGGGCGGAGCGGCAGTGCCTGACTTTAATCTTTACTACCTAGCGGCGCAGCTGTCTCACTTTTTTTATTTTGATAAACTTGACAGGGACCGTTTTCTTGAATGTTTGTGCTCCCCCGGTACTCCCGGGCTCACCCACCCCTTTCAGGTCCTCCTTAGGGGCCTGGGGGGGGGCCTGGGTGCAGGGGGATCGCAAGGGCCTGCTATACCATTACTGTAGGGTATGGGATGTAGTGAGCCGTAGACTAAAGGCACCTGCTACTCATTTCTATACCCCTCTCTGGGACAACCCGGGTCTGGGAGAGCTGTTGTCCGTCCCTGGACGGACCCTCTGGCTGGACCGGGGAGTACGGTATTTGTCTGACATGTATCAGGGAACTAATTTAAAATCATTCCAGCAACTTAAGGACACCTTCGCCCTCCCTAATTCTATGCATTTCCGTTACCTCCAGCTCAGACATGCTCTCCGTGCTCAGTTTGGTGACACATCTCCTAGTATAGACAAGCTTGATGTGCTCCGCACCATAACAGGTCAGGACTCCCGCAAATTGATATCAGTGCTATACTACTCCCTTCTTCGACCTCCCGCTGTGATCTTGGCCTATGGGCTCAGGGATCGCTGGTCCCGGGACGTGGGTGAGTTTGTGGATGATGAATGGGAGGATGCACTTGATACCACTAAGAACGTTTCTCCCAAGTTATCTGACCGCCTCACACACCTGTACATTTTGCATAGGTCCTATCTTACCCCCCTTCGTTTGGCTAAATACAAACCTGACCAGAGCCCGTTGTGCCCCAGGTGTGGTAGCCCCTCCAGCAGCTTCTTCCACCTCCTCTGGTCTTGCCCTGTGATACAAGACTACTGGTCACACTTGGTAAAGTTCATCCATGATGAGATGGGGTCTCCCCTTACCATCTGCCCTAAACAGTGTTTATTAGGAATATTCCCGGACCCAGACTCTGACAAACACCACAAAACCTTTCTTCAAGAATCGCTGTTCACAGCCAGACTGCTAATAGCGAGAAAATGGCTTCAAGTCCTCCCCCCGACCCTTCCGGAGTGGATAGCTGCAGTTAATGCTGTATTACCTTACAAGAAGGAAATTTATGCCCACAGGGGCTGTCCAGCTAAATTCGACAAGGTGTGGGGAGGTTGGGTGGGAACTGCAAATACGTGTGATGCCCTGCCTGATCAGCCTTAGTGTGCCCCCCCTCGGTTCAAGATGTACCTTCCGGGTATGGGAACGGCTGGCCTTTTCTTATTGTTTTTTTATTTATTTTTTATTTATTTTTTATTATTTTGGTTCCTGGACTCCCTGATGTTGTACTGATATTTACACTATGTACCCTGCCTTCACCTTCTGCATTGATGTTGATATTATACTCGTTTCCCCCATATGATCTGTAACTCTCTGCATGTTTTGTATATGACCCCTTTACTTTTAACAAATAAAACACTACCTTTTGTAAAAAAAAAAAAAAGCCAATTCAATGTCAGTTTTAGCCATCATGGCACCTCTGCCGGCCCGTCGGACCAACAACACAGCCTTATCGAAGGTGACATAGGAAACAGACGCCTCATCCTTTGAGATGCCGTCGTTAACCGATGAGCCCCTGGGATAAGATAAATGGTGAATTAACCGAAACTTACCGCTCTCCTTCTTGGGGACCACTCCCAAAGGAGAAACCCTCAAGTTAGGAAATGGTGGGGATGAAAACGGACCCTCAATGAGACCCAAATTAACCTCTTTACTAACCTTGTCCCACAGGGCATCCGGGTAAAGCGCAGCCGATAGCAAATTGCCAGCCAGTTGGTGTGAATCTGAGGGAATGAAGGGGATAAGAAAACCGTACAAAAAACCTATGCGCAACTGCTCAGCCTCCGACCTATTGGGGTAACGCTCTAGCCAGGGGAGCATCTCTTCCACGCTCACCGGCGTCTTTCCCTTCAACAGGCCCTGTACCCCTATACACCGGTTTTGCTTGAACTTGCACAACCCGAAGAACTTGCAATGACCCTCGTTAAAGAGCCAGCATGTTCCGGGTCTCTTTGTGGCCGCTGCGCCCTGCTGACTTGCTGAGGAGGCAGCGGCCCCGCCAAGAAAGGGAGTCTGCCTCTGCGCCATCATAAGCCGCAGCCAGACATCCGTCGCCTTGCAGCCCCAACCCACCTCGGGTTGCAACGCCAAGCGTCTTCTGAACTCTTCGTCATATTTCCACCAAGCGCTGCCGCCATGGGACTTATAGGCGTTGTATACTGAGTCCAAATAGACGAAGAGCTCCGAACAGCGCCCGGGGTGTTTTTCCCCCATAATAACACCCAGCGCGGCAAAAGCCTGCAACCAGTTACCTATTGTCCTGGCAACCCGGGGCCTACGCTCAAAAGACCTGTCAGTATAGGGCTTGCGCTCCTTAACAATAGTATGCTGATCAGCTGAAACCAAAGACCATATATCTATGTACTTATTTTCCCAAATTTTTTGTTTGATGTCTTCAGTAACGTGTGATCCTAACGGGCTAATCCCACAGAAAAAGGACTCCTTGTGTACACCGGCCCTTGGTGGAGACGGAGGACACCTGCCCGCAGGAGGCGTAACCGCCCCCTGGGAGCCGGGCTCCAGCTGCGACAATAATGCTTTTAAAGCCGGTACCAAAGCATGCGTCCCACCCCCGGCCCCCCAGGCCCCTGCGAAGTCAAACTCACCAGTTACTGCCGAAGATGGAGGAGGAGGAGGGATCACTGGAGGTATCGCAGCTGACAATACCGAAGGAGCGGATGCGGGAACAGGCGGAAGGAAAACCGGCACTGAAGATGGAGCCACCGAAACCGTCGTGGCCACGGGAGCCACAGAGGAAGCAGGCACGCCGGACGGCTGGTCCGCGTGAGAAGGCCGCCTGGAGCGCCTCGATGAACCCTGTCTAGACCTAAGCCGACCCTCGCGGCCCCTGGTTCGGCTCCTGGAGGAGCTGCCAGAGGAGGATGGTGACCCCCAGCGGGAGGATCTGGATCTACGCCAGTGTCTGCTGTGACGCCTAGGGGATCTACGGCGACGGCTTCTGCTGTACCGCCCATGACGCCCAGAACTGGAGTCCGACCGCATGACCCGTCTACGGGACCGATTGCTCCTGAAACTCGCAGGAGGGGGGGGGGCTGGGCGATGGGGGGGTTCAGCGGAGGTGTTCAGGTGAGGAGAAGGACACACTATATCTTCCCCAGCATCCGCATCCACAGGTGCCTGGGGGGGGTTGCGAGCGGCATGGGCAGGATGGGCTTGCACATTCACTGCTAAGTCAGTAGCAGGGACATCTACAGTGGGGGCAGGGTCGGAGGGGATGTCTGCAGCTAAGCCAGCCTCCTCGCTACTCGAGGAGCTGGAAACATGCACATTAGCATTACCCATGATGGAGTACAGGAAGGGGGAGAGGCACACACTCTGTGTAGACCAGGGGTGTCAAACAGGCGGCCCTCCAGATGTTGCAAAACTACAAGTCCCATGAGGCATTGCAAGGCTAACAGTTACAAGCATGACTCCCACAGGCAGAGGCATGATGGGACTTGTAGTTTCGGAACAGCTGGAGGGCCGCCAGTTTGACACCCCTGGTGTAGACACACGAGGAGCAGAAGAGAAAGGGGGCGGGGCTACCGCATCGACCCGCGATTTGGCCCCGCCCCTTCCTCCCCCCTTTCCAGCAACAGATACAGCGGTGCCTCTGCGCCGCTGTGAAGCCTTAGGGGGACTGGGACTCAGCCTTACAGGCGGTCGGGTGGCCCTACGAGGGGCCCGCCGACCCCTTACCTGGTCATCCACAGTTGGGCACGGCGAGGGGAACGGTCCAGGCACCCCCAGGTCGGCGGCGATGCGAGCCAGGAAGCCTCCATCGGACCGCATCCGCTCCCAGATCAAACCCAGCAGGTCTTCAGCCATGACACAGCCAAGGAAGGTAAGGAGCTCACTTGCTGGGGGGCTGCTGCGGGTAAGAGGAAGAAGGTGGGAGGGAAACCCACCTTGAAGCCTTGGTCACATGCCCACCCCAAATACCTCCCCCCTGGGCATCTTTAATTGGCTCTATCTGTCAGAGCACCACCCTCCCAGAGGGAGGGGGAAGGAGGGGGGAACTCAAGAGGGGAGAGACTCATTTAACCCCTTTCCTGACTGTCCCATCTCCTCAACTAGTCCGTGGCACCTAGCCCTATTTGGGCCGGTGCCAACCAGGAATGAATGACAATGCAGCCAGCATGCAAACTAAAAATGACATTTCCTCTAGACAGTCTATGAGGGCACAGAGCAAAGTTGCAGGTTCTTATTCAGGCTATGCAGGATTCATTCTTTTTTTCATTCAACCATGATGTTGAACAAAAAAATAGCTGATTTGATTTCCCATTCCACACATTCTATAAGGATGGGGTAATCACTCCTGCTGAGCTGTTGTGCCTTCCCCACCACCAGAATACAATCATCAGTTTGGCTAGCTATAGACGGCACTGATCCTTTCGGAAAAAAACAACAGGCTGATTGCACACAAGCCGATCGATAGATCAACTTGTGTAAAGCGATCCAAGCCTGTACATGGATCGAAATTCGACCAGTCCCTGCTGAGAGCTTTTGGTGGGCTGGTCAGGGGTGGGGGGGGGCAGGTTTAAGCTGAATGCCTGAACCTGGAAGAGGCAGGCAGCTGGAAAGGACCAAGAAGGTGATGTGAAACATGATATACAGCAGATGAACAGAGGACAACGTTGGATTCGCTGTGTGGGTGACATACAGTAGGTGTACGCAGCCCATTGTATTAGGGTGTGCACCCCAAAGCTCAAATACATGCCCCTTTCTCTGCAGCCTCAGCTGCACTGCAAAGGGAATGAATGGGAGGAGCTCTATGCTGAGCAGCTTCCTGTTCATTGACACATTGAAGCATAGTAATCACAGTTTAATATGCTTCAACTATGAATGAACACAGAGCGCGAGTGTGTTCCTTATGTTTATTTAGAAAAGGAAGGGGCCAGTTAATTACATATTGACTAGCCCATGGGTGCTCAACCTGTGGCCCTCAAACTGTTGCAATACTACAAGTGCCATCATTCCTCTGCCTTTGGGAGTCATGCTTGTAACTGATCACAGCTTGCAATTTTCTCATTGGACTTGGAGTTCCGCAACAGCTGGGGGCGGCACAGGTTGAGCACCCATGGGCTAGCCCCTTCCCCTGGTCTCCATCCTGAAACATCCCCTGTAACAGCCAGGGGTAGAGGAGAGAAAAGAAACCAGTAGCACTGTGGGGGGGGGGGGGGGCAAAGCACAGAGGGAAGCCTGGGCAGTAGGGGAAATTGGCAATGCACAGAGCGATTAGGGTGTGCCCAGGAACACCTGGCACACCCCCTGTGCCCTATGGTGGGTAAGTATGTGTAATGAAGAGAATGCAACACTATAGGTAGGGAACTGCTTCAAACAGTCCTCAAGAGATACAAGAAATCAATGGGGAACTTAAAGTGGAGGTCCACACAAAAACTGAACCTCTTCTTTTTGGAACCCTCCCCCTCTCCGGTGTCACATTTGGCACCTTTCAGGGGGAGGGGTGTAGATACCTGTGTAATACAGGTATCTGTATAATACAGGTATTTGCACCCACTTCCGGGAATAGACTCCCGTGGGAGTCACTCCCTTCCCCCACCCTCCACTGTCTTCTGGGAAACACACAGGTCAAAGGAGACAGCGGGGACCAGTGAGGACGCACCGCTTGTGCATGCACAGTAGGGAACCGGACAGTGAAGCCACAACTCTTCACTTCCTGATTTCCTCACTGAGAATGGCGGCGTTGGGCAGCCAAGAGACGAGCGATTGATCAGCTTCAGCTGCCGACATTGTGGGCGTGCTGGACAGGTAAGTGGCAGTATTTGTAGCTGCTGGCTTTTAATATTTTCTTTTTTTTGGTGGACCTTCGCTTTAACTTGCAGACATCATCCCAAGAATGAAATCTGATTTAACCACTCAAGACCCGGACCATTGTGCAGGTTAAGGACCTTGCCCCTTTTTGCGATTTTGGCACTGTGTCGCTTTAACTGACAATTGCACGGTCGTGCGACGTGGCTTCCAAACAAAAGTGGCGTCCCTTTTTTCCCACAAATCGAGCTTTCTTTTGGTGGTATTTGATCACCTCTGCGGTTTTTATCTTTTGCGCTATAAACAAAAATAGGGCGACAATTTAAAAAAAAATATATATTTTTTACTTTTTGCTATAATAAATATCTCCCAAAAAGATATAAAAAAAAAACATATTTTTTTCGTATTACGTATTCTCCTACTATTTTTGGTAAAACAAAAAAATCACAATAAGCATTTATCGATTGGTTTGCACAAAATTTGTAGCGTTTACAAAATAGGGGATAGTTTTATTGCATTTTTATTAATATATATATTTTTTTTACTACTAATGGCGGCGATTAGCAATTTTTTTCATGACTGTGACATTATAGCAGACACTTAGGACAATTTTGACACATTTTTGGACCATTGTCATTTTCACAGCAAAAAGTGCTCTAAAAATGCACTGTTACTGTGAAAATGACAATTGCAGTTTATGAGTTAACCACTAGGGGGCACTGTAGGGTTTAAGTGTGACCTCATATGTGTTTCTAACTGTAGGGGGGGGGGGGCGGGGCTGGACGTGTGACGTCAGTGATCGTCTTTCCCTATATCAGGGAACAGACGATCACTGACATTGCCACAATGAAGAACAGGGAAGGTGTGTTTACACATACCTCTCCCTGTTCTTCAGCTCCAGTGACCAATTGGGTCCGCGGGTCCCGCTGGCGTGGTCACGAAACTTAGGACCAGGTCGCGCTCGTGACCCCATGGCTAGGCTTAAAAAGACACGTACAGGTACGTGCAGTGCCGATCCTGACCTCCCTGGGGCCCTAAGCCCTGACATGTCACATTAAAGAAAGTTGAGAAGCAGGGGGAGGGGGTGTTCTGCTGTCGGAAATGACTCAGCCAGCGAGTTTAGAAGCCGAGTGAGGGTGCGAAAATGACTTCTCACCAGGCGGGGCCTCTAGTAATTTGGGGGCCCTTTGCAGCTTTGCGTAGCCCTAAGCGGCTTGCATAGTGCGCCTATAGGGAGGATCGGCCCTGGGTACGGGATTGTGCCCAGCCGTGCCATTCTGCCGACGTATATCAGCGTGAAGGGGTCCTTAAGTGGTTAACCCCTTAAGGACCGCCGCATGTACATTTACGTTGGCAGAATGGCACCGACAGGCACATCAACGTATATATACATTGGTGCCTTGAGGTGGGTTTGGGGTCCGATCGGGACCCCCCCCCCCCTGGTACATGCGGCAGTCCCCGCGGCTGTACGAGCGATCCGTGCTGAGGGGGCGGCAGTTCGTTTTTGTCCGCCCCCTCCGGAAGGAAGGGGGAAGTGATGTGATCTCTCCTCTCAGCATTTTATTCATCCACCGCTGAGGAGAGATCACATCACACAGTGAGTCTGCACAACACTACACTGACACACACTACACATAGTCACATTAACCCCTTGCGATCGCCCCCCCCCCCCCTCCCCCTGTCACAGTGTCACTGAATGCAGTAATCATACATGTATGATTACTGTATTTAGTGTCAGTGTGACAGTCAGTTAGTGTTAGGTTCAGGGTAGCCCCCGTACTCCCCCGTAATAAAGTTTTAACCCCTTGATCACCGCCCTAGTTAACCCTTTCACTCCCTATTGCCAGCATCACTAAGCGATCATTTTTCTGATCGCTGTATTAGTGTCGCTGTTCCCGCTAGGTAGCTAATTTTTTTTTATTGCGATTTTTTTTTACTAAAGACATGTGGCTAAATACATTTTGGCCTAAATGTTTGACTAAAATTTAGTTTATTTGATTTTTCTTATAACAAAAAGTAAAAAATATTGATTTATTTTCAAAAATGTCGCTCTATTTTTGTATATAGCGCAAAAAATAAAAATCGCAGAGGCGATCAAATACCACCAAAAGAAAGCTCTATTTGTGGAAAGAAAAGGACGCAAATTTTGTTTGGGAGCCACGTCGCACGACTGCGCAATTGTCAGTTAAAGCGACGCAGTGCCGAATCGCAAAAAGGGGCCTGGTCATTTACCTGCATTTTGGTCCGGGTCTTAAGTGGTTAATATAATATGAAATATTTGTTTTAATATTTATGGCATTTTACTGCCAATAATTATATCAACATATTACATTAAAAGCAGATAAATAAATGCAAACAATTTTCTTCCTAAATGTGTTTTTGGCTGATTTTCACTTATAAAAGCAAATAGCTGGTGATATTGTAGCATTTTACAAGACTATTGCTAGCAGCAAAGCTAATAACACACACAAAGTCACAGGTTCTATATCCTGGACCCTGCATTAGAATGTTCTAGTTATCACTTCATCCCCTATAAAATTCTACATAAGTGAGGGCTGTTTATGTACAGTAGGAAAAATGTTAAATTAAAAATAAATATAGGGAAGCCAGAAGCCAATAAATGCCTGAAGAGACCTATTCCATATTCTAACAACTGAATCAAGGATACTTTTGGCAGCTTTTAACTTACTTATTATGGCAGCGTTGCAGGCGTGCAGAGTAATTCACCAACTAAATCAACATTTGGTATTTATCTAAGCTCTTCTTAATTGCTGAGGATTTTCTTAAGTAGTTTTATGAGTATGGTTCTTTTAAATACATCAGCAAAAAAAAAGATTGGAAATTGATTGAAGCTCTCAATATATAATGAATCTGATTTATTAAAATAATATGACCAGAAGGGTCAGCAATGTCTCAGGAAGCCTTATCTAAAGATCTTCTTGTGCCCTAGTAAAAGAGGTTGTCATAACACCTTAAAGCCCAATCACACTTTTTTTCTTCTTTAAGGTCATGTATTCCTGTGTGTTTTGATTTTTAGCCTATTTTCACTTGGTAATGCCTTTAAATGCCCTTTTTACTTTGTGGAAATCTGCTGCCTGCCTTCTTACTTCAATGTTCTTTGCTGGCATACATGAATACCAACCACACTGTTTGACCTCATGCATGCTAGTAGTGTGAAGAAGGAGAGGGGATGTGCCCTGACCAGGTCAATTACATTTCAGAGTATCCTAGGCATCATGGTCAAACTGTTGCTGGACTAATGCCGCGTACACACGACCGTTTTTCGGGTTGTAAAAAATAAGGTTTTTTTTAATGTCATTAAAGCGGAGGTTCACCCAAAAATTCATTTTTTCACATTAGCTCCAGCATACTGCTAACATCTGCAGTATGCTGTTTTTTTTTTTTGCTACTTATCGTTATGCGAGGCCTTGTTATCCGGCTCCGAGCGGGCAATCGTGCGGGGAGTAGGCGTTTCTAAACGAAGAGGAGTTGATTGACGGCTGCTAAGGTGCGTCACGGCTTCTGAAAATACCCGAAGAGACACTCGCGCGTTTACGGAGCCTGCGCTTGCCGTGTAGAGCTGACTGCGCAGGCGCCGTAAACACCCGAGTGTCACTTCGGGTATTTCCGGAAGGCGTGACGCACTTTAGCAGCCCGTCAATCAACGCCTCTTCACTTAGGAACGCCTATACAAGGAAGTAATCCCCCGCTCAGAGCCGGATAACAATAGCTCGTATAACGATAAGTACAACAAAAAAAAACAGCATACTGCAGATGTTAGCAGTATGCTGGAGGGATGTAGCTAATGTAAATAAGTTTATTTTTGGGTGAACCCCCGCTTTAAAAACGATCACGTGTGGGCTCCAGAGCATTTTTTCACGATGTAAAGAATGGCCATTAAAAATTTAGAACATGCTCAAATTTTTCACATCGTTTTTAGCGTCGTAAAAATGGTCGTGTGTGGGCTTTAACAACGTGAAAAAAACACGCATGCTCAGAAGCAAGTTATGAGATGGGATCGCTCGTTCTGGTAAAACTACCGTTCATAATGGAGTAAGCACATTCATCACGCTGTAACAGACAGAAAAGCGCGAATCGTCTTTTACTAACACAAAATCAGCAAAAGCAGCCCAAAAGGTGGCATCATCTGAATGGAACTTCCCTTTTATAGTGCCGTCGTACGTGTTGTACGTGTCATGAATATGCAATAAAGTCTGGCAGCCTACCTGTCTCCATGTGTTCATTAGAGGCCTGACCCTCTTTCTGGCTGTCTTTTATCACCTTCCTCACTGTATGGCTCCACCTTAGGCCATCCCAGGAAGCCTATAATAACCACAGCACTGCTAGTCGGCTTTGCTGTTCAACCTTTGTTTGTAGCTTGTTCCTGTCTGCAGTGTGCTACATTTACCTTCCTGTGTACCAACCTTGGTTCATCTCTGACTTCTCCTGTTTGCCTGTTTCCCTTGGCCTGTTCCTTGATTACCCTTGTCTGCCTGTTGCCCCGACATCGGCTTACCCATCATTATCGCTTGTCCTGGTTGCTGCTTCCCCTCTCTCAATGCGGAGCATGACCTTGGGGGACCCCAGGGGTTGTGACCTGGATCCAGCTGCAGTGAAGGCCATCCTCACCACCAGAGGCTCTGGTGAACACAAAGCTGGGTCTTAGACTCCGCGCCCTGGGGAATCTTGGGCTAACGCTTCCTCTTTGACAGCAGCAGTCAACCATAGGGTTCACTACCCTGTGGTGCATCCCTGACTCCAACGGGGTCCTTTGGAGAGCGCTTCCCATGACGCCGTTGCGAGGAGGGGAGGAGCCAAGACAGCCGTCGAGGGAACCCAGAAGACGTGGATCGTGCAAAATAAATTAGTGCACCAACGAAGCTAGCGGAAGATTGACTGACTCTTAAAGGGACAGCCACCTGTTTCCTGTTTCCCTTCAAGTCGTTACTACACGACACACACCAGTTGAACTGTCCACTGGGGGGAGCTATAAAGTTGGGAGTGTATATTTTCTGTATAGTTTCTTTTGTATAACTGTTTGTATTGCCTTGTGATTTTTTCTGTTTTATGCGAGACCTGGTGGAGAGGTGTCCCAGTGCTGACGTCATTGCATTGAGAGATTCCTCCACCATACTCTCACTCGGGTCTGGTCATTTGGGTTTGATTGCAGGGATATTCCGAAATAGCTGCATTCCAGTGACAATTGTAGAGAGCTGTTGGTATTCAATGTTCTTTGCATAACCATTGTCCTATTTTTCTTGCCAAGTAAACATCTTAACACTGGTTAAAGGGTTTGTAAAGGATTTTTTTTTATCTTAATAGCTTCCTTTACCTTAATGCAGTGCTGTTTTCATGTCCTCATTGTTCGTTTTTTGCTCTCAAGTTGCTGTAATCCTTCTCTGATCTCCACACTTCCTGGTTGTCTGTTTCCTGATAACCGCAGTGCTGGGAGCTTTCTCTCTGTGGTCATTAATCAAGGAGGTGTGATTACTGTGTGTCTAAAACCCCTCAGCACCAATCAGTTTCGTTTTACAAACCATCACTGCCCTGTATTGGCTCTGTGGCTCTGAACATCACAGAAGCAGGAAACAGCATGCAAAAACAAAACTAAACTGTAGGAACATTATATGATTGATTTTTATCTATTTTTAATCATTTTTAAAAGAAATCAGTTAACTATTATGGGCCAGATTCACGTAGAGTTACGCCGGCGTATCAGTAGATATGCCGGCGTAACTCAGAATCTGAGCCGTCGTATCTTTAAGCGTATTCTCAAAACGAGATATGCTTAAATTTTGCTAAGATACGTCCGGAGTAGTCTCCTACGCCGTCGTATCTTAGTTGCATATTTACACTGGCCACTAGGTGGCACTTCCGTCATTTTACGCGTTGAATATTTAAATTAGCTAGATACGCCGATTCACGAACGTACGCCCGGCCGTCGCAGTAAAGATACGCCGTTTAGGCGTAAAGATAAACCACCAAAAAAATGGCGCAAACGTAAATTTTACATTTACGTTTGCGTAACTCGTCTGTGAATGGCGCTGGACGTAAATTACATTCACAATGTTTTCAATGACTATTTGCGAGGTCATTTCGACGTTGACGTCATGCACACTGGGATACGTTCACAGCCGGCGCAGGAACACTTAAACACGCACCCCCGGCCAGAAGGGCCACACACGGGGGGGTGGTGGGATGACAGACCCAGGATCAACGACGACCCCGGACTAATGATGTCTGTCCCTTAAGTACCCCTCCCCAGCATGCACAGCGGGACTATAAACTCCCTCTGATTGGCTGCCGAAGGGGAACATCCAAAACACCTTGACCTGACTGCTGCCACCCTTGCCCTGGGGTGGTAACAGCACCGTAGACAAAAATAGTGGTCACTGACAGTACAGCCATGGCTGGAACAGAGGCCCAAATTTTTTTTTTTTCGAACATGCTTTATTTTTTCACAACGTTTTAAACAATGTCATTTTTCGGGTTGTAAAAAATGATCGTGTGGGGGCTTTAACAACGTGAAAAACCTGCGGATGCTCAGAAGCAACTTATGAGACTGACGCGCTCTTTCTGTTAAAAATAGCATTCATCACGCTGTAACAGACAGAAAAGCATGAATCTTCACAAAACACAAAATCAGCTAAAGCAGCCCAAAAGGTGGCGTCATCCGCATGGAACTTCCCCTTTATAGTTCCGTCGTACGTGTTGTACGTCACCGCGCTTTGCTAGAGCATTTTTTTTCACAATCGTGTGAAGGCAACATTGTTGAAAAAGTTGAAAGTTGAAAAAAACATTGGCCCAGATTCACATACAATTAGATTCACGTAGAGTATCAGAAATACACTACGCCGCCGTATTTTACCTGGCTCTACGTGGAATCCCGGTAGATTTTGTCCAGTAAACTACGGCGGCGTAGTGTATTGCTCCCGGCGCAAGCCATCTACGCGGGTAGGGGGCGTGAAGCATTTAAAATAGGCACGTTCCCGCGGCGATCGAACTGCGCATGCTCCGTTCAGAAATTTCCCGCCGTGCATTGCAGTAGCATCGTTTACGGACATTCCTATTCCCGAACGAGTTACGCAAAAAAAAAATAATAATTAAATTCGACGCGGGAACGACGGCCATACTTAACATGGGCTACGCACCGTTATACCAGCAAATAGCTGGTCTAACAGTAAGTAGCAAAAAAATGACGTAAGCGATTGCGAAGACCACTCGTATCTTCGTGGATCGCCGTAAAAAGTCATTTGCATATCCCGACGCTGAAAACGACGCAGACTCCTCCCAGCGGCCGCAAAAATATCGCAGCGTAGATCCGAAGGCTTACGAAGACGTAAGCTTCTCGGATCGAAGCCCAAAGCCGCCGTAGTATGGTTTGAGGATTCAAACTAGTGATATCATGAAAAATGATTGTGTGTACCCTAGTCATGGGACTACCCTCTAAATTTAAAGTAGCGCTGGCTAGAAAGTACGAGGCCGCTACACATATTTATCCCATTTAGCGCAGCTTTTTATTATTTTATTTTGTATTTTTTGTGGTTATCGCACGGTGAAGCTGCTGCTGTTTTCTATCAATTCACTAATTTTATTAGTGGTCACGTGTTTATATTATGTTAGCGCGGTATCACTTCCTAATTTTTCCTTTACTCACCTATTATTTCACCCTATCTGTGAGGTCAAGTAGCATTTTTAGAAGATAATTAGCAATTGCCCAGTATTTCATTCATATGATGCCACGTACACACATCATTTTTCAGCATGAAAAACAATTGTTTTTCAGCATGTCCAAAAAACGAAGTTTTCCTAATTTCATCATTAAAACAACGTTGCCCACACACCATTGTTTTAAAAAAAATGTCTCCTTAAGGCCGCGTACACACGTACACACGAGGGGATATGTCCGCTGAAAACGGTCCGATGGACCGTTTCAGCAGACATCTCCGCTCGTGTGTATGGGCTAGCGGACAGATTTCTCCACCCGACAGATTTCAAAGCAAGCTTTGAGATCTATCCGGTGGGAATCTGTCCGCCCGACATGTCTGCTGGTTAGTACACTTACCAGCAGACATGTCGGCCCCCACCGCCGCCGCGCCGCTGCCGAATGGATTCGGCGCATGCGCGGAAGTGTTTTACTTCCTGGTGCGGTGACGTGGCGGTGACGCGGCGGCGTCAACGTCACCGCCGCGTCACCGCCACGTCACCGCGCCGTCCGGCGGCGGGGAATTTGATCCGATGGTGTGTACACGCCATCGGATCAAACTCCCGATCGGACATATGCGATGGAAATGGTCCGCGGACCGTTTTCATCGGATATGTCCGATCGTGTGTACGCGGCCTAAGACGCTGGGCGGGACTGACGTTTTGACGTCACTTCCGCCCAGCAAAGCTATGGGGACGGGTGGGGGCCATGTTGCCCTCACTTGCATCCCCACACAGCAGCAGAGAGGACCCGATAGACTCTGCCACTACCGATGGCTACGGTAAGCGGTGGAGGGCGCGGGGGAGCGGCGGGAGGGGGGCCCTCTTCCACCACCGATAACGGCGATCTCATAGGGACTCCGGTGCGGAGACCACCGTTATCGCTAACAGAACCGCTCACTGAAGAGATGGATATCTTGGTTGTGGCAGCAGCTGCTGCCATTACCGAGATATCCATCTTTAAAAATAGGAAGTATATATACAGTGGACGGGCGTTAACCGATTAAATGACGTTTTTGAAAAACAACGTTTTTTTCATGACGAAAAATTATCATGTGTACCGGGCGTTAGATTTATTTGAAGTACTAACTACTGAGCTGGGAGAATAATTTCCCTATATGCATTTCAAGATTTTGGGCCAGATTCAGAGAGATCCACGGATCCTTCTGCTGGTGTAACGTATCCCTGATACGTTACGCCGTTGTATATATTTGAGCAAGTTCTTTATTCAGAAAGAACTTGCGCCCTTATTTATGGCCGCGTAACGTATGTGTTGCGGCTTAAGGCCGCGCAATTCAAATTTCTGAAGTGGGGGCGTGATTCATGTAAATGAATCATGACCCCACGTAATTTACTTTTATTTTGGACGGCGCATGCGCCGTCCGTTGACGTTCCCAGTGCTCATGCGCGAAATCAAGTCGCTTTTTTCTCAATGTAAACTACGTGAACGTAACTAACATCGAGCCCCATTCCCGAACGATTTATGCAAACGACGTAACCGACGTTCAATTCGACGCGGTCCCCACATCCATACTTAACATTGGCTGCGCCTGCTATAGCGGGGTAACCTTACGCCGCTCGAACGCTTACGCAAACAACGTAAAATACGACGCGCCGCCGCAAGTACGTTTCTGAATCGGCGTAAATAGCTCATTTGCATAATTTAAGCAAAAAATGACGGAAGCGCCACCTAGTGGCCAGCGTAAATATGCAACTAAGATACGACGGTGTAAGCGAATTACGCCGCTCGTATCTTAGAAGAAAGCCGGCGTATCTTCTTTTATGAATAGCAAAAAAAGATACGCCGGCTATTCTTAGTACTTACGCAGCCTATCTATAGATACGCTGGCGTAAATGCTTTCTGAATCTGGCCCTTTGTCTTTAATTTTGAGGGAACATTACATTTTCTGGGCAGTTTAGTATAACGGTAAAATGTTTAAATCTGATCAAAGAGACATTAGTAGGCCATCATGATAACGTCTAAATACAGCAAAATCAAAGAGTCGAATTGTAATGTTGCAAAAAAGGCTCAGCTTTACTTAGCACAAAAAGCTGAATAAATAATGCATGCTGTTTTATTTTCCTATAACAGATGATTTTCCACTATAATGCGTCTTTAACCACCAGTGAAGTGACAAGCCTGTGTCGGTGACTAGGGGCATTGACTTCCTGATCTCGGCTCAGTGTTTGTGTTGCCGCAGGGCTGACAATATGCGGATGATAACCTCTTGTGGGATAACTGGTTGTCTTCCATTCAACACACCTCCTTTCTGCCACTGTGTCTAGCACCTGCCACCAGCTGGGACTCCAGTGCAGCTGCTATCATGGTGACAGTGCATGACAATACGTTAGTGACAAACAGAAGAACAAAAGACAAAAGTGAAGCCTGGGCTTTAATGTATAAGAGAGGCAGTGAATGGTACCACCTCCCTTGTACGCTGTCTCTTTATGTATCTGTGCCTCAGCTGCCCTTCTGGCATGGCCGTCTCACTCTTACATTTGTTTACAACGATAAACATCCTTATCAATCCCTATCTCAGAATAAAGAATCAGCATTCAGTAAAAAAAAAAGAAGTCAGAAACGATCTGCTTATAATTAGTGACTACGAGACCCCAGCAATTGTGTGCACTAAAGATGGTCATACATCAGAATTTTGTTCAAAGGTTCATACAGAAATTCCGAAAAATCATTCAGCAGAGCTTTTTTTCTTGTCATCATTGAGTTGAATAATTTTGCTTGAAAAACCTTAAAATTTCATCCAGACCTGCAATTTTAATGATGTATTAACCACTGTCCAACCAGCCATCGCAGTACTGCGGCAGGTTCGCTCTCCTGGGCGAATCGCTCGCCATTGTACGTCGGGCGCATACAGGGCGATCTGTGGGCACGTGCGCCCACACTTCGCCCACCATTGTACGTCAGGCGCGTACAGGGCCAGGGCTGATCCTAGGGTCACAGGCGCCTGGGTGCAGGAATATTTCTGGCGCCCCTACATGGGTTTCTATGGCAACGACTTAACCACAGAAATGCTCCCCCACAAAGTCTTCATTATCCTGGGATCCTTGCATGATCTCTATAAACAAAATACAGGAAGAGAAGCAGAGTACTTTATTGGGACCTGGAGGGGGGCCTCTCTGATGGACACAGAGAGGGATTCTGTTAGAGAGTCTGTTAGAAAGACCCCCAGACATACTATAGACATGATACAGGAGATGGTCAGAGACTGCCCAGAAGCGATTCAGTTTGCATGTGTTGCGCTATATAAGTTTCTCACTCACTCACTCACTCACTGCAGACATAAAACAGGAAATGGTCAGAGACTGCAGACATGATACAGGAGATGTCAGAGACTGCCAGAGACTGCAGACATGGTACAGAAGATGATTAAAAACGGCAGACATAGTACAGGAGATGATCAGAGACTGCAGACATAGTACAGGAGATGATCAGAGACTGCAGACATAGTACAGGAGACAGTCAGAGACTGCAGACATGGTACAGGAGATGGTCAGAGACTGCAGACATGGTACAGGAGATGATCAGAGACTGCAGACATAATATAGGAGATGGTCAGAGGCTGCAGACATAGTACAGGAGATGTTCAGAGACTGCAGACAATAATACAGAAGATGGTCCATTAGACCATTTTCACACTGGAGGTTTTTTTCAGGCGCATTGGCATTAAAAATAGCGCCTAAAAAAAGCCTCATCTGCAATCCCAGTGTGAGAGCCCGGGTGCTTTCACACTGGAGCGGTGCGCTTGCGGGACATCCAAAAATTTCCTGCAAGTAGCTTATTTGAGGCACTTTTGTGTGTGTATACACATTGACGCCCCCACCTCTGCAGGGGCCTGGGTGCAAAGCACCCTGCCTAGGATCAGCCCTGTACAGGGCAATCTGTGGGCCCGTGCGTGCCCATACCTTTAGAGGGAGCCAATCAGTAAGAGGCGACAGACCTGATGTCTGCCTGCCACCTGCGATTGCTCCACAGAGAGGCAGAGCAGGGATCTGCCAGTGTAAACAAAGCAGATCCCCGTTCTGTCAGGGGAGTAGAGTGAGATTGTCTGTTCCTAGTGATTAGGAACGGTTATCTCTCTTCGCTCTCTGTTAGTCCTGTATAAATCGCTGTATAAATGTTACTAGTCCCAAAAAAGTGTCAAAAGTGTCTGAATTGCCCGCCACAATGTCGCAGTCTGGCTAAAAATTGCAGCTCGCCGCCATTACTAGTAAAAAAATATATAATAATAAAAATTACATAAATCTATTCCCTATTTTGTAGATGTGATAACTTTTGCACAAACCAATCAATATATGCTTTTTTTTTAAACAAAAATATGTAGAAGAATACTGTACATCTCGGCCTAAACTGAGGAAATATTTTTTTTTTTGGGGGGGGGGGATATTTATTATAGCAAAAAGTAAAAAATATTGTCACACTTTTTTTGTTTATAGCGCAAAAAGTAAAAACCATAGAGGTGATCAAATACTACCAAAAGAAAGCTCTATTTGTGGGACATCAATTTTGGACTGCGCAATTGTCTGTTAAAGCGACGCAGTGCCGTAGCGCAAAAAAATAGCCTGGTCAGGAAGTGGATAAAAGAGAAGAATGTAAATTGTTTTTTTAATCATAATTACCTAGGTGGATGCAGCAGGCTCTAAGGCTGAGAACCGAGCGATCAAACCCCACTAATTGCTTGGTTCTCAGTGTTCCCTGAGCAGAGAGCTGGTGACTGTCAGTGACTGTGGTGACTGGCTCTCTGTTCTGCCCCCCCCTATGCTCACTGGAGCGATGGGCTGTAGAGGGGGTGGGAGCGGACAGCTCAGGCTCTCAGCGGCTTGTCCTGAACTATACCCGCATTCCATCAACCTGACCCTGCACCTCAGTCACAGTGAGTGAAACAACCCCATCTCTCCCATACCTCACCCCATTTCCCCTAGGTACAGGAGCCCCATCTCTCCTGGGGGTAGGCAGGCCCGGATTTCCCACAAGGCCACCAAGGCCAGGCCTCGGGGAGGCAGGGTGCCAAGGGGCGGCAGTGGCATGGAGTCCCCCGACGGCCATAACATACAGTTGAGGGCGGTAAGTTGCTGTGTGGGAATCCGCTCGCTCGTTAAGTGATTACGGCGATGTCGTCAAAATCACTTGTCAAATGTGTGCTGCTGTCCGTTCTCCCCTACCCCCACATACCTTTCTCGGCTTGCTCTGCCTTCGGGACTCCTCCGTCCTCCCCCCAGCCGCCGAGTCTGTCTCCTGTCCCTGCCGCGGATGTACACAGTGAGAGGGGTGAGCTGTGCTCTTCCCATCTCAGCTGTGACAGGAGTTCTAGCACAGTGCTAGGACTTCTGTTTTGGAGGTGACAGGGTCAATAAAGAGAACCTGTCACCTCCTATTGCTATCGCACAGGGAATTGTTTTCTCCTGTGTGATAGCAATAAAGTTAAGTGAAAAAATGTGATAAAAAATAATAATAATTAAAAAAGTAACTAAAAAGTAAAGAATAAGAAAAATAATATTCAAAATAATAAGAATATTACACAAAAATAAAAACTAGTAAACAACAAGCTAAAAATGAATAAAAATAAAAAAAAGTGCTAAAAAATACAAAAAATATTTGAACTAACCGTGCCGCCCCTGTCCCCTCCGGTTGCCATTCTCCGTTAATTGGGGGGGGGGGGGTCGGTTGGTAGGGAGGGGGTGCATTGTGGAACCTGGCCTTGGGGTGGCAGGGAGAACAAATACGGCCCTGGGGGTAGGGACACCCATCTACCCTAAGGGCAGGGACCCCATCTGCTCTAGGTATCGTTGCATACCGCATTACTCTCGTATTTTGTAATCTTATTTATATATACTTATTTAGTGTTTTTCAGTGGTATTATTTAGTGGTGAAAATTATTAGTACCCCCCAGTTTTGACTGTGGTATCTTTTGTGCCCCCCTATATATTATTCCTAGAGTCGCCACCGATCCTAGACAACAGTAAAATACTGGCAGGGGATTTATCCTTTCCACATTCTATCCCAAACTAATAAAAAAAAGTTTTTTCATAACATATACCTTATCCAATAAGAACTATGGAAATTTGTGGAAAGTCCAATAATTTGTTGAGCATTTCCTTTACATTTTTATGTTCGTAACCTTATTGCACAGGCATAATAATATATAACATGATTTACACACTTATAAAACCAATGTAAAGCTGATCATACACTACTAGACCTTTGTTTCAAAAATGTGTTTTCAGAACATTCACTAAACTTTCTAATTGTTAGTGGGCTCAAATCGACTATCGTTTTTTGACCGTAGTGATGAAAAAATGTGGAGGATGGAATTTTTTTTATCACATCAACAAAATTCTAACTGTAAATGTTGTTTTCATTTGAGAAAATGTGTACATCTTCTATTGTGCATGTTCTAGGCACGAAAGAAACTTGTTTAAAGGAGAAGTACAGCCAAAGATCATTTTGCAGTCCTATGACCCATTTTCAGAAGGCTGAAGCCCCTTGTCAGCTGACGTCACAGAGCCGGTCCAGGCTTGGGAAAGATCATGAACATATGGTCGTGATCCACCCACATGCCGGGACCGGCACACGGCTGAGCTTCTCAGCAAGCCACCCACCCCCTTGTTCCCTGTAGCGACGCCACTGTGCGGTTTATTTACTAAAACTGGAGAGTGCATAATCTGGTACAGCTGTGCATAGCCAATCAGCTTCTAACATCAGCTTGTTCAATTAAAGGGTCAATAAAGGATTTTTATTTTTTTAGCTAAATAGCTTCCTTTACCTTACTGCAATCCTGGTTTTATGTCCTCATTGTTCGTTTTTGCTTTGAAGTAGCTGTAATCCTTCTCTGATCTTCACACTTCCTGCTTGTCTGTTTCCTTATGAAAAAACTCATGGGAGCTTTTCACTGTGGTCCCTGATCAAGAAGGTGTGATTACTATGTGTCTAAAACCCCTCAGAACCAATCAGATTCATTTTAAAAACAAACACTGCCCTGTGTTTGTTTGTTTGTTTGTTTGTTTGTTTTTGTTCTGTGTGTCTCTGTACTTCACAGAAACATGAAACTAGATTAAAAACAAAACTGAAACTGCAGGCACATTTTATGATTGATTGTTATCTATTTTTAATCATTTTTAAAAGGAATCATTTAACTATTATGTCTCTATACCCTGTAAACAGTCATTTCAGCAAAAGAAATACAAAATCCTTTACAACTCCTTTAAGCTTTGACAAAAAAAATAAAAAACGCAATGGGGACACCTACTCCTGTGCTAATTCTCTAGGGGAATTCTGTTCACTTTAGAGAGATCTTCCCACTGGCAGAAAGGCAGCAAAAAATATCTGGATAGGGATTTTACCCTTCCATCTAAAAAAAATATTTTGGGGCAGATTCACGTAGATCGGCGCATTATCATTCCGGCGTAGCGCACCACTTTTCCGTTAGACTTGCGCAATCTAGCCGCGTAATCCGGCGATTCACGTAGCTTTTACGCAAGAGCTTGCGCAAACGTAAGGTTTTTTCCGGAGGCGTAAGGAGGAGTAATACAAATTGGGAAGGACGTGGGCGTGTTACATTGAAATGAGCCGTGACCCCATGCAAATGAAGGGCCGGCCGACTCGCGCATGCGCGCGTGAAGGAAACCATGTCAGCTCCGTTGTGCGCATGCTCACAACTCGGGAGCGGCGCAATCAGTGAAATTGGAAATGGACTAGGGCAACTTTATGAACTACGCAGACAGCATAAATAGACAGACACAAATGCACTTCCTTTGCAAAAGTACATCCCTTTGTATCCCTCCCTATACAGCAAGGTGCTTTTGTTTGTTTGTGACGTGTCTTTGAGATATTTGGGGACTGTTTTGCAGAGTGATTTTTGTCTTTTATATCTTTGTTGTTATTTTGTTTAAATTATATTTTTGCTGGGCATTTTTTATTTTTGCTCGTCATTTATTTAATTTTTTTGGTTCTGTTTGTGTATGATTTTGGAATGTGGGGGTGATATTCCTGCGGGAAAAGGGGTGTCACCCTCATTTGTGGTGGAGAAGTGATCGCCAGGTCTGTGTGAATGGTGTATGAATGTACAGTGACATAATTGGAGCCGTGGCATGGCGTTGCAGCTCACAAGTCCTGCATGGTGGACTGGTGCCAATCCAATGTGATGAGGATGTGGGGTGTGTGTGCTAGGGACCACAGTGGTGTGCATGCATGCATTCTCATTGTGCCATGATTAATGTGTGTGTTTAACGTGCAAAGATGCATAATGTGAGCTGGCATGAGATGGGGTCATGAGATGGGGTACCAGTGCATATGCAGAGTCACCTTGAAGGGAAAAGACAGGAGAATGTTAGTCATGCATGTGCCACTTGTGAGGTGTGCATCACGGGAGGGGATAGTCATGCCTGCCACCCATGTCACTCACCAACCAGCCAGCTGTCCCCATACATGTTCTGTTGGAAATCTGTGGGGATGGGGCTCTGATTGTATATGTAGCTGTCATGGGTGTCATGGGTGGTGCCATGTGTTGGGCTGGTGATGTCCTCCTGCAAGGTTGTGGTAATTCCATGATGGCATGAGGGGTGAATCTGAAGATGCGAGACACCTCAGAATCACTCATGCCAAAGATGTCTATGCGTGTGTGATATATCAAGTGAAGAGTGAGGGGCTTGTATCAGATAAGAATATTGTATTAGATTAATTTAAATTGTAAATTTTATATAAGCAAATAAAAAAATAAAAAAAAACATCTCCCGTGCCCTCCTTAGTGCCATCCTCCGTGCCCTCCTCCTTCTTTGTTCATCTAAAGTCAGTAGTATAGCTATGCGCGACGATGCCCCTGGCATGTTGGCATACAGATTGTTGGGCAACACGTGTGACTGCTGAACTCCTCACTAACAGTGTTGCTTTATCTGACAATTAGACTTTTTTTCAAAATTTAGACCAGCTTTTAGGTCCTCTAACTTTAGACAGAACATTTTGCTGTTGCGCACATCGCGTAGCCTGCGCAGCAACTGCGTTTTTTTGTGGATCCCCGTAACTCCCTCATTAGCATATTTGACTAGCAAATCAATGGTGTGTCTAGCGCAGTTTTGCGCGAAGGGAAGCGAATGTCTAACTCAATTACGCCGGACCAAAAAACGTAGATTTCTGGCGTATATTGTTTTGTGAATCGCGTCCAACTATACGCACGCGCACATTTAGACTTACGCACGCGCAACAGCAGTTGCGCACGCGTAATCGCTCTGTGAATCTGGGCCATAGTTTTGATATTACATCTTTCTATATATGCATAAAAATAGTAACAAACATATAATATGATTATACGATTATTTATTATAATTCATATATTTAATCAAAGTCATATAAAAAGAGGTTTATATAGTTACTGTTTATATAGTTATATACATGATTGGGCGATTGAAGTCGGCATAGCTTCACAACTTTGCACAGCTTTGCAAAGTGAATATACCCTACTGCTTTTGTAAATCAACCCTATTCAATTGTCAGTCCAAGAAGAAGGAAAACAGGCAGGACTGGCAGATCAACAGTTATTTTCTGCTTTGTAGTAAGACAGATCTTGATGAGATATTTAAGAATATTATGGTGGGATATAGTTACTTTAGGATGGTAACTATCAACTGAAAAAATACCTAGGAGATTAAGATGGGAGGGTTCTCCAAACAATAGAGAAAGGAATGTATATTCAGATGAGAAATGGTTTGCCTTTTTGATTCGTTGTGGATTAGAATTAATGAGGTTGATTATAACAAACATAAAGAGGAAACAGAAAATTTTAGAAATAGATATTGGAGAAATTTGGGAGAAACTTAAACCTTTTTAACAACTGGAATACTATGGGAAATGTTTTAAAAGAGATTCGTAGTATAGAGAATATGAAGGAGAAAAACATAAGGTGGTCTAATTATATATATATATATATATTGTGACATTATGGAAGGTGTGGTGATTGATGGACATTATGTTTCACCCAGTGGCGGCTGGTGCACAACATTTTTTGGGGAGGCGCAAACAAACAAAAAAAACGAACAATTGCAGCCTCACTGTGCCAATCAAATGCAGCCACTGTGTCCATCAAACGCAGCCACTGTGTCCATCAAACGCAGCCACTGTGCCCATCAAATGCAGCCACTGTGTCATCAAATGCAGCCACTGTGCCATCAATTGTCGCCACTGTGCCATGCCATCAATTGTCGCCACTGTGCCATCAATTGTGGCTACTGTGCCATGCCATCAAACGCAGCCACTGTGCCATCATTTATCACCACTGTGCCCATCAATTGTCACCACTGTGCCATGCCATCAAATGGAGCCACTGTGCCATCAATTGTCGCCACTGTTCCCATTGTCACCACTGTGCCATGCCATCAAACGCAGCCACCGTGCCAGCAATTGTCACCACTGTGCCATCAATTGTTGCCACTGTGCCCATCAATTGTCACCAATGTGCCATGCCAAACACAGCCACTGTGCTATCAAAAGCAGCCACTGTGCCATGCCATCAAACACAGCCACTGTTCCATCAATTGTTACCACTGTGCCATCAATTGTCGTCACAGTTCCATCAATTGTCACCACTGTGCCCATCAATTGTCACCACTGTGCCATGTCAAACGCAGCCACTGTGCCATTATTGTCGTTACTGTGCTCATCAATTGTCACCACTGTTCCCATTAATTGTCACCACTGTGCCCTGTAAAATGCTGCCAGATTGCCCCCTCCCCCCCACCGGGCATTTACCTTTCTGGGGTCAGCCATGTATTGTATCTGAATCCATTTACGCAAACGACGTAACCGACGTTCAATTCGACGTGGTCCCGACGTCCATACTTAACATTGGCTGCGCCTGCTATTGCAGGGGTAACCCTATGCCGCTATAACGCTAACGCAAACGAAGTAAACTACGACGCGCTGTCGCAAGTACGCTCGTGAATCTGTGTAAGTAGCTCATTTGCATAATTTACGCAAAGCGCCACCTAGTGGCCAGCGTAAATATGCAACCTAAGATACGACGGTGTAAGCGAATTACACCGATTGGATCTTAGGAGAAAGCCGGTGTATCTTCTTTTCTGAATAGCAAAAAAAGATACGCCGGCTATTCTTAGTATTTACGCAGCGTATCTATAGATATGCTGGCGTAAATGCTTTCTGAATCTGGCCCATAGTTTATAAAACTATGTCTACACCGTTGTCATTTTGCTTGTTGGCATTGTGAAGCCCACAAGCACTTACTTCCTGGAAGTCTTGGATGGGGAGTGATAATTGGGCAGCGCACTGCATCCTGGGAAATTATGACACACATTTCCCAGGAGCATTAGAGGGAGATGATGTCAGAATCCCAGGTGATTCCAAGGGCAGATTTCGTGGGACCGCATAGCAACAGGCATTTTCCAGATGAGTAAAAAAAAAAAAAAAATGTTTTCTTTTTTTTTCTTTTTTAAGTCTAATGAGCACAATACTAATAAAAAAAAAAATTGGGATGGAAACTCCACTTTAAATCTGTCCAAACAGGAGTCTAGTAGACATCCCGGGTATGATAAAGTTTGAAACACAAAATCATAAATTATAATATAATAAATTACTATAAATAATTATAACAAATAATAATGTAATTATAATAACAATTATTTAATAATGTAATCAAATCAAAAACACTGAAAAGTGCTCACTTACAGAATTGTCACTGTCATTATTTTTATTGTTTGATGACGAATTTCCCTACAAATTGATATTGCTCAATTCTGCAAGTGATTCTAATTTATTATCGCTGTTTTCTAGCTGCTCTAAAAACACTTTTGATGTAAAGGGACACTTTCTCGTTTCCAGGCAGAAACTACAGTTTTTATTATATAAAAGTGCATGCAGGACACTGGGCAGACTACTAGGGACAAAGGGGGTGTGTAATTATTTGATACAGTACTGTAATTTGTAAGATTACAGTATACTGTATGTGTATTGTGTGTTTCAGTTTTTGAATTTGGCGTGAACTCCAGCTCCATGCGTCGTAACGTCGCAGGAAACAGAGCTCAGCACTGGGCACTGTGAATCGAGCAAGGAGACACAGCGGAGGAGCCCGCACACACACAGGGGACACTTCGCAGGATCCAGGGGCAAGGTAAGTAACTTCCCCCTTTATCCTGCAATGCGATCACGAGTCGGGCTCGGGGATACCACTTTTAGTATGAAAAATTCACCCCGAGGTTAACCGTGTAGGTTAAGGAGATATTTCTTGCACCTACAGGTAAGCCTGTAACGGCACTGGGGAACAGGAGTGAACCACAACTGCGGATGCAAGGATTTCAATGCTCTTCTGTATGTGAGAATTCAGTATTAAGCCCCAGGCGTCACTTCACACAAACAGGAGTTTGGGGGGGTTCTCTACATCATCTCTCTCTCATATAAAGATAGACGTTGAGCTACTGAGCTTGGACGCATTACAACATGCGACTAGAGCTTAGCGTTTAAAATTATAGTGTGCACTAAAGGATTCCAATGCACAACTGCATGCAAGCGATTATCAGTATTACATAGCGGCGTGCATTGGGCGACTAAGGGAGAAGGTATGAAATACGTCAACCCTTATCATAGGAAAATTTAGGCGAACATGTTCCGCAACTTAGGGCATAGGCCCATAAACAAGTAGCACTTATGTCAAGCTCGTAGTAAATAGGCGTTGTAGCAACAATTATTAACTGCATATGAGAGGCAATTATAGCTCAAGTACTTGAGAGTACACGTAATATAGGAGTTGTAGTGACAACTAATAGTTGCATATAAGAGGCAAATCTTGCTCAGGTACTTTGAGAGTACACGTAATAATGTAGGAGTTAAAATGATAACTGATAGTTGCGTATAAGAGGTAAATATTACTCAGGTAATTTGAGAATACATGTTGCCGATAGCAACTAGTAATTGCATATGAAGGGCATCTATAGCACAGGTATTTTGAGAGCATATGTCCCTTTAAGATAATCTGCAGCGAGAGCCAAAGACACACCAGTCAGTCCCACATAGTATGTTGATAGCCACAAGACATGATAAATAACAACAATTGTTTTAGATGGAACATAAGCAGTAGATCTTTCTGTAGAACCACAAGCGACACAATAGCTACTTATCCGTTTGCAGGCTTCAGTACAGAAACAAGGGATTCCGTGATGTAAGGTGTTCAGCAACGAAGGCCTCAAAGTTGTCCCCGGCAACAATAGACTGGATTAGCTTCACCCAGGCAGGCATCCAGGGTTAAGGGTTGATGGTACCTGTAGTTCCTCATGGCAGGCATCCACGTCCAGGGAAAGATGGTAGATATAGATTGGTTGTAGCCTAGCCAGCTACGGCCAACAATAATAGAACGAGGGTTTGGTTTAAAAAGAATGCCTTTATAGGCTGTGAGCAGCTGCAGTGCATAAGTACTGATACGAGCGCCGCGATGGTGCAGCGCACTTCCGTGTTCCAAGCTGGATCGTACCACGGCACCGGGCGATGACGTCATTGCGCGAGCGCCGTATGCATTCCAGCATGAAACGCATTACGGCGTTGAAGGCGCCTGTCACTTCAGGAAGTAACAGGCACGCGGAGTGCCTGTTACAAAGCCTTAATCTACTGTAGGCTTTCCTGTAGGTGCAAGTTGTGTGGTTGGGTTTACAACCACTTTGAGTTGGGAGAAGCTGACTACAATGGCTTTCATTGGGATCATTCAACACAAAGTTTGTAGGGAAATACAGTATTGTCCTCTGCATTGCCTCTGTTTTCTTCTGTTCTAAAAAAAAAAATCACATATGTTTTACATATAGCTATAGCTCTGTGAATGTTAGTAATGGATCTTGTGCATTTGCCAGTTTGTGTTTTAGATCTAGAAGTCCTATGCATCGTTTTCTGGAATGACTGCTGAATCCTGCCAGGAGCAGGCATACCACATCTGCACTTTATGCTGTTACACAGGAACCCCCATGAGGATGATAAAAAAAAGCCTTAACAGTTGTAAGGATTACTATATGATGTACACATAACACAACTATCAAAAAGGGGCCATCACTCAGTGTTTCTGACACCCACTGAATACCCAAAAATTTCTGCTGTTGCTATGCTGTATTTAGTTGAATTGGTTCTATTACTACAGATACTTAACCACTTGCTTACTGGGCACATAAACCCCCTTTTTGCCCAGGCAAAATTTCAGCTTCCGGCACTGACGTGGCTCCCAAACAAAATTGGCGTCCTTTTTTTCCCACAAATAGAGCTTTCTTTTGGTGGTATTTGATCACCTCTGCGGTTTTTATTTTTTGCGCTATAAACAAAAAAAGCAACAATAAAAAAAAAAAAAATCAATATTTTTTACTTGTTGCTATACTAAATAGCCCAATGTTTTTTTTTGTTTTTTTTCCTCAGTTTAGGTCGATACGTATTCTTCGGCCTCGTACACACGAGGCAATCTATTTGTTCAAATCGGTCGGACCGACCGATTTGAACAAATCTGTTTGTTAGGATTTTGGTTTACTCGCGTGTACACACGAGCAAACCAAAATCCCCGCCAGCAGACGGCGCACTGACGTGTCGATGACGTGGCGGTGACGTTGACGCCGCCACGTCACCGCACCAGGAAGTAAAACTCTTCCGCGCATGTGCCGAATCCATTCGGCGGCGGTGCGAGACGACATGTCTGCTGGTAAGTGTACTAACCAGCAGACATGTCGGGCGGACGGATTGCCACCCGATAGATTTCAAAGCATGCTTTGAAATCTGTCGGGTGGCCAAATTCGTCGGCTCGGCCGTACACACGATCGAATCTGTCTGCTGGGACGGTCTAGCAGACCGTTTCCAGCAGACAGATTTGATCGTGTGTACGAGGCCTTCTACATATTCTTGGTAAAAAAAAAAAAATCGCAATAAGCGCTTACAAAATATGGGACAGAATTATTATTATTTTTTTATTTTATTTATTTTTTACTAGTAATGGCGGCGATCTGCGTTTTTTTTTTTTATTGGGACTGCAACATTATGGAGGACACATCGGACACTTTTGCCACATTTTTGGCGCCATTCACATGTATACAGCGATCAGTGCTATAAATATGCACTAATTACTGTATAAATGTGACTGGCATTGAAGGGGTTAACACTAGGGGGTGAGGAAGAGGTTAAATGTGTAACTTTATTGTGTTCTAACTGTGGGGGGAGGGGGGTGACTGGGGGAGGTGACCGATTGTGTCCCTATGTACAAGGGACACAGATCCATCTCCTCTCTCCCCTGACAGGACGTGGAGCTCTGTGTTTACACACACAGATCCACGTCCCTGCTCTGTCAATGCCAATTGCGGGTACCTGGCGGACATCGCGACCGACAGGCACACGCATCGGCATCTCAAGGACGCGAGGCCGTCAATTGACAATAGCCCGGGCTCAGGTGGTTAAGGTAGGAAAATGTATACCTTTTAGCACATACACTTCTAAAATTGCTGACAGAACCCTCAAAATACTGTACTCAGTGCTGTGGTGTGGTTAAGCATGTCCCCTTCTGTATGCACCAATTTAATATTTGGTGCCTAAGCAAACTCGCATCTGGGCTGGTAATTGTCACAAGGTGGGGTTGACGGTGCCTATACAAATATAAATCCTTATGTAGTACTACCCCCGAAAGAGCTGCTGGTTTGTTTTAGGTGGCACATTACCTCTATTTCTCCGCCGTCTAGGGTGCTTGATGAGAGCTGAAACAGAGTCAATGTCCACACGTTGCGTTTCTTTTTTCTTTGCTTTATTTACCGAAAGTGGTAAAAGAACGATAGATTGAAGAGGTGAAATAGGGTTGTGGGTTCAGGTGTACAACTTAATCAGAAGCACTCCTGCTTCCGGATATAAACATTTATCGCTACTCAGTGAGTGAGCATTGTACCCCTGGATAGGCTTCTCTAGTCCTAGCAGCCAGGGCGTCACGCGGAACTTTGGTACAGCTTCTGCCACTGACCTTCCCAAAGGTGGAGATACGTTCGATCCAGAATCCTCTCACATTAGGATTAAGCACCCGGATCTCTTCTTTAAGTAACTACTTGTGAATTTAGGAAACTGACAGGTGACCACTGCTCAGCCTTTCAGTATTAGTGCATCCTTTAATGAAGTTCAGGCCTCCCCTGAGTGTACCAGCCTTGTGCTTGGTGCTCTCCAGAACAGGTACTTCATTCGGTGGCTTCCTCCCTCTAGGATGGACAGTGCAGGACCACTTTGTTAATGTAGACCCAGTCTAACTACTGGGCCCCACCCAGCAAATCATGACTCCAGACCAACGTGGTCCCGGAGCCAGGAACTCTTGGACACGCACCCCCCGGCCAGGAGGGCCACACACAGGGGTGGTGGTACAACTGCCCAGGGTAGATGATGACGACACAGAACCTGACGTCTGTCCCTTAAATAATCTCCCCAAGCATGCACAGCGAGGCGACCAACCCCCACCGATTGGCCACTGAGAAAGAATACCCAACACACCTTGATCTGACTGCTGCCACCCTCGACCTGGGGTGGAACCGACACCCCAGACAACAATAGTGGTCATCTGCAGTACAGCCACAGCTGGAACAGAGGCCCAAATTTGAAAACAAATCAGAGATAACTAATTCTCTAAGTACCCTCTAAATTTAAAGCAGGGCCAGCAGAGAAAAACAGCTGCCTGCTACACTTATAAAATCTGTATTGGCCTTAAAACATTGCAGTTTTCAGTATCGTATTGATTCAATCTCATGATTTTATAAAAGCTAAATAGAAACTTGTGTAATTTGCACAACGCATAATTATTTCTGAACTTCTCTTAAGTCTCTTTGTAAAATATTAGAAAATATGCTGAGTCTTTCTGAGCAAATTACAGAAACCCCTGTAGGTCCATTTTACTTTTATAAGCCTGTAATTTAGGTAAAGTACATCTATTATTCATTTAAATTCTGTAAGGTATTTTGATATGGACTAGCATGGTCAGTGTTTCCTTCTTTTTTTAACCTTAATTTGTTTTATTTCCTACTGTATTTTTGCTGAATTAATCTAAAAATTAAGCTAAATTAATCATCATAAACCATGATAGCCATAATGGGGTTGCAAAACTAGTTTTTTCCTTATACATAATTTAGCATATAAAACTATTGTAGTAAGATGAGATTAATGAGAAGCTGTAAACGGGGCACTGAAGTCATCTTTCAAATGTGAGCTGATCCAATATTTTATCTGTGATAAAAGCAAAAGGTTTTATTTTCAATGGAACATTTGAAGAGAAATTTAAGATACAAAAGGGAAAAAAAAATCTTTTCTGTCAGTTATACAGTAACAGCCTCGGGCTTTCGAGGGCTGGAGACCCCCGCTCAGTGGCCTTTGGCATTGCTCTGGGTTGAGGCTTCCTCTGATTGCTTTCCACCGCGGATCTCACTTTAATGCTCTCCAATTATTAGTAGTAAGTTGTATCTAACGCCAATGATTTTTTATTTTTTTGGCATAGAGTAGGGCATGGTTAACACCCCTGTCAGGAATTGAATGATGTATGTGTCTCTGCACGGGAAATGTACCCTATTTGTCTAGAGGATCATTGTGCCAAAGGATGGAAGATCCAAAATTTGATTTGCCAGCAGAACAGGAATATAGGGAACATTTTCAGTGTGTGCAGCCTATTTCTTTGGTGTGCATAGGTGTGCACCCCAAAGCTCAAACACATATCAGTGTGTGTGTTTGTATATATATATATATATATATATATATATATATATATATATATATATGCACAGGCACACCCTAATCACCCTGTGCGCACGCCTATGATTCCAAGGTAGGTTTTTCCTTGCTTTGGAAAGATATCCTCTTTCCTGTTGTGTTTATGGAGCAGAAAGTTACATACTGAATTTATTGGCATATAACACTCACTTTTTTACCCTGAAAATAGAGGGTAAACTGTGCCTGCGTGTTATACGCAGGGGGCTGTGGAAAGTTTTTTTCTTTAAGCTTCCCCCTTAAAGTTAGGGTGCGTGTTATACGCCGATAAGTACGGTAGTTATATATTTAGTCAGGTCTAAAAGATACAGTAGTTTGTCTAGTCAGTGACGTCACTAGGGTTGGTGTCACCCAGTGTGGTAAAACATGGTGTCACCCCCCCCCCCCCCAGCAGGACAGGCAGTAGGGCACTGAGCAGGCTAGCACATCACGTGCCTCTCACGCAGTGCTAATTGGTAGTGTCATCCAGGGCATTCCTCTCAGAGAAAAGGTGCAGGAGCTCAACCATGCGCCACACTTTTCCCCAAGTGGGTGGGGGTTTGAGCGTGCCACAGAAACTGGTTGTGGGAAGGTCATTAAGGGTCATTTAAATACAATGAGGGTGCTTTATAGAGAGTGCAGAGTTCAGGTGGGTGCTGGGTGCAGAGTTCAGATGGGTGCAGAGTGCAGGTGGGTACAGGGTGCAGAGTTCATATGGGTGCAGGGTGCAGATGGGTACAGGGTGTAGGTAGGCACAAGGTGCAGTTAGGTACAATGTGAAGGTAAGTACATGGTACAGGGTGCAAGGTGCAGGTAGGTACAGGGTATAGGGTGCAGGTAGGTACAGGTTGCAGAATGCAGTATGGTACAGAGTGCAGGTAGGTACAGGGTGCAGAGTGCAGGTAGGGACAGGGTGCAGGTAGGGACAGGGTTCAGGTAGGTACATGGTGTAAAGTGGGTGAAGGTAGGTACAGAGCGGAGAGTGCAGTTAGGTACAGGGTGCAGGTACAGACAGGGTGCAGGTAGATACGGGTGCAGGTAGGCAGAGTTCCACCACCAAATCGCTGTCTTCCTCTTCCCATCACAGATATCCATCCCCCTTCATGTACACTTAGCATATATTAAACTCTCCCCTGTACACACAGACCTCTGATACAGTGTGGCTCAGTGCAATGAGAGAGATGTCCCTCCTCCCAGTCTCCTCTCATGACCTGTAAGACACATCAGAGCCGGGGAGGAGCCATCTAGCAAAAGCTTCCCCTCCCCAGCTCTAGTGCAGATGGGTGCCGAGAATCCAGCCAGACAGGAGAGCTGTGTCACTTCTAAATACAGAAGCCTGTCTTTTGTGTTTAGAAGTGACAGTACTGACCGGAAAGCACAGGGCAGTGCCGGAGATGGTAGAACTCTCTTCCGCCATGTTCCAGCTGAAAAAAAACCTCTGGTAGGTGTCACCCGAGTGCGGACAGCAACCTTCCTGCCCATATATGGATTAAAATTCATCTGGTTCGTGCTGAACCGGTTACATTTCTATCCACGTATGGTCAGCTTAAAGGTACATGCATTAAGGTGAAAAAGCATCCAACGATTAGCGTCTGCCCCTGAGCCCAAAAGATCGGGGCCACCTGTGCAAAACGAGATGCACAGTGGAGGTAAGTATGATATGTTTGTTATTTAAAAAAAAGAAAAAAGGAACCTTTACAACCCCTTTGAGTTGTGCTTAATATTATATTAATGACCAAAGTGTTTATTGTCCCAGCATTGTCTAGTTTCTAAGAAGTCCCACTCCCTAAGGCCCCTTTCACATTGAGGCATTTTTCAGGTGGTACAGTGCTAAAAATAGCGCTGCTATACCACCTGAAAAAATTGTGCCCTGTAGTCTTCAATGTGAAAGCACAAAGGCTTTCACACTGAATGAATGAAAACTTGTATGAATGAAAACTTGTATAGCGCGGCACATGCGAACTGAATCGCCTCTGGGCGCTTGTTGTTCCTGTCTCCTTTGATATCAAAAGAGAAAAGTCTTGACCTTTTTCCTAAATGCTAGGTGGTTCTCCTCCAAGCGAATGGTGGTTGGTAAAGCGTTCCATAGTCTGGGACCTTGGATCGCGAATCTTCTTTCTCCTTTGGACTTGAAGTTGGCTTTCGGAACCTGGAGCAGGTTCTGATTCGTGGATCGCAAAACGTGATTGGGATTATGCGCTTTTATTATTTCGCATAAATACAGGGGGGCATACCCATAGACACATCTATGCGTAAGACAGAGAGCTTTAAAAGCAATTCTGTCTTTAACTGGCAGCCAATGAAGGGCTCTCAGAGAAGGTGAGATGGATTCCCACGGTTTTTTCCCAGTCACAAGTCTGGCGGCCGTATTCTGAACGACTTGCAGACGAGCGATTTGGTAATTGGGGAGGCCGAGGTAAAGGGCATTTGCATAATCCAGCCTGGAGTTTACAATTGCTCCCACCACGACCGCTAAATCTTCTTTAGGGATGAACGGAGTGAGTCTGCGTAGTAGGCGCAGTAGATGGTGAGATCCGCTGACTACTGACCCTATTTGAGTGTCCATTGTCATAAAGGAGTCAAAAATGACCCCTAGGCTTTTGACTTTGGCGCTAGGGGTGATGATTCTGCCCAAAATAGGCGGGGGGGTCCACGCTGTTGAAAGTTGATTCCTGCGCTTGGCGTGAAACAGAAGAAGTTCTGTTTTTGCTCCATTGAGTTTAAGGTAACTCTTTGTCATCCAGTCCTCTATCAAAGAGAGACATGTCTCTAGATTGAGGTGGTGATCCTGTCTGTTGCAGATACGGAAATACAGTTGCGTATCATCTGCATATGAGTGGTAGAGCAGTTTTTGGCTGCTGATAATCTCAAAAAGAGGACGAAGATATATGTTAAACAGCACTGGTGACAGAGGCGATCCTTGAGGGACTCCGCATGTTACTGTGCGTTTTTCCGACGTAAAAGGTCCTAACTTCACTGTTTGCGATCGGTTTTCCAAAAAAGAGGAGAACCAAGATAAATCGCTTTCTGCGACTCTGGCTACTTCAGCAAGCCGAGTCAGTAACAGTTTGTGGTCTACAGTGTCGAAAGCTGTACTTAGGTCCAACAGAACCAGGAGACAAGATTCTCCTTCGTCTGCGGCCTTGAGAACATCGTCCCATACTTTCAGCAATGCTGTTTGCGTCCCATGTCCGGGACGGAAGCCTGATTGCAATGGGTCAAGTAGCTTGTAGGTATCTAGATGCTGTTGCAGCTGTTGTACCACTACTTTCTCCATTATCTTAGAGAGTACGTTGAGGCTTGTTATGGGACGGCGGTGGAGTGGGTCCTTGGGGTCCAGGGAGGGTTTCTTCAGGATGGGTTGGATTATACCTTCTTTCAACTGTGAGGGCACTATGCCCTCCAAGAAAGACTGGTTGATAAGCTGCGTGATGGGAGGAGCCAGGATGTAGGCGCATTCCTTCAGCAGTTTTGTGGGGATAATGTCATTTGGCGCTGTGCCATTGCGCAGAGTACAAATGACATTCTTGGTGGTCTCGATGGAGATGGGTTCCAGGGTGAACTTACCTGATATCGGAGAATTTCTATGGGTGCTGTGTGAGAGGCTGGGGGGGGGGCTGGGGGGAGAATTGTTTTGCTGAATGCTTTCGCGGATTACCTCGATTTTATTAATGAAGTAATCCGATAGTTCATTGCAAAATTCTTGTGTGTCTGAACTGGGGGCTTCAATGCATCCTGGCTTCATGGTCTGGGTGACCATCTTGAAGAGTTTGCGGGGGCGGTTTAGGGCACCGTTGATAGCCTCCGAAAAATAATTTTTCTTGGCTTGGAAAATTCCTTTGTGGTATTTTCTTGTAGTCGCCTTGTAGATGGATAGGTTTAGCTCTGAAGAACATCTTTTCCAGGCAGATTCTGCCCTTCTGCGTTCTTGCTTCAGTAACGACAGCTGGTTATTAAACCAGCTGCGGTTGTTTTTCCGGATGCGGGTTCTTCGTTTTGGCGCTACCAAGTCGGCTGACTGTAGCATAGCCGAGTTTATGGCTTCCAATGTTTCAACGGCCGTTTGATGCGGCTGAGTTGTTTCTATCTTTTTCCTTAAAGTCGTTTTGAAGAGTTCCGAGTGGAGCTTCTTCTGACATCTAGTCCAGTGTGTTGTCACTGGATTTGATGTTTTTGTTGTAGGGGGGATGGTGGTAATACTGAATATAATTGCATGGTGGTCTGTCCATGGCAATTTTTCATTTTCCCAAATCTTTATTTCCAGAGCTTGTCTGAAAATAAGATCAAGTGTGTGACCTGAAGCATGTGTGGGCCCACATACTAATTGCTGTAATCCTAATCCTTCCAGGTGGTCAATACAGGCGTCGGCAATGGGGTCTTGTGAGGAGTTTGCCCAGAGATTGAAATCCCCTAGCAGCAAAAGTTGTTTGCTGTTGAGGGTATAAGTGGAGAAGAAATCCGTCCAAGATGATAGCAGCTGCGATTTTGGGCCGGGCGGCCTATAGCAGAGCAGAATGTGGACGGTCTCCTTTGAATTTGCTTGAAGTTGTAGAGTAAGGGTTTCCATGAATGGAAGAGGGTTTTGGCGGACTGGTTTGGTGATCGTAAGATGAGTCTTATAGATCACCGCCAGGCCGCCTCCTCTTTGCCCTATTCTGTTTTCTGTAATAATACAATAGTTTTCTGGCACCAGTTCTCCTAGAATGGTGTTACAGTCGGCTGTGAGCCAGCTCTCTGTAATAAAAAGACAATCTAGATCCCTTTGTTGAATGAAGTCGCGGATTTCTAGTCGGTGTTTTACTGCCGATCTAGTATTGATCAGAGCACATGATATGTGCTTGAGCTGGGGTAAATGACTGAAATGTCTGACCGTCGATCTATGATCGATTCTCAATAGTCGCTCATTTCTTAGGGCTTTTTTGGTGATGGCTGGCAGTATTGCGGCGCATTGCCTCAAACTCCAAATGGTTTCGGCAGAATATTGCCTACATGCCATAATCGCCAATACACCAGGGGGGGGGGGTGGATTTTAGGGCCGTGGGGAGAGGTATTGGCTAAACTCCTCTCTCCCGGCTTGGTCCAGAGGAAGGCAAAAAACCCTGGCGGAGCTCGGCCAATATGCTCCGGTAGGGAAAAAATTCCTTCCTGACCCCTGTAAGAGGCGATCGGGTGACCCCTGGATCAAGCTTCTGTATGTTGAAGGACAGGGGGGGGAGGGGGGCTGGGGCTAAGAGGGTGACCCTGTTGCTGGTCTGGTGGGATGGCTGTCTGCACAGGCGGTGGGATGAGGACTGACAGGGTGCTGCTTTAACTGAGTGGGTGTAAGGCAGGGCAGGGTACCTGTCCTTCTGTCTTTCTGGGGTAAGGGGGGATCCCTGGAGGCTGGGTGAGGACCACAGAGGCGTGGGGAGCGGCGCGCCGTTAGGCCGCAAGTGAAGCCGCGGTCTTTCCTAGACCGCGGCCCCGCGATTCAGAGCGGCCTGGCGCGGTGCTCTCAAAAAGAGCCCCGGAACGGCGCAAATTTTCGGGCGGAGGTTAGAGAGGATAGAGAGGGGGGCTCTTGAGGATGATGAAGGTGTGGGAGTGCAGGGGGACACAAAAAAAAGGAGAAAAGGAGATCTGTATTGCTGCTGCGGCTTTATCCTGAAAAGGACGGCCGTTAGCAGCACTGGTAGAGGGCTCTTACCTGCAGAGAGCCAGGGAGCTGTGCTGGAGGAGAAGAGAGATCAGGGGCCCAGGATTTCCAGGTTAGGAACTGGAGGGAGGACTAAGCTTGCAGGGCTGGGAGGGACTCTGCCTGTCTGCCTCCTAAGCCTGCCTGGAGCTATAGCACACACGCTCCTACTCTAGGAGACGTGCGCCGTGTGGAGCTCCTGTGGCTAATCCCCTGCCTCACTGACTTGCTGCAGCACTGAAGCGATGCTCTAGCAGGACCGCACCAAAAGCCCTGCTGGCCGAATCTTTGCAGCGGTATAGGAACAGGGTGTTTTCCACTCCTATACTGTACCTATAAAATCAATGGGAAACCGCGGTAATACCGCTCACAATGCGCTTCTACAGAGGCGCATTGCGGGCGGTATTAACCCTTTTTCGGCCACTAGCGGGGGTTAAGACCGCACCGCTGGTATAGCAGCGCTAAAAATTGCGCTGCTATACCGCCACTGCGGCTCCACTGCCCAATGTGAAAGCAGCCTAACTTCTTTAGTTGAAAGTGGATCTTAATTAAACAAAAGTGAAGATTTCTGGGCATTTTGATTGAGCCTAAGCAGCACCCTAAAAATCTAGGCCCAGATTCAGATAGAATTAGACTATCGTAGAGTATCAGAAATACACTACGCTGCCGTTTTTTACCTGGCTCTACATGGAATCCAGGTAGATTTTGTCCAGTAAACGACGGCGGCGTAGTGTATTTCTCCCGTCGCAATCCATCTGCGCGAGTAGGGGGCGTGAAGCATTTAAAATAGGCGCGTGCCCGCGGTGATCGAACTGCGCATGCTCCGTTCGCAAATTTCCCGCCGTGCATTGCGCGAAAACACGTCGTTACGTCATTCGTTGTTTGAGTAGCGTCGTTTACGGACAATCCTAGTCCCGAACGAGTTACGTAAAAAAAAAAAAAAAATTTGACGCGTGAACGACGGCCATACTTAACATGGGCTACGTACCGTTAGACCAGCAAAAAGCTGGTCTAACAGTACGTAAAAAAAAAATAGACGAAAGCGATTGCGAAGACCACTCGTATCTTCGTGGATCGCCGTAAAAACACATTTGCATATCCCGACGCATCAAAACGACGCGAACTCCTCCCAGCGGCCGCAAAAATAATGCAGCGTAGATCCGAAGGCTTACGAAGACGTAAGCCTCTCGGATCGAAGCCCGAAGCCGCCGTATCATGGTTTGAGGATTCAAACTAGTGATACGGCGCGCAAAATTTGAAATTACTCCTGTCTAACACCAGTTAGACAGGCGTAATTGCTTTCTGAATCTGGGCCCTAGTTTTTAGGTTGAATCAAGTTTTTTTTTCTGGAATTCCCCCTGAAAAATAGTGCACTCCTGTGCCTTAAAGTGTATTTCCACTTTCACAGTAAAATTTGAGAAAACCTCACTATATTTTCATTAGGAGTTCCCATTTACAGAGCCTATATAAAAAAAAAAGATTTCCTACATTCTAGATGTCTTATGCCACGTACACCCGATCGGAATTTCCTACAACAAAACTGTTTTTCCGACGGAATGTTGGCTCAAACTTGTGTTGCATACACACGGTCACACAAATGTCTGCAATTTGATGACGTACAAGACGTACGACGAGCCGAGAAAAATTAAGTTCAATGATTTCGAGCATGCTTTAAATTGATTCCAAGCAAGCGTCGGAATTGCACACAGACGACTCTCAAACATTTGTTGTCAGGAATTCCGACAGCAAATGTCCGATGGAGCATACACACGGTCAGAATATCCGACCAAAAACTCACATCGAACATTTGTTGTCAGAAATTCCGATCATGTGCACGCAGCATTTGGAGAAGACCTCATGTCATTCTTGAGCTTTTTTAAGGTCCTTTTGACTTAATTTTTGGACTTTTTGGCAAATATGTATTTATGCTTTGCTTCGTTTTGTGATTGCATTTAAATGCTACATGTGAACTTATATTTGTTTGGGTTTAACTATTTTAGAAAAAATGAATGGTGTGGGCTAGCGACAGAGTTAGGACAGACACCAACATCCCTGAGTAAGATATAATGTACTACACAGGAAAGTTTTTGAGGGGATTTTTGGTGGTGCTTTAGTCATATATAATACCAAGAATTAGTTAAAAAATTATAACAGATTTTATTCGTACATAATAATAGATATCACACATAAAAAAACATTAGCAGATTGTCATTAATTCACATCTTAAATGGCATGGTGTTATTATCCTGACATGTTTTGTCCAAGAGGATTTCCTCAGGGGATTAATTCAAACAATCATTAATATACAAAGGAAAACAGAAGGCAAATACCATAACAGAAAAAAAAAAATCATTATTATACAAAAAAGGTTTATTTGTCATCTCCAACAAATTCAATCGCTTACCCAAGCCAGGCCTCCACACTGCCAAATCAAAAGGCCACCAGGACGTCTCAGGAGAAACCAGGACAAATCGTGCAGACACAGAGGGCTCACAAAGACCATGCTATAACATATTCATATATGTTATAGCTTGATCTTTGTGGGCCCTCTGTGGTTGCATGATTTGGAACCTTGGATTACGAGCATATCAAAGCGAGTTTCCCCGTTGAAGTCAATGGAAACGAAAATCATTAGTTCCGCATTGACTTCAATGGCATGCAATATTGCATGCAGCCAAAGGTGGGGGGTGCCGGAGAGCCTCGGAAACGACCAGAAAGGCACAAGGACACCTCGGCTGACCTCGGCAAACCTCAGAAAGACTCAGTTCCTGAGGTTTGCCAAGGTCAGCCGAGCTGTCCTCGTGCCTTTCCGTGCGATCGGCGCCATTTGGCTCCTGCTCGGATCCACTGCCCCCCCACCTCAGGCCACATGCGTTACTGCACACTGCTTTAGCCTGAATCCTGCTCGTTTTGCGAGACAACACTCGCAAACCCAGTTGTTGTTTTTTTAAATACAGTGCTCGTATTGCGAAACTCCCTAGTAAACCGCGTTAAAAAAATTGATAGTGAAGATATTTGCATTATAATTTTAGTCATACAAGATCAGCACATATATTGTATAAAAATTTCTATAAATATTAATAATAATAATAAACATTACTAGCAGTAGTACATTGTGGGGTTGATTTACTAAAACTGGAGAGGGAAAAATCTGGTGCAGCTGTGCATGGTAGCCAATCAGCTTCTAACTTCAGCTTGTTCAATTAAGCTTTGACAAAAAAAAAGAAAAAAAGAAAACCTGATTGGTTTCTATGCAGAGCTGCACTAGATTTAGCATTCTCCAGTTTTAGCAGTGGCGGTGCGTCCATAGTAGGCGCAGGAGCGGCGCCCCCTCTCTCCTGCACCCGTCACTCAACAATACATAGATTCATGCATTTCATGAATCTATGTATTGTCGCCGCTGCCGACCACTATTCAGGTGTCTGTCCCCCTGTTGAGCGCCGGCCATCTAAATAACAGTGGTGGGCGTGTTTTGGAAGTGCCTGATTAGAGTGAGATGCTCTAATAGGCTTCCCGGTTAGAGCCTGATGGCGCAAACTGTCGATATTTGAGGGGGCAAACTGGTAGCATGTGAGGGAGAAAACTGGCTGTATTTGAGGGAGCAAACTCGTGGCATTTGAGGGAGCAAACTGGTGGCATTTGAGGGGGCAAACTGGTGGCATTTGAGGGAGTAAACTGGTAGCATTTGAGGGAGAAAACTAGCGGTATTTGAGGGAGCAAACTGGTGGCATTTGAGGGAGCAAACTGGGGGTATTTGAGGGAGCAAACTGGTGGCATTTAAGGGGGCAAACTGGTGGCATTTGAGGGAGAAAACTAGCAGTATTTGAGGGAGTAAACTGGTGGCATTTGAGGGGGCAAACTGGTGGCATTTAAGGGGGCAAACTGGTGGCATTTGAGGGAGAAAACTAGCAGTATTTGAGGGAGTAAACTGGTGGCATTTGAGGGAGCAAACTGGGGGTATTTGAGGGAGCAAACTGGTGGCATTTAAGGGGGCAAACTGGTGGCATTTGAGGGAGCAAACTGGTAGCATTTGAGGGAGAAAACTAGCAGTATTTGAGGGAGTAAACTGGTGGCATTTGAGGGAGCAAACTGGTAGCATTTGAGGGAGAAAACTGGCGGTATTTGAGGGAGCAAAATGGTGGCATTTGAGGGGGCAAACTGGTGGCATTTGAGGGTGAAAACTGGTGGCATTTGAGGGGGAAAACTGGTGACATTTGAGGGGGCAAACTGGTGGCATTTGAGGGAGCCAACTGGTAGCATTTGAGGGAGAAAACTGGCGGTATTTGAGGGAGCAAACTGGTAGCATTTGAGGGGGCAAACTGTTGGCATTTGAGGGAGCAAACTGGTAGCATTTGAGGGAGCAAACTGGTAGCATTTGAGGGAGAAAACTGGCGGTATTTGAGGGAGCAAAATGGTGGCATTTGAGGGGGCAAACTGGTGGCATTTGAGGGAGCAAACTGGTGGCATTTGAGGGTGAAAACTGGTGGCATTTGAGAGGGAAAACTGGTGACATTTGAGGGGGCAAACTGGCAATATTTGAGGGGGCAAACTGGCTGTATTTGAGGGGGCAAACTGGCTGTATTTGAGTGAGGAAAAGTGACTGTATTTGAGGGGGCAAACTGGCATCATTTGAGGTGGAAAATTGTCTGCATTTGATGGGGAAACTGGCGGCAATTGATGGGCACAGTGGCTGCATTTGATGGAACAGTGGCAACAATTGATGGGCACAATAGCTGTGTTTGATGGGCACAGTGAGGCTGCAATCGATGGGGTTTTTTTCAGTTTGTTTGCGTTCCCCCAAAAATGTAGAGCACCAGCCGCCACTGAGTTTTAGTAAATAAACCCCTGTATGTTGCATGTTTAGACGCTTGCGTTCTTATTATTTTTATACAACCCAAGTAAATAAACAGTTGACAGACCAGTAAATAAAATCAGTAATATAAATGTCTTTATTATGTGTTTTTTGCATTACTTTGACCAATATTTAAAATAAAATTATGTATTATGTCTATATTTTCAGTACCACACAGTAGTGAATGTTCCCCCCTCAGTATGTGGAACACATACATTCATACACAAGATAGCATTTGATTTATTATTAGATGGATCTGTGTTCCCTATAGCAGTCCTTATTGGCTCTCAGTGTGTTAGGGCTCCAACAATTGTTCGCTGTATAAAAAGCTTCCCCCGCCATCATTTTAATCTCTGCTGATATTAGATGAAATAAATATATTCTGTATTTTGGAGGCAGCTGCCTGAGCGCAGTAACATTTGCAGTTACACGTAATCTGTGCACAGAGCTCCCCCTGCCAGTAGTTTACTGGAAATCACGGCTACGAATCTTACAGTTTACAGTATTTGTGAAGTAAAACATGAATGACGTAGTTATGTATAAAGTGTATGATAAGCAGTCTTATTAAAAGAAAAAAAAATGGCTGCAGTACCCTTGCTGCAAACACCTCCTCCTATTTCTGTCAGCAATGCTGTCAGCTAGAAAAGATTTGCATTACTGAAATCTTCAACTAGTTCTAGTTTCCTGCTATCAGTAACCTGGTATGTTTATTTATAGAGAAGTCCAGCTCATAACTAATAAAAAAAAAGCAAATACAGTAAAACCTTGGATTGCAAGCAGAATTAGTTCCAGAAAAATGCTCGTAATCCAAAGCACTTGTATATCAAAGCATTTTTTTTACAGGTTATAAAAGAGAAGAGAGGCGGCACCTCTAAGTGTAGCAGTAAGTTGCTAAATGTTGTACCTTCATTAACCACTTACGCTGGTCAAAGACCAGGCCACTTTTTGCGATTCGGCACTGCGTCACATTAACGGACAATTGCGCTGTCGTACGACGTGGCTCCCAAACAAAATTGATGTCCTTTATTTTCCCGCTCTCAATAGAGCTTTCTTTTGGTGGTATTTGATCACCTCTGCGGTTTTTATTTTTGGCGCTATAAACAAAAATAGAGCGACAATTTTGAAAAAAAAAATATATTTTTTTTTTACTTTTTGCTATTATTATTATTATAATACAGGATTTATATAGCGCCAACAGTTTGCACAGCACTTTACAACATCGGGGAAGACAGTACAATTACAATACAATACAGGAGAAATCAGAGGGCCCTGCCCGTTAGAGCTTACAATCCAGAAACTTTTTCCTATAATAATTATCCACCAAAAAAATATAGAAACATTTTTTTTCCTCAGTTTAGACCGATACGTATTCTTCTACATATTTTTTTTTTTATCGCAATAAGCATTTATTAATTGGTCCGCGCAAAAGTTATATCGTCTACAAAACAGGGGGATAGTTTTATGGCATTTTTACTAATAATTTTTTAGTAATGGCAGCGATCAGCGATTTTTATAAAAAAATCTAAAGAGTAGGGATGAGCTTCGAGTTCGAGTCGAACTCATGTTCGGCTCGAACATTGCCTGTTCGGCGAACAACGAACAATTTGGGGGGTTTGCGGCAAATTCAAAAAGCCGCAAAAGCCGCAAAAAAACTTTATTTATTAAAAAGAAAACATCCAGCAGTGGTAATCCACTCTAGATCCCCGCTCCAACATTGTCAGTATCCAGTGACGGGTGATCTCCTCTCGACCGGGTCCAGCGATGAGAAGATCCATCCAGGTCCGGGATCCAGATAGCAGCATCGCCGGACGCCTGTCTCCACCGGAGACAGCCCAGTGAATGACGCAGCTGGAGCTAGTGACATTTCTTATATAGGTGAGGCGGGGCCACCCGTCACGTGACCCCGTGCCCCTCTGACGCACCCTCTGCTACGTCACTGAGGAAGCCCAGGCTTCCCCCTTGCATCAGAGGGGGCCTCACCAAGATAAGAAATGTCACTAGCTCCAGCCGCGTCATTCGTCGGGCTGTCCCAGGGGGAGACAGGCGGCCGGCGATGCTGTGCTCTGGATCCCGGATCTACTCATCGCTGGATCCCGGCGGAGAGGAGATCACCCGTCACTGGATACCTTCAACGTTGGAGCGGGGACCGAGATTGGATTACCAACACTGGATTTTTTATTTATTTTTTATTTTTAATAAATGACTTTTCTCCACAGTATGTGTGTGTGTGTTTTTTTTTTTTACAATTATTTACACTTGCTTTGTGAAATGGTAGGAGTACAATGTACCCCATTACCAATTCACATGGGGGGGCAGGATCTGGGGGTCCCTTTTGTTAAAGGGGTCTTCCAGATTCTGATAAGCCCCCCGCCCGCAGACCCTCACAACCACCGGCCAGGGTTGTGGGGATGAGGCCTCCTCCCCATGTTGAGGGCATGTGGCCTGGTAACGTTCAGGAGGGGGGGACGCTCTCTCGTCCCCCCTCTTTTCTGTGACCAGCCAAGTTGCGTGCTTGGAAGAGGGGTCTGGTGTGGATTTTTGGGGGAAGTCCACGCCATTTTTTTTTTTTTTTAAATTGGGGTGGAGTTCCCCTTAAAATCCACACCAGACCTGAAGGGCCTGGAATGGATATTTGGGGGAACACCATGTCATTTTTTTTTAAATTGATGGCGGGGTTCCCCTTAATATCCATACCAGACCTGAAGGGCCTGGTAATTGAATTTGGGGGACCCAACGCTTTTTTTTTTATTTTTTATGAATGAATTCTTTCTGAATTTCCAGAGCCGACAATTCATTAGCCTTTAAAATTAGCACTTTAGATTTCAAACGTTCAAGTCCCATAGACTTTAACGGGGTTCTAAAGTTCACACGAACATTTGGTGTGTTTTTGCAGGTTCCGGTGCGAACCGAGCAGGGGGGTGTTCGGCTCATCCCTACTGTACAATAACACTTTCTTCTTGTTAATTGGTGTTAATACAAAACACATACAAAACAATTCAACACATTACGTCACTTCTGACGTTCAATTCTGTCGTCTGAAAATTTACTGGAAATTTCCTGATGGTTAGTACCCTCTTCACTTTTGATTTCAGACTGGCATCAAACAAAAAACTGACAGAAATTCGTCCAATAATCTGACCGTGTGTACAGCACAAGAGAAAGATATACTGTAACAGTACTACTTATAGGTGTGCGCAGCCTATTGCATTAGGGTGTGTCCCCCAAACCTCAAACACACATGCATGACAGTGTCAGTGGAGCAATAGATGATGTCAGTAGGGCAGTGGACGGTGTCAGTAGTTTTTATTTTTATTATTTAATTTCTTTTTATTATTTATTTATTTCATTTTTTTTTATATGATTTAATTTTACAATTTTTTAGGAGCCCCATTAGGTGGCTTTGGTGAAATATAAGGGGTCTAAACAGGGAAATTCTGTGCCACACTGAGTGATTAGGGTGTGCCTAGGCGTCTAGAGGGCGCGTGCGGCATCGTTTGAGACCCGGTGTGCGTGCTCAGCGGCCGCAATGTCCGCCGGACACCCGCAATTGCCCGCGATCACGGCAGAACTGTGGATTTGTGTGTGTAAACACACAGATCCAGGTCCTGTCAGAGGTGAGGAGACAGATGTGTGTTCCCAGTACAGACAAACACAGATCAGTCTCCTCCCCTTGTGAGTCCCCTCCCTCTACAGTTAGAATCACTCACTAGGGAACATATTTAACCCCTTAGGCGCCCCCTAGTGTTAACCCCTTCCCTGCCAGTCACATTTACACAGTAATCAGTGCAGTTTTATAGCACTAATCGCTGTATAAATGTGAATGGTCCCAAAAATGTGTCGAAAGTGTCTAATATGTCAGTATTAATGTCACGGTCACAATAAAAATCGTAGATCGCCGCCATTTCTAATAAAAAATAAATAAAAATGCAATAAAACTATCCCCTATTTTGTAGACACTATTGTCAGTTAAAGGGGTTGTAAAGGTAAAAAAAAATTCCTAAATAGCTTCCTTTACTTTAGTGCAGTCCTCCTTCACTTACCTCATCTGAGAGAAATCCTCACTTCCTGTTCTTCTGTCTGTAACTCCACACAGTAATGCAAGGCTTTCTTCCTGGTGTGGAGAAAGCCTCTTGAGGAGGGAGGGGTGAGCAGGAGTGTCAGGACACTCTCTACTTTGCTGAAACTTAGAGAAAGGAGCTGTGTATTAGTCCTGACCCTCCTGCTCACCCCCCCCCCCCCTTAAGAGGCTTTCTCCACACCAGGGAGAAAGCCTTGCATTACTGTGTGGAGTTACAGACAGAAGAACAGGAAGTGAGGATTTCTTAGAAGAAATAAGGACATTTAAAAGCAAAATGGAAGGATGAGGTAAGTGAAAGAGGACTGCACTAAGGTAAAGGAAGCTATTTAGGATTTTTTTTTTACCTTTACAACCCCTTTAATGTCTGCAGGCATCTTTCGCTATACCAGAGCCACATAACAGAGTGAATGGGGGAAGATTTAGTTCAATGTATATATTACAATCAACTATTAACAAAGTATCTAGTTATAGTTAACATTAATATAAAAATAAACTATTAGGCCTCGTACACACGATCGGACATATCCGATGAAAACGGTCCGCGGACCATTTCCATCGGATATGTCCGATCGGGAGTTTGATCCGATGGCGTGTACACACCATCGGATCAAATTCCCCGCCGCCGGACGGCGCGGTGACGTGGCGGTGACGTTGACGCCGCCACGTCACCGCTACGTCACCGCACCAGGAAGTAAAACACTTCCGCGCATGCGCCGAATCCATTCGGCAGCGGCGCGGCGGCGGTGCGGGACGACATGTCTGCTGGTAAGTGTACTAACCAGCAGACATGTCGGGCGGACAGATTCCCACCGGATAAATTTCAAAGCTTGCTTTGAAATCTGTCGGGTGGAGAAATCTGTCCGCTAGCCCATACACACGAGCGGAGATGTCTGCTGAAACGGTCCATCGGACCGTTTTCAGCGGACATATCCCCTCGTGTGTACGAGGCCTTACAGGTCTCCTCTGTTTAAACGGGACTCTGGTAACCGAAAATCCTCTAAAGATCTCTCAACTACTTTTGCTTTGCCCTAAAACCACTTTTTATTGGTTGGATTATGGAAAACTCTGCTGCCTGGAGAAGGCCAAGAGATTTCAGCTACATTTGATTACTTCAGAAAAGAGCCTACGCTATCTTAGACATCTACCATACTCTCAACTTGAGCTTCACAAAACCTCTTTCGCCCTCCTCCGGTATCTAATTGGAGTAAAGACTTTCCAGACGATACACTTGCTGATAAACCTATAAGGCCGCGTACACACGACCAAATAAATCTGTTCAAATCGGTCTGACAGACCGATTTGATCGGATTTGTCTGCTGGGCTGTTTTGGTTTGATCGCTGTACAAACGATCAAACCAAAATCCCCGCCGGCAGACAGCGCGGTGACATAGCGATGACGTTGACGCCGCCACGTCACCGCACCAGGAAGTAAAAGACTTCCGCGCATGCGTCGAATCCATTCGACGCATGTGTGGGCAGATATGTCTGCTGGTTAGCGTACTAACCAGCAGACATGTCGGACGGACGGATTCCCAGCAGACAGATTTTAAAGCATGCTTTAAAATCTGTCTGCTGGCAAAATCTGTCTGTCCGCCCGTACACACGAACGAATCTGTCTGCTGAAACTGTCTGTCAGACCATTTCCAGCAGATAGATTTGATCGTGTGTACGCGGCCTTAGGCGGCGTACAGACGATCGGATATATCCGATGAAAACGGTCCGCGGACCATTTCCATCGGATATGTCCGATCGGGAGTTTGATCCGATGGCGTGTACACACCATCGGATCAAATTCCCCGCCGCCGGACGGCGCGGTGACGTAGTGGTGACGCGGCGGTGACGTTGACGCCGCCGCGTCACCGCCACGTCACCGCACCAGGAAGTAAAACACTTCCGCGCATGCGCCGAATCCATTCGGCAGCGGCGCGGCGGTGGTGGGAGCCGACATGTCTGCTGGTAAGTGTACTAACCAGCAGACATGTCGGGCGGACAGATTCCCACCGGATAGATTTCAAAGCATGCTTTGAAATCTGTCGGGTGGAGAAATCTGTCCGCTAGCCCATACACACGAGCGGAGATGTCTGCTGAAACGGTCCATCGGACCGTTTTCAGCGGACATATCCCCTCGTGTGTACGCCGCCTTAGAGGCTACAACAAGATTCTGAAGCTTGTGGCCAATGAGACATGGAGAACACCGTAATTTAAGCTTATTCACATATAGGCCTGCCCTTTTGCATTGTTTTTGGTCATGCCCACGCATCTCTGTTTACTGGGACCAGGTGGCCTGTTTCATCCATGGGGTTGCTAATGCCCCGTACACACGATCGGACCTTTGTCCGACCAAATTCACATCGGAATTCCATTGGAGGAAAAGAGAACATGTTCTCTATGTAATCTCCAATGGAATTTACGATGGAATTTCTCCGATGGGGCATACACACACAGTCGAAATTTCCATTGGAAAGTTTTATCGGAAATTCCGATCGTGTGTAGGAGGCCTTGGTGTTCCATCCCTAAGGATTTTTTGCTAATACTGTTGGCTACGGCTGTTGGCTATGGCTCACTGGGAGGTCAGCCCACCTCAGAATCTCACCAGGACCATCTTTAATGTTGATTGGACCCTGGGCAAAGATTTTCTTGGGGCCCCCATGCAATTTTGCTCTCCACCTGCTCTGAGACATACAATAAATATCAGCTAGACTTAAAATCAGTTTACTGTTTCAGATCAGGCAGTGATTGTGACTGGTTGCCAGAGGTTACAGCATATTATATGCTGACTGGCTGCTAGAGGTTGCAGCACACATTACGGCTCACTAAATAGTTGCTAGAGGTTATAGCACATGATTTCTTCTTGTTGATTGCTTGCTAGAGATTACTGTACAATAGGGATGAGCTTCGAGTTCGAGTAGAACTCTTGTTTCGACTCGAACATTGCCTGTTCGCCGAACAGCGAACTATTTGGGGTGTTCGCGGCAAGTTCGTGTGAACTTTAGAACCCTGTTAAAGTCTATGGGACTCGAACGTTTGAAATCTAAAGTGCTAATAAAGGCTTTGAAGGCTTTAAAGGCTAATATGCAAGTTATTGTAATAAAAAGTGTTTGGGGACCTGGATCCTGCCCCAGGGGACATATATCCATGCAAAAAAAGTTTTAAAAACTGCAGTTTTTTTGGCAGCAGTGATTTTAATAATTCCTTTAAGTCAAACAATAAAAGTGAAATATTCCTTTAAATTTCATACCTGGGGGGGGGGGGGGGGGGTGTATAGTATGCCTGTAAAGTAGCGCTTGTTTCCCATGCTTAGAACTATCCCTGCACAAAGTGTCATTTCTAAAGAAAAAAAAGTCATTTAACCACTTTAGCCCCGGACCATAGAGCACTTTTTGTGATTCGTCACTGCGTCGATTTAACTGACAATTGCGCAGTCGTGCGGCGTTGTTTACCAAACAAAATTGGCGTCCTTTTTTTCCCACAAATAGAGCTTTCTTTTGTGGTATTTGATCTTCTCTGTGGTTTTTATTTTTTGCGCTATAAACAAAAATAGAGCGACTATTTTGAAAAAAATTCAATATTTTTTTACTTTTTTCTGTAATAAATATCCCCCCAAAAATATATATAAAAAACGTTTTTTTCCTCAGTTTAGGCCGATACGTATTCTTCTACATATTTTTCGTTAAAAAAATCGCAATTAGCATTTATTGATTGGTTTGCGCAAAAGTTATAGTGTTTACAAAATAGGGGGTAGTTTTATGGCATTTTTATTATTTTTATTTTTTTTACTAGTAATGGCGGCGATTAGCGTTTTTTTTTCATTACTGCGACCTTGTGGCGGGCACTTCGGACACTTTTGACACATTTTTGGGACCATTGCCATTTTTTTGCGATCAATGCTATAAAAATGCATTGTATTACTTTAAAAATGCCATTGGTAGTGAAGGGGTTAACACTAGGGGGCAGGGAAGGGGTTAAGTGTGTTCCTGGGTGTGTTCTAACTGTATGGGGGGGGGGGGGGGTGGCCTCACTAGGGGAAATCACTGATCTTCTGTCCATACATTGTATGAACAGAAAATCATTGTTTCCCCCGCTGACAGGAACGAGAGCTTTGTGTTTACACACATACCTCCCGTTCCCCGCTCTGTAACGAGCAATCGCGGGTGCCACGCGGCGATCGTACCCGTTGGTGGCCGACGTAGAATGAAGGGCTCTCACCCAGGAGAGCCAACCTGCCGCTGTAGAATGACGGCGGCTGGTCGGCAAGTGGTTAAAATCACTTGTGGCTATAATGAATTGTCGGCTCCCGGCAATACAGAGAAAAGTCATTCATAACAAAAAATGTGTGGGGGTCCACGGCATTTTTTTTTTAAATTTGGGGTGGAGTTCCCCTTAAAATCCATACTAGACCTGAAGGGTCTGGAAAGGATATTTGGGGGGAACCCCACATCATTTTTTTTAATTTGACGCAGGGTTCCCCTTAATATCCATAACAGACCCTAAGGTGAGTGATTTTAAATGACTATTTTTCTTAAGAAATTACATTTTGTGCAGGGACAGTTCTAAGCACAGGAAACAAGCGCTACTTTACAGGCATACTATACACCCCCCTAGGTACGAAATTTAAAGGAATATTTTAATTTTATTGTTTCACTTTAAGCATTATTAAAATCACTGCTCCTGAAAAAAATGCAGTTTTTTAAACTTTTTTTGCATTGATACATGTCCCCTGGGGCAGGACCCGGGCCCCCAAACACTTTTTAGGACAATAACTTGCATATTAGCCTTTAAAATTAGTACTTTAGATTTCAAACGTTCGAGTCCCATAGACTTTAAGAGGGTTCTAAAGTTCACATAAACTTTTGGTCTGTTCGCAGGTTCTGGTGCGAACCGAACCCAGGGGTGTTCGGCTCATCCCTACTGTACAATAACACTTTCTTCTTGTTAATTGATTGCTAGGGATTACTGTACAGTAATACTGCTCACTGATTGGTTGCTAGAGGTTACAGCACCTCATCTCTTCACTGCACTCTTCTCTGCCAGCCTCAGCTATTTACATATGAATGCTCCCGTTATTTACATATGAATGACGGTTATTTACAAACATGGGGTCTGCATGTGAGTCATCTGTACACAACAATAGGGCAGAGCTGGACAGCATTAGTAGCAGCACTTCACACTGAGATATCAGGACACAGCACAGCACTAAAACTTCAAGAGAATATAAACTGGGGTTGTTAGCAAGTATGAGGCAGCTGCTTTGGGCCCCGCAACAATGACAGGGCCCAGGGAAGCTGTCCTTTTTGCCCTGCCTTAAAGATGGCCCTGACTCTCACTGCTCGCAATGGCCCTTTATCTGCCTGCTAGTTGCCTGTAGGGTCATACTCAAGAAATGGATTTCCTCTACAATTCTAATAAATATATTTCAGATTTCAACAACAAGCTGAAAATTCTACTGTAATGGGAGAAACTTGATACAGAATTACGTCACTCTACGTCACTCTATCTCCACTAAACACGTATATCTATTAAATGTTTAAGTGCAATACACAACATACAGTAATATGTGTGTCGTGTAATCTTGCAATTTTTTATTGAATATCAATGAACTTATACAGCACACTATTGCACACCCAATGCTATATGCAAATGCTCTGTGTGTTGGCGTGCACGGTGTTGTAAAGAAATAGTGCCCAGCCTTTTTTTAGTGTTCCTAGATACATTGACAGCCCATTCAAAATAAATAAGCTGCCTAATGCAACAAACCTCAATGCATGAAAACGTGGGTGTCTACACAAACGCGTTATAGTGTAAACTATCACACAGGAGTCCCGAAACAAAATAACTTCACATTGTACTCTGGATTGGACGCTTATTGCCCAATCTGTACATCTACACTGCACACAGGTCTATTGCTGGGTTCCCTGGGTCTTACAACAATCAGGCAGCTTGCTGAGTGATCTTCTGGCTGATGCCCCGTACACACGACCGGTTTTCCCATCGGAAAAAGTCAAATGAGAGATTTTTGCCGGGAATCCCGACCGTGTGTATGCTCCATCAGACTTTTTCCAACAGAAAAACTGCGGGGGGAAAAAAAGAGCAGGATCTCTTTTTTCCCATCAGGAAAAAATCATAGCGGGTAGACCATTTGTCTGTATGCAATTTCGTCTGTATGCAATGCATGCTTAGAATCAAGTCGACGCATGCTCAGAAGAATTGAACTTGATTTTTCTCGGCTCATCCTAGTGTTGTACGTCACGTGTTTTTGACTGTCAAATTTGGTGTGACCGTGTGAATGCAAGACAAGCTTGAGCGGAATTCTGTCGGGAAAACCATTGTTTGTTTTTTTTTCGCCGCAAAAACTGCTCGTGTGTACGTGGAGTGCCAGCATAGTTTGGCAGCGCCAGTGGCATGTAACACAGATGTTCTCCTCAATTATCGATTTCATTGATCTCCAATGTAAGGTAGTACTTCACCACTGACCACCAATGTACTGTTAAGCCCCATACACACGGTCAGACTTTTGGCCAACCAACTTCAAAATCCGCAACTTTTCAAATTTGTCTGATCGTGTGTACGCTCCATCGGACCAACTTTTTCAGGTTTCATCCGACAAAAAGTTGGGTCTGCGAACGGACCAACTTTTCGGCAACAAAAGTCCGATGGTGCTTTGTGTGACCGTGTGTACAGCAATCCAACCAACTTTTGTACAAAGTGCAAATACGCATGCTCAGAACCAATGTTATAATCAACCAACAATAGCAGAAGTTAACCAAAGGGTGGCGGTAAAGAGCAGAAAAGAGCAGAAAAACCACGTGATGATGGGAAAGTTTTAGAAAAGTTTGCAGAAAAGTCTGACTGTGTGTATGCTATGGGTGTGACCGGACAAATCAATTAGGACAAAAATCCAAGGGAAATTTTGTTGGATGTCCTACCGTGTGTACGGGCCTTAAGGCCCCATACACACGAGCAGACAGATTTGTTCAAATCGGTCAGACAGACACACGATCAAACCAGATGGCGCGCTGACGTGGCGGTGACGTTAATGCCGCCACGTCACCGCACCAGGAAGTAAAACACTTCTGCTCATGCGTCGAAACCATTCGACGCGTGTGCGAGAAGACATGTCTGCTGGTTAGCGTACTAACCAGCAGACATGTCGGGTGGATGGGTTCCCAGCCGACAGATTTGAAAGCATGCTTTCAAATCTGTCGGCTGGCCAAATCCGTCGGCTCGCCCGTACACACGATCGAATCTGTCTGCTGGGACGGTCTGACAGACGATTTCCAGCAGACAGATTTGATCGTGTGTACGCAGCCTTAAAGGACACTTTATTGCTAACCACCAATGTAAGGAAAATCAAATTAATGATAATCAACATAAAGTCTACTTTATCGCTGACCTTCAAAGTAAGGGGGTTGTAAACCAATGGACTACCAATGTAAAGGAACATTTCTTCTTTGACCACCAGTATAAAGTTCAGTACAAGAAAAACATAGGGGATAGCGGCGCTGTCTCATAGTATGTATGATAGCAAAAAGTCCATCAGCTTACTCCTTGTTATAGAGTTCTTAGTATGAATGGAGAGAGACTAAATAAGGGGTAGAGGGAGGGGGGGAAGCTGAAAGCTGAAAATTGGTCTGGGCAAGAGGGGGGTTTAAAGGATCACTAAAGGATTTTTTTTTTTTAGCTAAATAGCTTCCTTTACCTTACTGCAGTCCTGGTTTCATGTCCTCATTGTTCGTTTTTGCTTTGAAGTTGCTGTAGTTCTGCTCTGATCTCCACACTTCCTGCTTGTCTGGCTCCTTATGAAAAATCTCATGCCAGCTTTTCACTGTGGTCCAAGCTGTCGTTACTGTGTGTCTAAAACTCCTCAGAACCAATTAGGCCGCGTACACACGATCAAACATATCTGCTGAAACTGGTGCAGACCAGTTCCAGCGGACATATCCGATCGTGTGTACGGGCTAGCAGACAGGTTTCCAAGCATGCTTTAAAACTTGTCTGCTGGAAAGCAGTCTGTCGGACATGTCCGCTGGTTAGTACGCCTAACCAGCGAAATCTCCCGCATTCGTCGAATGGATTCGACGCATGCGTGGAAGTATTTTACTTCCTGGTTTGGTGACGTGGTGGCGTCAACGTCACCACCACGTCACCGCGCTGTCTGTCCGCGGGGATTTTGGTTTGATCGTGTGTACACACATCAAACCAAAACATCCCAGGAGACATGTCCGATGAAAACGGTCTGTCGGACCGTTTTCATCGGATATGTCTCCTCGTGTGGCCTCAGATTCATTTTAAAAACAAAACACTGCCCTGGATTTGTTTGTTTTTGTTCTGTGTGTCTCTCTACTTCACAGAAACATGAAACTAGTTTAAACACAAAACTAAACTGCAGGCACATTATATGATTGATTTTTATCTATTTTTAATATTTTTTAAAAGGAATCAGTTAATTTTTATGTCTCTATACCCTGTAAACAGTCATTTCAGCAAAAAAATCCTTTAGTGGCCCTTTAAGTGCCCAGTAAGGAAGTGGTTAACCACTTAAGGACCGCCTACTGCACATTTACGTCGGCAGAATGGCACGGCTGGGCACATCAACGTATATATACGTTGATTTTAGTACCCAGCCGTGGGTCACGGGCGCGCGCCCACGTGCGCGCGCCTGCGACCCGGTCCGAAGCTCCGGGACTGCGGGATTCGCGGACCCGATCGCCGCTGCAGTGCGGCGATCCGTCCCTGGAGTGGAAGAACAGGGAGAGCCGTGTGTAAACACGGCTTCCCCGTGCTTCTCTGTGGCCGTAGCATCGATCGCGTCATCCCTGTAATAGGGGGACGCGATCGATGACGTCACACCTACAGCCACACCCCCTACAGTTGTAAACACACACATAGGTCACACATCCCCCACAGCGCCACCTGTGGTTAACTCCCAAACTGCAACTGTCATTTCCACAGTAAACAATGCAATTTAAATGCATTTTTTGCTGTGAAAATGACAATTGTCCCAAAAATGTGTCAAAATTGTCCAAAGTGTCCGCCATAATGTCGCAGTCACGAAAAAAATCGCTGATCGCCGCTATTAGTAGTAAAAAAAAAAAAATAATAAAAATGCAATAAAACTATCCCTTATTTTGTAAACGCTATAAATTTAGCGAAAACCAACCGATAAACGCTTATTGCGATTTTTTTTACCAAAAATACGTAGAAGAATACGTATCGGCCTAAACTGAGGAAAAAAAATGTTTTTTTATATATTTTTGGGGGATATTTATTATAGCAAAAAGTAAAAAATATTGCATTTTTTTTAAAATTGTCGCTCTATTTTTGTTTATAGCGCAAAAAATAAAAACCGCAGAGGTGATCAAACACCACCAAAAGAAAGCTCTATTTGTGGGGAAAAAAGGACGCCAATTTTGTTTGGGAGCCACGTCGCACGACCGCGCAATTGTCAGTTAAAACGACGCAGTGACGAATCGCAAAAAGGGGCAAGGTCCTTTACCTGCATTTTGGTCCGGGTCTTAAGTGGTTAATGTAGCATTCTACAGCTAAAGCTACTGGCATTTTTATAATGTCCAGTGTGCATGAAGCCTTACTGGGAACATATAACAAGTATAAAGCAGTTGTTATCCCAATTCAGCTTCAAAAGTGGAAATTCGCTTTAAGGCAAGGTAATTAAGGCAAATTTTGACAGGACAAGTTGAAGATAAGGGCAGCTTAGGTTCAGTTATGAACCTTTCAGTCTTATATAAAGCTCAAATAGAATAAGCTGCTGCTGATTACATTACCACAATTGTTACCATTCCCAGCCAAAAGTAGGTTTTATATCAGATCAAAAACAGTATTTATTGGTGTATAACACTCACTTTTTTACCCTGAAAATTGAGGGTAAGCTGTGCCTGCATGTTATACGCAGGGGGCTGTGGAAAGTTTTTTTCCCTGAAACTTTCCTCTTAGTTAGGGTGCGTGTTATACGCCTGAGCGTATTTAAAACATGTTCTATTTTTTTACACCGATGGAAAAAAGACCAATGGGGTCCACACACGATCGGTTTGTCTGATGAAAACAGTCCATCAGTCTTTTTTCATCGGACAAACCAATCGTGTGTACATAGCTTAATGCCTCGTACACTCGATCGGAATTTCCAAGGGAAAAAAGTCTGATGGAATTATTTAATCGGATATTCCGACCATGTGTTTGCCCCATCGTTAGAAAGAGAAATTTCTCGGAAAGAATTTGATGCATGCTCAGAAGCATTGAACTTAATTTTTCTAGGATAGTCGTAGTGTTGTCCGTCACTGCGTTTTTGACAGTCGGAATTTGGTGTGTCCGTGTGTATGCAAGACAGCTTGTTTATTCCGACAGAAACTCTGATCGTGTGTACAGGACATTACTCAATATTGAACCCTACGGACATAAGGCCTTAGACTCTTTGCCAACAAACTTCAAAATCTGCAAGCTTTAAAATGTGTCCGATCGTGTGTACGCTCCATCGGACCAACTTTTTCGGGTTTCATCGGACAAAAAGTTTGGTCTGCAAATGGACAAACTTTAAGGCCCCGTACACACGAGCAAATAGATCTGTTCAAATCAGTCGGACAGACCGATTTGAACAGATCTGTCTGCTGGGATGTATTGGTTTGATCGTGTACACACGATCAAACCAAAATCCCCGCCGGCAGACAGCGCGCTGACGTGTCGGTGACGTGGCGGTGACGTTGACGCCACCACGTCACCGCACCAGGAAGTAAAACACTTCTGCGCATGCGTCAAATCCATTCGACGCATATGCGAGCAGATATGTCTGCTGGTTAGCGTACTAACCAGCAGACATATCGGTCCGACGGGTTCCCAGCCGACAGATTTCAAAGCATGCTTTGAAATCTGTCGGCTGGCCAAATCCGTCTGTTTGCCCGTACACACGATCGAATCTGTCTGCTGAAAAGGTCTGGCAGACCGTTTCCAGCAGACAGATTTGATCGTGTGTACGCAGCCTAAGTCAACAAAAGTCCGATGGTGCCTAGTCCGAACGTGTGTACAGCAAGCAATCAGACTTTTGTACAAAGTACAAACGCGCATGCTCAGAAGCAAAGACCAGCTGGAAGCGTTCTGCCTAGTAAAACTAGCGTTCGTATTTGAAAGAGCACATTCGTGATGCGGCAAGTTCTAAAATCAAGAAAAGTAGCGCACATTCTCTTCTTCTTTATAATGTGATAATACTAAAAGCCGCTTTGCTGGTGATACTGACGGAGTAAAAACAAATGTCTTTACTTTGGATTTGTGTATTTTGGTTACATGAATCAAACATATTTCTATATTATTTTGTGGGTCAAGTTAGCACAACCCCATTGCGCAACATGTCTGTTTGACGAACGGACGCTGAGAAACAAACAAAATTGCACGAAACTGAAAATCGCGAATGCACACAGACGAAACCTCTACTAACTCTCGATTAGCAGAAGGAGCCCAAAGTGTGGCGCCGGAGAATTGAACTTCCTCTTTTAAACTCTCGTCAGTACGTTGAAACGTCACTACGTTCTTATTTGTTGCTGAAAAAGACAGAGCGTGTGTATGCTATGGGTGTGACCGGACAAAAATCAAAGGGAAAGTTTGTTTGATGTCCGACCACGTGTACGAGGCTTAAGACTGGGATGTCATAAACCACTTAAGGACCGCCTCCTGCACATATACGTCGGCAGAATGTACGTACAGGTTAGTCCTGTACTAGTACCCAGCCGTGGGTCACGGGCGCCCGCCCGCGGTGCGCTCCCATGACCCGGTCCGAAGCTCCGCTGGAGTGCGCCGATGGAGTACGACGATCGGTCCTCGGAGCTGAAGAACGGGGAGAGCCGTGTGTAAACACGGTTTCCCCGTCCTTCACTGTGGTGCCGTCATCGATCGCGTGATCTCTTATACAGGGAATCCCAATTGATGACATCACACCTACAGCCACACCCCCCTACAGTTGTAAACACACATTAGGGAACACATAACCCCTTCAGCGCCCCCTGTGGTTAACTCCCAAACTGCAAATGTCATTTTCACAATAAACAATGCAATTTAATTGCATTTTTTGCTGTGAAAATTACAATTGTCCCAAAAATGTGTCAAAATTGTCCGAAGTGTCCGCCATAATGTCGCAGTCATGAAAAAAATCGCTGATCGCCGCCATTAGTAAAAAAAAAATTATAAAAATGCAATAAAACTGACCCCTATTTTGTAAAGGCTATAAATTTTGCGCAAACCAACCGATAAACGCTTATTGCGATTTTTTTTTACCAAAAATAGGTAGAAGAGTACGTATCGGCCTAAACTGAGGGAAAAAAAATGTTTTTTTATATATTTTTGGGGGTATTCATTATAGCAAAAAGTAAAAAAATATTGCATTTTTTTCAAAATTGTCGCTCTATTTTTGTTTATAGCACAAAAAAACACTGCAGAGGTGATCAAATACCACCAAAAGAAAACTGTTTTTGGGGAAAAAAGGACGCCAATTTTGTTTGGGAGCCACATCGCACAACCGCGCAATTGTCAGTTAAAGCGACGCAGTGCCGAATTGCAAAAAGGGGCAAGGTCCTTTAGCAGCATTTTGGTCCGTGTCTTAAGTGGTTAGAATTAATTTATGTGTAAAGGCAGGTGTCCCAAAACTTTTGACATTACCGTGTATGTTGGATTTACATAAGTAAGCATTTACAAATGACTTATTTTTTAACCTGCAACCTGATGACAGGGTCCCTTTAAATAACTACACGTCTATAAATGTTCTATGTGCTTTTAAAGAGAAAGCACTTATATTGTATTCCTATGATCATTACCACCCTATTAGATTGTAGGCTCTCATTAGCAGGGCCCTCCTAAACTCCTGGGGCCAGATTCTCAGAAGAGATACACCGTCGTATCTGTTTCTGAGCCCTCCTATCTATGCGACTGATTCTTAGGCCTCGTACACACGAGTCAATTGATTTGTTCAAAACGGTCTGTCCGACCGATTTGAACAAATCTGTCTGCTGGCATTTTGGTTTGCTCGCGTGTACACACGAGCAAACCAAAATCCCCGTCAGCAGACAGCGCGCTGACGTGTCAGTGACGTGCCGGTGACGTTGACGCCGCCACGTCACCGCACCAGGAAGAAAAACACTTCCGCGCATGGGTCGAAACCATTCGGCCCGTGTGCGAGAAGACATGTCTGCTGGTAAGCGTACTAACCAGCAGACATGTCGGGCGGACGGGTTCCCAGCCGACAGATTGGTAAGTATGCTTTCCAATCTGTCGGGTGGCCAAATCCGTCGGTTTGCCCGTACACACGATCAAATCTGTCTGCTGAAACGGTCTAGCAGACCGTTTCCAGCAGACAGATTTGATCGTGTGTACGAGGCCTTAGAATCAGTTACGCATAGATTTGGCGTAGATCCGACTGACGTAAGTCACTTTACACCGTCGTATCTAAGTTGCAATGTTACGCTAGCCGCTAGGTGGCGTTCCCTTTGATTTCTGCGTTGAATATGCAAATGAGCCTGATACGCCGATTCCCGAACGTATTTGCACACCGTCGCCGTAGTTTACGTAGTTTGCGTAAGCGTAAGGTTACCCCTGCTATATGAGGGGTAACCTTGCGTAGATCCGGCGTACGCCATGTTAAGTATGGACGTCGGGACAGCGTCGTGTTTTTCCATTGTTTACGTCGTTTACGTAACTCGTCGCGAATAGGGCTGTGCGTTAATTACGTGGATGTCGAAACCAATGTATTTGCGTCGTACTATGGAGCATGCGCAGTGGGCTACGTTTACGGCCGGCGCATGTGCAGTTTGTTCGGCGCAGGGGGCGCGCTTAATTTAAATACAGCACGCCCACCTCCTTCCTACTTTGAATTACGTGGCCTTACGCCGTCCCATTTACGCTACGCCGCCGCACATTACGGAGCAAGTGCTTTGAGAATACAGCACTTGCCTGTAAAAAGTGCAGAGGCGTAGCGTAAATGGGATACGCTACGCCTTGTATTGTATTGTAAGTGTAATGTCTACCTTTATAGTGTAAAGCGCTGCGCAAACTGTTGGCACTATATAAATCCTGTATAATAATAATAATAATAATAATAATAAATAATAATATTTGTTGTAATATACAGATTTTAGAGAAATACCAATACCAAGTAGATTCAGCTCCTCGAAATGATGCGCTGTAACAAAATAATACAAAGGGTTAAAACATCTGTGTATTTAAAATAGATTCCGAAGCGGCACGTCAGGTTTTGATGTGAGGCCAGCGGCTCTGACGAAAGCTTCTCAGCTGTGCCAAGAAATGCAATATTTCTTGATTTAAAGGAGGAGTGACAGTGAACACCTCAGTGAGGAGATGCCGGGGTGGGAATAGAGACGGAGTGCGGCACAGCCTTTGATGTTGTTAAGAAAAGACTCATCTACAGCCTCCTGTACTGACTTGAATCTTAATTCTTTCCCTGAAAAAAAAAAAATAGATGAATTATACAACCAGAACAATAATATTACAGGTTTTTTAATGCCTCCTTTTCATAAAACACAATCAGCAGTATTTATCGGGGTATTGCGCGCTCCGCCGTATAGCGTGCACCCCTAAAGTGGACCCGCATTCCTGTGGAAAAAATATTATTGTACTTGCAGTTTTGATGTCTTGCGCGGCATCCATCAGCGGCCTCGTCGGGTCCGGCGTCCGTCTGCGGCTTCAGGTGTCCTCTTCGTCTGGTCCGGTGTCCTTCTGCGGCGTCCTCCCCGCTCGATCCCGCCGAGTTTGAATACTGTGCCTGCATATATCGAGCGCAGTACACTCGTGTATAGTCGGGCAGGCTCGGCTACTCTCGCGCTCACGTCCTGTACGCCCAGGACGTGAGCGCGAGAGGAGCCGAGCCTGCCCGATTATACACGAGTGTACTGCGCTCAGTATATGCCGGCGCAGTATTCAAACTCGGCGCGGGAAAGCGGGTATCGGCGTATATCGCGCACCCACGATTTTGCCCTGATTTTCAGGGCAAAAAAGTGTGCGGTATACTCCGATAAATACGGTACTTACAACAGAATAACAATATGTTGCACCGACATCTATTACACTTGTGATTTCAACATTGTCTCATCATATTGTAAGATTTACTATGTTTTTCTAAAGGACACCTGCCAAAAAAAAATACAACCCCAGCCATTTCTAGGCTTCCTTCAGTATCTATACCTACCTTTACTGCTGCTTTCCCCTCTTTCTGGTATTCATGCTGAGGTGGTCCTCAAGGATCTGAAGGGTGGATGGAAAGGGCAAGAAGGAGGCCCACAGACAGGGCAGGACTTAGGGTGGTAGGGGCCCCTGGGCTTGAGTCACTTTTGGGGCCTACCTTATATACATTTTTTTAAGTAGAACAAAATAATACATACACAAGCTATGTATTAGAGCTACAATTCTGGATAAACTGAGAATAAAAATAGAGATCACGATTCCGAACAAACAACTAAACAAAATTACATAATTTATGTTAATTTCTTAAGTCTATTAAAAATGTTTAATTAATCTGAATTATTAAAAAAAAAATTGGGTTTGAATGAATTAATTTCCTCTGAGGAATGATTCCATACCTCAATCAAATACACTTGTTTTATGTAAGCGCCTTTGCACTTTATAGTACTGGTGCTAGTTGAAATTTAAGGGTAGATCAGAGTGTAGTTAAACTCTGATCCAAATTGTTAAATGCAAAACAGGGTCTCTGTCTCAGCTTGGCTGTGCTGTGGGCTTATTCTGTTGTACTGGGGTGTTCTTCCACCCCTGGTGCTGCAGGTGGCAGCAGTGGAGTCAAGGTTTGGGTGTTCTTTCCCAGCCGCATTTTCTCTCTGGGTCAGAAGTTTTTCATTCATAAAAATAGCATGAATTCGGTAAATACTGCATTATGGCCTCTAGATGGAGCTAACAGCCACAATACAGTGGAACCTTGGTTTATGAGTAACTCAGTTTACAAGCTTTTTGAAAGATGAGCAACTTTTTCAAAATAATTCTGACTCGGGTTGCAAGTGTTGTCTCGCAAAATGAGCAGAATCCAAGCTAATGGGGCTTGCAGTCCCCCATTTAGTCTGAGGTGGGCGCCAGAGCCGAACGTCACCAATCACAGCCGATCACCGCCATTAGGAAATGCATGCAGCATTCACACAGGACCATACCGAAAAGTTCTGTGAGGTTCTTTGAGGGCTAAGAGAGAGATTTTGGTCCTTTCTAAGCTGCAACCAGAGTGACTTGAAACTATTACCCTTCAATAGGGCAGAGGGACATCACTGCCCTGATTAAAAAAAAAATACTACTTAGGCCACTGATGGCACAAACAATATCAGGACAAGGTCCCTCGACACCCAAGGCCCAGATTTGAGATGTGATGGAGCATCATTTTGACTGCCATTTTGACTGCCATTTTTGTCCATAGAAGACTAAATGAGATGAGAGGTGCAGAGACCCTGCCCTAAGCAGGAGCAGCCCTATCTCTAGCCTAGATCGTTTACATTTAATAATGTATGTTAAAGGTGATTGAGTGCCCAATTCTTTACACCTGACTAAAAGTCAACAATCCAACCCTGAGGAGAAATATTAGCCTACCAAGCCACTTGAGGGTCCCTGACTGCTTCAAAGGGGGAAAAGAGTGCTACAGTGGGGTTGGGGGGTATTTGCAGTATTGTTAAACAAGTGTGATTTAGTCAAAATGTTAATAAAGTTATTTTAAAGACAGGGGGCCAGATCCACAAACAATTACGGCGGCGTATCTCCAGATACACCGCCATAATTTCAAAATTGCGATGGCGTATCTTTGTTTTGTATTCACAAAACAAGATACGCCGGAATTATGCTAAGATACGACTGACTTAAGTCTCTTACGCCGTCGTATCTTAGTTGCATATTTACGCTGGACGCTAGGGGCGCTTCCGTTGTTTGTCCTGGTAAAATATGCGAATGTGGTAGATATGCCGATCCACGAATGTACGTACACCCGGCGCAGTGTTTTTACGTCGTTTGCATAAGTGCATGTCCGGCGTAAAGTTGCCCCTGCTGTATAGAGGCGTACATACTGTTAAGTATGGATGTCGGGCCAGCGTCTAATTTTCCGTTGTTCACGCCGTTCGCGAACAGGGATTTGCGTAAGTTACGTTCACATCGTTTTCATTGATGTTTTGCGACGTGATTTTGCGAATGCGCACTGGGATACGGCGCATGCAGCGTTCAAAAAAACGTCATTTACGTGGGGTCATGTTGATTTACATGAAATCACGCCCACATCTAACTTATTTGAATTGAGCGTCCTTACGCCGCAACAATTACACCACGCTGCCGTAAGTTACAGCAGAGATGCTTTGAGTATATGGATACGCCGCTGTAACTTACAGCGACGTAGTGTTAAGCTACGCCAGCGGGACATCTTTGTGGATCTGGCCCAGGGTTTTTTATAAGTTAATGCATTCTTTCCATTAAAGCGAATTTCCACCCTAAAGTGAAGTTCCGCTGATCGGAACCCTCCCCCCCTCCGGTGTCACATTTGACACCTTTCAGGGGGGAGGGGGGTGCAGATACCTGTCTAAAGACAGGTATTTGCACCCACTTCCGGCCCGCAGTCTCGGGCAAAAGACAGGTTTTTCCCGTTGTGTGCGGGGAACTCTCGGCTCCCAGCACACAGCGGGAGCCAATCGGCGGGCGCAGCGCGACTCATGCATGCGCCGTAGGGAACGGGGCAGTGAAGCCGGAGCACTTCACTTCCTGGTTCCCTCACTGTGGATGAAGGGGGGAGCAGCAGAGAGACGAGAGAACGCTCGTCCTCTGCTGCGGTTGCCGCTGGACTCCAGGACAGGTAAGTGTCCTAATATTAAAAGTCAGCAGCTGCAGTATTTGTAGCTGCTGGCTTTTAATATATTTTTTTTTTTTTAAGGGGCCATCCACTTTAAGGTAAAAAAAAAACATCCAGTAACTACCAGTTCTATGCAAGAGAGAAAAGGGATGGAAGAGAGTTGTAAAAAAAAAAAAGCTCACAGACATCGCTGGTGTTAAGCATTGAAACAAGCTCCATGTAAGTCATCAGTTCCGAATCTAGTCCACATCAATGCCTCTGACAGGAGCACAGTGAAGCCGGGGCAGGACTCCAAGCAGGCAAGCGGTCACAGGAGACACGATCTGTCTAGGAGCTGTCAGGAGGCTGTCAACCATCCAGGGTGATGTGACCAATTGAAAGCCAAACCTTGCCTCCTTCATCAGCATCTTGCTTGGAATCCTGCCCCGGCTTCACTGTCAGTGGCTCTGGTGTGGACTGGATTCGAAACTGATGGCTTTTACATGGAGCTTGTTTCAATGCTTAAAAGCGGTAGTAAAGTCTTCTTTTTTCACTTTTACCTACAGGTAAGCTTATAATAAGGCTCACCTGTAGGTAAAAAGAATATCTCCTAAACCTGTACGGTTTAGGAGAAATTCCCTTTGCATGCAGCCGCTGACTTCAGCAGCGCATGCACTGTGAGTGCCTGGCTGAAGGTCCGGCAGACCCTGCCGGAACCCTGCCGGAAAGAGATGCACGCGGGAGTGAGGACATTGCGGCTCTGGCCACTCACAGCATCGGATTTTACAATACCCAGAAGACACGCCGAGGGAAAATGTCAGTTCCCTCGGCGTGGACCGAGATCACCTTACGACACCTCCTTCTAAGGGGAGTATTTCATAATGAGGTTTGATGAGGTTTCATAATGAGGTTTGAAATAAACCAAATAGGGATGAGCAAATAAAGAAACATTTGCTACTAAAGTAGCTACTAAATGGAAACCTATAGTAATTGCATGTTTTATATTACAGCAGTGCATGGGGCAAGAAACCCCATTATCTATAGCCAGGGCTAGCCAGGGGCAGATACAGGAGAGGCTTCCATGTATGGCACTCTAGGGTAGAGGGTGCAGATGTGGTGAAAGTCTCTGTAGCATTTTCCCGCACCGTACACACGATCGGAATTTCCGATGAAAAAAGTTCAACATTTTTTAGCGGATATTCCAACCGTGTGTATGCCCCATCTGAGTTTTTCCTTCGGAAATTCCGACGGACTTAGAAAAAGAACATGTTTTCTTTTTTTCAGATGGAAAAAATCTCTATCAGAAAATCGGTCTGTATGGAACTCCAATGGAGAAAAAAACTCACAATGTTGTACGTCACCGCATTCTAGACGGTCGAAATTTGGTGTGACCGTGTTTATGCAAGACAGCTTTAACGGAATTCCATCTGAAAAATCCATCAGAGTTTATCCCAACGGAAATTCCGATCGTGTGTACAAGGCATTAGGCTTTCTATGGAAAACATCTATATTTCATAATGAATTTACTGCAGTTACTAGTAAATATATGCGCTTTACTTACAATATCCCTTTAAATATACATCAAACAGACAGTAGCCACCCTAGGCTGGTTGTTAGGGTGTGTGACGTGTGGAACTGTTAGTTAGACTTAAAGACTATAATTAAGCACCAAGTTAAATATATGTTTGTAATTTCACCTGCTACCTCAAACGAATGTAAGGTAACCTACTGTCAAGATGATTTAAAAGCAACAACTAATAATATCTTTAGGCAAATTCCCTTAAACTACACCAATTTAAAGGGCTATTCTACTTTAAGAACGCTGTCATGTTTTATTGTAACCCTTTCTTGTTAACCACTTGACCTCCAGAAGATTTACCCCCCTTCGTAAACAAAGCCATTTTTTGCAATACAGCATCGTGTTACTTTAACTGACAATTGTGCGATAGTGCGACAATGTGATTTTTATTTTTTGCACTGTAAACAAACAAAGGCCGTAAATTTTGGAATGAAAACAACGGGCCAGATTCAGGTACATCTGCGCATTATTGGACCGGCGTAGCGCACCGCCTTTACGTTAGACTTGCGCAATGTAGCCGCGCAATCACCCTATTCTCGTCGCTTTTACGCAGAAAATAGCGCCTGCGTAACGTTATTTCAGAGGCGTAAGGCGGAGTAATACAAATTGGGAAGGACGTGGGCGTGTTACATTGAAATGAGCCGTGACCCCATGCAAATGAAGGGCCGGCCGGCTCGTGCATGCGCGCTTGAAGCAGACCATGTCAGCACCTCTATGCGCATTCTCACAACTCGGGAACGGCGCAATCAGTGAAATTGGAAACTAGGGCAAAATCATGAACTACGCAGACAGCATAAATAGACAGACACAAACGCACTTCCATTGCAAAAGTACATCCCTTTGTATCCCTCCCTATACAGCAAGGTGCTTTTGTTCCGTTGTTAGTTGCGTTGTGATTTGTATTTGTCAGATTTGAGTACTGTGTGATCTAGTGTTTGTTAGAAGATCTTTGAAAGTGATTTTTGATAAGTGTTTGTGAGATATTTTGTTTGATATTTTTCTGTTTGTTTGTTTTCTTGCTTGATTGGTCGTGCTTGTTTTTGTGAGTGTTTTTTGTTGACTGGGAGTGATTTTCGGTCAGAGTATGACTGAAAGGAAGAGAAAATTAAATTTTTCTTTGAGGGAGAAACAAATTCTTGCCCGGGCCATTTCCGATTATGGGCGTTTCCTCCATGGCCCGGACAGTGCCAACACCACCCCAGCCAGGAGGAGAGAGATTTTGGACATGATCACTGACCAGGTGAATTCAGCGGGGGAGGGGGAGACAGGGAACCGGTCTGGGATTGAGAAAAAGATTAATGACCTCCGGCGTCTGGTCAAAAAGAAGCTGGCCAGAATGCTTGCCCATGCCAGGGGCACAGGAGGGGGCCCACCATGCCCTGTTAGGCTGACAGCGGAGGAGCGTGCGGTGGCCCAGACCTTTCATAGGCAAGAAGTGGAGGGCCTGCCTGGCTATGACTCAAGTCATGAAGGCGTGATGCCAGGTAAGGTTTTTTTTTCAATCAGGTGTGTAGCATGTGTGGGGGAGGGGGTGAAAGGGAATATGTGGCAAGTGTGTGGATCCTCCAACCTGTGAATGTTTTGTGTCATCCACAGATGTGCAGGAGGGTGCTGGGCCATCTGGCCTGACCGCACCATCCCCAGGACAGCAGCCTAATGAGGCCCCCCCAACAAGGCCGGAGTCCGCGGAGGAGGTTGAAGAGGAGAAGGAGGAGGTTGTGGAGGAGGAGGTTGTGGAGGAGGAGGAGTCCATGTCAGGCACTGGACTATTGTTGTACAGGGAATGGATGTGATCTGTCACACAAAATAAAACACATGGCGGCCTCCATCCCTAATTTGGTATATGGAAAAGAAGGGTGAATGGGACTTTAAATGAGGGAGCGCCATGTCAAGGGGAATAAAACCATAAATCAGATATACAGTACATGATATATTTATTACATTATTAAATACATGTCAGATATTTCATATCAGGTAGATAGTCACAAGACTTATACTAACTGTGCTGCTCTTAGCATGCAATACAAAAAATACAAAAAGGGAGACATGGCAGATATACATAATAAAATGAATCAATTAGACAACATATATGAGGTATGAACAGGTGATTAGTAGCATCTGGTGGCACTCTACGCGTTTCCTGGCATTTCAGCCAATCATCAGGAGTGTTTAAAAGCAGTATACTGAAAAAAATATGGACTATTGTTGTTGGAGGACTGTTCCCCTCTGGCTGGCAGCAGCCAGCCATCCCTAAGGGGGAGCCCCCCCCCCTCCTCCCCCAACATGGCTCCCCTCCCAAGGGCCTCCCCTTATCCCCGGCCACAAGCATCAGCTGGAGGCAGGAAGGCGACCCAGAAGACCAGGGGGGAGGCCGATCTCCTGCCCGCCACTCTGAGAAGGGACCAGTTCCTCCAGACCCGCCATCTGGGACAGGTCAGCCAGACATTGGTGCGGATGGAGGAGAGCCTGTCCTCCATCAAGGATATCTGGGAACCTGGACTGCCACTCCCGGGCTTTCACAAACTGCCTTAACGAGCTGCAGACTACATCAGCAGGTGTTGGGCAAGATGTGAGGGCCCTTACCCAGGCTATCCAGGCCAACACGGCAACACTAGGTGCTGCCCTGGACAGAATAGCCGTGGCCTTGGAGGACAGGCCGCCAGGTGGGTAGAGACCAGGGGCTGCTCCTCCTTCCCCGGTTTACCCCCCCTCCCCATGAGTCTCCCCTGAGGAGCCGGGGCCGTGGCCGGGGGCGCCCTAGGCGTGGCTCACGTCAAGGGCACTAATTTGTTTTTCCCCTTTTTTTTGGCCCTTTTTTTTTTGGCTGGAAATTTTTTGATTTTGCTGGTAATTTTATTTTATTTTATTTTTTTATTTTTTTGGGGTTGTGAATGCTGGTTGAATGTGGGGGTGATATTCCTGCCGGAAAAGGGGTGTCACCCTCAATTTTGGTGGAGAAGGGTTCCCCAGGACCAGGGAGAAGTGATCCCCAGGTCCGTGTGAATGGTGTATGAATGTACAGTGACATAATTGGAGCCTTGGCATGGCGTTGCTGCTCACAAGTCCTGCATGGTGGACTGGTGCCAATCCAATTTGATGAGGATGTGGGGTGTGTGTGCTAGGGACCACAGTGATGTGCATGCATGCATTCTCATTGTGCCATGATTAATGCGTGTGTTTAACGTGCAAAGATGCCCAATGTGAGCTGTCTCCTGGCTGCTCTTCCCTCAGAAGACGGGGTATCCTCGGTTAGGGGGGGATTGTCTGGTTCAGGGGTCAGGTCATCACGTAGGTCAATCTGCAGGCCCTTTCTCAGTGTGAAGTTGTGCAGCAGGCAACAGGCACCGATGATATGGCACACAAAGTTTGGGGAATACAAGAGGGTACCCCCAGACTTATCCAGGCATCAGAAACGTGACTTCAGGAGGCCAAAGGTGCACTCTACCACTGCACGTGTTTGGGCGTGGGCTTGATTGTATCTTTCCTCTCCTGGGGTTTGGGGGTTCTGGATAGGAGTCATGAGATGGGGTCCCAGTGGATATACAGAGTCACCTGTAAGGGAAATGACAGGAGGATGTTAGTCATGCATGTGCCCCTTGTGATGTGTGCATCATGGGGGGGTACAGTCATGCCTGCCACCCATGTCACTCACCAACCAGCCAGCTGTCCCCATACATGTTCTGATCGAATTCCATTCGGATGGGGCTCTAATTGTATATGTAGCTGTCATGGCTGGACCCTGGGTGTTTGGCACGGACGTGCCATATGAGGCCTTGGGCATCGACTATCACCTGTACGTTGATGGAATGCCAATGCTTCCGATTGCGGTACATGTGCTCTGTCTCCTGGGGGGGCTGGAGTGCCACATGTGTGCAATCAATGGCCCCCACGGTGCGTGGGAATCTGGCAATTCTGTAGAAATCTGTCATTGCCTTCAGCCGCAGGTCCTCAGTGGTTAGTTGGATGATTTGGTTGGCCATGCGTCTGAGGATTGCAGGGACAACCTGGTGCACACATCTGCTCATGGAGGATTGTGACATCCCAGCCACCACTCCACTTGAAAAGAGCCACTGGCAAGGAAATGGAGTGTTGCCATGACCTTGACCAGTGGCTGCACTGCATGTGAGCGGTGTGTTGGGCTGGTGATGTCCTCCTGCAAGGTTGTGGTTAATTCCAGGATGGCATGAGGGGTGAATCTGAAGATGCGATACACCTCAGAATCACTCATGCCAAAGAGGTCTATGCGTGTGCGGTATATCCTCTCCCGTGCCATCCTCCGTGCCATCCTCCTTCTTTGCTCATCTAAAGTCAGTAGTATAGCTATGCGCGACGATGCCCCTGGCATGTTGGCATACAGATTGTTGTGCAACAGGTGTGACTGCTGAGCTCCTCACTAACAGTGTTGCTTTATCTGACATGTAGACGATTTTTCTCTTTTTAGACCAGCTTTTATATGGTCTAATTTTAGACAGGACATTTTGCTGTTGCGCACACTGCGTAGCCTGCGCTGCCCCAACGTTCTTTTGTGGATCCCCGTAAGTCCCTCATTAGCATATTTGACTAGCAAATCAATGGTCTGTCTAGCGCAGTTTTGCGCGGACGGATGCGCCTGTCTAACGAAATTACGCTGGACAAAAAAAGTAAATTTCTTGCGTATCTCGTTTTGGGGATGCCGTGCATCGAAACGCACGCGCACATTTAGACTTACGCCGCGCATCTCCTGTTACACAGGCGTAATCGCTCTGTGAATCTGGCCCAACATTTCTTACTTATGCTCAGAAGCATTGAACTTAATTTTTCTTAACTTTTCTTGACGGTCAGAATTTGGTGTGACAGTGTGTATACTAGACAGCTTGAACAGAATTCCGTCTGAAAGATCCATCAGAGTTTATCCCGACGGAAATTCCTATCGTGTGTACAAGGCATTAGGCTTTCTATGGAAAACATCTATATTTCATAATGAATTTACTGGTCAAAATATGGGGCTGCTATCATTTATGGTTCTGAAGATACTAGGCTGCTTGTGCAGCCTGTCGGAAGCTACATACAGAGTGGCCAGTTTAAATACAAGACTGAGAGGATGAGCTCACAGTGCTTATAAAACATATCAAATAAAAAATGTTCAATGTTCAAATCAATTTAGGCCAATATGTATTTTGTTACATATTTTTGGGAAAATAAATCCCAAGCGCATATTGATTGGTTTGAGCAAAAGTTATAGGGTCAACAAACTATGAGATTAAAGCCTCATACACATGATCAGACTTCCATTTTACAAATCCGTGGTCCGAAGGGCGTTGTCCGTGATAGCAGAACATACACGGCAGAACACGTTTTTTTTCAGCCCTTTACCGTCACCCTTCGGGCAACTTCTGCTATTGTTGTCTGATGTTTAGCATTGGTTCGAAGCATGCGTGTTTGTACTTTGTATTCAAAGATAGTCTCTGCCACAGACTTGATTAAAGTAGAATTGGTTCAACAGTCTCTGCCACAGACTTGGTGAAAGTAGAATTGGTTCAACAGTCTCTGCCACAGACTTGATGAAAATAGAATTGGTTCAACAGTCTCTGCCACAGACTTGATGAAAGTAGAATTGGTTCAACAGTCTCTGCCACAGACTTGGTGAAAGTAGAATTGGTTCAACAGTCTCTGCCACAGACTTGGTGAAAGTAGAATTGGTTCAACAGTCTCTGCCACAGACTTGATGAAAATAGAATTGGTTCAACAGTCTCTGCCACAGACTTGGTGAAAGTAGAATTGGTTCAACAGTCTCTGCCACAGACTTGATGAAAGTAGAATTGGTTCAACAGTCTTTGCCACAGACTTGATGAAAATAGAATTGGTTCAACAGTCTTTGCCACAGACTTGATGAAAGTAGAATTGGTTCAACAGTCTCTGCCGCAGACTTGATGAAAGTAGAATTGGTTCAACAGTCTCTGCCACAGACTTGATGAAAATAGAATTGGTTCAACAGTCTTTGCCACAGACTTGATGAAAATAGAATTGGTTCAACACTCTCTGCCACAGACTTGGTGAAAGTAGAATTGGTTCAACACTCTCTGCCACAGACTTGGTGAAAGTAGAATTGGTTCAACAGTCTCTGCCACAGACTTGGTGAAAGTAGAATTGGTTCAACAGTCTCTGCCACAGACTTGGTGAAAGTAGAATTGGTTCAACAGTCTCTGCCGCAGACTTGGTGAAAGTAGAATTGGTTCAACAGTCTCTGTCACAGACTTGTGTCACCACGCACTGGGTTAACTTCTGAAGAAAAGAGCACAGCTCACCGTGCCAGGATCTCTCAGCCGTACCAGCAGCACTGTGAGGCAAGTTTTGATCCGGATGCATCCTCCAATTGAGTCCTCAATTGCTCGGTCCCTTTTAGCAGGCAAGGCGACACAGGATCATCCCTGGATCAGTAGGCCCCAGCAGCTTCTGGGCCTACTTCTCAGTAACGGAGCCTCGGGCCAACGTGGCCCCGAGGCGGGAACCACCGACACATCCCTGAGGCCAGGAGGGCCCTCAGGTCCGGATCAGACAAAACCGACCCCACAAAATGGTGTTTGCCCCTTAAGTACCCTCTTCCAGAATGCACAGCGGGTTGACCATGCCCTCTGAACCACTTCTGAAAAAGGAATACCCAAAACATTCAACCTGTTGCATTTCCAACCTTGACCATGGGTGACTGTGACACCTACTGTTGAGTGGAAAAATGTGCAACCCAGCTGAACTAAAACAGAACCATAATTTGTAGGGTTGTCCCGATACCACTTTTTTAGGACCGAGTACAAGTACCGATACTGTTTTTAAGTATTTTTTTTATGCTATTTCATTTTAATAGCTGTGTGTTCCCCACCGTGTCGTCATATATAGCCCCCTCTCCAGGGGCGGACTGACCATTGAGTCACTCAGGCACTGCACCATGTCACTAAGGGGCCCCATCAGGGTTGCCAGGCTCAGTAAAACCAGGGACAGTTTGTAAAAATCTATGTTTTTTTTACATCTGTCCCTGATATGTATGAAACCAACATGCTTCTGATGTGAAAATCCCGAGATTTCAGCTGCCCCACCTCTGCACAGCCTCCTGGCATGGTGGCCATCTGTAAGCCCAGGGGCTTCATAGTCTTCAATTGCCCGGGGGCCCCATGAGTTGTCAGTCCGCCCCTGCCCCTCTCCCTTGTCCGGGCACTATTATCGGTATCGGGACAACCCTAATAATTTGAATACAATCTTTCTGAGCCAAACTATTGCTCAGACAACTATAATTTGAACATATGGCACCCACTCATTGGGAGCAGGGTGCTACACTGTCAAGATATTTTCAAATTTTGTATTACGCTGAAATAACCTTGAGATTTATAGACATAAAATGTCACTGGGTGCAGGTTCTTTCTAGGCAGTTACTCTACCATTCTGTGACCTTATTCAATGGCCTTGACTGACCTTATTCTTCATTTGATCCTAGCGATCAACATTTCAGCGTATCAATCAAAGCCTTTGCAACTTGTTCTGCTACCATGCAAAACAAGCCTTTGTCCAGGAAATTTTTAGAAAATAAAAAGATGATATGATACTGTAATGATAGACATAGTGATAGAAGCAGCTTCTGAATGGGGTTCTCAGACACTGTAAACCATATACAGATTGTTCCTTGTCAGAATCACAAATTCCTCAACTAATGCCCAAGGCCAGAAGCTGCTCACTCTGCAGGAGTTAGAGATCTGACCCAAACGCCTTTTATACTTCAGAGCAACTTCTCTATGGGGGACCTTGTATCAGAAATTCCATCAGGTCTAGACATGCACTGCTCCCCAACCCGAGCCCTATTACAGAGCTCTATAGCAGCACAGGTGTTAACCATTTAATTACTGTTTAAAATAAATTCCATTAACTTCATTTTAAAGTCCTGAATATGTTAAATAGCCCTGTCTGTCCTTTTTGCAGGTTTACTGCAAAATGTGCTGGCTAAGAATAATTGCTTACTTCAACCAATTAATACTTGATTATTGTAATACTTGATATCAGTTACAAAGAAAAATACATGACTTGTTCAAGGAAAAGTCAGTAAGTACTAAAAAAAATGTATGCACAAAATAAAGTGCAGCAGCATTTAATGGTTTCCTATAATATGTAGACATGTGCACAACAAAAATTTTGGTTTTGTTTCGTCTCGTTTCCTTAGGTTCGTAAAGATTCGTCATTTCGTAAGACGCGAGTTTTCATATTCGGACTCGTTCGTATTTTCGTAACAGTTTTATTTTTGTTAATACTGAATGATTCGTAATTCTGTCGAATTAATATTCTTTGATTCGAAATTCGTAATTTTGTTAGATAATAATTTTTGTTTATTCGGTACACTACTCGTAATTTAGTAATTGTTACTTTTGTGAGATTGCCTTTTCCGTTGATTAGTAACATTGTTTTGTTTTCGTTGATTCGTGTCTACTTCCGTGCTTCGAATGGATTCGTACTTTCGTAAATACATTGTGGTCATTCGCAATCTCGTATTTTAGTTTCATTTTTAACACCAGGCTATAGCCTCCTACCGTGCTTCGAATGCATTCGTACATTTGCAAACACATTGCGGTCATTCGTAATGTATTTTAGTTTGGTTTTCAACACGCGGCTATAGCCTCTGCCACTGTACACCATTTTGAGAGGGCGTATCTTGCTTAATTTCTAATAAGTCCTGTACTTCCAGTCCACTCCCTCAGTCACGAGACATGTCTCCTACTCAACTGCAAAGGAAAAGAAAGGCGCACCAGCCTAGTGTATTACCATTTGACAATTTATTGAATATAAATAATATTAAAAAACTACTCACAAGAGTCGGTATACAGGCTTGTCAAAGAACGATAAAGTAGATGCCCCTCAAACCACGCTCCAAAATAGGGGGGATAGAGGTGTGTTGCTGCCAGCTGACGCGTTTCAAGGCGTCTAGGGCCTCTTCATCAGATCCCAGTGATAAATCCTCACTTCCTGTTCTTCTGTCTGTAATTCCACACAGTAATGCAAGGCTTTCTCCCTGGTGTGGAGTGTTATGCTCGCCCCCTCCCTTGGACTGCAGGAGAATTAGGACGATCTCTACGTTGCAGATAGAGAAAGGAGCTGTGTGTTAGTGGGCGTTCTGACTCTCCCGTAGTCCAAGGGAGGGGGCGAGCACCACACTCCACACCAGGGAGAAAGCCTCACATTACTGTGTGGAGTTACAGACAGAAGAACAGGAAGTGAGGATTTCTATGAAGAAATAAGGACATTTAAAAGCAAATGGAAGGATGAGGTTAGTGAATGAGGACTGCACTAAGGTAAAGAAAGCTATTTAGAATTTTTTTTTTTTTTTTACCTTTACAACCGCTTTAAGTAAGATACATCACTGACTACACTGCCCATTCGAAAGAATGGTTTGAGAACACAATATTACGAAACGACAAAGAAACAAATTTACGAACATACGAATGAAAATACGAACATAAGAAATTACGAACATACATATTAAGATACACTTTCTTACATTGTCCATTCAAAAGAACGATTCGAGAACACGAACAAACAAAATTACGAACATACAGTACAAAGAAACAAAATTACGAACACACAAATGAAATACGAACATATGAAATTACGAACAGACAAAGGATTGAAAATATGGAATGCAAATCGTTCGTTTAATAATTTTTATATAGATGTCATTTTCGTTCTTTTACTGTTTCGGTGTTTTGTATTTTTGTAAGTTTGTCCATTCGTAAGTTTGTATTTTCACATTTTCGTTATTTTGCTTAATCGTAATTTTCGTATTTTGGTTCTTTCAGCTATTCGGATATTCGAATTGACCCGAATGTACGAATACTAACAAATTTGTACGAAATTCCATTTGTTACGAATCGAATCGCACATGTCTATAAGATTGTAGCCATCACTCATTTAAAAGAAATTCATAGATGCCAGCATATATTTTATTAGTTTTGTTCTTCAACTCTCAATGTCTATTATTCAAAAAAAGAAACATAATGCCTATTATAACAAACAGAAAATGACAATATAGATCCCAAGAAATGTATCCATACCTGACAGACATAACCTTACTTAGCAAAAGTTTTGAAAGGAACATGTGGGCATATCAATAAGGCCTCGTACACACGATCGGACATATCCGATGAAAACGGTCCGCGGACCATTTCCATCGGATATGTCCGATCGGGAGTTTGATCCGATGGCGTGTACACACCATCGGATCAAATTCCCCGCCGCCGGACGGCGCGGTGACGCGGCGGTGACGTTGACGCCGCCACGTCATCACCACGTCACCGCACCAGGAAGTTAAACACTTCCGCGCATGCGCCGAATCCATTCAGCGGCGGCGCGGCGGCGGTGGGGGACGACATGTCTGCTGGTAGGTGTACTAACCAGCAGACATGTCGGGCGGACAGATTCCACCGGATGGATTTCAAAGCATGCTTTGAAATCTGTCGGGTGGAGAAATCTGTCCGCTAGCCCATACACACGAGCGGAGATGTCTGCTAAAACGGTCCATCGGACCGTTTTCAGCGGACATATCCCCTCGTGTGTACGAGGCCTAACTGTCCCTGAAGATATTGTGAATTTTTATATATAAAAAGGCCAGTATGGTGGCCTGAATTTATGGGAGGAGCCTGGGGGGTATTTAAGAAGCCCACTCGCCCATGCTCCTTGTCGGTTCCAGTGCGCGATTCATTACATCCCCAGGCTGACTCTTCAGCTTACTTTGTGTTCATGAGTCTGTTGCGGTTGCTTTATTCATGGTTTTAGATCAAGTCTTGCTCACTGTCACAGGTGGGATTTGTAACTATGTTTTCGTGTCATGTTCAGGTCATTGGCATTTATTGTGTTCCCTCTTTCTTATGTTCAGTTCCAGCAGCGGAACTTACGAATCGATCGTAAATCTCCAAACGCTGTCCTTATCCTGTCTACATGCCAAACCGAGAGTTATTTCCCTGGTGTGTCATGCACGCCATTACACCACATTTCTCCCGATTCGTATCGAATACATTGCACACTCACTACAGTCCGATTCGAACCTAGTCACATTGGTGGCACAACAGTTTAGCATCAGATGCTTTGCACACCGATTCGTATCAGTTTGTGTCTTTTACCCTACCTACCATTCGCATTGGTCTACCTCATTTACCCCGCTTAGGTAATTTACCCTAATTACTATTCTACACCACAACTATTTCATATCGGATCTGTTTGTTCACCATAGTCTGATTCGAATCTAGTTGCATCAGCGGCATGATTCGTATTGCTTGCACTACACACAACGATTCGTATCAGTTTCATGTCCTAGCCTACAACCAATTTGTATCAGGTGCATTTTCCATACCTGTTACAGTCTGATTCTAGTCCAGTTGTGCCGCGGTACTACAATTCGTATTGGATTAATTTTCTCACACTATAAAGCATAGCTACAACTGGTTAGGGTCAGAGATTTATTCCTACATATTTAAATGTCTGCTATCCTTTTCTTTCCTCGCCTGCCAATAAGGCCATCCTTTTTGCTACCCAGACACTTGTAACCCATTGCAACCATGTCTCCTGCAGCACAGACACTTGTAACCCATTGCAACCACGTCTCCAGGAACCCATTGCAACCAGCTACGTCTCTAGCAACTGTGACAGGAAGTCAGGTAAATCTGTGGGTGTTGTCACAGACGGGAGATACATTTCTGCCTTGTTTAGACAATTCACCAATTACTATCAGGTGTCGGCTGCAGAAATAGCCAGAAAGGTTTAGGGCGTTGGAAAACTTCAGCTGTTCAGAATGAGGCAATTAAGGCAATTAATCATTAATGACTACTGATTGCTGCATCCTGAGGCTTTTTGAGTTAAGGAGAGCAGTGAGAAAGACTTCTGAAGAGGTGAGGTGGTTGTTGCGGCCTGTTGCGGTGTAGAGGCCTTAATTGCCTCATTCTGAACAGCTGACGTTTTCCAACGCCCTAAACCTTTCTGGCTATTTCTGCAGCCGACACCTGATAGTAATTGGTGAATTGTCTAAACAAGGCAGAAATGTATCTCCCATCTGTGACAACACCCACCGATTTACCTGACTTCCTGTCACACAACCCAGACACTTTTAACCCATTTACACCACATCTCCAGCAACCCATTGCAACCAACTACGTCTCCAGCAACCCAGACACTTGTAACCCATTGCAAACACATCTCCAGCAACCCAGACACTTGTAACCCATTTCCACCACGTCTCCAGCAACCCATTGTAACCAACCACGTCTCCAGCAACCCAGACACTTGTAACCCATTGCAACCACGTCTCCAGGAAGCCATTGCAACCAACCATGTCTCCAGCAACCCAGACACTTGTAACCTATTGCAACCACGTCTCCAGCAACCCATTGCAACCAACCATGTCTCCAGCAACCCAGACACTTGTAACCTATTGCAACCACGTCTCCAGCAACCCATTGCAACCATGTCTCCAGCAATCCAGACACTTGTAACCCATTGCAACCACGTCTCCTGCAGCACAGAAACTTGTAATCCATTGCAACCATGTCTCCAGCAACCCAGGCACTTGCAATCGTCACAACCATGTCTCCAGCAAACCATACACTTGTAGTCTATTGCAACCACATCTCCTGCAGCACAGACACTTGCAATTCATTGAAACACTTGCAACCGTTGCAACCACATCTCCAACAGCACAAACATCTTGCTTCACGCATCTAAGTGCAAGCACACATACAAACGTTGGACATTATCTCCCCATTTAAAAAAACAAAACAAAAGCAAAGAACATGGTGATCACATCTTCATCAGGGCCAGTCGCATAGCAGGGGTCAGGCCATTTGTTTCAGGTAAAAGAAAATATATATATGTTACACTTATGGTCTCCTTCATTACAGGTTTCCGGTCAACCCAAGTTTTAGTCCTTACCAGGACCTTGCTACTAGGGAGTTAGTCAGGTGTGTAGTCCATGGGTTCCTCTGTCACATTATCCTGCAGCACCCTTTCATTATACATTTACTTTGCACACACAATTTGACATGTTCATCAGGCGTTACTGTCACATGTTTCTCAATATTACACTCTATTTTCAAAGGGCGACCCTTCACCTACATAGACAAGGTCACTAAATGTTGAGCTTGCTGACAGTGCAAGCGTTAGCTGGCCGAGCAACTCCCCAGAAGGATAAGGCCTCGTACACACGAGGCAATCTATTTGTTCAAATCGGTCGGACCGACCGATTTGAACAAATCTGTCTGATAGGATTTTGGTTTGCTCGCGTGTACACACGAGCAAACCAAAATCCCCGCCAGCAGACGGCGCGCTGACGTGTCGGTGACGTGGCGGTGACGTTGACGCCGCCACGTCACCGCACCAGGAAGTAAAACACTTCCGCGCATGCGCCGAATCCATTCGGCGGCGGTGCGGGACGACATGTCTGCTGGTATGTGTACTAACCAGCAGACATGTCGGGCGGACGGATTCCCACCCGATAGATTTCAAAGCATGCTTTGAAATCTGTCGGGTGGCCAAATCCGTCGGCTCGCCCGTACACACGATCGAATCTGTCTGCTGGGACGGTCTAGCAGACCGTTTCCAGCAGACAGATTTGATCGTGTGTACGAGGCCTAAGAGTGTCCACGTTGGCTGATGGTACACAGTGGTGGCTCCAGAAATATAATATATTGTGTAAATAGTAGACATGTGCAGACTGGAATATTTTGTTTCGTTTTTTCGTTTTCGTTTGGAAAATACATTTATTTAGTTACTCCCGAAAATCTTTTTGATTTATTTCGTTTTTCGTTGGGGAATAGCTTTCGTCGGAAAATCCAATAATACTTGGTTTCTGTCGAATGGTCAAAAGAATATTCGACGGAACGTCAAATCTTTACGTCAAATCGTACATTTCCGTTCGAATATTCCGCCTACAAGAATTCTAATGTTGTATGACTAGTAATAATGTTGAATCTATTTTCTCATAAATCGAAATCTAATCTCTGTAATGTCGAATCTATTATTTCTATAGTGTCGAATCTTTTCTCTATAATGTTGAATCTTTTCCCTATAATGTCAAATCTTTTCCCTATAATGTCGAATCTCTCCATATCTATTTTTACCACAACGAAAACGAAAATAAAGCATTTTCTATGTCGGATCTTTCGGTTTTCGTTTCTTGCGCTTTTTTTAAACAAACGATAACGTAAAAAACAGATTTTCGGACAAAAATGCATTCTAACGAAAACGAATGCACATGTCTAGTAAATAGTGCCAATGGCACGGATAAATAGATCCATAATAATTACTGACTAGACACATAAGAGCCAGTCTTGCCAACCACTTTTGTACTGCCCCTAAAAGCCTGCAGCAGTAGAAATGTGCCAGTAAAAATGGTGGTGACCGGCTTGGGTCATAACTGCATATGCGCAATTCCAGAAATCCCACGAGTAGATCTGCCCAGCAATGATGTCAGCGCATTTTTTCCACCACACCGCCACCAGCCAAAAGGCAGGAGCCAAGCGGCTGGACAGAGGAGCGTCTTGGACATGGTGGAGTGGACAGAGCAGGTTTGTTTGTCTGTGGGACTTGGGAGATGTGCAGGTGCAGCGCAGACTTAGACCGGACTAACGGACAGACCTCTGCCTGGCTGAGCCGGGCGGTGGTGAGAGCAGTTCTTTCAAAACCAAGCTGCCAAGCCAAAAAGACCCGAGAGAGACTAAGACAGACAGGCCGCAGCCCACAGGTCAGGAGTCTCTCCTCACTCCAGTCGGGACTGTGTGGTGCAATCACTGCACTGCAGCATCAGCAGTCATGATGTGTTCATTCATACTGGGAGTGAAAATTCTGAAATTAATTGTGTGGTGTTAGTCTTCCCTCCTCTGCAAGTTGAAGCCCGGGTGTCTGTGTGTGACTCTAAAAGATCAAGCATTTCAGTATTCAATGAGTCGGTGGCAACATTCATCATTGTTGTGGCACAGCTCAGGGCAGGACCAGACAAAGCCCCCCTCTCTGGTGGCCCTAAACTGTGTCCTTCCAGTCCTCTCAGTGGAAGATGCATGCTTGCTGAAGTGCTAGTTGATGGTGGCAAGGTGTATTGGAGGCAGAGGGCGATGGCAGGGGAGAATTGGACATAGTTTAACCGCTTAACGCCTGCCACGCGCCTATTTACATCCGCAGAATAGCACGGACAGGAAGAAGCACGTATATATACGTGACTGCCTACTAGCGGGTCGGGGGTCCGATCGGGACGGGCGGGGAGCGATCCGACTCGAGGGGGCGGCGGTTCGTTTCTGTCCGCCCCCTCGTGATCGCTCCCAGCCAATCCCGTGCACCGCCGCCGTGTCACTTCCTCTGCCTGTAAAATGGAAACACAAGCAGAGGAAGTGATGCAGCGCTCATCTCGGTGGTATTTTCAAGCCGCCGAGATGAGAGAAGAGACACAGTGAGACGCACCAACACTACACTGACACCAGTACACATAGGCACATTTAACCCCTTGCGATCACCCACCCCCAACCCCCTGTCACACTGTCACTGTACTGATCACTGCATTTAGTGTCAGTGTGACAGTTAGTGTGACAGGCATTTAGTGTTAGGTCCAGGGTAGCCCCGTAACCCCCCTAATAAAGTTTTAACCCCTTGATCACCACCCTAGTTAACCCTTTCACCCCCTATTGCCAGCGTCACTAAGCGATCATTTTTCTGATCGCTGTATTAGTGTCGCTGTTCCCGCTAGGTAGCAATTCTTTTTTTTATTGCAATTTTTTTTTACTAAAGACATGTGGCTGAATACATTTTGGCCTAAATGTTTGACTAAAATTTAGTTTATTCAGTTTTTCTTATAACAAAAAGTAAAAAATATTGATTTTTTTCAAAAATGTCGCTCTATTTTTGTTTAAAGCGCAAAAAATAAAAATAGCAGAGGCGATCAAATACCACCAAAAGAAAGCTCTATTTGTGGGAAGAAAAGGATGCAAATTTTGTTTGGGAGCCACGTCGCACGACCGCGCAATTGTCTGTTAAAGCGACGCAGTGCCGAATTGTAAAAACGCCTCTGGGCATTTAGCAGCATATTGGTCCGGGGCTTAAGTGGTTAAAAAAACGAAGATGACAGAAATATGTTATTTACCTTGAATCACATTGCTATTTGCCTAGTGTACTTGTTTGTAGCCTAAACACTGAAATTTAGACTTAAAAGATGTATTTTGTAACTTTTGTAAAATGTCAGTAAAAACGTGGCTGTGCTAGTAAATTTTGGGTAAATAAAAATGGCTAGGTTGGCAACACTGGTAGGAGTGAGTAGGAGTGAGTGTGGATGAAAGGACATTTTAGTTAAACCAGGATCCCTAATAGTGTTGAGCAGAATACGCCATATTCGCTTTCGCAATATTTCGCGAATATATAGGAGAATATTCGAGAAATATTCGTAAATTTCGAATATTCGTGATATTTCATCCAAAAAAAAATTGCGAAATTTCGCAAATGCGAAATTCATTGCGAAATTCTCGACCGCGCATGCGCGCGGACAACACGCGGTCGCGAAAACGGCGATCATTTCCTGGATTCTTTGCCAGTGTATATTCGGATTGCTATTTAGTGCTGCCCTGCGAATCTACTGCTGCCCTGCGAAGCGAAGATGGTGGGGAGTAACTTTTCATCCAGTGAGGAAAAACTGCTGATTACTGTAAGTAATTTTACCACTTGTTATTTCATTATCTTTAACTGCATTTTAGACTAGTTAAAAAGTTAGGATGCAAGATCAGATATTAGTATTTCCCAAACAGTGTGTCTCCAGCGGTTGCAAAACTACAACTCCCAGCATGCCCAGGGTTGCCACCTTTTGTTCATTTCAAACCCGAACACTTCAGCGTCGCACAGCAATTTTTTGTCTTAGTTTGCATAGATGTCGCTATTAAATAACATTTCTAACCATATGAAATTAATCACAAAAGTTCCTCTTTACATCAGAGTCCACAGACTTCCCCTTTTACATCAGAGTCCACAGACTTCCCCTTTTACATCAGAGTCCACAGACTTCCCCTTTTACATCAGAGTCCACAGAGTTCTCCCTTTACATTAGAGTTCACAGAGTTCTCCCTTTACATCAGTGTCCACAGAGTTCTCCCTTTACATCAGAGTCCACAGAGTTCTCCCTTTACATCAGTGTCCACATAGTTCTCCCTTTACATCAGAGTCCACATAGTTCTCCCTTTGCATCAGTGTCCACAGAGTTCTCCCTTTACATCAGTGTCCACAGAGTTCTCCCTTTACATCAGTGTCCACAGAGTTCTCCCTTTACATCAGAGTCCACAGAGTTCTACCTTTTACATTAGAGTCCACAGAGTTCCCCTTTTACATTAGAGTCCACAGAGTTCTCCCTTTACATCAGAGTCCACAGAGTTCTCCCTTTACATCAGAGTCCACAGAGTTCTACCTTAACATCAGAGTCCACAGAGTTTTCCCTTTATATCAGAGTCCACAGACTTCCCCTTTTACATCAGGATCCATAGACTTCCCCTTTTAGATCAGTGTCCACAGAGTTCTCCCTTTACATCAGTGTCCACAGAGTTCTCCCTTTACATCAGTGTCCACAGAGTTCTCCCTTTACATCAGTGTCCACAGAGTTCTCCCTTTACATCAGTGTCCACAGAGTTCTCCCTTTACATCAGTGTCCACAGAGTTCTCCCTTTTACATTAGAGTCCACAGAGTTCTCCCTTTACATCAGAGTCCACAGAGTTCTCCCTTTACATCAGAGTCCACAGAGTTCTCCCTTTACATCAGAGTCCACAGACTTCCCCTTTTACATCAGGATCCACAGACTTCCCCTTTTAGATCAGTGTCCACAGAGTTCTCCCTTTACATCAGAGTCCACAGAGTTCTCCCTTTACATCAGAGTCCACAGAGTTCTCCCTTTACATCAGAGTCCACAGAGTTCTCCCTTTACATCAGTGTCCACAGAGTTCTCCCTTTACATCAGTGTCCACAGAGTTCTCATTTTACATCAGAGTCCACACAGTTCTCCCTTAACATCACAGTCCACAGAGTTCTACCTTAACATCAGAGTCCACAGAGTTTTCCCTTTACATCAGAGTCCACAGAGTTCTACCTTTTACATTAGAGTCCACAGAGTTCTACCTTTTACATTAGAGTCCACAGAGTTCCCCTTTTACATTAGAGTCCACAGAGTTCCCCTTTTACATTAGAGTCCACAGAGTTCCCCTTTTACATTAGAGTCCACTGAGTTCCCCTTTTACATTAGAGTCCACAGAGTTCTCCCTTAACATCAGAGTCCACAGAGTTCTCCCTTAACATCAGAGTCCACAGAGTTCTCCCTTAACATCACAGTCCACAGAGTTCTACCTTAACATCAGAGTCCACAGAGTTTTCCCTTTACATCAGAGTCCACAGAGTTCTACCTTTTACATTAGAGTCCACAGAGTTCCCCTTTTACATTAGAGTCCACAGAGTTCCCCTTTTACATTAGAGTCCACAGAGTTCTCCCTTAACATTAGAGTCCACAGAGTTCTCCTTTTAAATTAGAGTCCACAGAGTTCTCCCTTAACATCAGAGTCCACAGAGTTCTCCCTTAACATCAGAGTCCACAGAGTTCTCCCTTAACATCAGAGTCCACAGAGTTCTCCCTTAACATCAGAGTCCACAGAGTTCTCCCTTAACATCAGAGTCCACAGAGTTCTCCCTTAACAGTCCACAGAGTTCTACCTTAACATCAGAGTCCACAGAGTTTTCCCTTTACATCAGAGTCCACAGAGTTCTACCTTTTACATTAGAGTCCACAGAGTTCCCCTTTTACATTAGAGTCCACAGAGTTCTCCCTTAACATCAGAGTCCACAGAGTTCTCCCTTAACATCACAGTCCACAGAGTTCTACCTTAACATCAGAGTCCACAGAGTTTTCCCTTTACATCAGAGTCCACAGAGTTCTACCTTTTACATTAGAGTCCACAGAGTTCTACCTTTTACATTAGAGTCCACAGAGTTCCCCTTTTACATTAGAGTCCACAGAGTTCCCCTTTTACATTAGAGTCCACAGAGTTCCCCTTTTACATTAGAGTCCACTGAGTTCCCCTTTTACATTAGAGTCCACAGAGTTCTCCCTTAACATCAGAGTCCACAGAGTTCTCCCTTAACATCAGAGTCCACAGAGTTCTCCCTTAACATCACAGTCCACAGAGTTCTACCTTAACATCAGAGTCCACAGAGTTTTCCCTTTACATCAGAGTCCACAGAGTTCTACCTTTTACATTAGAGTCCACAGAGTTCCCCTTTTACATCAGAGTCCACAGAGTTCCCCTTTTACATTAGAGTCCACAGAGTTCTCCCTTAACATTAGAGTCCACAGAGTTCTCCTTTTAAATTAGAGTCCACAGAGTTCTCCCTTAACATCAGAGTCCACAGAGTTCTCCCTTAACATCAGAGTCCACAGAGTTCTCCCTTAACATCAGAGTCCACAGAGTTCTCCCTTAACATCAGAGTCCACAGAGTTCTCCCTTAACAGTCCACAGAGTTCTACCTTAACATCAGAGTCCACAGAGTTTTCCCTTTACATCAGAGTCCACAGAGTTCTCCCTTAACATCAGAGTCCACAGAGTTCTCCCTTAACAGTCCACAGAGTTCTACCTTAACATCAGAGTCCACAGAGTTTTCCCTTTACATCAGAGTCCACAGAGTTCTACCTTTTACATTAGAGTCCACAGAGTTCCCCTTTTACATTAGAGTCCACAGAGTTCCCCTTTTACATTAGAGTCCACAGAGTTCTCCCTTAACATCAGAGTCCACAGAGTTCTCCCTTAACATCACAGTCCACAGAGTTCTACCTTAACATCAGAGTCCACAGAGTTTTCCCTTTACATCAGAGTCCACAGAGTTCTCCCTTTTACATCAGAGTCCACAGAGTTCTCCCTTTTCATCAAAAAGTGAAAAGAAACAAACATATTATTTTTCATATGTAAAGATAGGGATTAAAAAAAATAATCTATTGTACAGGGCCAGTGTAAGGGTCAAAAAATAATTATAGTGGTCAGATGAATAGCAACTCATTTCTCCCCTATACGTCTATCCTGTGATGTTACTCATATATACATAATTATGCAAATGATAATGGCTGCTATATTTATTCCAAAAAGCTGGTGACCAAAATGGCAACATATAAAATCTGTCATGTTACCACTGTCAGTGATTAATAAGGCGAGAATGCTTCCAATTGTTGAATACCATACATTTACGTCATATATCCATAAGGGTTTAAACAAAAGTATTATAATATACTTTGTTCTTCATCTTGCAGAGGTTCCTGCAACATGGTTACGACCTAATGAGGTGCCAGCAGGATAAACAAAAAATCGTCCAGTCCGTATTGGAGGAATTACATGAGTTTCATGGCGGGTCACATGACCACATGGCCATTCTCAAAAAATGGTCAGACCTGAAGAGGCGCCACATGGACCGGGTCACACAGATCCGCGATGAATTTCATCCAGGTAAGTTATTGGTGACAGTCATGTAAGGTGATATGTAATTAACCTTAGGGCAGATGTTGTTAACCCAGACGCCATGTTGTGGTAACATATATCACCACCGAAGGTATTCATAGTACTGTTGAAAAAAGACATTATTCCATCAAGTTAAACCATGGAATTAAAGTGGTGGTGTGGTGGGTTTCAAGGGGAAAGGGTGGTATTTTATAACTCAATTACCACTAAATTCCTGTGCTAGGCGTGGGGTTATCATAGTAATCCCGTGTACTCCATCAGGCCCTTTTTTTAACATGAGATCTTCAGAATAATACAAAGGAAACACAAACAGCTAATTTTACCATGGTGGCAGCCCAGCTCACACTCAGTCCCCTGTAGTGCCAGCAAGACCCTTTAGTATAACATTATCCCATTGGTTAACTGTCTATATAAATAAATGTGTATTCATATACAATACAGCAGAGTACACAGAATTTGCATATGTTATTAGAAATCATTTTTACATATATAAACATTGTGTTATTATAGGATCTCCTCTACCATCTGTGCGCCCCAAGCGCACAAGGCGACAGGCCGCAGAGGAGGAGGAGGAAGAAGAGGAGGATGAAGAGGAGGATGCAGAGGAGGAGAGGGATAAGGAGCAGCCAGGGCCCTCCGACTTACCACCCCCAGCTCCTGAGGAGCTGCAACTTCCCCCCACCCAACCTCCTGGTGAATGCCATGATGCAGAAGAGGAGCAGGAGGATGACACAGCGCCTGTGATGACCATCAGTCAGGAGGGTAAATATGTGCACAACGATTAATGACATTTCAACAATAAGATGTAGATATAAAAAAGTACAGTATTTAATCCTAATTTTTTTTTCTTATATCCTAACAGTTTTGAAAGAGATTCAGGAGAAATCCCATGTCATGGAGAGGACCAATCAAAAAGTCCTGTCCAATCGGTGCAAAATAAAAAAATTGGACCTCGAGAATGAACAGCTCTTACAACAGCAGAGAAAAAATTTCGAGGAGCTGGCTGAGATTTACAAGCGCTTGAAAAAATCCATGTAAATATTTATATTTTTGGTTATTAAACCTGTTATTCTTTTCAAATGTTTCCTTTCTTATTGAGATTGTTAGGTCTTTCAACACATCTAACTTCACATCTAACACATCAACATCAACACTTCTAACTTCATAATAACCTAAAAACATTTCATACTATTATTTTATTTAACACAAATCTAATAAAAAACAAAATACACGGACACAGACACTACTAACACAAACTAAACTGTTGAAAAATTACTATAACAAAAGCTACAATATATACATATATATATATATATATATATATATATATATATATATATATATATATATATATATAGATATATAGATATAGATATAGAGAGAGAGCGAGAAAGAGAAAGAGAGTGCTGATTTGCTCTTGCAGATAGGCTAATAGTTGCAGTAAAAAGGCCACAAACCAGGGTTTAACATAACGTTCAGTCATTTAGTCACACTTGCTGTTTGTTACGATCCGGTCTGGTAGCTTTTAGCGGAGGCTGTTTGTGGATCCGCTGTGACAGAGAGGTCATGAAGCATTACTCAGCATGAAGGCAGCAGCAGTAGTATTCAAATATAAAGTAATTATCACACACACAACATTTACAAGCAGTAGTGGTAATAGTACTAGATAGCATCTAAACACTTGGGCAAGACTTGACAGCAGCAGTAGTGGTAATAGTAGTATATAGTGGCAAATAACTTGTGACATAGGTGTCTGAGCACTGGCAGCAGCAGTATAGTAGTAACAGTACACAATAAAGTGTTTTATCACTTGTGGAAGAGGTGGCAGCAGCACAGCAGCAGCATTGGTAATTGTAGCATATAGTGCCAAAGAACTTGTCACATAGGTATCTGAGCACTGGCAGCAGCAGTATAGTAGTAACAGTACACAATAAAGTGTTTTATCACTTGTGGAAGAGGTGGCAGCAGCACAGCAGCAGCATTGGTAATTGTAGCATATAGTGCCAAAGAACTTGTCACATAGGTATCTGAGCACTGGCAGCAGCAGTATAGTAGTAACAGTACACAATAAAGTGTTGTATCACTTGTGGAAGAGGTGGCAGCAGCACAGCAGCAGCATTTGAAATTGTAGCATATAGTGTCAAAGAACTTGTCACATAGGTATCTGAGCACTGGCAGCAGCAGTATAGTAGGAACAGTACACAATAAAGTGTTTTATCACTTGTGGAAGAGGTGGCAGCAGCACAGCAGCAGCATTGGTAATTGTAGCATATAGTGCCGAAGAACTTGTCACATAGGTATCTGAGCAGCAGAAATATTAGTAACAGTACACAATAAAGTGTTGTATCACTTGTGGAAGAGGTGGCAGCAGCACAGCAGCAGCATTTGAAATTGTAGCATATAGTGGCAAAGAATTTGTCACATAGGTATCTGAGCACTGGCAGCAGCAGTATCGTAGGAACAGTACACAATAAAGTGTTTTATCACTTGTGGAAGAGGTGGCAGCAGCACAGCAGCAGCATTGGTAATTGTAGCATATAGTGCCAAAGAACTTGTCACATAGGTATCTGAGCACTGGCAGCAGCAGTATAGTAGTAACAGTACACAATAAAGTGTTTTATCACTTGTGGAAGAGGTGGCAGCAGCACAGCAGCAGCATTGGTAATTGTAGCATATAGTGCCAAAGAACTTGTCACATAGGTATCTGAGCACTGGCAGCAGCAGTATAGTAGTAACAGTACACAATAAAGTGTTGTATCACTTGTGGAAGAGGTGGCAGCAGCACAGCAGCAGCATTTGAAATTGTAGCATATAGTGTCAAAGAACTTGTCACATAGGTATCTGAGCACTGGCAGCAGCAGTATAGTAGGAACAGTACACAATAAAGTGTTTTATCACTTGTGGAAGAGGTGGCAGCAGCACAGCAGCAGCATTGGTAATTGTAGCATATAGTGCCGAAGAACTTGTCACATAGGTATCTGAGCAGCAGAAATATTAGTAACAGTACACAATAAAGTGTTGTATCACTTGTGGAAGAGGTGGCAGCAGCACAGCAGCAGCATTTGAAATTGTAGCATATAGTGGCAAAGAATTTGTCACATAGGTATCTGAGCACTGGCAGCAGCAGTATAGTAGGAACAGTACACAATAAAGTGTTTTATCACTTGTGGAAGAGGTGGCAGCAGCACAGCAGCAGCATTGGTAATTGTAGCATATAGTGCCAAAGAACTTGTCACATAGGTATCTGAGCACTGGCAGCAGCAGTATAGTAGTAACAGTACACAATAAAGTGTTGTATCACTTGTGGAAGAGGTGGCAGCAGCACAGCAGCAGCATTTGAAATTGTAGCATATAGTGTCAAAGAACTTGTCACATAGGTATCTGAGCACTGGCAGCAGCAGTATAGTAGGAACAGTACACAATAAAGTGTTTTATCACTTGTGGAAGAGGTGGCAGCAGCACAGCAGCAGCATTGGTAATTGTAGCATATAGTGCCGAAGAACTTGTCACATAGGTATCTGAGCAGCAGAAATATTAGTAACAGTACACAAGAAAGTGTTGTATCACTTGTGGAAGAGGTGGCAGCAGCACAGCAGCAGCATTTGAAATTGTAGCATATAGTGGCAAAGAATTTGTCACATAGGTATCTGAGCACTGGCAGCAGCAGTATAGTAGGAACAGTACACAATAAAGTGTTTTATCACTTGTGGAAGAGGTGGCAGCAGCACAGCAGCAGCATTGGTAATTGTAGCATATAGTGCCAAAGAACTTGTCACATAGGTATCTGAGCACTGACAGCAGCAGTATAGTAGTAACAGTACACAATAAAGTGTTTTATCACTTGTGGAAGAGGTGGCAGCAGCACAGCAGCAGCATTGGTAATTGTAGCATATAGTGCCAAAGAACTTGTCACATAGGTATCTGAGCACTGGCAGCAGCAGTATAGTAGTAACAGTACACAATAAAGTGTTGTATCACTTGTGGAAGAGGTGGCAGCAGCACAGCAGCAGCATTTGAAATTGTAGCATATAGTGTCAAAGAACTTGTCACATAGGTATCTGTTAGGTACCTGTAAAAGGTAGTGTCCTGAAGTGGAACAGGTATGCTGGAGATCCAGGCAAAGAGTCGTCAGGCAGATACGGTTGGCAACGGATCAGGCAAATAGTTCACAATCGGATTCCGGAGAAGGGTCAGGCAGGCAAAGGTCATACACGATCTGGCGGTAAAGTACAAAATCAGCAGGCTGTAGAATAGTCGGGATATCAGGCAGGAGTTCAATACAATGCAGATCACTGAAGACAAAACACCCAGGAAGTAATCCAAATAAACGGGCGCTGGGTGATGACCTCACTTCCTATTTAAAGGCTGTCCAGAATGAGAATTGTCCACAGCTGGCAGCAGGTGGAGCTAGTGAGTCCGAGGTGTGTGTTGAACACAATAAGGATATTCCCAAGGCCTAGATCTCTTCTGTGGCACATCAGGTAAGGCTATGGTTTAAGACCAGGAAGACCCAGGTTCGAATACACCCCGGGACATGACAGGGCCCCCTCCCCAATGGACCCCTCCGGGGGCCTAGCGGGGTTTAGTGGGGAACGAGGCATGGAAGTCTCGTATAAGAGAAGGGGCATGTAGATCTTTGGCTGGAACCCAGGAGCGGTCTGTGACAGGATATCCCTTCCAATGAACCAGATACCGAAGGCCACGGCCATGTCTTCTGGAATCAAGAATCTTGGAGACTTCAAACTCACTTTGTCCATCAACAAGAACAGGAGGAGGTAGCTGTTGTGATCTGGAGTAGCGGTTGAAAATAGCTTTTTTGAGGAGGGAAACGTGAAACACAGGATGTATCCGGAGAGAGGAAGGTAATTTTAAGCGATAGGAAACTGGCCCAACTCGAGCAATGATCCTGTAAGGACCAATGAATCGAGGGCCCAATTTGGTAGAAGGTTGTTTCAGTCTCACATACTTGGTTGATAGCCAAACTCTGTCCCCCACCACATATGGAGGTATATGGCGTCTTCGTCTGTTGGAAAAAAGTCTGTACTTGCCTGCTGACTTTTGTAGTAATGAACGAATCTTCTTCCAATGTAGTAGAATATTCTTTACCCGCTGATCTGCTGCTGGTACACCAGAAGAAGGCTGAAGTAGAGGAAAAGTCTGAGGGTGATAGCCTAGGGCTGCGTAGAATGGTGTGGTATGAAGAGCACTGTGCCAACGGGAATTTAGGGCGAACTCAGCTAAAGGCAAGTACTCAGACCAGTTGGAGTGTAAGGCATTGACATAATGTCGAAGATAGGTTTCTAGGGTCTGGTTCATGCGTTCGGTTTGACCATCAGTTTGCGGGTGATGTGAAGTAGAGAGCGAGAGCGTTACTCCCAGTTTCTTGCAGAACGCTCTCCAGAATCGGGAAACGAACTGGGATCCGCGGTCTGAGACGACATTGGTAGGTATGCCATGATGTTTTACAATATGGGAAAGGAAAAGAGTGGACAGTGCTTTCGCTGTAGGTAATCCCGGGAGCGGCACAAAATGAGACATTTTGGAAAAACGATCCACTGTGACCCATATAGCAGTCATGCCCTCGGACTTGGGTAAGTCTACAATGAAGTCCATGGTCAAATGGGTCCAAGGCTGGCGAGGTGCCGGAAGTGGATGTAACAGTCCGGCTGGCAATGTGCGGGGTACTTTATTAGCAGCACAAGTTGGGCAGGCAGCCACATAGTCAGTAACATCCTTTTTCATATGAGGCCACCATACATGACGTTGCAAGGTCTTAAGAGTGATGGTGACACCAGGGTGACCGGATAACACGCCATTATGTGCCCAGAGGAGTACAGGTTTTCTGAGACTAGGGGCTACGTACAGGCGACCTGGTGGTATCTTCAAGCCCTGGGGAACACGATTCTGGGATTCTTGTAGCTGTTGGGAAAGAGCCGTGGAGATCTGCGCAACAATTTTGTGAGGTGGGATTATATACTGCTCGCCTGGTTGATCTTCTTCAGAGGTAGCGAACTGTCTGGAAAGAGCATCGGCTTTTTTGTTTCTATGCCCTGGAACATAAGAAAGGACAAAATTAAAACGGGAGAAAAACAGAGCCCATCGAGCCTGACGTGAGTTCAGACGTCTAGCAGTCTGAAGATACAGTAGGTTTTTATGGTCAGTGAGGATAGTAAAAGGCTTGGGAGCCCCTTCCAGAAGGTGTCGCCATTCAAACAATGCCAATTTGATGGCCAGTAGTTCTCGATTCCCAACATCATAATTCATCTCTGCAGGAGAAAACTTTCTAGAGAAAAAAGCTACTGGATGGATTCTACCAGACTTTGGCTGTCTCTGGGAGAGTACGGCACCTGCTCCAACCTCAGAGGCATCAACCTCAACAATGTACTGGAGATCAGGATTTGGATGCTGAAGAATTGGAGCTTTACTGAACGTGTCCTTTAATCGCTGGAAAGCCGATCTTGCTTCTGAAGACCACACCTTACAATTTGTACCCTTCTTAGTCATGGCAGTAAGGGGTGCCGCAATGGAGGCAAAACTTTTAATGAAGCGTCTGTAGTAATTTGCAAACCCTAAAAAGCTTTGGAGTCCTCTTAAAGTGGTCGGTTGGGGCCATTGCAAGACAGCGGAAAGTTTTTGAGGGTCCATTTGGAAACCGTCAGCACTTATGATGTACCCAAGGAAAGGAATACAGCTTTGATGAAAACTGCATTTTTCGATTTTTGCATAAAGATGGTTTTCTCTAAGTCGTTGTAATACCTGTTTCACATGCGAGATGTGCTCTAGATGAGTCTTGGAAAAGATTAAAATGTCGTCCAAGTAGATGATCACAAAGCGGTTGCTGAAATCATGGAAAATTTCATTCATGAAACGTTGAAAGACAGCAGGTGCGTTACACAACCCAAATGGCATGACCAAATATTCAAAGTGTCCATTACGAGTGTTGAATGCTGTCTTCCACTCGTCCCCCTCTTTAATTCGAATCAGGTTATATGCCCCTCTTAGGTCTAGCTTGGAGAAGATGACAGCCCCCTTAAGTACATCAAACAGTTCAAGAATGAGAGGCAAAGGGTAGGAGTCCTTTACGGTGATTTGATTTAACCCCCGATAGTCTATGCATGGTCGAAGGCCCCCATCTTTCTTTTCAACGAAGAAAAAACCTGCTCCTACTGGAGAAGAAGAGGGTCGGATAAAACCTCTTTCCAAGTTGTCTCTTACGTATTCCTCCATAGACTTTTGTTCAGGCAGAGACAAGGGGTAGGTCTTTCCTTTGGGAAGAGGTGCTCCGGGAATCAATTTAATTGTACAGTCAAAAGGACGATGTGGAGGTAACACCTCTGCCTTTTGCTTGCAAAATACATCTGCAAAGTCATGGTATTCACGAGGCAAGGTAGGTGGAATAGTCACAGGAGCCAACATGCAAGCAGAAAGTCTTTTGGGTTGAGACAAACAATTAGGGCGACAGCACGATCCCCAGGAGGTTAGTTCTCCCTTTTCCCAATCAAAAGAAGGGTTGTGAAGTTGCAACCATGGGTAACCAAGGATGATAGGCAGAAGCGGAGAATCAATGAGAGACAAGACAACTTCCTCTTTGTGGAGGAGGCCTACCTGAAGGGTGATTGTCGTAGTCTCGAATTTCACAATGCCATCTCCCAAGGGCTGTCCATTCAGGGTGGTAATATTCAGGGGTCTAGACTTTGGAACAAACGGGATGTTGTTCTTTCTTGCAAAATTGTAGTCCAAGAATATGCCAGCAGCTCCAGAATCCACAAAAGCCTCGCAGAAAACAAGCTTAGAAGGTAAATGGATAGTAGCCGGAACAGTAATCTTGGTCTTGGAGGATCTACCTGTAAGGTCTAAGCCAGCTCCTCCAACACTGGTTAGACCCTGCCTTTTACTGGACGGGAAGGGCAGACAGATACTAAATGTCCTTTAAGTCCACAGTACAGGCATAGGCCCAATGAACGCCTCCTTTGTTTCTCTGACTCAGTTAGGTGGAGACGGCTCACATCCATGGGTTCCACAGGTGCCTGGGGTTCAACAGAGGTTTCAGGTTCTGGCTGAGGTGGTGCTTGGAAGTTAGGGGCCAAACGGTAAACTGGCTTAGGAAACTTGCGGGTTCTAAGTCTCTCTTGGCACCTTTCATGGTACCGAACATCCAGACGAACACACAGCTCTATGAATTTCTCAAGGTCTTCTGGGAGATCCTTATAGACTAATTCATCCTTGATGCGATCTGTGAGACCTTTTCGGAAGGCTGCACGTAATGCCCTTGAGTCCCAATGAGTCTCAGCAGCAAGGGTACGGAACTCAATAGCATACTGTGCCACAGATCTGGTGCCTTGTTGTATGTCCAAGAGGGAGTACTCAGCTGCAGATGCTCTATCTGGCTTGTCAAATACAGTCTGGAGAGAAGCCAGAAATTTCTCAGCATCTTGAAGTATAGGATCGTTTCGTTCCAAATAAGGAGAGACCCAGGCCAGGGCCTTCCCCTTTAACAAGGAAATTACAAAAGTCACTTTGGCAGATGAAGTGCTAAAAGTCACAGGGTTGTTGCGGAAATGCAAACGGCAAACATTTAAAAAGCCTCTGCAGTCCTCAGTATCACCACCAAACTTGTCAGGCAAGGGAAGTTTTGGTGGTACAGAAGAGGCGGGTTGGACCGTAGCAGAAGTAGGATCCGGCATCTGGACCGTTGCAGAGGAACCAGGCAAACAAGATTTAAGCATAGTGCAAAGTTCATCTAACTTGGCGTCCAGGGAAGAAAGATGCTGTTCATGCGCTCCGATCAGTTGTCCCTGACGTGTAATCGCCTTAACAATCTCAGCAGGGTCCACTGCCATTGTGGCCCGTTTATTATGTTAGGTACCTGTAAAAGGTAGTGTCCTGAAGTGGAACAGGTATGCTGGAGATCCAGGCAAAGAGTCGTCAGGCAGATACGGTTGGCAACGGATCAGGCAAATAGTTCACAATCGGATTCCGGAGAAGGGTCAGGCAGGCAAAGGTCATACACGATCTGGCGGTAAAGTACAAAATCAGCAGGCTGTAGAATAGTCGGGATATCAGGCAGGAGTTCAATACAATGCAGATCACTGAAGACAAAACACCCAGGAAGTAATCCAAATAAACGGGCGCTGGGTGATGACCTCACTTCCTATTTAAAGGCTGTCCAGAATGAGAATTGTCCACAGCTGGCAGCAGGTGGAGCTAGTGAGTCCGAGGTGTGTGTTGAACACAATAAGGATATTCCCAAGGCCTAGATCTCTTCTGTGGCACATCAGGTAAGGCTATGGTTTAAGACCAGGAAGACCCAGGTTCGAATACACCCCGGGACATGACAGTATCTGAGCACTTGCAGCAGCAGTATAGTAGGAACAGTACACAATAAAGTGTTTTATCACTTGTGGAAGAGGTGGCAGCAGCACAGCAGCAGCATTGGTAATTGTAGCATATAGTGCCGAAGAACTTGTCACATAGGTATCTGAGCAGCAGAAATATTAGTAACAGTACACAATAAAGTGTTGTATCACTTGTGGAAGAGGTGGCAGCAGCACAGCAGCAGCATTTGAAATTGTAGCATATAGTGCCAAAGAACTTGTCACATAGGTATCTGAGCACTGGCAGCAACAGTATAGTAGTAACAGTACACAATAAAGTGTTGTATCACTTGTGGAAGAGGTGGGAGCAGCACAGCAGCAGCATTGGTAATTGTAGCATATAGTGCCAAAGAACTTGTCACATAGGTATCTGAGCAGCAGAAATATTAGTAACAGTACACAATAAAGTGTTTTATCACTTGTGGAAGAGGTGGCAGCAGCACAGCAGCAGCATTGGTAATTGTAGCATATAGTGGCAAAGAATTTGTCACATAGGTATCTGAGCAGCAGAAGTATTAGTAACAGTACACAATAAAGTGTTTTATCACTTGTGGAAGAGGTGGCAGCAGCACAGCAGCAGCATTGGTAATTGTAGCATATAGTGCCAAAGAACTTGTCACATCAGTATCTGAGCACTGGCAGCAGCAGTATAGTAGTAACAGTACACAATAAAGTGTTGTATCACTTGTGGAAGAGGTGGCAGCAGCACAGCAGCAGCATTTGAAATTGTAGCATATAGTGTCAAAGAACTTGTCACATAGGTATCTGAGCACTGGCAGCAGCAGTATAGTAGGAACAGTACACAATAAAGTGTTTTATCACTTGTGGAAGAGGTGGCAGCAGCACAGCAGCAGCACAGCAGCAGCAGCATTGATAATTGTAGCATATAGTGCCAAAGAACTTGTCACATAGGTAAGTGAGCACTGGCAGCAGCAGCAGCATAGTAGTACCAGTACACAATTAAGTGTTTTTTTCACTCGTGGTCGTGGAAGAGGTGGCAGCAGCACAGCAGCAGCAGCATTGATGATTGTAGCATATAGTGCCAAAGAACTTGTCACATAGGTAAGTGAGCACTGGCAGCAGCAGCAGCATAGTAGTACCAGTACACAATTAAGTGTTTTTTTCACTCGTGGTCGTGGAAGAGGTGGCAGCAGCACAGCAGCAGCAGCATTGATGATTGTAGCATATAGTGCCAAAGAACTTGACACATAAGTATCTGAGCACTGGCAGCAGCAGCAGCATAGTAGTACCAGTACACAATAAAGCGTTTTTTTCACTCGTGGTCGTGGAAGAGGTGGCAGCAGCACAGCAGCAGCAGCATTGATAATTGTAGCATATAGTGCCAAAGAACTTGTCACATAGGTAAGTGAGCACTGGCAGCAGCAGCAGCATAGTAGTACCAGTACACAATTAAGTGTTTTTTTCACTCGTGGTCGTGGAAGAGGTGGCAGCAGCACAGCAGCAGCAGCATTGATGATTGTAGCATATAGTGCCAAAGAACTTGTCACATAGGTAAGTGAGCACTGGCAGCAGCAGCAGCATAGTAGTACCAGTATACAATTAAGTGTTTTTTTCACTCGTGGTCGTGGAAGAGGTGGCAGCAGCACAGCAGCAGCAGCATTGATGATTGTAGCATATAGTGCCAAAGAACTTGACACATAAGTATCTGAGCACTGGCAGCAGCAGCAGCATAGTAGTACCAGTACACAATAAAGCGTTTTTTTTCACTCGTGGTCGTGGAAGAGGTGGCAGCAGCACAGCAGCAGCAGCATTGATAATTGTAGCATATAGTGCCAAAGAACTTGTCACATAGGTAAGTGAGCACTGGCAGCAGCAGCAGCATAGTAGTACCAGTACACAATTAAGGGCCAGATTCATGAAAGGTTACGCTGGCGGATCGAGTGATCCGCCAGCGTAACAGTGGCTTTGAGCCGGCGTTTCTGTTTTCTGTAACCAGAAAACAAGAAACGCCGGGTTGAAGTTCCGATGCGATGAGCGTAACTGAGTTTCGCCATCGCATCGTTACTTCAACTTAAAAATGGCGCCGGGGGCGTTCCCGCCGATTTACGCTCAAAAAATATGTTAATGAGCGGAAATCGGCAATTCACGATCGAAATCCGGCGCGACGCAGTGACGTTACGACGTTTCCGGACGGGATACGCGGCGCATAGATATACCTACATGGGGTTGGAGTATCCTATGTTAGGTATAGGCGTCGTCATCGCGTCGGGAAAAAAAAAAAAAACGTCGCTTGCGTAAAACGGTCATGAATGGGAATGTGACGTCATTGACGTTCATTCACAGATTTTGGAGCATGCGCACGGGGATGTTTTGACACTCGACGCATGCGCAGTACGTCGGCGGCGGGATCGCGCGTAGTTAGCATACTACACGCCCCGTACCCGCGACATTTGAATTCCGCCGGCTCATTTGCGATGCGCTGCCGCAACTTTAGGAGCAAGTGCTTCGTGAATGACAGCACTTGCTCCTAAAAATTCGGCAGCGCAACGCAAATCAGAAGCGTTACTCCAGAGCAAAGATGCTCTGGAATACGTGAATCTGGCCCTAAGTGTTTTTTTCACTCGTGGTCGTGGAAGAGGTGGCAGCAGCACAGCAGCAGCAGCATTGATGATTGTAGCATATAGTGCCAAAGAACTTGACACATAAGTATCTGAGCACTGGCAGCAGCAGCAGCATAGTAGTACCAGTACACAATAAAGCGTTCTTTTCACTCGTGGTCGTGGAAGAGGTGGCAGCAGCACAGCAGCAGCAGCATTGATGATTGTAGCATATAGTGCCAAAGAACTTGTCACATAGGTAAGTGAGCACTGGCAGCAGCAGCAGCATAGTAGTACCAGTACACAATTAAGTGTTTTTTTCACTCGTGGTCGTGGAAGAGGTGACAGCAGCACAGCAGCAGCAGCATTGATGATTGTAGCATATAGTGCCAAATAACTTGACACATAAGTATCTGAGCACTGGCAGCAGCAGCAGCATAGTAGTACCAGTACACAATTAAGTGTTTTTTTCACTCGTGGTCGTGGAAGAGGTGGCAGCAGCACAGCAGCAGCAGCATTGATGATTGTAGCATATAGTGCCAAAGAACTTGACACATAAGTATCTGAGCACTGGCAGCAGCAGCAGCATAGTAGTACCAGTACACAATAAAGCGTTTTTTTCACTCGTGGTCGTGGAAGAGGTGGCAGCAGCACAGCAGCAACAGCATTGATAATTGTAGCATATAGTGCCAAAGAACTTGTCACATAGGTAAGTGAGCACTGGCAGCAGCAGCAGCATAGTAGTACCAGTACACAATAAAGTGTTTTTTTCACTCGTGGTCGTGGAAGAGGTGGCAGCAGCACAGCAGCAGCACAGCAGCAGCAGCATTGATAATTGTAGCATATAGTGCCAAAGAACTTGTCACATAGGTAAGTGAGCACTGGCAGCAGCAGCAGCATAGTAGTACCAGTACACAATAAAGTGTTTTCTTCACTCGTGGTCATGGAAGAGGTGGCAGCAGCACCAGCAGTAGTAAGAAAGTGGCAAATCTCACAGACAAAAGGTGACAGCACCAGTATGAATAATATATCGGTACATAATCACTCAGCCTTTTGGCATTAGCAGTAGGAGCCCATATAGTGTCAAAATTACAAAATCTTGAAATTGCTGTAGCATGGTGATTACATTTGAAAAGCAGAATGACACAGGCCTTAAGTAGATGTGGCACCGGGTGGAGTTTTTGGGTTGTGTTTTGCACGCCACAGGCTTTTCAAAAAAAAAAAAATCCAACTTCTTCCCAGCAGCAGCATAACGAAAGGGGGATGCACTGTGATGTAAGGGAGAGGGGGAACTCCACTTCTGATGGTGGGGTAGGATGGTGGGGTGGCCTTTGACATCTAATGTAACGGCAGGGGATGCGCTGGACATATAATATTACAGATATAACCGGCCCTTTTGAGGGCAACCATAATGCTGATGCGGACCACGATGAAATTGAGTTTGACACCCCTGGTATAAAGAGATAGGAGAGGTATTGCTAACTGACAAGGGACCATTCAGCGCCCTGAACCGACGGCGGGTGCCAGAAAGTCACCGCCGATCCAGGACTCATTCATTTTGATGAATGTGAGTCTGTCCACGGAGTCTGTGGACAGACGGGTCCTCTTGTCCGTGACCACCCCACCTGCCGCGCTGAATGTCCGCTCAGATAGTACGCTGGAGGGGGGGCAAGACAATAACTCCAGCGCATACTGAGCGAGCTCGCGGCAGGTGTCCAATCTGGCAACCCAGTACTCCATGGGGTCGTCGGTGCTCATACTGTCAGAAGCACTGACGGACCCCATGTAGTCTGCCACCATGTGGGCTAGCCGCTGGTGGTGACTGCTGCTGCTGCTGCTGCTGCTGCTGGTACTGGGTCGCTCAGTTTGCATGAACATCCTCATCTCACCCATTAGGTCCCCTGCTCGGCTGCTGATGTTGCTGCTGGGTGCAGCCACCTGCTGGGTGAGATGAGGGGGGACAACTGGAGGCCGGGGAGTTGCCTGCTCCAAACGGCTGACTAGGCATGCCTGCAGTTCATCCATCCGGGGCTGCCTCCGTCTGGCTGGGAGGAACTGCTCCAGTTTCCCCTTAAATCTGGGATCTACAAGGGTGGCCAGCCAAAACTCATCCCTCTCCTTGATGGCTTTAACCCGGGGGTCCCTCCTGAGGCATCTCAGCATGTGGGCAGCCATGGGGAAGAGCACAGCCCGCTGTGACTCCTCATGGCTGCCTGGGTCCATGACGTCCGCTTCCTCGGCATGGAGGCGCTGCTGTTCGCGGTCAGTCATGCCAAGCCCCCGGACTATCGGTGCCCCCAACACCGGCTCTCCCTCCTGACCAGGCCCTGACTCCAGGACGCCACCAGTCACCTCCTGATCATCATCATGATCCTCCTCCTCGTCCTGGGCCTGGTCTTGGTGGAGCAGTGTTGCCTCCTCCTGCTCCACCAAGGCACTCTCCCCAGCTTCGAGCAGGCGATCTAGTGCCCTGTCCAGCAGGAACACTATAGGGAGCACGTCGTTGAGGCCGACATGCTCCCTGCTCACCATCTTGGTCGCCTGCTCAAAAGGGGCCAACACATGGCAGATCTGGTGTATCTGCCCCCACTCCAGACTGGTGATGTACGGGAGTGTGTGTTGTGATGGCCCGCCAGTGCCTTGCTCCAGCAGGTACTCCTTCACCGCCCTTCGCTGCTCCCACAACCTCTCCAGCATGTAGAGGCTGGAGTTCCACCGCGTCACACTGTCCACAATCAGCCTGTGAATAGGCAGGCTGTTGTCCCGCTGCAACTTTGACAGTGACGCGGTAGCGGTTGGGGAGCGCCTGAAGTGGCTGGCAATCCTGCGTACCCTTAGCACAATGTCACTCAACCCGGGATAGGTGCGCAGGAACTTCTGCACCACTAGGTTGAGGACATGTGCCAGACAGGGCACGTGTGTCAGACTGCCAGCCTGGAGGGCGGAGAGGAGGTTGCTGCCATTGTCACAGACAACCAGACCTGCTTGGAGCCTTCGGGGTGTCAGCCACTTCTGGACCTGAGCCTGAAGTGCGCTCAGCACTTCTCGTCCAGTGTGTCTCCGTTCCCCTAAACTAACAAGCTGGAGCACGGCCTGACAGCGCACGTGCCCCACACTTGAATAGCTACGGGGCGCTTGCTGGGAGGCTCAGCAGCTGCGGAGACAGTGGCTTGAGGGAGACCAGCAGTTCTCCCCTGGACACCCCGGGGCGGCACCACAAATTCAGATGCCGCCAATCCCTCCCCGGCGCCTCGGAGGGAAACCCAATGGGCCGTGAAGCTTATGTAGCGCCCCTGCCCATGCCTGCTGGTCCAGCCATCCATTGTCAGATGCACCCTGTTGCTGACAGCATGATCCAGCGACAGGGTTACATTCTGCACAATGTGCTGGTGTAGGGCAGGGACACCAGTCCTGGCAAAGAAATGGCGGCTGGGGACACGCCATTGGGGTTGGGCCTGCTCCAACATCTGCCTGAAGGGGTTGCAGTCCACTATGTTAAAGGGAAGCAGATGTTGGGCAATAACCCTTGCCAGGAGCCCATTGAGGGAACGCACACGTCGGTCTGCAGGGGGGAAGGGAGTGTTGCGTTCCAAGGCGTCAGAAAGCGACGCCTGGCGCCGGACGGCAGTGCGGGACACCGAAGAGGAGGGTGATGATGTGGAGGTCTGGCTGCCGGTACCAGTACCTCTACTAGAGGGAGCGGGGGGGTATGACCTGCTGGTAGCCGATGAAGCTGTGGCAGGGGCTGCAGTACCCTGTACACTTGTGGTGGTGGCGCTGCTACCACCAGCACGCTTCATCTGGTCATGCTCCTGCCAGTGGTTAATCCTCAGGTGCTGGTTGAGTGCCGTGGTACCCACCCGAGCCAAGCACTTGCCTCTCTTCACCTTGGCACGACAGAGCTGGCAGATGGCTACTGTCGGGTTATCTGCTACCAAGGTGAAGTAGGCCCAGACAGGTGACTTCAGCGCCGCCCTCCTGTCAGATGGGGTGACGCTGAATTCCACCTGCTGGGACTCGGTGCACACAGGTGGAGCTGCCTGCTGCTGCTGCTGCTGCTGCTGCTGCTGACACCTCCTGCTGCCATCACCAGTGGAGACCCTGACGCTGGTCTCCCTGGTGACCTGGCGCACCGTTTCCCCAGGGTGCCTACCTTCCTCGTCGTCACTGATGCTGTGAACCGACGAGGCAGGTGGCACCCATGTTGGGTCACCCTCCTCTTCGCCCTCAGATATGTCAGACCCAGGGCTGACATATGGTGGTCTGAAGGAGACATCTGACATGGAGCCGCTAGCCTGGCTCCGATGTCCCCTCACAGACGCATGGGTCTGACTATGTGCTGGTGTTTCCTGCAGAAAATCACCAGCACCACCATGAAGGGAGGTCTCTGGGCTACCGACAGCCGGTACCCCATCCTCCTCCTCCTCGATTAACCCTTCAAAAAGGTCCTGACCATCAGCACATAAATCTATGTCTGCATGATCGAGGGCCTCCCCCAAGATATCCATCTCACCTTCATCCTCAAACAGCATGAGGCTGGACTCTTGTGGGCTGGGGCTGGGTACTAAAGGCACCGGTGTACTGATGGTGGTGGTGCTACTTGGTGTGGCTACTGGTGATGACTCAGTGGCACTGCTGTGCCCCATGTACTCCACCACTGCTGGAGCCTGGGAGGGCAATATCGGGCGGCTGCCCGAAGTGAAAAACTCCCGGATGAGGCGGACTCCCCTTCCACCCGATCCTCTACCAGTAGTAGGGGCGCGAGAGGTACCCCGTGCTGGCAGCGACCCAGCACTGGGAGTAACTCCCCTACCCCTGCTGCCACGACCACGGCCACGGATGCTGCTCATGCTGATATGGGGGGTGGGTAAACTTTATTGGGGGGGGGGGGTAAATGTGATAAAAGAAAAAACAGGCACGCAGACAAACACCTAGTAGCTATGCCACTAAACAACACTTAAACGAAAGGTAAATTTTTTTTAAATTTTTTTTTTTTTTTTTAAACTAACTGACTGACAGACAACAGACAAAAACTGACTGGGCAACGAATAAAAGCAATAAAGAAACTAATATAGATAGAACAGTGACTCTGCTAACACAGCAGAGCCAGAGATCTGAATAAACTAAAAATAACTTTTTTTTTTTTTTTTTTTTTATAAAACAGATAACTAAATAAACACAGTAAACTAAGCTAGCTAGCTTACAGAGGTGTACAAGTACACTCAAACCTATCTATCTAACACTAAATGAAACTGGAACACAAACACACAAATAGTAGCTTTAAAAAAAGCTGTTTGGTATCTTCTTGCTTTTAAAAAAGCAGTTTAGAAATATAAGCACTAGCAGCTGCTAATACTCAAATGAACTGAACACTGAACAGGAGCACAGAACTGAAAGGCACTGCAATGCTGATGCAATATAACACAGAGCACAGAAACACTTCTCCCTCTATATCCACCTTGTGAATCTGCAATGAGCACATGCTGGGACAAAGTTTATATAATGGTCGTGAGGCAGGTTCCTATTGGTTGATGTGGAGGTTGCTAACCTCTGACACCTGTGGAAATGGAACTCTGATTGGCTCTGATGCCAATGAAGGGCGGAGAAAATAATCGCGCAATATTCCTATTGCCGAATATTCGCATTGCGAATATTCGGCAGCATAAAAGGATCGCATGCGCTACTCGGCCCAGGGTCTCTCTAATCATACCACCATTGCTTTTACACGTCGATGGAGATCACTAGCATGTGATCTGTGTTAAATTTTTTTTTAGAAAAATCCGAATATTCGACATTGCGAATATTCAGCGCGATATTCGAGATATTGCGCGATTACTCGAATATGCAATTATCGTGCCGAATATTCGCAATGCGAATATTCGTGAGCAACACTAATCCCTAAGTGAGAACTGGGTTAAGGATGGTGGTTGGATGAAGTGTTGCATGGAGCCCACCACGCCAGAGAGAAGTAAAGGATGGATAATATAAACAAAAAGAAGGTTGTAAGACCCCTTTCACACCGAGTCATTTTGAAGGTGCTATTGCGCTAAAAATAGCGCCTGCAAACCAACCCTAAACTGCCGCTGCTGTGTCTCCAGTGTGAAAGCCCCAAGGGCTTTCACACTGGAGCGGTGTGCTAGCAGAATGGTAAAAAAAAGTCCTGCTAGCCGCATCTTTGGAGCGGTAAAGGAGCGGTGTGTATACCACTCCTCCACCGCTCCCGCCCATTGAAATCAATGTAACACTGCCGCTATACAGCCGGCAATGCACCTCTACAGAGGCGCTTTGCGGTGGTTTTTAACCCTTTCTTGTCTGCTAGCGGGGGTAAAACTGCCCCGCTAGAGGGCGATTAACGCTGCAAAATTGACGGTAAAGCGCGATTTATCGTCGACCCTGCCCCAGTATGAAAGGGGCCTTACTGTAAGACCACTGTGTATATATAAGCTCCCAAAATAGTTACCTTATGTTAACCCTTTTTCGGCCGCTAGCGTGGCTTAAAACCGCACCGCTAGGGGCCGAATATCACAGTAAATACGACGGTATAGCGGCGCTAAAAATCACGCCACTACACCGCACCTCCTGTGCCCAGTGTGAAAGGAAACTGAGGCCCCGTACACACGACCGGTTTTCTCGGCAGAGTCCATCAAGAAACTTGATGGGAGACGTATTCTGCCGAGAAAACCGGTTGTGTGTACACTTTTCGCCGAGGAAACCGTCGAGAAACTTGTCGAGCCAAAAAGAGAGCATGTTCTCTATTTCCTCGACGGCAATGGGAAAATTTGGCTCGACGAGTTTTTCGACAGCCGAACGAGAAACTCGACGAGAAAAACAATGTGTTTTGCTCGTCGAGTTTCTCGGTCGTGTGTACGGGCCTAACAGTACTGTCAAGACTGAATGGGGGTGTTATATGCATCCGGCACAGCCCAGGGTCCTCTTACAACATCACGCTGGTGTGATTGATAGGGAGAGGCATCCTCACCGGAGTGGGCACCGCCATCCACGAAAGGCCCTAAAAAACTATTTATCGGAATTTTTTTTAAGCATCCCTATTTTACACAGTTAAATAAGTCCCTATATTGTTTTGCACAGTACAGCGAGTGTGTGTATGTATATACAATTCCACACCTCCCAACATTTTGACATGAGAATGGGGGACACCTACTAGCAAACATTTGTAGGTATAGGACATGCCCCCGTCACACCCCTTAAAGGGGAAACCGACTAGCAAACGTATGTAGGCATAGGACATGCCCCCGTCACGCCCGTTAAAAACTTAAAGACCGCCTCCTGCACATATACGTCAGCAGAATGGCACGGCTGGGCACATGCACGTACAGGTATGTGCTGTGCTAGTACCCAGCCGTGGGTCACGGGCGCGCGCCCGTGGCACGCTCCCGTGACCCGGTCCGAAGCTCCGGGACCAGGAACGCGGGATTCGCGGACCCGAACGCCGCTGCAGTGCGGCATTCGGTCCCCGGAGCTGAAGAACGGGGAGAGCCGTGTGTAAACACGGCTTCCCCGTTCTTCACTGTGGTGGCGTCATTGATTGCGTGATCCCTTTTATAGGGAGACACAATCGATGACATCACACCTACAGCCACACACCCCTACAGTTGTAAACACACATTAGGAAACACATAACCCCTACAGCGCCCCCTTGTGGTTAACTCCCAAACTGCACTGTCATTTTCACAATAAACAATGCATTTTAAATGCATTTTTTGCTGTGAAAATGACAATTGTCCCAAAAATGTGTCAAAATTGTCCAAAGTGTCCGCCTTAATGTCGCAGTCACGAAAAAAAATCGCTGATCGAGGCCATTAGTAGTAAAAAAATATTTTTTATAAAAATGCAATAAATCTATCCCTATTTTGTAAATGGTATAAATTTTGCGCAAACCAACCGATAAACGCTTATTGCGATTCTTTTTACCAAAAATACGTATAAGAATACGTATCGGCCTAAACTGAGGAAAATATATATATTTTTTATATATTTTTGGGGGATATTTATTATAGCAAAAAGTAAAAAATATTGCATTTTTTTTAAATTGTCACTCTATTTTTGTTTATAGCGCAAAAAATAAAAACCGCAGAGGTGATCAAATACCACCAAAAGAAAGCTCTATTTGTGGGGAAAAAAGGACACCAATTTTGTTTGGGAGCCACGTTGCCTGACCGCGCAATTGTCAGTTAAAATGACGCAGTGCCGAATCGCAAAAAGGGGCAAGGTCCTTTAGCTGCATTTTGGTCCGGGTCTTAAGTGGTTAAAGGGGACATAACCAAAAAAGGGCAAATCAAGTGCTTTGTTTACTAATATTATTTACTAATAATATTATTTACTAATATTCCTTTATATTGGCTTTTAAAATTGAGAAATGCAGCAATTTAGAATTTGGATGAAAGGTGGGAAACACTTTTTGAAAGATAAAAAGTGCATTTTATATACAACTTTACAGATCAGACCAAAATGAGGGACAAATTAAAAGGAAAGAGGGATAAAGGGACATTGCTCAAAATCAGGGACGGTTGGGGGTTATGTAATTCCAGGAAGAGAGCTGGTAAAATCCGTGTGACTCGATATCGGGGGAACGTTATTATGGTCAATTATTATGCTATGGTCAACATTTTGGCAGGACGCAGCCCACCTTTCTCAAGACAACTACAACAGTGACATAAACATATTTAAAACCCAACAACCCCTCCCACCATCACCATCCCAGTGTGAAATCAGTGCATAGCAAGGGCATCATAAAAAAACAATTTAATACAATACATGCAGTAGAAAACCAATCATTGCAAAAAGTAATGTAATCAAAACTCAGAAATCTCCTGTATTGGGGCCAGAGCCATAAAGTAGAGAAAAATAGAGGGAAGCCAATCCAAAATGGCAGTACTCAAAGCAGTATGAGCACATGGTGTTAGTGAGAGACTAGTAAATGTAACACGTGGTACTGCAGAACATACATTCTGGCAAGAAATTGCAAAACAAATCCTAATTGGCGTTGGACCATGATTAATAAACATGAAGCTCAGATACATAAAACTCCAATACACACCCAGTGCTGCTAAATTACAATACAGGCAATTCTGTGGAAATCAGAGACCAGCATTGGGGTATCCTCAGAAAAAAGCTGTAGTATATTGGACATAATAGAGCGGGACCCCTAGCGCTTTAAATGAGGTAGTGCATCAGGAAAGAAAATCTGAAAATAGAGAATACATAATGCAATCCAAAAGCACCAAAAAAAAATGAAAAATGTAAAAAAAAAAAAAAATACAAAGGCATATCAGATATATGTATAAACAAATAAAATGAAAAATATATAAACTATCTGTATACAGAATGAGTAGTACACAGTAAGTAGGAGCTGCACTATACAATACATTGTAAAGGGGGACCCCTAGTGTCCAAGGAGGGGAACAACAGGGTAAATAAGCAGCAAGATATTACATGCCAACATGTCAGCATATATATTAGGAAACATATAGGGTTATAAACACTGAACTTTGGGGACCAGAATATGTAGAAAAGCAGGAGATCCCACATTGACTTTATTTTCCATCATGATCCCCACACTTAATAAATATGTGGGCACTGGGTGAGTGTTCAAGAGCATATCAGTCTATTACAATGGCCACAAGTAAACAGCCACAGTAGATCTGGGATAGTGATGCAGAATTACACTAACTGTCATTTCCAAAAGGGGATTTGGCATTGACGAATGTGACCACTTCTAGCTGTCAATGGTAGCTAAAGAGCAACCACTGCTTCTTTGCCAAACACTGTCGCCATCTGGCTCATTCATTTACATGGCCCACAATTCCCACTCATATAAGTAAAGAGTTAGGGACCACGGGTGACCTCATTGCCTAAATATGGCCAAGTGCCTATATGTGGGCAATGATGTCACCACTCCCCCCCTCCTTTTGTTATATTATGATTACAGCTCAGGGAACTCTCATTCAGTAAGTGGTGTCATCAGGTTAGGGTCGTTATTTTTATTTTTTTCTCCGGCAGGCATCCAGCATCATGATTGATATGGATTTGCATTGTGGGGCTCTAGTGTATTTAACACTTTACTCTTTTTTGTGAAGTCATGGGAATTAAAATATGTACTCATTCACAATTAGGGGGAATCTGGGAGCCCCCCGTCCTTTCCTAGCCTGCCAGACTGTATGCTCAGATAAGCAGATACAGTAAGGCACTAGTATGAAATGTTGGTATAGGATTCCAAAATAGGATAGGGTCAGTAGTCAGCGGATCTCACCATCTGCTGCGCCTACTACGCAGACTTATTCCATTTATTCCCAAAGAAGACGTAGCGGTCATGGTGGGAACAATTGTGAACTCCAGACTGGACTATGCAAATGCCCTTTACCTCGGACTCCCAAAGTACCAAATCTCTCGTCTGCAAGTCGTTCAAAATACGGCCGCCAGACTTGTGACTGGGAAAAAAACCTGGGAATCAATCTCACCTTCACTGAGAACCCTTCATTGGTTGCCAGTAAAAGACAGAATTGCTTTTAAAGCACTCTGTCTGACGCATTGATGTATCCATGGGAAGGCCCCGCAATATCTATGCGAAAAGATAAAAGCTCACAACTCCAATCGCGTTCTGCGATCCACCGACCAAAATCTGCTCCAGATAACGAAAGCCAAATTCAAGTCCAAAGGAGAAAGAAGATTTGCGGTCCAAGGTTCCAGACTATGGAACGCTTTACCAACCAGCATTCGGTTGGAGGAAAACCACCTGACCTTCAGAAGAAATATCAAAACTCATCTCTTTTGATGGCAAGAGAGACAGGAACAACAAGCGCCCAGAGGCGATTTAGTTCGCATGTGCCGCGCTATATACATTTTTCATTCATTCACCCTTAAAAATAGAGTCTGGCACTATTGTCCACACGTATTGCTATTCTGGTCAAAGATATTTTGTATCTATCATAAAATTACAGACTCTTCTCTTTAATTAGATATTCGTATTGTTTGTTATCATTAATTTCAGGGCCTAATAAATATATTGGAAAAGATATCCTATGGCATATGCTTATTGCAGCATGGACAGTTATAGCCCATAATTTGCTGTTCAATGGAGGTTTGTTGCTCAATGATGGAATGGGTGTGTGAGATGAACATGGTTCGATCAATGGAACAGATGATCCATACTGAAGAGAGACTTCTGGATGGATCCCCAGTGAAGTGGTTGCAATTGGGTCATTTTTAAAACTTGGCTACATTTTTAAAATACTTAAAGCGGAGGTTCACCCAAAAATCAACTTCCTGACATTAGATCCAGCATACTGCTAACATCTGCAGTATACTGGGGTTTTTTATTTTTTTTTGAGCCGTTGTTATCCGGTTCCGAGCGGGGAATCCTGCGGGGAATGGGCGTTCCTAAGCCAAGAGGAGTTGATTGACGGGCTGCTAAGGCGTGCCACGCCTTCCGAAAATACCCGAAGTGACACTCGGGTATTTTCGGAAGGCGTGACTCGCCTTAGCAGCCCGTCAATTAACTCCTCTTGGCGCAGGAACGCCCATTGCCCGCAGGATTCCCCGCTCTGAGCCGGATAACAACGGCTCATAAAACGATAAGTACAAAAAAAAAACAGCATACTACAGATGTTAGCAGTATGCTGGATCTAATGTCAGAAAGTTGATTTTTGGGTGAACCTCCGCTTTAAGATAGGTGAGGGTGGTATATTGCTGCCCCCTCCCATTTTTTTATGCTCTCCTCGTTGTCTTCGAAGGACCTTTTAAACAGATTTTGGGCTTCATTACTTTTTTTTATTCTTTCTCCTTTTCTTTCTTCTTTCCTTTTTTTCACGTTTTGTTGTGTTTTTATCTATTTACTTTTGGGTTACATTTTATTATATGGCCAATTTGAATGCAAGTCTGTCTTTCATAATTATTACACGAGCATGCCACTTTTTAGTCACTTGTTTGATTATCAGATTGGCGCATGTGGCACCGTGCGATCTATTCCCCGGGGCTTGTAGATTCCCATCTTAGGCTGGGGGAGAGAATCTGCTTGAAGTGTAATAATTTGCTTGCTGTTATGTGGATAATAAGAATGTTTTCGTTCTGTCCTCCTTTACGCAGACACGACAGTCCAAATTTGTACGGTGACTGGAGTTGTGGAGAAACCCCTCTGTGTCCACGAATATAAACTTAACATGGGAGGGGTGGACCTCAACGACCAGTTGTTGATGCCATACCTAGTTGCCCGTAAGGCACTGGAATAAAAAAGTGTCTGAATACTTATTTCAATTGGCTTTGCTGAACGTTTACGTGCTTTACAGAGCTTCAGGGCAGACTGGATCCTTCCTTAACCACCTGAGGCCTGTGATATAGTCGAATGACAGCTACAGCGTGGACCTGAATTTCCAACAGGACGTCTTTTGACGTCCGCCCCTTTTGGCGTTCCCCAAGCGCGCTCCCGAGCGCTCAGCAGGGAAATTCTAAGCTGGCCGTGTCCCTTGGACACAGCCAATCACAGATCGTGGCGAATGGCCAATCAGAGTGGCTGTTTGCTATGCGATCTATGCAGCCAATGAGAGATGATCTCAAATGTAAACATATGAGATCATCTCTTATTGCCGGCTCACACAGAGACAGCGTCCTGTCTCTGGAGAGGAGACCGATCTGTGTCCCTTGTACATAGGGACACAGATCGGTCACCTCCCCCAGTCACCCCCCTCCCCCCACAGTTAGAACACTATGCAGGGAACACATTTAACCCCTTCCTCACCACCTAGTGTTAACCCCTTCAATGCCAATCACATTTATATAGTAATTAGTGCATATTTATAGCACTGATCGCAGTATAAATGTGAATGGCGCCATAAATGTGTCCGATGTGTCCTCCATAATGTCGCAGTCCCAATAAAAATCGCAGATCGCCGCCATTACTAGTAAAAAAAATATAATGAAAAAATAATTCTGTCCCCTATTTTGTAGGCGCTATAACTTTTGCGCAAACCAATCACTTATTGCGATTTTTTATTTTTTTTACCAAAAATATGTAGAATACGTATCGGCCTAAACTGAGAAAACATTTTTTTTTTTTTAATTGGGCTATTTATTATAGCAACAAGTAAATAATATTGTATTTTTTTCAAAATTGTCGCTCTTTTTTGTTTATAGCGCAAAAAATTAAAACCGCAGAGGTGATCAAATACCACGAAAAGAAAGCTCTACTTGTGGGGAAAAAAGGACGCCAATTTTGTTTGGGAGCCACGTCGCACGACCGCGCAATTGTCAGTTAAAGCGACGCAGTGTCGGAAGCTGAAATTTCACCTGGGCAGGAGGGGGGTATATGTGCCCAGTAAGCAAGTGGGTTAAGTTCCAGGAAAAGATCGTCTGAGCACTTCTGTTTCCAGACGGTGCTCCACCCCACCTTCCTAACACAAATGCAGTAAGCCGGCTGCATAAGAGGCATTTTCTGTATGTCCGCCCTAGTGTTGCGTCTGTAGAAAGAGCACATATAAGCATGACATTCACTATTATTGTCCCTCCTGTCCTGACCAACCTGGTCTTTGCATCGGTGAATGTTTTTAACGCTACCATACACTAGTGGAGTTTTAGCGTAGGGTACACCACTGCACAGACTTCACACACTTTCACAGGGTATCCCAAGATGTCATTGCATTTTGAGAGACCGGAACCTGGAACCGAACCATTACAGTTAAGCCCTGTACACGCGATCGGATATCCTATGGAATCTAATCCGATCGATTTTTTGTTGGATATCTGATAAAGCTGACTTTCATCAGTCTTGCCTACACACCATCAGTCAAAAAGCCGATTGTGTCCAAACGCGGTGACGTAAAACCTAGTGCTGAGAAAAATTAAGGTAAATGCTTCCGAGCATGCGTAGACTTGATTCTGAGCATGCATGGATTTTTGATCAATAAACTTCCACTCAGACGATCGTTTTTTTCTATCGTTTTTTTAGCCATAGGAAAAATTTAAAACATGTTCTTTTTTTTTCACCAATGGAAATCAAACTGATGGGGCCCACATGCGATCAGGTTGATCGATAATAACAGTCCATCGTTCTGTTTTCATCTGACAAACCGATAGTGTGTACAGGGCTTAACAGTTACAAATAAAAGAATAAAAAAAGAAAAAAAAAGAAAAAAATTGTTGTTGTTTTATTGTTCGCTATTCAGTTGCATCACTGATTTATCTATCTTGACAGAAACAGCGTTTGCTCCCGTGATGCGTAA